>CM060987.1:11796443-12996443 GCA_030765065.1 Deroplatys truncata
TGTGTGTGTGTCTGTGTCTGTGTGTGTGTCTGTGTGTGTCTGTGTGTGTGTCTGTGTCTGTGTGTGTGTCTGTGTGTGTGTCTGTGTCTGTGTGTGTGTCTGTGTCTGTGTGTGTGTGTCTGTGTCTGTGTGTGTGTCTGTGTGTCCTGTGTGTGTGTGTCTGTGTGTCCTGTGTGTGTCTGTGTCTGTGTGTGTGTCTGTGTGTCCTGTGTGTGTGTCTGTGTCTCCTGTGTGTGTGTCTGTGTCTGTGTGTCTTGTGTGTGTGTGTGTGTGTCTTGTGTGTGTGTGCGTGTGTGATATAATATCTATGAGTATAAGAGGGCGATACTGAAGATTTTTAAAATGCCATGTTTCCAAAAACAAATCAAATTTGTTTATATTTGACAACTACTTTCTAATATTTTGGGAGTTGATTGTCCTGTAGCTTGTTCGATTTGCTCAAATAGTTTGTCAATTATTACAATTTAAAGATTTTGTTTTCGCCCAAAAATGAGTTGACTAGAGAACATTTCTGGGCTAGTGTGCGTTTTTTTTACGATTTTAAATCGACATTAGCGCCTAAACAATGTGGATATCGGCTTAGAAATGCATTTGGGAAGAAGGCAACAATTTATAATTGGACAGCGAATTCAAAAGAGATCGGATTTTTCCTTGGTGATGACACCCAAGAACTGCTGTTACTGGTGAAAATATTGCTTGAACACGATCGATGGACATCTTATGAATTTATGCGGGCGACATTGGCCATTGATATGAGTGAAATCAAAAACATTTTACTTCAACAGGTGGACGTGAGAAATGTTTGTTGCAGATGGATTCCACATAAACTGACTCCCGATGAAAAGCAACGCATTGACTGCTGCAGAGAAACTCTAAAAAGTTTCAAGGTGACACTTCAAATTTGGTTTGGAATATAGTCACTGGTGATGAATCTTGGATCTATGGTTATGATCCTGAAAAGAAACGTCAGTGGGCTCAATGGGTCTTTCGAACGGAGCCTAAGCCTACATTTTCCAAGTCCTCTCTCCCGTTGGGAGTTGGTTTTTGTAATTCCACCCTTAGAAGAATGAAGAAAACATGGTCTTTCGTGCCCAAATACCTAAAAAAAATGCTTCACGCCGAACACTTTCCCTCCCTACTTTCGTAAGGAGTGTTTTTTGTTTTTGTGATAGCACCCCACAGTGTTTTTTTACTCTTGTCCTAAATAATGTGTGTCAAATTTCCCATTCTTACTGAAAATCCTCCAAATTGTTTCATTCGAAAAATTTACAACCCCATATCTCATTAGGGCTGCATTTTTACATTACTGCCCACAAAAGAATGAAGGGAGCAACATTCATCATTTTATTTAGCAAAAGTGTTGAGGAAACAAGTCCATTCATACCTAAAATCCTCCAATCGAACATTTTTCAAACTCATCCTCATTACAGGTGTTTGTTTTAGTCTGATATTACAGATTACCTTTTCAAAATGAGCTGGAAAATAAAAAACTGAAGGAACTGCGCCTGGTCTCACATCCCTTTGGCATCTGTTAAATTATGCCGAACATTGTGGTTCGTATTTGATTGACACAGATTGGTCACACCTCTAAGCAGCTTCCATTTACCCAGTAATTGGGGTTCATGTAGCGGAAACCGAAAATAAGTTTGTCATTCTCTGAAATACTACCTGTTTCTTCCTCCGGTGATACACTACGTGATCAAAAGCATCCAGACACCTGGCTGAAAATGACGTAAAAGTTCGTGGCGCCCTCCATCGGTAATGCTGGAAGTCAATATGGTGTTGGCCCACCCTTAGCCTTGATGACAGCGTTCACTCTCGCAGGCATACTTTCAATCAGGTGCTGGAAGGTTTCTTGGGGAATGTCAGCCCATTCTTCACGGAGTGCGGAACTGAGGAGAGGTATCGATGTAGGTCGGTGAGGCCTGGCACGAAGTCGACGTTCCAAAACATCCCAAAGGTGTTCTATGGGATTCAAGTCAGGACTCTGTGGAGGCCAGTCCATTACAGGGATGTTATTGTCGTGTAACCACTCCGCCACAGCCCGTGCAGTATGAACAGGTGCTCGATCGTGTTGAATGATGCAATCGCATCCCCGAATTGTTCTTCAACAGTGGGAAGCAAGAAGGTGCTTAAAATATCAATGTAGGTCTGCGCCGTGATCGTGCCACGCAAAACAACAAGGGGTGCAAGCCCTCTCCAGGAAAAACACGACCACACCGTAACACAACCACCTCGAATTTCACTGTTGGCACTACACACGCTGGCGGATGACGTTCACCGGGCATTCGCCATACCCACACCCTGCCATCGATCGCCACATTGTGTACCGTGATTCGTCACTCCACACAACGTTTTGCCACTGTTCAATCGTGTAATGTTGACGCTCCTTACACCAAGCGAGGCTCGTTTGGCATTTTCCTGCGTGATGTGTGGCTTAAGAGCAGCCGCTCTCACCTCACGCCTAGCTATCATAGTACTTGGAGTGGATCCTGATGAAGTTTGGAATTCCTGCGTGATGGTCTGGATAGATGTCTGCCTATTACTCTTTACGACCCTCTTCAAATGTCGGCAGTCTCTGTCAGTCAACAGACGAGTACGCTTTTGTGCTGTACATGTTCCTTCACGTTTCCACTTCACTATCACATCAGAAACAGTGGACCTAGGTATGTTTAGGAGTGTGGAAATCTTGCGTACAGACTTCTGACACAAGTGACACCCAATTACCTGACCACGTTCGAAGTCCATGAGTTCCACGGAACGTCCCTTCTGCTGTTTCACGATGTCTAATGACTACTGAGGTCGCGGATAATGAGTACCAGGCAGTAGGTGGAGCACAATGCACCTAAGATGAAAAACGTATGTTTGTGGGGGTGTCCGGATACTTTTGATCACATAGTATATGACGTATGGAGGGGAGGGGACACCTCGTACCTCGGTGATGACCTGGTCACACCGGCGGGCTGCTCAGAGAAGCCTCCATCAGGCAGGGCCGAAAACAACTTTCCAACGAGCAAGCATCTGCGCCATCTGTCCGACACCGACCGACACTTCCCACGGTTGTTGACGTAAGAGCACGACTGGATCAGTCACCCAAAAAATCATTAAGGCGTTTGTCGCAGGAGACAGGGTACAGCTTCTCAATGTGTCAGAGAGCTGTGAAAAGAGCAGGCCTACAGCCGTATACGATTACGGTTGTCCATCAGTTACAGGAACCAGATAAGGATAGGCGACTGAATTATTGTCATTGGTTTCGTTGTGCAAAATCCTGCCATATTGTCCATCACATGGTTCACAGATGAAGCATGGTTCCATTTATCCGGCTATGTGAACTCAAATAACTCACGCTATTGGGCCAGCGAAAATCCACATGTTATTCATAAAGCACCTATGCACCCGGTTAAAATCGGAGTTTGGTGCGCAATATCCGCACAGAGAATAGTGGCACCAATGTATTACTTTCTCTACTACGTATAGTAAGTAGGGGAAGTATTGTATTCCACCCAAAAATTCGATACCGAGATTTCACCGGAAATATATGTTTTGAGACCCCCTGAATTAAGAAAAAACATTTTTGGAAACATGTCCATGAGATTACCCTTTACATGGAACATTTTTCGAAAGTTTTAATTTTCTCAAAAATGGCTCCAATGATTTTGATTAAAATATCATATGTTTAAGATATTTTCATGACAAATGAAATGTATATCTTGAATTTTCTGGGAATGTCTCCAAAAGTATTCTTCATTGTGAACGACTTTTGCATAACTGCTAAACCATAAGACTTAGACATCATTTTACTACACCAAAAATGTAGATCGCGTTAAAATACACAATTTATGTCATATACATTTTTTGTTGTTGAGTGAACCATTTTCGAGATATTGCTTGTTATTTCCTTAAATTTTCCAATACTTACACCTTTTCTCAAATGGAAATTCGTTATTCATTTTTTTGTCCTGGTAATGCAAAGATAATGCAATACTCCACATAGCAACCAGCTCTTAAAACATTTTACTATCGCTTAAAGCCTACCAATTCCCCTTGCATCTACAAGAAAATTAGCAATAAGATTAACTCTCGATTAACATGAAGCATATGTAGAATAAGCGTTTGTAAAAATAGTTTGTACAAGAGTAGAGAAAGTCATGTGAGTGTAACACATCAGACATTTTTTTTTAAACAATGTGAACACTACAGAGTCCCGACGGATTTTCATGGAATTTGCTGAGCAACTAGACGACGTAGAGCTGGGTCAAGGATATTTTCAGCGGGACGGCGCTACATGCCAAAGATCAAATGAATCCATGGCAGTAATTGCAAGTTTCTTTGACGACCGGATAACTTCCAAGAACCTGTGGCCAGGAACCTCCGGATTTGACATCGCCGGACTTCTTTCTATGGGGTTGCTTAAAAGACAGGGTTTATGCTACACATCCCCAGAAATTGGACGATCTGAAGCAGAACATTACACAGGAGATTCAAGCTATTGACAACAGAGTCCTCCAACGAGTGGCCAGTAACATGAAACGACTTGAGTTGTGCCTTATGCACGATGGAGAAAATTTTCAACATTTGCTCTCGAAATTCCTCTGCATTTCAGGCATAATACGTTGTCGCTAGCATAACTCGTTTTGAAACAATTAAAGAAATACATTTGTCAGTTTTTTATAAATCAGCCTGTATTATTTCGGCATCAAGAAAGCCGGGGCGTGGTGTGGTATTGAAAATACAAGAATCACAATGTGCACTTTAAAAGCATTTAACGGTAATTTAAACGCATGCTATGTTCATGTAAAGGACTTTCAAGGTAGAATTGTGCTCTGCCGGCATTCCCGAGATTAAACTCGGAATCGCTGGCTGAGTGGCAAGTCATTCGCAGTCGCAGTTCTACGAGAATTTTCTTGTATAGAGGAAAAAATATGAACATGTATTGGCCGATCTAAGGTGTTTGAACCTCAGTTCGTTCTGTTCAAGTGATAGAAATATGTAAATAGGTGAAGTATAGTATTTAACGCAGACGTCTGCGTCTTTAAGCAGTTTTACTGCAGAACCCAAATAAAATGATTGTCAGCGCGGAAATAACTTGCAGTGCGTTTTAGAGCATTGCTGACGCTAGCATCAGCGATCAAGTTACTTTACTTTAGTCAGGTCGTTATGTAGAAGGTGATTTTCAAGCGCCTTTTGCTTTCTCTACCACGTATTTAGTAAGAAGAGAAGATATAGCATTCCACCCAAATATAGATAACGAGATTTCATCGAAAATATATGTTTTGAGGAACCTTGAATTTAAAAAAAAGCAATTTTTAGAAAAATGTTCGTGTGTGCATGCATGTGTGTCCGTGAACAGCATAACTCAAAAAACGAAAAGTCGGGTAAATACCAAACTTGGTAAACATCTTTCAAAGATGCGACACGGCGATTGGGTTTAACCCTGGCGGAGGGCGATGGATTTTTTCGGGCGTAAAAGTCCTTAGCACGGCTTCCTTCGGAAGGGAAGTAAAGCTGTGTCGTAGATTTACGGCACGTAAAAGAACCTCAAGCCTGATAGAGGCCTCTGAGCAAAGTTACCGGTCTTTCACGCCCAATATAGAATGGGACACTAAGGACCACAGCAGTTAAAGAGCGTCCATAAATAAAACTCAGTTTTTAATTTACGGCGATTTTCAAGGATATCCCCCATCCAAACTACCGTTTTTATGGACAATTTTTCGATTTTTTTTTATTTTCTAAACGTGGCTCTAAAGATTTTGATTAAAATATTCTAATTAAAGATATGAACATTACAAAATAAAATGTATATCTTGTATTTTCTAGGAATAGCTTGTAAAGTCCTCTTCATTCGGAAGAAAATTTATATAATCTTGTATAACCAGTAAACGTTAACCGATAGAGAAAACGTATTGCACAATAAAATGTAGATCTCTGTAAAACACAGTTTCTTTTAAATGCTTTTTTGTTGCATAAGTAATTTCAGAGATATTCGTTATTAATGGTTGGAATTGTTTAATACTTAGCCATTCTTTAAAGTTCTGTCAACATTCAGTTGTTTCTCGCGATGTCATGGAAACAGTATGGAATTTTAAGGCAGCATATAGCGTCCAGTTGTTAAACATTTGACTATCGCTGTTCTCTTTGTATTTATAACGAAATGTGTAGGTAATGCAACTAATTCCGGAGAGGTTTATCGCGATTGAAACGAAATAGAAAGAAAAATGAACTTTCGTAAGAATAATTTTGTTACCCACAAATAAACGATAGAGGGTAGAGAAAGTCATGTGAATGTACACGATATTTTCTACTGATAGCGTAATGAGCGACGTTTGGGACCGTAAAACAAGTATGACGGTTTGTCTTACTGTATACTTGCGCAAGCTTTCCTGACAACTAGTTGGAAACTCAATAGTAATTTTCGTTCCTTGAACTGAGACAGGTAGAAACACCGGTCAACTCGTAACACTCACATTTATTTCCTGCCGTCTTCTAATAATGTTGTGTTGCTAGGGAGACACATTAGTGCAATATTCCATAATTTGCCAGAATGCAGATGGCGCACTTTCTCGAAGAGTACCAAGTCGAAGCCTCTTCCAACGATGGCCAACAATAGGTACCATACGGGTTTGGTTTTTGTTTTTAATCTTCCATGATCAAAGCCTTCATTGATGTCTTGGCCGACAGTACCATACGGGTTTGGTTTTTGTTTTTAATCTTCCATGATCAAAGCCTTCATTGATGTCTTGGCCGACAGTACCATACGGGTTTTGTTTTTGTTTTTAATCTTCCATGATCAAAGCCTTCATTGATGTCTTGGCCGACAGTACCATACGGGTTTCCTTTCTTGAATCTTCCATGATCAAAGCCTTCATTGATGTCTTGGCCGACAGTACCATACGGGCCTACTATTACTAATAGCGTGCTCAAAGCCTTCATTGATGTCTTGGCCGACAGTACCATACGGATTTCCTTTCTTGAATCTTCCATGATCAAAGCCTTCATTGATGTCTTGGCCGACAGTACCATACGGGCCTACTATTACTAATAGCGTGCTCAAAGCCTTCATTGATGTCTTGGCTGACAGTACCATACGAGTTTGGTTTTTGTTTTTAATCTTCCATGATCAAAGCCTTCATTGATGTCTTGGCCGACAGTACCATACGGGTTTCCTTTCTTGAATCTTCCATGATCAAAGCCTTTATCGATGGCTTGGCCGACAGTACCATAGGATTTCCTTTCTTGAATCTTCCATGATCAAAGCCTTCATTGATGTCTTGGCCGACAGTACCATACGGGCCTACTATTACTAATAGCGTGCTCAAAGCCTTCATTGATGTCTTGGCCGACAGTACCATACGGATTTCCTTTCTTGAATCTTCCATGATCAAAGCCTTCATTGATGTCTTGGCCGACAGTACCATACGGGCCTACTATTACTAATAGCGTGCTCAAAGCCTTCATTGATGTCTTGGCCGACAGTACCATACGGATTTCCTTTCTTGAATCTTCCATGATCAAAGCCTTCATTGATGTCTTGGCCGACAGTACCATACGGGTTTCCTTTCTTGAATCTTCCATGATCAAAGCCTTCATTGATGTCTTGGCCGACAGTACCATACGGATTTCCTTTCTTGAATCTTCCATGATCAAAGCCTTCATTGATGTCTTGGCCGACAGTACCATACGGGCCTACTATTACTAATAGCGTGCTCAAAGCCTTCATTGATGTCTTGGCTGACAGTACCATACGAGTTTGGTTTTTGTTTTTAATCTTCCATGATCAAACCTTCATTGATGTCTTGGCCGACAGTACCATACGGGTTTCCTTTCTTGAATCTTCCATGATCAAAGCCTTTATCGATGGCTTGGCCGACAGTACCATAGGATTTCCTTTCTTGAATCTTCCGTGCTCAAAGCCTTCACTGATGTCTTGACCGGCTGTATCATACGGGCCTACTATTACTAATATCGCGTGCTCAAAGCCTTCATCGATGTCTTGGTCGGCTATCATGCGGGCTTGCTATCAGAACATATCTCCTGGAATGGGTGGAAAGAAGAAGCGTGGTCTGCGTAGGTTGATAAATATCTGTTTCGTAACGTACAACCTCTGGGATCTGGCGGTAACATGCTAGCCTGCAAGTCCAACATTTTGGGAGGGAGGGAATTTTTCTTTAGCAGGGTTATTCCACATCCTTTATAGAGTCTGAAATATAAGTGAGAGAGAGGGAGAGATTGAGAATGAATGATATAATTTAATGTTTAGGAGAGAAGCTTTAAAGTAACGATTACCAAGCCTGATTACAGGCTTCAGGGGCCCTCAAATTATTATTTCCGGCGAAATCCCCGTATCTAATTTTTGGGGTAGAATACAACACTTCCTCTACTTGCTGTAGTAGAGAAAGTAAAAAGTGACAGTGCTGCTGCCAGGTTGTCGCTTTTAAACGGATAACATGTTAGAATTGGAAAAATGATGACTTTATCACAGAGTAAGAAGATTCTTAAAATACATCTCTTCTACGACTTATAAGAAATATTAATTTCTGGGCCTATTTCACGAGAGTACCATGATAAACTTACAAAGTTGCCGCAATTACAAGTTAAAGTGACTGACAGGTACACTTTAATTTATATTTTGTGGGCATACAATTCTCTTTTCTTTTCTCAAAAACTATATAACGCACATGTCTAAAAATTTGGGAATTAGTTACATATACGAGTGCAGTCCCAGAAGTACCCGACCTGTTGTATAGATAGCGGTTGTTCTTTCAAACTAATGACTATGGTAGAAAGTACCACCCTTATAAAGCTTAAGTCTGAAGTTTGACGATGCTACGTTGTTTAGTAATTGTTTGGCAGCCATCAATAGTGAACCCTCTCTGCGAATTTCTAAACATGGATAAAACTGGTCATCGTTGTGTGATACAACACTTTCATTTGAAAGGTCTTAGTCCAACTAATATTAAAGCTGAGCTAGATTCTATTCTGGGGGAGTCTGCTCCTTCGTTTACAACAGTAAAATATTGGGTGGCAGAGTTTAAGCGAGGCCGTACGAGCTGCCAAGACGAACATCGCAGTGGTCGACCAAATGAGGTCACCACGCCAGAAATTGTGAAGAAAATCCTCAAAATGTTATTGGATGGCCGTCGACTGAAAGTGCGCGAGGTAGCAGACATCGCAGACATTTCAAAAGGTGCTGTACATCGCACACTAACTGAAAATTTAGACATGAGAAAGCTTTGCGCAAGAGGAGTGCTGGGTTTACTCACAATGAAACAAACGCAGCTTCGTGAGGATGTTTGGCGACGTTTAGCTGCAATAAAGCCGAGTGTTTGCATCGATTCAAAAACATGGATGAAATATGGGTCCATCACTTCACACCTGAGACGAAGGAACAGTCAAAACAGTGAATAGAAAGGGGAGAATCGACTCCAAAGAAGGCGAAGACAGTTACATCTGCAAGCAAGGTCATGGCTTCAGTTTTTTCGGATGCGCGTGGGACAATTTTCATTGATTATCTTCAAAAAGGAAAAGCAACCAATGCCGAATATTATGCAAACTTATTGCAGCATTTGAATAATGAAATCAACCAAAAACGGCCGCATTTAGCGAAAAAGAAAGTTCTATTTCATCAAGACAGTGCACCAGTTCACACATCCATTATCGCCATGGCGAAAATCAATAAGTTAAAGTTCGAATGGCTTCCTCATGCACCCTATTCGCCAGACGTAGTCCTCTCTGATTGTTTCTGTTTCCGAGGTTGAAGAAATGGCTTGGTGGTAAAAGATTTGGCAACTATGAAGAGGTGGTGTCTGCAGTTGATGACTATTTTATAGAACTCGGCGGTTCTCACTATAAACAGAGTATCGAAGCTATTGAACATCCTGGGAAAAGTGTATAGAGCTGAAAGGAGACTATGTAGAGAAATAAAGATGTTTCTTCTCAAAATTTTTGTTTTCTTTGTTAGGTCGGGAGACGTAATGCTAGTAGTATGCAGTGAAAAATGAAGTTGTATGCTTAAGAGAGGCAGAATTTGAAATTTTCTCAGGTTGGTTTCAGTGGTAAGAAAGTTTTCCAGCGATGCAGAATCATTTGTAAGCGCTGTGCGAACAACCAGCTGATAAGGAACAAGTCGGATCGTGGTTTCTGAGAACGCGAAATTAATTGCGGGTCCGTCTGACAGTTGTTAATGGTTTCGGACCGTACAAAGCTATCACCTTCTCGTGTTTCCATATACGGGAGGTCAAAACAGGTCCTTACTGCTTGTTTAAGTTCGCAATTTACGGATGTGCTCTTTCCGCACACAATTTCGGATATCAAGGTCATTTGATTGTAGCGACGTTTTCGTGGATACTTGCAATAGCTTTCATGGGAGAGTGTAGCTTAGGCATGCAACTCTGATCTGTTACATTCACATGACTTTTGTATCCGCTATAACTTATACAAATTATTCTTACGAAAAATTTTCTATCTACTTTATTTTAATCCAAATAAACCTTTACAGAAATAGCTACATTACACATTTCGTTGTAGATACAAAGAGAACAGCGATAGTCAAATGTTTAACAACTGGACGCTATATGCTGGCCTTAAAATTCCATACTGTTTCCATGACATCGCGAGAAACAACTGAATAACGACAGGACTTGAAAAGCATGACTAAGTATTGAACGATTCGAGGCATAACGTATATCTCGGAAATGGCTGTTGCCACAAAAAAGGTATGTGAAATAAATTACATGTTTTAAAGAGTACTACATTTGTGTGTGTGTTTGTGTAATACCTTTTGTCTATGATTTAATGTTTACCAGTTATGTAAGGTTATATAAATTTCCTTTCGAATGAAGAGGTCTTCACAAGCTATTTTCAGAAAATTCAAGATACACATTTTGTTATATTAATATCTTTCCATTACGGTGTTTTAATCAAAATCGTTAGAGCCATTTTCAGAAAATCAAAAAAAAAAAAAAAAATTCTAAAAATGTTCCATGTAAAGGGTAGTTTGTGTTGGGGGGATTTTATTGAAAATCTTTGTGTCGTATCTTTGGAAGGTACTAAACTTAAATACCAACTTTGGTATTTATCCGATTCTTTTAAAGTAATGTTCACAGATACAAACGCACACATACATGGACATTTTTCCTAAAACTATTATTTTTATTCAGGGTGCCTCAAAACATGTATTTCCGGTGAAATCTCCGTGGTATGTAGTTTTTGGGTGGAATGCAATACCTTCTCTGCCTACTATGTACGTGGTACAGAAAGGAAAATTGCGATTAGTGGGTTTGGTTTGGCGTAAATGAACTTGCAGTGGGTGTTTGTGACCGTCATCTTGCATACTTTATACCTCCAGCTCGAGCAAATATAAATGTGATTACTTCGCCATATTCGTCTCGAAATTATTGATCTGTACGTATGCCAATTAAAGGAAGAGGGGGAGAGTGTAAAGAAATTATCTTGTGGATTCACTTGTCTTTCTCTACTCACAATCGTTTGTTTATAATATATAGCTTCTACAAACTATTCTACGAGGGTGGTCTGAAAAGTTTCCGACCTCAACATGAAGATGGCAGCACTCGTAAATAAAAGCTAGTGAATTTCGTTGTTCATCTGTTGACAGTTACTCACCAAAGTTTCAGCCATTTTGGACGCTCAGTTGTTATGTAACGCTCGTTTGTGTGAGGTGATGTGAGTGTGTTTATGAAAATGGACAAAATCGAGTAATGAGCTGTCATTAAATATTTGTTTTTGAAAGGCAATACACCTACGCAAATCAAAGATGAGTTGGATTCTCTGTATGGGGACTCTGCACCATCATTTACCACAGTGAAATTTTGGGCAGCTGAATTTAAACACGGCCGTAAGACCTTGGGAGACGATGAACGTTCGGGACGTCCAAAAATTGCAACTACCGACGAAAACATCACCAAAGTTCACCAAATGGTGCTAGACGACCGCCGAATTAAAGTGAGAGATAGCAGAGGCTATGAACATGTCAGAAGAACGTGTTTGTCACATATTAAATCAACATTTAGACATGAGAAAGCTGTCCGCGCGTTGGGTGCCGCGTTTGCTCACGTTTGACCAAAAACGTGTTCGAATGAACATTTCCAACGCTCTGTTGGCGCAATAAATCCGAGTTTTGGCGCCGATTAATTACTGTAGATGAAACTTGGACACACCATTATACACCCGAAATAAAAAAAATCTGATGTGTTACACTCACATGACTTTCCCTACTCTTGTACAATCTAATTTTACAAACGCTTATTCTCCATATGGTTCATGTTAATCGAGATATCGAGATGTCAATCTTATTGGTAATTTTCTTGTAGATGCAAGGGAAATATGGTAGCTTTTAAGCGATAGTCAAATATTTTAACGCTGGTTGCTATGTGGCGCATTCCATTCTCTTTGCATGTCCAGGACATAAAAAAAATGAATAACGAATGTGAGAAAAAGTACAAGTATTGTAAAATTTAAGGAAATAACAAGCAATATCTCGAAAACGGTTCACTCAACAAAAGAAATGTATATGACATAAGTTGTGTATTTTAACGCGATCTACATTTTTTGTGTAGTAAAATTTTGTCTATCTCATATGGTTTACCAGTTATGCAAAAGTCGTTCACAATGAAGAATACTTTTGGAGACATTCCCAGAAAATTCGAGATATACATTTCATTTCTCATGATATTATCTTAAACATATGATATTTTCATCAAAATCGTTAGAGCCATTTTTGAGAAAATTAAAATTTTCGAAAAATCTTCCATGTAAAGGGTAGTCTGGGGTGGGGGGATTTTCTTGAAAACCTTCGTGTCGCATCTCTGGAAGATACTGAACCTAAATACCAAGTTTGGTGCTTATCCGACTGTTCGTTTTTGAGTTATGCTGTTCACAGACACACACACACACAGACACACACACAGACACACACACAGACACACACACGGACATGTTTCCAAAAATGCTTTTTTTGGATTCAGGAGGTCTCAAAACATGTATTTCCGGTGAAATCTCGGTATCGAATTTTTGGGTGGAATGCAATACTTCCCCTACTTACTATACGTAGTAGAGAAAGTAATACAGTCCAAACAGTGGACTGCAAAGGGGGGCCGGCTCCAAAAAAAGCAAAAACAGTTTTTTCGGCTGGGAAAGTGATGGCGACTGTTTTTTGGGATAGTCATGGAGTTATTTTAATCGATTATCTTCAAAAAGGAAAAACCATTACAGGAGCATACTACGCATCATTACTTGACAAGCTGAAGTCAGAACTTGCGGAAAAACGGGCACATTTGCAGAAAAAGAAAATCCTGTTTCACCAAGACAACGCACCGTCTCACTCCTCAGTGGTTGCAATGGCGAAAATCCACGAATTACGGTTTGAACTGCTTGACCATCTGCCTTACTCACCAGATCTAGCCCCAAGCGACTTCTTTTTGTTACCTCGACTGAAAATTGCGCTCGGAGGACAGAGATTTTCGTCAAATGAAGAGGCCAATCACCTTCCTGAACAATTATTTTGCAGAGAAAAACGCCGAGTACTATTTGGACGGGTTACAGAGATGGGAGCATCGCTGGGAGAAGTGTGTAGAGTTACAAGGAGACTGTGTTGAAAAATAAAAAAAAAAAAATCTGAAAAAATGTCTTGTATCTTTATTAGGTCGGAAACTTTTCAGACCACCCTCGTATTGTTCTGTCTGCTTCAAATTAATTGAGGTAAACGTTTGCATAAATAGTTCCTTTACACATTTCGTTATAGGCACATACGAGTACAAGGGGAAACGGATGCTGAAGCGATAATCAAATCTTCAAAACTTAGGTCGCCGTATGCTTGCTTTAAAATTCCTCTCTTTATATGACCACGAGAAACAAACGAATGTACGACGTGGTACAAAAAAAAAGTTTTTAAAAGGTCAGACCAATAACAAATATTTCGGAAATGGCGAATGCCACAAAAGTTTAATTAGGCATAAATTGTGTAATAAGATTTTGTGTATCCCTTACGGGTTAACAACTGGACTGCAAATGAGAACGATCGGAATTATATTCTTTAGATAGGGGGCGTGTTTTTAAACTACCGATAACTCTTTAAAAAATAACAGAAGATTATTTTCCAAATACTTTGTTATCATTCATTACCTTACACTACTCCACACAATTATCGTCGTTATTCAGGCTCTTGTCATAACGGGAAACCAGTTTTTGTATGCCTTCGTCAAAGAATGATGCCGCCTTTGATGAAAGCCAAGTCTGCGCATGTTGCACATCATCATCGTCGTTGAAATGTTTTCTACCAAGGAATTTCTTCAGATGAAGAAGCAGATGAAAATCGCTTGGTGTCAAATCCGGACTGTAGGGAGGGTGGTCGAATTGTTCCCAACCAAATGATGGGATCATATTTTGAGTTTTGTTTGGCTGTGTGGGGCCGAGCATTGTCATTCATAATTGTTTCCCCCATAAACCTTATACAATTTGCGATGAGTGTTTGCTGGCGTAACATTTCTTGCATTCAAAAAAACGAGTCACTGATAGGAAAACCAAGTGAGGATCGCTCACAGCTGTGTCTGGCTTCCTAATGAATGGAAGGAAGTGATCGCGACTGCAGCCTCGTAAAATGAGTATGGGAATCTTTCTTCAGCGCTCCTACCTGTTATTTGTGAAGTGTTTAGTTGCGGAAAAGGGTTATTTTAGAGATGAATTAAACATTCGAAGGTAAGCACTGCTAAAGTTATATAAGAATCTGAAGAAGCACCATCTCTACAATTATCCTTGCTGATGTGTTATCTGCCTACCTAAATGTGTGAGCACGTTAATTAAATTACTTAGTGCGCCCTCACCGTGTCCAGTTTGTCACGGCAGTGCTCCTACATAAGCACGTCAGTCGCTTGCTACTTTGGTAGCAATCATACTGCATTCGTATTGGCGGATACTAACGTCAATGCTACCAACCGAGGCCCACATTCAGGAGGGTTTGATTCCTGGGGTCGGCCATTCTGACCATGAGTTTTTCGTGGTTTCCCCTGGTTGGAAAGGCGAATGGTGGGTTGATTTCTCTTCTACCACGATTTTCTTTCCTTCATTTCGCCTTTAATGCCGGCCTGCCTGCTGCTGCCTATAGCCTCCTCCGGTTGCTTACCTCATCCGTTCCTTCTGGGGGTGATAAGTACAAAAGTTGGGTCGAGTTGCGAAGGTGCGAGGTTCCCTGGTCACAGGTCGTATGTCAATCCTGTTTAAGTCCAGCGTCATTATAGGTCATAAGGAGAGGATTTTCATAAAATTCCCTCTACCCAGGCAACGTTTTAGATAGAAAATCCCTTCCAAATCGTCGAGAAATTAGCAGGTCACGAAGTAACCACAGGATTTAGAAATCAAGAGTAGCATTTGCTCGGAATATTTCAGGAATACATGAAATGGTTAGGTAATAAGTGACACGGGGACCGAGATTTTAGGTGAAAATGACAAAAATTTCGATTTTTACTTTCTCTACTACGTATAGTAAGTAGGGGAAGTATTGCATTCCACTCAAAAATTCGATACCGAGATTTCACCGGAAATGTTTTGAGGCCTCCTGAATCCCCCCCCCCAAAAAAATCATTTTTGGAAACATGTCCGCGTTTATGTGTGTGTGTGAACAGCATAACTCAGAAACGAACAGTCGGATAAACACCAAACTTGGTATTTAGGTTCAGTATCTTCCAGAGATGCGACACGAAGGTTGAAAATCCCCCCACCCTAGATTACCCTTTACATGGAACATTTTTCGAAAATTGTTGTTTTCTCAAAAACGGCTCTAACGATTGTGCTTAAAGTATCATATGTTTAAGAATTTTATGGCAAATAAAATTTATATCTTGAATTTTCTGGGAATGTCTCCAAAATTATTCCTCATTGTGAACGACTTTTGCATAACTGGTAAACCATAAGAGATAGACAAAATTTTACTACACAAAAAATGTAGATCGGGTTAAAATACACAATTTATGTCATATACATTTTTTGTTTGTTTAGTGAACCATTTTCGAGATATTGCTTGTTATTCCCTTAAATTTTCCAATACTCATATCTTTTCTCAAATGGGAATTCGTTATTCATTTTTTTGTCTTGGTTATGCAAAGAGTATTAATCTGTGGCAAAGAGAATGGTGCTGCACCTAGCAACCAGCTATGAAGAGATATGTATGTGCTTAAAGGCTACTGTATTTCTATATTGCCCTTGTAAATACAAAACAAGGGGAACATAGTACGCCTTAAGCGATAGTCAAATATTTTTAGAACTGGTTGCTATGTGTAAAATGTAATTCTCTTTGCATGTCAAGAACATAAAAAAAGAACAACGAATTCTCAGTTGAGAAAAAGTGTAAGTATTGGAAAATTCAAAGAAGTAACAAGGAATATGTCGAAAATGGTTCACTTTACAAAAACAAAAATGCTTATGACATATTGTGTATTTTAACGAGATCTACATTTTTTGTGCAGTAAAATTTTGTCTATCTCTTGCGGTTTACCAGTTATGCAAAAGTGGTTCACAATGAAGAGGACTTTTGGGGACATCCCCAGAAAATTCAAGATATAAATTGTATTTGCCATAAAATTCTTAAACATATGATACTTTAATCAAAATCGTTAGAGCTGTTTTTGAGAAAACAACAATTTTCGAAAAATGTTCCATGTAAGGGGTGTTTTGGGGTGGGGTAGTTTTCTTGAAAACTTTCATGTCGCATCCCTGGAACATATTGAACGTAAATACCAAGTTTGGTGCTTACCCGACTTTTTGTTTTTGAGTTATGCTGTTCACACACACACACACACACACACACACACACACACACACACACACACACACAAGACATACACACGGACATGTTTCCAAAAATGCTTATTTTGTTTAAGACCTGGACACACAAAGAGAATGGAATACTCCACATAGCAACCAGCTCTTAAAACATTTGACTATCGCTTAAAGCCTACCATATTCCCCTTGCGCCTACAAGAAAATTAACAATAAGATTAACATGAAGCATATGGAGAATAAGCGTTTGTAAAAATAGTTTGTACAAGAGTAGAGAAAGTCATGTGGGTGTAACACATCAGATTTTTTAATTGCATCATATAAATATTGCATAGATACCTGTGAATCACTTTGGCCAAACATTCTTCACGATCCGCTATTTTTAAAAGCCGCGACAATTTAAATCCCCCGTGTAGTCCCTTAACCCCACTGTATACGAGGGGCGTCCAATAAGTAAGCTTCCTTATGTGATTTAATTTTGAGTCGACACTTACATCATGATGGTCTAGAAGGACCACTTTGATACTTCACTGTTAATAACGTCTCATTGTAACTTAGTTAAGTTTCCCTATTTTATAAAAAACATTACACACAATTAAACATGTTGAATTAATTTTATTTATGTTGTACAATCCTTTCTACATAGTCAACGTATTTTTCTAAGAATTTTTGGGGACGTGACACAAGTTTTTCCAAGCGAGTGTTGTACCAGAAGTCGCAATGAGCTGTTCACTGATTTGACTTCATCATCGGTGTTAAAAGTGCTTACCTTTGAGTTGGAGGAACATGTTGCGGCAAGCTCCGGCGAATACGAGAAAACTTCCAAGTTGAATCATGACCCAGGCGGAGCTCAGAAGATTCAACTGGGAAGTTTTCTCGCATCCTCCATGTTCACCAGATCTTTTTCCAAGTGATTTTTCACATGTTCCCCTGACTCAAAGGTCATCTTGGAGGTAAGTACTTTACCACCGTGACGAAGATCAATCAGAAGTGAACAGCTGGTTACGAGCACAGGACCCGACCTGGTACAACACTGGCTTGGAAAAACTTGTGTCACGTCTCCAAAAATGCCTGGAAAAACATGTTGACTATGCAGCAGAAAAGTAACAGAAGGATTGTACAATATAAATAAAAATAATTCAACATGATCAAATGTGTGTAATGTTTTTTATAAAATAGGGAAACTTACCTATTGGACCCCCTCGTACATTTTTGCGCATGAAATTTATTCCTTACATCTCGGTTTTGCTCTGATTTGTATATAAATTTGCATACATAATCTAAAATGTGCTATATAAAGATTCAAGGAAGAATTTTATGATTGCGTTATTCATTGGCTACAAAAAATTAATTTATGCTGAAAAACAAGGACACTTTTAACAGCAATAACTTCATAAATCCAAAGGTTTATTTCTCTACTAATAACATCAACTTCAATACTTACAGTTACATATTTTCACTGTACTAAACTGTCAGAAAATATCACTATCAAACTTCTCTGACGAATTTTGAATGCTCAAGGCAGTTTCAAAATTTGCATTTTTTTCGCTAATTAAGAATATTTAACTGTATTACATGAGAAACTATTAGAGCTAGAGCTTTGAATTTGTGCACAGTCATTTGTTTATTTACTCATCTTAAGTGTGACAATTTTAAAGTGAATAGCTTTAAAATGTAAAAAGTTCGAAAATAAGGTCCCAGTGTCCCTTAAAATAGTCATGACGGGTGCAATAGATCAATTTTTCTTTTTCTCTTTAACCTCGACATATGGTTGGCTCATTTGAGATTGCATAGTCATTTTGCTGTGCGGTCTGAGGAATTTGCTGATAGATCCCCTTAGCTACCCTTTGCACGTAGTCATGGTGATGTGGGACAGATGGCATTCTTTGCATAATCGCCGTCCTGTATTATCTACTTTTTACTTTCTGTACCACGTGCATAATAGGTAGAGAAGGTATTGCATTCCATCCAAAAATTCAATACCGAGATTTCACCAGAAATACCTAAACTATATTCACTCTTAGGTTGATCCGCGGCAAAACAAACCCACGTGGTCAGTGCACCGTGGTGCAACACGGTAACAATGCGCCCAGGAAAGTAGTCCCATGCTAATCTCTGAATTTTAGAATGAATTTACCCTTAAATAGTGTAATATTCTATACAAATACCTAAGGTTTTATTTAACGCTGATTTATACCGTAAAACAGAGCTACAAGTCCCATGATGCAATTCGTATGAGTCACCTGACATCCGGGTAGGCGCAGAATATTGTTTACAGCCAGAAACCAGCAGTTGTGTTTAGTATCATGTAGGAGGTGAATTTGCTGTTGTGTTTTCGTCGAATTACGTAAAGCATTAGCCGCGCAGACCACTGACTAGTGGTGAAAAAACAATAGTATTGTAAGTTATGTGAGAAATATCCAACACTTTCCGCGAAAGAAATGGTGAAATTAACTTTTGAGTTCACCGGTGTTTCGAGTACAAGTATAAACAGTGCTTGTGCAGAAAAATCTGAAACGAGAAAAGTGGTTACACCTGGAAAAAAAAAGAGAGCATATGAAATACGCGATGCAAGAATGTAGTGATTTTAAGAAGAATGCAATTCGCGTAACAGTGCACAATTTCTTTTTTAAAATGAACCGCCAACAGTTAATAAAGTGCCGCTTTCAGAGAGCGAATAAATTAGGTTATTGCATACCTGTTACTTTATTTTTCGCTCATTTATTTTAAAATTAACTATTATTATATGTGCAAACGTTTGTTTTGTTGCAACTGTCAATCTTATCACCTTTAGCCCTTAGAATATGCTAGTCACCGTTTCAGTAGTCGAAATAAGGACTCTGTTCTTTTTTGCACTACGTGCCGCTTGTACTCGCCACATGGTCTGAAAGTGTGACAGTATTTCTAGTGCGAATGGCGGAAGGATACATTATAGCGGTGCACTGGTCACCTGGGGTTTGTTTTGACGCGGATCAACCTAAGAGTGAACACAGAGTACGTGTTTTGAGGCCTCCTGAATTAAAAAAAAATTATGAAGATGTTTGTGTGTGAGTGTGTGAACAGCACATATCAAAAACTTTCAAAGTTGGATAAATACCAAACTAGGTATTTAAGTTCATTATTTCCAAAGATACAACACGAAGCTTTTCAAGAAAATCCCCCACCAGAAATTACCCTTTACATGGACATTTTTTCGAAATGTTTTATTTTCTCAAAAAGGCACAAACGATTTTGATTAAAATACATATACTTAAGCCATTGTTATGACAAGATTTATATCTTGTTTATTTCCCGGGATAGCCTGTGAAGTCCTCTTCATTCGGAAGGAGTTTTGTATTATCTTGTATAACTAGTAAATGTTAAGTGATAGACAAAAACGTAGATCTCTTTAAAACACAATTTATTTCAAATACGTTTTTTTGTGGCATAAGCCGTTTCTGAGATATCCGTTATTAATGGTTCGCTTTGTTCATTTCCTAGTCATTCCCTTTGTATCTATAAAGAAATGTGTAATGTAGCTATTTCTGTAAAGGTTTATTTGGATTAAAATGAAGTAGATAGGAAAATAAGCTTTGTAGAATAGTAAATATACCCATTAATAAACGATAGAGGGTAGAGAAAGTCATGTGAATGTAACACGTCAGATTTTTACTTTCACTCCTACGTGTAGTAATTAGGAGAAATATTGCATTCCACCCAAAACTTCGATACCGAGATTTTACCGGAAATACGTGTTTTGAGATACCCTAGCATTTTTGGAAACTTCTGTGTGTCTGTGACAGCATAACTCAAAAACGAAAAGTCGGACAAATACCAAAGTTGGAATTTGAGTTTAGTATCTTTCAATGATGCGACACGAAGATTTTAAAGGAAATTACCCGACCGCAGACTACCCTTTACACGGAACATTTTTCGAAAATTTTGATTTTCTCAAAAATGGCTCTATCGATTTTGGTTGAAATGTCATATGATTTAAGATAATTGCATGGTAACTGAAATGTATATCTTGAATTTTTTATGAATGTTTCCAAAAGTTCTCTAAATTCTGAACTACTTTCGCATAACTGTAAACCGGTAGAATGTAGATCTCGTTACAACACACAATTTGTTACATATTTTTTTTGTGAAGTGAGCCATTTGCGAGATATTGCTTGTTATTCACTTAAATTTTCCAATACTTTTTCTCAAAGGGAATTCGTTATTAATTTTTTTTATGTCCTGGACAAAAAGACAATGGAATACTCCACCTAGCAACCAGCTCTTAAAACATTTGATTATCACTTAAAGCCTACCAATTCCCCTTGCACCTACAAGAAAATTGGCAATAAGATTAACATCTCGATTAACATAAAGTATATGGGGAATAAGCGTTTGTAAAAATACTTTGCACAAGAACAGAGAAAGTCATGTGAGTGTAACAAATCATAGGTTTTTTTTCTGTTTCTGTTCTGTAGATGCAGCTTTGGAGCATGGTATTGAATATGATGTCGAAAATTCAGTTGAGGCTAGGAGGACTTGATTTCAGAACAGACGAAAAGGCGCAAGGAGCGCTAGAAGAATAAGAAAAGTGCAGGGTTATGATCTGTGAACATGAGAAGAATTCACTGCCCATTAAGGAACTTGATTGTTCCACTACTAGCGATGGAAACACTAGCGTGAAGCGTGACGGACATGCACGCACCATAATATAGTTTCTGAAACATGTTTTTCTTAACTCGAGCATGCGAAATTATAACTTGGCTGGGTCCTAGCCCAAAATATTACGTCATTAGTGTGTTGCAACACTTAGGTAGACCAATAGCGAGGGGCAGTAGATGGGACCCGGATGACAACGGTGTGCAGTTGCTTTTGGTCTTTACGAAACACAGATTTGTGTTTACGTCCTCACAATATACCTAACGATACTCAAACGTTGCATTTGCATAGCTACACAACAAAATATGATACGCATTAAGGCAAATAAATAAAGAAAAAAATCTGATGTGCTACACTCACATGACTTTCTATACTCCTGTACAAACTATTTTTACAAACGCTTATTCTCCATATGCTTCATGTTAATCGAGATGTTAATCTTATTGCTAATTTTCTTGTAGATGCAAGGGGAATTGGTAGGCTTTAAGTGATAGTCAAATGTTTTAAGAGCTTGTTGCTATGTGGAGTATTCCATTCTCTTTGTATGTCCAGGACAAAAAAATCCGATATGTTACTCTCACATGACTTTCTCTACTCTTGTATAAACTATTTTTACAAACGCTTATTCTCCATATACTTCATGTAAATCGAGATGTTAATCTTATTGCTAATTTTCTTGTAAGTGCAAGGGGAATATGGTGGGCTTTAAGCGATAGTCAAATATTTTAAGACCTGGTTGCTATGTGGAGCATTCCATTCTCTTTGCATGTCCAGAACATAAAAAAATAAATAAAAAAAAAAACGAATAACGAATTCCCACTTGAGAAAAAGTATAAATATTGAAAAATTTAAACAAGGAATATCTCAGAAGTGGTTCACTCGAGGAAAAAAAATGTATATGGTATAAATTGTGTGTTTTAACGAGATCTACATATTTTGCGTAGTAAAATTTTGTCTTCTCTTAGGTTTGCCAATTATGCAAAAGTCATGCAGAATAAAGAGGACTTTCGGGACATTTCCAGAAAATTCAAGATATACGAGTAGATTTCATTTGTCATGAAAATATAACATATGGTATTTTAATCAAAATCATTAAGAGCCATTTTTTCGAAAATGAAAATTTTCGAAAAATGTTTCATGTAAAGGGTAGTATGCGGTGGGGTTTTTCTCGAAAATCTTCGTATCGTATCCTTGGAAAATACTAAACTCAAAACTTAGTTTTGTATTTATTCGAGTTTTCGTTTTTTAGTTATGTTGCTCACAGACACACACACACACACGGACATGCTTTTTTTTGAATTCAGGACACCTCAAAACATGTATATCCGGTGAAATCTCGATATAGAATTTTTTGGGTGGAATGCAATACCTTCTCTACCTATGTTTGTGGTAGTGAAAGTAAAAATCTTATAGACAGTACCAGAATCTTAAGATATATATATAAACGTCAGTGTGTAAGGTTTTACTTTCTCTACTACGTATAGTAAGTAGGGGAAGTATTGTATTCCACCCAAAAATTCGATACCGAGATTTCACTGGAAATATATGTTTTGAGACCCCCTGAATCCAAAAAAAAGCATGTCCGTGTGTGTGTGTGTGTCTGTGAACAGCATAACTCAGAAGCGAACAGTCGGATAAACACCAAACTTGGTATTTAGGTTCAGTATCTTCCAGAGATGCGACACGAAGGTTTTCAAGAAAATCCCCCACCCCAGATTACCCTTTACATGGAACATTTTTCGAAAATTTTAATTTTCTCAAAAATGGCTAACGATTTTTATTAAAATATCATATGTTTAAGATATTTTCATGACAAATGAAATGTATATCTCGAATTTTCTGGGAATGTCTCCAAAAGTATTCATTGTGAACGACTTTTGCATAACTGGTAAACCATAAGTTAGACAAAATTTTACTACACAAAAAATGTAGATCGCGTTAAAATACACAATTTATACCATATACATTTTTGTTGTTGAGTGAACCATTTTCGAGATACTGCTTGTTATTCCCTTAAATTTTCCAATACTTATACTTTTTCTCAAATTCGTTAATCATTTTTTTTGTCCTGGTAATGCAAAGAAAATGGAATACTCCACATAGCAACCAGCTCTTAAAATATTTGACTATCGCTTAAAGCCTACCAATTCCCCTTGCATCTACAAGAAAATTAGCAATAAGATTAACATCTCGATTAACATGAAGTATATGGAGAATAAGCGTTTGTAAAAATAGTTTGTACAAGAGTAGAGAAAGTCATGTGAGTGTAACACATCAGATTTTTTCATATAGGCTTCTCCACCGTTACAGTGATTTCGACCAAACTTGGCACAGATAACCTTTGACAGAAGACGAAAATTACTGTCTAGGTTAGAACACGAAATTCCGCCCATTTCACGCCATTAGATATTTAGTTTTATGTGAGCCTATAAAGCTCGCAATACTATCTATATTTTTCAATGATGAAAATAGGTCGGGTATTGCCAACATAAGAATAATAATTACTTAGGCTCACGGCCTAAGGAACAGCGAGTTGACATATTCGTTGACCTCCTCTCTGACATTGATCATGGAGTAATAACACAAATGAATAATTACAACAGCTATGCTACCTGTGATAACAAAAACATCAAACCAGACAAAATACCACTTCTTATCTTCATACGATTATTTATTGTGTATTGATATAAAATAATACAAAAGCATTCAACATAGTCGCATTCACTACAGAAGACTCTATGTTGCTCAAGCATTGCTAAAATAAGCATAAAAACAAAAACTGAGAGACATAAAAAGTGGCAGTGGGCATGGATAATAACAACAGAATCAAACCAGTCGAAATACCACTTCTTATTGTTATTCCTCTTTTCTTTTTGTATTAATTTTGACCCTCATTTTATTTTGTCTTTCTTGTGTTTTCCTAGCAGTTTTGTGTGTGTTGTTACTGAGAATGAACGAGGTTATATTGATGTTATTTAAACTGCTGTATTTCCTCCCAACCAATGACGAGGAAGCCCGAATGTGACAGCTTGAAAGTCACTCAGCTTATTCACGAGAAATCATTATAAATGTGGTATTTGTTCAGCAGTACTCTTGCATTGTGTTTTCTCGTGTTTTAGTTCTTTCCTCTTTATAGAGCCCTGAGAGTTTTAATTAACTCTTTACAACTTTTTATAAAATAAATATTTAACAATAAAACAATGAGGTTATTTAACCTACTGGCAGTTTTGAACCATTACAATGAGCTATTATATGAAATTGTGACACTATAAGTAATCAAATTGTTTGAACATTATATACTTTTATCTAAATTTATGCTTTTAAAAAATTCAACTGTCTTAGGGTACATGGAACAGTTGAGTGCTGTTTGTAAATCATGGGTATCTGGTAGTGTTGTCTCCATTGATCGTATTGTGGACATTCCACGATTGTGTTTCGTCGTTAACAGTATGTTACACTGGTGGCTGGTTGGTCCTTTGAAAGAAGATAACTGTGTATGGCCCATTCTCAGTCGGGATATTACAACCTGATCTTGTCTGGAAACAGAATTACTGGGAACATGTGTCGAAAAACTCGATGTTATATCAGGAGTTTGCTTCTCGTGGAGTCAAGTCATTCTGTCTTCCACTGTTGGTAGAGCTTCTTTTTAATGGTTGGGATAACATCGTGTGCTGGTGTAGTTATAGTTGGGTCACTTAGGGCGGTATTCATAGTCGATTTTGGTCCGGCCCAACTTGCTACTTCCGGCGGATTTACAGCGGACCATCGATTTTCTTATTCATAGACCGGGATTTGCGTTGGCCCGGGGATCAAACGCCTTGCTCGGGACCAAATTTTGGTCTACCTCAGAGGGGTAGATTAAAGGCAGACCATCTTTACAAAATGGATGACTTTGGAGTAATGGGCGTGGCTGCTTGCGTAGAATTCGCGAAATGAGACGATGGAGTAAAACTATCTACTAAAATTAGACATGATTGGAAAGTATGGAGACCTAAATTTCAAAACAAATACAGGTTTAGTAAAGCAAAGGTTAAAAGGCTGATAAAACGGATTCATCCTAACCTATATGACAGACGACGATAAACGAGGTTTGAGTATCTCAGTTGGTACGATGCTAATACCACTTCCACATTATGCAAGAGAAGGGTATCAAGAAAACACTACTGACCTTAGAAAGTCATATGCCATTGCAAGATTTACCTTCCTTAAACCGGGATTACTATGTACTTTGCGTAACGTGACGGAATGTCACGCGAAGTTGAGAAACTCTGTTAAAGTAAATATCTAATTAGGATGCACTTAACGTAACGGGAATGAATCTTTATTGATTGTTCTTTATTACTTCATGCTACTGCTTCACGCCGATTGGTTCTAATTGCCATGCCACATTAAACTTCACGTAACGGGAAGGAAAAGTTTGACACTGCCAAAAGAGGACATTATTCCGTATGCGGGTAGGAGGTATGAAATGTTAAGAAACTTACGGAATCGGGGTTTCAACATTGTAACATCGAGAGCCCTAAGCCGCAAGGCGTAGCCAAGGGATTGAAGACCCTCAGTCTCAAAGCGTAGCCGAAGGATGTTTTTAGGAGGAGAGGAGTGTAGCAATTACAACTGCGAAGCGACGACAGGGCGTAGCTGAGGGATCTGCGCGTCTAAACTCGAACGAGAACCTAGATACTACACAATCAACCCTACGTATTAAAAAGCCCTGATTTCGTATATTAACATTTCATACCTCCTACCCGATACGGAATAATGTCCCACTTGGGTTAACTTTCGAAATAATTTAGGCTTTGCTTATGTTTTCCCGGCGAGGAGAGGAGGATTACAACTCCCAAAAGGTTTATGATGCATTAGAATGTCCTCAGGTAATTATTTCTGTGTAATTACTATCACACAATATTTACTTGGTTAAGATCCAGGGTGAGATTTTAATAACAGCAAATGTTCCTTCCTATTTAAATACGTTTTGATTCTGAAATTTTAAGGTTAAAGGTTAATATTCCAGCAAGTTAAATTCTTATTGAAATGATTAACAATGCCATGAAACTGTGTGGATAAGAACGTTTCCAAAAGGGAGGTGTGGCAATAGGTTAGAAGCATGCACAAAACTGCCTATATATGTATTATCTCCCTCCATACCTCCCTTTTGTTTTTGGGTTTGTCGAAACCGATTGGTTTTCAATAATATCCATAATTTTTTTTTGTATTAAGGAAAACAGGCATTTTCCTCCTCCGACCATTTTAATGCACACTTCTAGGTTATCTCCATTTTTTTTTACTTTGGTCGAGGAGTGAGCACTGAACCGATGAAAAAACAGCTGTGAAACAACCATAGAAAGTAAAAACTAGGGAATAACAGTGGTTAGTTTACTACTCTATGGCAGTCGCGCATGCGCAGAACTACCTTTCTTCGTCGTGTAACATTTTCTCCTTGCTGATCCACGGCCTTTCTTGGTCCGAGGCTTTTTATCGTCTATGAATACGAAAAACTTGATCAGCCTTTGCTCCAGACCAACGTCAACTCTATGAATACGGCCCTTAGTGGCTTCTTTTGCTGCCTGATCGGCCAATTCGTTGCCTTGTATTCCAATGTGGGATGGAATCCATATTAAAGACACTTGCTTTCCTTGCTTATTGGTTCTATGAAGTAGTGATTGAATTTCTTGTGTAAGAATATGGGTTGATGACAGATTGTTTATTGCACTTTTAGAATCGTAGTATATAACAAATAACTTTGAACAGCGAGTATTCAAAACAAATCACAGCTTGTTTAATTGCAAACAGTTCACTTGAGAAGATGGTATACAAACCAGGAAGTGTGGTCTGGATAAACAACAGCACAAGCATTTCTATCATTACATTTTGATCCATCTGTGTAGATTGCTGTATGTTTTCCATATCTGCCATGTGCGAGGGCTATTTTTTTAACCTCCCGATGGGTCATAATTAAAAGACAAGAGTACATAGTCAAATAAATGTATTACCAAATGTTAGGTACAAATGTGTTTACTTTTCAACATAATCGCCATTAAGGTTTAGGCATTTGTCATACCTGTGGACAAGCTTTTCGATCCCCTCTGCACAGTATGTTGCCGACAGTGAGTTAAAGATAGGTACGGACGTTGGTTTGAAGGACTTCATCATTCTCCAACTTCCGCCTTCCCAGTCACTTTTTCAGCCCAAGAAAGAGGTAAGTGACTCGGCGCCAAATCAGGGCTGTACGGCGGGTGATCGAAAACGTCTCATCGAAATTCCTGATTTGTTGGATGACACGAACTGCACCGTTCCTGCACAACACATCCTCATACAGTTGGGACCGTATACCCGAATCATTCGTCGGTGAACATCAGCTGCACCATTCCCTTCTGCTAGAAGGAACCGAATCACACTAGGCTCACAATGGCTTGGCGAGATTGGCTGTGGCTGAGGGTAGAGTGGGGGACATGCGCAGTCGCCTTCACGCACAAACAGTTTCCACCGCTCGTGTGGTTGCGATCCTGCGCGATCGAAGGTTGAAAAAAAATAGCCCTTGCAATTCATTAAATAGTTGGCGATAAAGTGAGGAATGCGTGTGTTGTTTGATGATGTTCAGTTGTAAATTTATTTTAGGTGAAGTGATTGTCCAGGACGGAATAGCAAGAGAGGGGTTTATTTGTGACACAGGAGGAAGTCTAATGCGTGTACTACTTTAAATACCTCCAAAGAAACGCATTGTTTATTGTTTAAGTGCGACCTAAGATAAATGTTGTAGGTATAAACCGTCAAACCGCTGGCAACGCCACGTATTTCACCTAGCAATTTCATAAAGAGTATAGAGAGTAAATTTAATTAAATCACATTCGAGATTTACAAAGCCACCTGTGCAAGGTCGTGTATAGCAACTGATAACAAACAGCTTCATTTTGTGCCTGTGGAAACAAAATATAACCAGTAAAGATGTTGAGCTATGCATTTGAATACTGCAGCATTTTTACTGCATTATGACTCGATGCAATACTGGAGTTTTGTCAAAACTTACACTGGAAATATAGTAGACACCCTGGTATTGCAACACAATGCATCATTTCTGTGCTGTAAATAGGCGCAATGCATTAACATGAGAGGTCACGCGAGGCTGTATCATCCAAATAACGATTCCCAATGATGCGCGTGGAGGCAGGTAAAGCATATTGCCTTCAAATGACAACGTCCACCGAGAAGAGAATCTCAGGCTATATGTAAGGTATACCGAGGCTCGTATTCAGGAAGTCCTGGTTTCCATTCCTGGGATCGGCCGCTATGATTTTTCTTGGTTTTTCCTGGTAGCAAGGCCAATGCTGGAATGGTTTCTGTTCTACCAGAGTTTCCTTCCCCATTATTTCCTATCGTTTCGCTTCCCCTTTCATGTTTCAGGTGTTATTTATTTATGTTCTCTACCACGTTCCTAGTAGGTAGAGAAGGTAGATATGTATAGCATTCCACGCAAAAATTCGATACCTAGATTTCACCGGAAACACACATTTTGAGGCATCCTGAATACAAAAAAAAAAAAAAAGCATTTTTAGAAAAAAATCCGTGAACAGCCTAACTCAAAAACGAAAAGTCGGGTCAACACCTGACTTGGTATTTAAGTTCAGTACCTTCCAAACATGCGACACGAAGATTTTCAAGAAAATCTCCCATCCCAAACTACCGTTTATTTGGAACATTTTCGAAATTTATGATTTTCTAAACAATGTCTAACGATTTTTATTGAAATTTCACGTATTAAAGATATTTACATGACAAAATGTATATCCTGAATTTTTTGGGAACAGCCTGTGAAGTCCTCTTCATTCGGAAGGAATTTTGTATAATGTATAACTCGTAAACGTTGAAAGGGTACCATACAGAAAATGTAGATCTCTTTAAAACACAAAATTTACTTACAATAAGTTTTTCTGTGGCATAAGTCGTTTCTGAGATATCGGTTAATAAAGGTTCGAATTGTTCAATACTTACTCTTTTAAAGCCTCATGGGTTTTCAGTTGTTTCTCGCGATGTCATGGAAACAGTATGGAATTTTAAGGCCAGCATATAACGTTCAGTTGTTAAACATTTGACTATCGCTGTTCTCTATAACGAAACGTGTAATGTAGCTGTTTCTGTAAAGGTTTATTTGGATTAAAATGAAATAGGTAGGAAAATAAACTTTCGTAAGAATAATGTATATACCCACTAATCGATATAGAGCAGAGGAGTATCAAATGTAAGATCTAGATATTT
Source organism: Deroplatys truncata (assembly GCA_030765065.1). NCBI lineage: Eukaryota > Metazoa > Arthropoda > Insecta > Mantodea > Mantidae > Deroplatys > Deroplatys truncata. The sequence continues at coordinate 11,826,114 of CM060987.1, forward strand.
TAATGACATACTGAGAAAAAAATGTCTGATGTGTTTTCCTAACCACTATTTTTTGTTTTCATATAACTGCTATAAAGTAGTTCAAAAATACGCTATTCTTTTATCTACTTAATTACGCATGTCGTGTAGGTAAAATAGTGAAGCAATAGTTATATATCTACAAGCGGGTCGCTGTGGATGGCCTTGAAATTTTATACTTTTTTTCATAACATCGCGAGAAACAACTGAGTGGTGACTGCTGTAAAACTGACAAAGTATTGAAAAATTCAAACTGATAAGTAAGGAATATTTCATAAATGGCTGATAACTCCAAAAAAAAAAAAAAGTTACTGGAAATAAATTGTGTTTTAAAGATAGCAACATTTTTGTGTAGTACGTTTTTACTATCTCTTGTGCTTTACCAGTTATATAACATTACACAAGCTTGCCTCTGTGGCGTGGGGATAGCATGTTTTACTCACATTCAAGAGGTCCCGAGTTCGAATCACGGTTAGGGTGAATTGTTCGGAGAGGTATTTCCTAGGGTTTTCCCTTGAGAAGACGAATGTCGGGCAAGTGTAAGCTCTATGGACCCAGGACTCATTTGAGCATTTTATCTATTCACCGTCCGATATAACCGGGTTAAAGGACCTTAATTAATCTTCAAAGCAATCAAGATCATACAATTTTTACTTTTTCTACTACGTATAGTAAGTAGGGGAAGTATTGTATTCCACCCAAAAATTAGATACCGAGATTTCACCGGAAATACATGTTTTGAAGTGCACTGAATGCATATAAAGCATTTTTGGAAATATGTCCGTGTGTGTGTGCGTGTGTGTGTGTGTGTGTCTGTGAACAGCATAACTCAGAAACGAACAGTCGGATAAACACCAAACTTGGTATTTAGGTTCAGTATCTTCCAAGGATGCGACACGAAGGTTTTCAACAAAATCCCTCCACCCCAGATTACCCTTTACATGGAACATTTTTCGAAAATTTTAATTTTCTCAAAAATGGCTAACGATTTCGAATAAAATACCATAAGTTTAAGGCATTTTTATGGCAAATGAATTGTATATCTTAAATTTTCTGGGAATGTCTCCAAAAGTATTCTTCATTGTGAACGACTTTTGTATAACTGGTAAACCATAAGAGATAGACAAACTTTTCTACACAAAAAATGTAGATCACGTTAAAGTACACAATTTATGTCATATACGTTTTTTTTTTTTTTTTTTTTGGTTGAGTGAAGCATTTTCGAGATATTGCTTGTTATTCCCTTATATTTTCCAATACTTATACTTTTTCTCAAATGGGAATTCGTTATTCATTTTTTTTTTTTTGGTCCTGGTAATGCAAAGAGAATGGAATGTTCCACATAGCAACCAGCTCTTAAAATATTTGACTATCGCTTAAAGCCTACCATATTCCCCTTGCATCTACAAGAAAGTTAGCAATAAGATGAATATCTCGATTAACATGAAGCATATGGAGAATAAGCGTTTGTAAAAATAGTTTGTACAAGAGTAGAGAAAGTCATGTGAGTGTAACACATTAGATTTTTTTTTCTGTATGAAGAGGACTTCACAGACTATTCCCCGGAAGTACAATGTATACAAGTGCTGTTTCTCTCTTATAGAGCGCATGAATTATCGAAACCTAAAGTTAGGAGTGTATGTTTAAGTGTGTATCACACTTCCGTTTTGAAACTATTAGATCCTTGTGTCCACATTGGACTGCATCCAGATGCATAATTAATTTGGAATTAAAATGCATGCTGTTTCATAGTTTGCTCTAGGAGATAAAGAAATTTTCTTGACTTCTTTGTGTGTTGTGGCTACAAACATACAATTGGACTAAATGTGTTTCTCTTTATTTTTTCAGGTGAGTGTACACATGAGGCAGATTTGTCCCGAATGACGGTAAGAAAGACTATTATGTGGAATACTTAAAGAAAATGCTTTCACCTCATTCGTAAACACCCATTAAGGGCGGGGCCGACAGTGACCTGACTGCTGCTGTAAATTACACCCTCGTGTATATTAGTGGGCTTTATATGAATTAGAATTCACTTCCTTAACCGGTGATCACCTGCCAACTTTTGCATCTATCATTATTACCAGTAAAAGTTATTTATGTATCACCTCTCTACCACGTACATAGTAGTTAGAGAAGTATTGCATTCCACCCAAAAATTCAATACCGGGCTTCCACTGGAAGTGCATGTTTTAAGACCTCCTGAATATAAAAAAAGCGTTAGGCCCGTGTGATGTGTGTGTGTCAAAAACCAAAACTCGGGTATGTACCAAACCTGCTATTTAAGTTCACCATCTACCAAAGATGCGACACGAAGATTCACAAGAAAATTCCTCACCCCAACCACCCTTTGCATGCAACATTTTTCGAAAATTTTGATTTTCTAAAAAATGGCCCTAATGATTTTCATTAAAATACCACGTATTAAAGATATTTACACGACAAATAAAATGTATATCTTGAATTTTCTAGGACTAGCCTGCGAAGTTCTCTTTGTTCGGAAGGAATTTTATATAATCTTGTACAACTGGTAAACGTTAAGCGATAGACGAAAACGTACTACACAAAAAATGTAAATCTCTTTAAAACACACAATGTATTTCAAATAAGATTTTTCTGTGTCATAAGCCATTTCCGAGATATCCGTTATTAATGTTTCGTTTGCTCAGTTTCCATCCTTTAAAGTCCCATCGATTTTCAGTTGTTTCTCGTGATTGCATGGAAACAGTATGGAATTTTAAGGCCAGCATATAGCGTTCAGTTGTTAAACATTTGACTACCGCTGTTCTCTATAACGGAATGTGTAATGTAGCTGTTTCTGTAAAGGTTTATTTGGAAAAACGAAGTCGACTGAAAAATAAGCTTTCGTAGGAATAGCTTTTATGCTCACTAATAAACGATAGAGGGTATATAAGTTTAGTATGCTCCAAAGATGCGACGTGAAGCATGTAGTAGAGAAAGTAAACCCTACAGATAAACTTATCTGTTGAGGGCGCGGACTGGAAAAGATGACTACGGTACACAGAAACCTAGATTTGCGATGGAAGCATGAGCAAGCAGCAACCTAAACGAGCTTGAGAAAACGACAACAGCAACAAATGCGAGCTTCCTTCTTTCTCTGTTCTCGAAGCCAAGGTTGCGGCCAGCCAAGGCCAGCCAGGCTTCTGGCTCTGTATTCACGCACTTCCTTCTACAGAGGCGGTCAACAGTATTACTCCTATACAGCTTTAAAAACTCTAGTAGCCAAACTAATGGAAATAAAGTGATGCAGTAATTTGTATCACAAATTACTTAAATGTAAATAATGATTGTAATATGAATATGCATTTTTATGTGACATTGATTTCAGATGTTTATTAATTGTAATTATTATTGATAAGTAAGTTTATACGGCCTTACTGAAACTGTCAATAATAGCGCAATAATGCAGCGAGGGGGGTGAGCTGTTTATCATTATTGGAAACAAGGAAGTTACGTAATGTTTGGCGCGTTTTCGGTAGAAACTTCTGGAATGTTTTCTCCCTAAAAGCAATATGTATTCGTGGTTTTCATTGGATATTAAAATAGACGCTAATGTTGGCGCGTTTTATTAGCCAATAGCTGTTCATTTATAATCTTTAGGCGTATCTGATTGCAGGAGTATAAATAGGCTAGGTTAGAGGTAACCAGTTCGCCGAAAGCATTCATACATTACACGTCGTATTCAGGCAGTTCATCAAAATTCTTAGTGCAATACACGTCGTCTTAAGTTCGTCAGTTCATTTGTATGAGATACGTCGGCTATAGATTCACAAGTTACAAAAATCTAAAGTATTATAAAGTTAATTATACACAAAGTTGAAATACGTGAATTAAAAGTGATCAGTAAGAAGTATTATAACAGTTTCAGTTTGGCGAGTATCTAGATCAATATGTAAAAGTGATAGTGAACGTGTTCGAAAATAAAAATTATAAAACAAATTTCTTCATCAGTGTAATTTTTGGATAAAAGATTCCTTTCCGTTTCACAACCTGTATTGAGACACATGTTCGACCCAAGATAAGATAATAGCTAGCCGGAGGACATTTGAAATGAATTATTTCAAAAACTGATACTAAGAACCGCAAATTGCTAACGCCAGATGGAGCTACAAACCAAACAAATGAATGACGTCACAAGATGGCTTCAACACTGATGTAAACAAACATTATAAGCAATACCGTCGCAAATTGGCTTCCCATACGTGGGGCAGTTAAAATTATGTAACCAAACAAAACAAAAGCAACACAACATAAGATCTTCAAGTTCTAATAATTTACGTAAAACATATTACGTAAGCACCATCTGCATCAAATTGGCACCCAGAACGTGGGGCACGATAACCAGGAAAGGAACACGATGACCAGGAAAGAAGCATAGTGACCAGGAAAGGAACACGATGACCAGGAAAGGATCAGAATTAACCAGGAAGAAGTGAGATGACCAAAGGGGCGAATGGAGAAGTGAACTGAACTACAAGACGCAGATTCAAGAAACAACAAAAGGAACGACAGACTACACGGATGATTGGACATCGTAATTCCGAGATTACAAGGCAACAGGGTAATTCAACTACAAAAACATCGAGACAACGTAGATTCATCATAACACAACGCAGAAGCGACATATAACCTAGGAGAGAGGGGCAGGAAACTGGACATCAAAGTAACAGCAACAGACAGCATCACAAAGGTTAGAGTATCGTAATTTTTTTTTAGAAAACAAAATTGTAACCTACAAATGTACTTAAGGAGTGGTAGGATAAAGAAAACAATGGCTACTAATAATACAGAAGAAATAATTATGGAGGGAGATAATGTAACAGTTAGCTGTAATTCAATACAGGTTACAGAAAATAGCCCAAACTTTTTAGGATTTGAGGATGAAAATGTTAGTGCAGAAAGTCAGAATAGAATAGCAGGAAATGTTAATCTTGATACTATTATGATTATGGAAATGCTGAAGAATATGGAAAAGAATAATAGGGAAATGAGAGAAGATCTTAGTAAGAAAATAGATCAAAACAGGGAAGATAGTAGTAAGAATATTGAGAAATTAGAACAAAAATTAACTCAGAGTATAAGGGAAGAAATTTGTAAGAATAATGAGAAATTAGAGCATAAATTAGATCAAAATAGGGAAGAAATTGAAAAGAAATTCATGGAACTAGATAGTAGCATGATTTGAATGAAAAATGAAAATCAAGAAATGATAGCAAATGAAATAGGTGAAGTTTCAAAAAAAATGTTGGACATGAGCAGGGAAATATATAACCAAAAAAATGAGGTTAATACTAAGTTTGAAAATGTTGATGTAAAATGTACAGAGCTAGGTAGCCGAATGAGTAGCATTTCAAGTGAGTTAAAAGAGATGATGGAGGCTACAAATGCAGATTTAATACAGGTGCAAGTTCATTTCAGAGGGGAAATATCTGAAATTCAGAAGGAGTCAGAAAAACAGAGAAATAAATTGTCTGATGAAGTTAAAGATTTGTCTAAAGATTTGAATCAAAAGCTAACTTCTGAAATTAACAAACACCAAACTGTTCAAAATGAGAATAATAAAAAATTGGAACAGACAATAGAAAATCTGCAAGGTACTGTAAATAGGTTAGAATTGAATTCAAGGGCAAATATATGTGATGTGAATGTATCAGATGTACAAAATAATGATAGAGGTAGTTCCTCAGGTATGACAAATAATGTGAGTGATGCGGCAGCTTCATCTATAGCTAATGCTGAAACTCAGAGTGCACAAGTAACACTAGAGAATTTAAATATGGGAGTAGGGAATTTGCAAAATTACAATCATAACTTAAGTGATTTTCCACTTCCAAAATTTAATGAAAACTCCAGTCCAGTACAGTTTATTGCAGACTTAACAGAGTATTTTCAAATTAAAAAGATACCTGAAGCATTAAAAATGATAGTTGTCAAAAGATGTTTGGACCAGAAAACTTTAGATTGGTTACAAATGGTATCAGGGGGTGAAATTTCATATGAATCCTTTAAGACGTTATTCATGAACAGATTTTGGAATGTTACGGTACGGCACAGAATTCGAGCAATGCTTAGTCATGGTCAATTTGATCCACGAGAGGGAATATCAATGACTGATTACTTACTGAAACATGCAAGTCAGGTTAGGAACTTGTCACCTCCAATCAATGAGGAAGATTTTGTGAGTTTGCTCACAAGGTATTATCCTTTAAGGATACAAAATTACTTATTAATTGCAAAACCACGTAGCATCTATGAGATGACAGAATTAATGACAGCTTTGGAACAACAGGAAGAAGATATATCTCGAGAGTGGGAACATAGATTTTTAGATGTGCGAGATAGAAGAAATTACCAAGGTAGTTATCAGCAAAGTAGAGGACAAGACAGGCGTCATGAAAATAATACCAGACAACGGTATCAATCATACGTTCCACAATTTGAAAGATCGAAGATAGATAGGAGACCAGGTCCACAGGAACAAATAAATTATGTCAGGACAGAAAGATTGCCTGAAAGAGGGCAAAATTATGGAAGGCGGTACATTAGACAAAGGGGAAATTTCACTCACTGGAGGGAAAACAATAACCAGGAAAGATCTGAGGAACGGCAAGAAAATTATGTGCCAAGAGGACATAATTTCAGAAATCGAGGATTTCGAACTCGAGGAAGGGGAACTCAAAACAATGGTAGCGACAATGAGATAGATTTAGCTCCTGTTAGGAATGGCAGTCCCGTACGTGAACATGGAAATAACCAGGAAAACTGTTAATAGACTCCTGTGCAGTAGGTTCTCAGGACGTCTTTAATAATTTAGTATCCATTACCAATACAAATAATATGCCTACACACACACCCTGTAATAAGATTGCAGCAACAAAAGATAAGGGAGAAAATTTCGAGTCACCTCATGTTAGGATGGAAATTGCGAAGAAAGAGATCATTGCAACTATAGATTCTGGTTCATCAGCTTCAATTTGCTCACAGAAATTTTACATAAATTTGATTAATGAAGGTAACAAAATTATGGCTCTTCCCACTAGTAATTTAGTTTGTCGTGTTGCAATCGGAAGAACGACACAGGTCATAAAAACACAAGCTCTACTTAACATACTTATCGGCGGAGAGAATTTTGAGGTTATGTTTCTAATTGTAAACCATCTGATTTGTGACATAATTGTAGGATGTGACTTCCTACATGAATATGAAGCACGTATAGATTTTAAACATGAAGAGTTAAAAATAACAAAAGAAGATAGAGAAATAAAGGTACCTTTTATAAAAGAAAAAGTTTCTGTGATTGAGATGACAAAGGATGAGAAAAATCTTTGAGACCAAGAGTTTTTTGTACAAATAACAGAGACTGATACAAATAGTCAGATAAAGCAGGTAGTCACAGAATATGAAGGGAATACCACGCCATATTTTCAACAGCTAGTAGAAATGCCAGAGAAAGTAGAGAAATTTAAAATCCAAACAAAAGACGACCATGTGAGCGAGACAAACAACAGCAGGAAAGAGAAGAGAAATGAGGAAATAATACACAAGTGTGAAGAAGCTTATAATATTACGATAACGCAAAAACAAATCCTTCATGATGTTTTGATGAACAATAGTTCAGTATTTAGTAATATCCCAGGCAGATGTAATGTATATCAGCATACATTTCAAGTAGAAGACGTACCACCATATAGGCACAAGTATGACAATTTACCTATAAGTCTTCGGGACAAAGCTAGACAACTAATAAATAGCATGTTAGAAAATGGGATTATTGAGCAAAGTAATTCTCAATACATAAATTCAATCTGTTGGAGTATTAAACGAGATGGTAGTTTGAGATTAACATTAGACGGTAGATATGTCAACAAGTATATGAAGCCTGATCATTTTCAAAGTGAAGGAATTGAACAATTAATTACGAAACTTTCAAGAGGGAGATTTTTGACATCCATTGACCTCACTCCATCATATTGGCAAGTGGAATTAGATCCACAAGTGCGTGATTACACTTCATTTCAATACTCGGGTATCCAGTATCGTTTTTGTGTAAATCCTTTTGGTTTAAAGAACTCAGGAAGTGGATTTTTGAGAGCCATTCACAGTATCTTTGGAAATTCTGTAGATGACTTTTTAATAAAGTATATTTACGACTTCCTAATCATTAGTCAAACATTTGAAGAACACATGAATAATGTCCATTATGTGTTAAATAAACTGCAACAACATGGTATGACTGTGAACATACTAAAATCAAAATTTTGTGTTAAGGAAATAAATTTTCTGTGTTATGTAGTGGATGAACGAGGTATAAGACCTGATCAGAAAATAATAGAAGCAATAATGAAAATTCCATCACCAAGGAACGTAAAACAAATTAGACGTCTCTTAGGGGTATTGAACTTTCAGAGTAAGTTCCTACCAAGGTATTCGGCTGAAATAGAACCACTGCGGCAGCTACTCCGAAAGAACAATAAGTGGAAATGGACAGAGGATCATCAGAAATGTTTTGAGAGAGTAAAAGAACTCTTTGCTAAGTCCATATTGCTCGAGAGGCCCAGAGAAGATTTGGAATATGAGATTTATGTCGACGCATCAATGCAAGGATACGCCGAAATTTTAGGACAGCGAGACGTCAACAATGACTTTCACGTCATTAGTACAGCTTCTAGAGGACTTACAAATATTGAGCGGAATTCTTCAGTGACTCAGCTAGAAATTGGAGCACTATATTTCTCATTAATTCGTTTTAAAACTTATATTTATCAGCAAAAGGTGAAAGTATATTCAGACCACATCAGCTTAACTTTCATACAACGGTGTAGATTATGTAGTGGAAAACTTGCTAGATACATTCATGCAATATCTGCATTCGATATTGAGATTATACACATTCCTGGCAAAAATAATACCTTCAGTGATTTGCTATCAAGATTGAACTGCAACCCACAAATTCCCGAAAATATTGAAAGGCCTCGAAATGAAGTCAAAATATTGACAATTGAAATTCCTTTAAGCAAAGAAATGATTAGAAAATTGAAAAATATAGGGGAAATTCAAAATGAAGACGCAAAATTATTGGAACTTAAAGAAAAGGCACCACTAATTGAAGAGGCAAAGAAAGAAATTGTAGCAATTCGGGATGGGACATTATACAAGAAGCATGGAAAAGAAATGCCTAGTTGGAAGGTAATGGTTCCGAAAAGCATGGAAAAGGAACTAATTAAGAATTTTCACGAAGGGTTAGCACACTCAGGGACGGGCCGGACAACTTCTATGATTTTAGAAAATTTATACATATCCAAATTGCGTCAGAAAGTTCGGAAATTTATATCGTGCTGCAACCTGTGTCAGAAGGCAAAGCAAATAAATGCAGCATATGCATTTGAAACTAATTCGGTTATAAGGGATAAGCCGAGATGTGTAATTAGTATTGATATTCATGGTCCGATGCCTCCAAGTCAATTTGGAAACAAATATATATTTGTCTGTTATGATATATTCAGCAAATATGTAAGAATTTACCCTTTGAGAAAACCTACAGGTTTAGCATGTTTGAATAGACTACTCAAGTCATATGTGATAGAAGAAGGACCTATTCAATCTGTATTGAGCGATAATGCTTCGTACTTCACAGGAAAAAAATTTATGGATGGACTGAAAGAAAATGGCATTAAACAATATTTTTCGTCAAGATACAGACCGAACTCCAACCCAGTGGAGAGGGAAATTAAGGAAATTTCAAATTATTTAAGGGTGTTGTGTCATCGAAAACGCACCCAATGGTATGGATACGTGAACTTCGTTCAGAATCTACTAAATGAAACCGTAAACAATGTGACAGGATACAAACCATGTGAACTTAAGTTAGGAAGGAAGATCAATACAGTGTGTAAAAAAATTCCAGAAGCCATTCCAGATGCGCATTCGATACCACAAACAGAAGAAGAGATGTTCCGAGAAGCATTCGAGAGGATGAAGAAAAAGGCCATAAAAAGAAAAATTAAACATGAAGAAAAGAAGAGAAAGGAATGGAGGATCAAAATAGGAGATTTAGTTTTGGTTAAAACCAAGAAATTGTCAGATAAAGCAAATAAACTTTATTGGCGAATGTTTCTCAAATACCATGGACCATATGAAGTTGTTGAAGTATATGGAACTAATACATATGAGTTATGTAATCCAACAACTCGAAAAAGCATAGGAAAGTTCCATATTGAGATGCTGAAACCATACAACCATGAAGATCAAGGTGAAACAAAAGACAAAGATGATAAATAGTAAATGCTGGATAGTTAAAGACGAAATGCAGAGCAATGTATTGGAACGTAAGAGGGTTAAATAAATATGTACGTCATGTGAAAGGAGAAATAAATTTTGGACATGACTAAATGTTTAAGAGGAAAATAACATTTTATTAGTAACTGAACATGTGAAATAAAGCATGATGTTATATTAAAGTAAAAGTACGTAAATACAATTCCAAGAGTATTGTTAAGATAAAGTACAAAATAACAAAAATTGGTAAATATAATTAAAAACAAATATTTATGTAGCAAATAGAACATGTGAAACAGTGCCTAGATTTAAGAGATGTAAATATTTGTGTAGAGGGTGAATATTTTGGTAAATATGTGTAATAATTACAAAAATCTTAAATGTATAAATTTTTGTCAACAACTTAAGAAAGTAAACAATTTGGTAACAGTGATTAAATAATTTAGGGTAAAGTATTTGCTATAAAAAATTTGTGATGTCAGATTAATATCCAAATTAATTAAACCAGAGCCAGTAAGTAGTGGCGAGATAATAAAAAAAAAATGTGTGTTAAATGCGTGTGAAGTGTCAAGTGAAAGTGATAGCGTGTGTTCCAAGATTTAGGAGACTAAAAACACAATTATAAAATTTCCAAACAAGTTGTAAATATTTATAATTATGTTTCTAGTGGGGCATATGATGCAGTAATTTGTATCACAAATTACTTAAATGTAAATAATGATTGTAATATGAATATGCATTTTTATGTGACATTGATTTCAGATGTTTATTAATTGTAATTATTATTGATAAGTAAGTTTATACGGCCTTACTGAAACTGTCAATAATAGCGCAATAATGCAGCGAGGGGGGTGAGCTGTTTATCATTATTGGAAACAAGGAAGTTACGTAATGTTTGGCGCGTTTTCGGTAGAAACTTCTGGAATGTTTTCTCCCTAAAAGCAATATGTATTCGTGGTTTTCATTGGATATTAAAATAGACGCTAATGTTGGCGCGTTTTATTAGCCAATAGCAGTTCATTTATAATCTTTAGGCGTATCTGATTGCAGGAGTATAAATAGGCTAGGTTAGAGGTAACGTCCGTCAGTCCTTCAGTTCGCCGAAAGCATTCATACATAACACGTCGTATTCAGGCAGTTCATCAAAATTCTTAGTGCAATACACGTCGTCTTAAGTTCGTCAGTTCATTTGTATGAGATACGTCGGCTATAGATTCACAAGTTACAAAAATCTAAAGTATTATAAAGTTAATTATACACAAAGTTGAAATACGTGAATTAAAAGTGATCAGTAAGAAGTATTATAACAGTTTCAGTTTGGCGAGTATCTAGATCAATATGTAAAAGTGATAGTGAACGTGTTCGAAAATAAAAATTATAAAACAAATTTCTTCATCAGTGTAATTTTTGGATAAAAGATTCCTTTCCGTTTCACAACCTGTATTGAGACACATGTTCGACCCAAGATAAGATAATAGCTAGCCGGAGGACATTTGAAATGAATTATTTCAAAAACTGATACTAAGAACCGCAAATTGCTAACGCCAGATGGAGCTACAAACCAAACAAATGAATGACGTCACAAGATGGCTTCAACACTGATGTAAACAAACATTATAAGCAATACCGTCGCAAATTGGCTTCCCATACGTGGGGCAGTTAAAATTATGTAACCAAACAAAACAAAAGCAACACAACATAAGATCTTCAAGTTCTAATAATTTACGTAAAACATATTACGTAAGCACCATCTGCATCAAAAGTTCTGTTTTAATGCAGAGAAACAAATAGTTTTACAGTTTACCTACTTGTTTTGGTAGCTTTTAATATCTTGCGTATTATTAGTTTTACAATTTTTTGACAAATATACCGATTATTTAACTTTCTTGTACGTGGTGTTTACAAAATATTTTTCATAAATTAAATTCAGTGATACCTCCTTGCGGTGAAAATAGGTTGTCCCGACTCTTAATTAATACACTGATGGTTGAACATTAGTAGATTTCTAGGAATATACATACATAATATCATTTGGTAATAAACAGATAATGCTCTTCTTATGTGAACGATACAATTAAAGAACGGTTATAATTATATTACAGGGTGAGACAAAAGACTCCGAACCACTTGCGCGGTGTTTTCCCTGTCCGCGTCCTCGGCGCTCGTTGCCGCTATCATAGAAAGGCGCGGATGAAACCATACAACATTTTTAAAACTACTTTTAAAGGCTTTACTTACCAACTTTATGAAAGGAGATGCTGAAACTAGCCACCGTCGTTGTCCATACATTTTTGGCACCTCTTTAGGAAACTATCCATCATGGAATTTTTGGGGAGAATTTTCCAAGCGATGACCGATGTCGTCTAATGTTTCTTCGGTAAGAACCGAACGCCGTCTTTTAGCTTTCTTAGCCTGAACACTTCCTGTGGCCTGAAATGTACTGTAAAGTTCATGGATTGTTGTACGGCCTGGAACTTTTACACCTAAATCTTTCTGCAAATCGTACTTTCACTTGGCGAGCTGACCGAGTTAGCCCATACGAATCATAAATACGGTTGTGCAGTAGAAAACATATACTGAGCCATAATGTACTTTGTGACTAAGTATAGGACAAAATAATAAATAACTGAACTACATCACATCACCGTCAAGTCAATACTGCACAGCAAAACCACAACAGCGTGACTTTGTTTATAGCAGCAGTGCATTATCATGTTTCCACACACCCAGTGGAAAAACACCGCGCAGCCGTTAATATTGTCCATAAAATACCCCTCCGAGGTAACTTAAAACTTAGGGTGTGCGAGACAAATCCACACACCCTGGAAGAATTAAAACAAAATATCTGCCAGGAAATTTCACAACGTGAACTACGGCGAGTGATGGATAGTTTCCTAAAGAGGTGCCAAAAATGTATGGACAACGACGGTGGCCAGTTTCAGCATCTCCTTTCATAAAGTTGGTAAGTAAAGCCTTTATAAGTAGTTTTAAAAATGTTGTATGGTTTCATCCGCGCCTTTCTATGATAGCGGCAGAAGGCAACGAGCGCCGACGACGAGGACAGGAACAACACCGCGCAGGCGGTTCGGAGTCTTTTGGCTCACTCTGTACAATTGTTTTCAATTGCATTATACAGTGTATATTTTGTAACAACATTACAATCTTTTTATGCATTGTTGAATCATTAAGACAGCTAATATTATTTGGGATGTTATATATTTTCCTGTGTGGGTTATAACGTTGGAAACTGTCAACTGGTGAACACAGCGGCTGGTGATCAGATAGGAGGGTGTCATCTTTGTAACTTGATGTTTCCTGTTTGAGTTTGTAAAAATACATTTGTTGTTTGAAGATCCTATTACAGTAAGTAGCTTGTTTCCCTGATTTTGAGACCATATTTTTTCCATGAAGTAATGATTTTGGTTGGAATGTATAGGGCTAAGTCTGAATGGCTTGTTATCTCTGCATTAAATATTGGTTTTTGGATGGCCACTTTAGCTACTTTGTCCGCTCTCTCATTGCCGCGTATTTGTTGGTGCGGTCTTGTTTTCCTTGTTCTAGTGCATGGTTATATGACATCTGTATTTCTTGTATAAGTTTGTTTTCTGTATGTGTGTTTTGAGTGGCTAAGATAGCACTTTTTGAATCGGAAAAAATTATGTACAGTTGTTTATGCGATTCTGTAACGTATGAAAATGCTTGTTTCAGAGCGTATAGAAAGAATGAAATGTCAAAGTCGGTGATTTTCAACGTTTTTTCCTCAACTTCCTCATTAACGCCTCAAATTTTACGAATTCACAAATTATTTCTCCGCCAGTTTAAATCATACGTCGTTGAAAATATCGGGTAGTATACACAAAATGTCTAATTTTATACATTCACATGACGTTCTCTACCCTCTGTCGTTTACTAGTGGGTATACAAGCTATTCTTACTAAGTTTAATTTGCTATCTACTGCATTTTAATCCAAATAGATAGAAAAATAACTTTCGCGATAATAGTTTGTATACCCACTAGTAAACGACAAAGAGTAGAGCAAGTCACGTGAATGTAACATAGTTTTACACGTGCTGAGTGAGTGCAATACTTCTTAAGGAACTGACATATTTGCGTGACCTCTCACAGATAAAGAATACCCCAAATGTGTATTTAAAACTCTAATTTGTTATATTCACATGGCTTTCTCTGCCCACTCCTTTTATTTGTATACAGCTTCCACAAAGCATTCTTACGAAAGCTTGTTTTTCTGTGTATTTAAGGTTAATCGAGATAAACCACGGAGAAATAGTTTCGTTATACCTTTTGTTATAGATAAAAAGAGGACGAGAAAATTGAATGGATAGGCAGATGTTTAAAATCGGGTTGATGTCCGCTGGCCTTGAAATTCCACATTTTTCCATGACGTCGCGAGAAACAACTGAATAGGGCAAAACTTAAAAGAAAAGACGAATTGAAAAATTTAAACCAATAATGTCGGATATCGAGGAAATGGTTGTCACAAAATGCTTATTTAACATATATTGCATGTTTTAAAGAAATCACATTTTTTCGGTGTAGTAAGTTTTTGTCTACCTCTTATGGTTTACCCGTTATACAACATTGCTTCCAAATCGTATATGATATTATCATCAAAATCTTTACAGCCGTTTATGACAGAAAAAAATATTGAAATTATTTGCATGTAAAGGTTAGTTTGGCTGTTGGGGCTTTCTTGAAAATCTTCGTGTCGCCCCTTTGAAAAATAGTAAACCTAAATACCAAGTTTGGTATTTATCCAACTTTTCGTTTTTATGTTGTGCTGTTTTCACACTCGCCCATACGTGGATTTTTTTTTCTAAAAATGCTGCTTTTATTTCTTCAGGAGGTCTGAAAGCGTGTATTTCTGGCGAAATCTCGATAACGAATTTTTTTGGCGAATGCAGTGTTCCTCTACCTAGGAACTGGTAGAGAAACTAAAAGGTAAGGAATTGCACTGCTTATACATTGAAGCAAATAGAACATGTAACACGTTTTTGAAAACAATACCATTATTATATTTTAATAATGGCGCAGGAGGTACTCCTTGTGTGTTGTAGATTATTTTAAAAAATGTGCATTTTGATAAGGAAAGGGACTGGCTAGAGTAATAATTAGGAATATTTTAGTGCAAAATGCAGTATTGAAATTCTTGTAAACAATTGAAGTATACCCATAAATTCAGTTTGATTTTGTATTAGCCTGTATGTTTTTGAAGTATAGAAAAATTCGCATTACATTGCCGATATTTGTAGGAATTTTTTTTTCTGATGTCCTTAACTTCTTGTTCCTCCAAAACAGTATCATATAGATATAATATGCTAAAATATAAATACCAATTTGAAATCAAGTTGTATCCCTTAAAGAACAAAGAAAGAAAGCCCAGCGACTTGAATGCACGAATAATTTCAGGGATTGAATATTTTTGTCAGCGGAATAGCTCAGTCGGTAAAGCCTAAGGCCCGCATTCGGGAGGTATCGAGTACAAAACCCCGCGTCGACCAACCTGACCGAAGCTTTTTTTCGCGGGTTTTCTCGTTACTAGGCAAATGCTGGATTGTGTAATTTGATCCACGAATTTTGCTATCTCTTTCGTCACTAAGTTTCATTTCCTTCTTCTTGACCGCCATACCAAACATTGGGCTGATCACCCGTCCTGGATATGCTGTAATCCACAGTTTGTTTGCTTCTCGACAGGCTACTGACCCGAGGCATTGGCTTGTAAGTCCTTGGGGGTGTAAAGTCTGGTTCACAACAACCGAGAACGGTAACCAGAATGAGAACGACAAAGTTGAAATAGGTACATGTATTCTAATGGGAGCGTTCGTAATTCATGGGAAGCTTTCCAGGGCCCCAGGAACGCGAAAAAGACTTGGCCAAGTTTTGACTTTCTCGTTCCCGTTCCCGGGCATGGCATATTAGACTCTTCACTATAGAGGTTATTCTAGGCGGCCGTGACATGAAACACTCGCTGGTGCTCTCTCTATAGTCGCAAGCTGGAAACATGAAACTGGAAGAAATTCTAGCATATGTGCTTCCTAACCTCAGATCCATTGAGCGTTGGTTCTTCTAATGAAAGGATCATCTGTAGTTCGTTCATATGCAACTCGAAATTGGCTATTGTTTAAAAACAGTGGCTAAAGCTACAAAGAACAGCAAAAAGAGATAGAAATTAACGAACAACAGTAAACAACTTTAAATAAAGGAAAGAAAGCTTGGTACAACTAGTAGAATCGGAAATGTAATGGATAATGTTTACTCTATCGAATTTGGACGTTGACTAACTCGCAGTTTTGGTTGAATTGGAAGCAGGTGAAAAAATCTGATGTGTTACACTCACATGACTTTCTCTACTCTTGTACAAACTATTTTTACAAATGCTTATTCTCCATATGCTTCATGTTAATCGAGATGTTAATCTTATTGCTAATTTTCTTGTAGATGCAAGGGGAATATGGTAGGCTTTAAGTGACAGTCAAATGTTTTAAGAGCTGGTTGCTATGTGGAGTATTCCATTCTCTTTGTATGTCCAGGACTTAAAAAAAAATAAATAACGGATTTGAGAAAAAGTAAAATCTGATGTGTTACACTCACATGACTTTCTGTTCTCTTGTACAAACTATTTTTACAAACGCTTATTCTCCGTATGCTTCATGTTAATCTAGATATCGAGATGTTAATCTTATTGTTAATTTTCTTGTAGATGCAAGGGGAATTGGTAGACTTTAAGCGATAGTCAAATATTTTAAGAGCTGGTTGCTATGTGGATTATTCCATTCTCTTTGCATTACCAGGACAAAAAAAATGAATAACGAATTTGAGAAAAAGTATAAGTATTGGAAAATTTAAGGGAATAACAAGCAATATCTCGAAAATGGTTCACTCAATATATATAGATATATATCTATATATACATATATATCATAAATTGTGTATTTTAACGCGATCTACATTTTTTGTGTAGTACAATTTTGTCTATCTCTTTGGTTTACCAGTTATGCAAAAGTCGTTCACAATGAAGAATACTTTTGGAGACATTTCCAGAAAATTCGATATATACATTTCATTTGTTATGATATTTTAATCAAAATAGAGCCATTTAGAAGAAAATTAAAATTTTCAAAAAATTTTCCATGTAAAGGGTAATCTTGGGGTGTGGGGTTTTCTTGAAAACTTTCGTGTCCCATCTCTGGAAGATACTGAACCTAAATATTAAGTTTGGTGTTTATCCGACTGTTCGTTTCTGAGTTATGCTGTTCACAGACACACACACGGACATGTTTCCAAAAATGCTTTTTTTTGGATTCAGGGGGTCTCAAAACATGTATTTCCGGTGAAATCTCGGTATCGAATTTTTGGGTGGAATACAATACTTCCCCTCTTTACTATGCGTAGTAGAGAAACTAAAAAAGTCATTGGTCAGTTAAAAACAAATGAAATCTCAATGCACTAAATCGACTTTCCACTTTATGCTCGATATGATCATCGATATGCGTTCCTGTTCTCGTTTCTGTTTTGGTTACCTCCTCGGGCTGTTGTGAAGCAGCCTTTAGTCCTACAAAGAAGCAGCCTTTGATTTGCCAGTCCAGCCAACTCATTTTCGAACTCTTCATGCTGTAATGTAGGGGTTGCCAAACTTTTCATAACGGGGCCACATGAATCGCGGGCGAAGCCACGTAAGTTTAAGATATGACCATAAACTCAAGGCACGAGGCCCACAGATCATATTAGTTTTCAAACACAATGTTTTATGGAACTAAAATCTACACTTACGTATTAATAACTGGCTAATTAAATACTTAAAAATGATTAATGTTTCATTCATAGCCTCACGACAGTGTAGCTCATAGACAATATATATTAACACTTGTTTCATGAAATACAGAGGGTTGTTCGCAATCTATGGTAACCAATTTAAGACCCCTTACCTTATGAAAAACCACGCTTCCACCAGCAGTCATGTTCTGTCTAGCAGCCTTTGGCTTGAGCTCTCATTCTGCAGCACAGCTTCCACTGGAGCAGGGATGTCGAGTTTATTCTGGCAGCTTTCCAGAGACCATCAAAGTTAGTGGCCGTCTGCTTCCAAAGGCTCTTTTCAGTAACCCAAATACACAAAACCCCATCATTGATGCATAGGATGACTTAACACGGATGTGGCTGAAGGTATGGAATGTATTCTCATTTCTCTTTCTATGTTCTCCAAAAATTTGTTGGTTGAAGCAGACGTATGACTTGATGCCTTATCCTGATGCAACCAGACTTTATTTGCATCTGCACCATAGAGAGCAGGGTTTTCTGTATGGAAAATTGCCATCAGGACGTTAGTCTGATAATATGCCGAGTTGATTTTCACATTTTTATGTAAACGACGAATGGTTAATTTGTCGTAACTGTACCTTGCTATTACCATGAAACCATTGGGGAAGTTTTCGTTAGTTTCTTTATACCAACTTTTTTTTTCTCCCCTTGGTCGTTAATATAGCCCAGGGCCTGTTGCAGTCACTCAATAAGCATATACATCATCTAAAAAGACAACAAACATCCACTTTCCACCAACTAGGTATCGTTCACACAGCTTTCTGCTGTTGGTGGCTCATTCTGCAACGTGTATATCCCCGTCTCTATGTCGCTCTTCTAGATTCAAATCCTGGTTGATTATGGTGTTCACAGTAGTAACAGAGATCCCTAATTACAAAGCAATGGCCCTCTGAGTTGCAGGATTTGGTCCAGAGGCATGGGCCTTCCAAATCATCATCCAACCGGTGCGACTGTGGCCGGTCGTGGATTTCCCTGTTTCTTGTCCTTTGGAATAAGTCCTGTGTGGCCTTTACCTTTTTTGTTAAGTGCGCATGAGAACCACGCTTCTTGCACTGCTTAATACTCTCTCTTAGAATACAAGTATTTTGCATAGGTAGGGACAATAATGTACCCTTATGAGAATGGTTCTCTTTTTGACGCCATTTGATGCAGCAAGAACAGGAGCACACAAGTGAACAAACACAGTGATACATTCACACTGCTGAACTTTCATTCGGTTCCACATGTTTCAACGCGGAGCTTTTGCCATCGATCGTGAACAACCCTCCGTATTTTTATGTTAATACGAGGGCCACTCTTAAAGTTTTGAGAATGAATGCAATACAATTGTAAAAATGCAGATCTCATCATTGCATCTTTTCAAAGTATTATCTACTGCATTATATGCAACCTCTCATCCTTTCAAATTAGTTTTTAAATGCCGAACGTCATTCTTCTTTGGAGAGAGTGCAAATACATTCTTCATAAGTAGCTATTGCAGCTTTAGGGGATTCAAATCGTTCACCTATTTTTTTTTCTTTTATCTGGACTGTAGGGAGGACGGGACAGATATTTGACTCCTAACTCCAGCAGAAATTGGGTTGTTTCTAGTGCAGCGTGGGCAGAGACGTTGTCCTGGTGCAACGACATTCCACGCAGACCAGTCTTAGCACACTGTTCTCAGTTCATTGAAAACTAGTGACAGATATTTTATGAGTACCATCTGGCAGAGACAGTCTTTTGTCACTCAAGCGGAATTGTCACAGTACGAATATGGCTACTAGCTGAGATGAAGGAACAGATCATCTTCTTGGTCGCTTTACTTTTGTTATGGGATACTCACCTGTGAAGACCCAGACTGATGACTGTGGATCATACCGTTCGTCACCTGTTACGATGTTAAATATGTTTTTGGATCTTCTCCCATCAAATTTTTCTATCATTTCCTGGCACCATTGCACACGTGCCTGTTTCTGCTCATCTGTGAGGTGGTGGGGGTTTTAACTTCCTGAAGTGAAGTTTATCTTTAAGAATGGTGTTCACTGCTGCCGATCCAATAATCAGGGCTTCTTGGATCTGACAATATGTGCAACGATGATATTCCCAAATTATGTGCTCTGCATCCGTTGTTGCCATAACCCGTCGTCCTGCGTGGTCATCCCTTCCTTTCTAAACTTGCAAACCATCGATAAACCGTGGATTGCAAAGGGCAAAGATCCCCAAATTCTCGATGTAGTCTTTCAGGGCGTTCTCTCTTTCCTAAACCGACTTTAAAGTCATGGAAGATGATAGCACGGAAATGTTCCTGCTTGAGATGCACCCTAGCGTATGCCGTGGCTACAGCTGCATGCACATATACAGAAGTGCTGACAGTGTACATTGTTGAAGCACTATCTGGACTTCAATCTAAAGCTACGAACACCTGCTTTGATTTACCACAACTCTCAGAACTTTCATTGTGACTGAGTTCATGTCCTAAACTAGGGATGAATCAGGTTGTGTCGTGTCAGGCTGTGAAGTCCTCTTATTCGCTATGAATTTTGTAGAATTTGAAAACTAATGCTACAGTTTTGTAAGATCTACTTCAAAAACAATGTTTTTTTTTCAGATTCCTCACACAAGAACATGGAACAAATATATTTTTAATTGATTTTTTTAAAATTATCTCTTTTCTTACATCTACGTTTTACTTTCTCTACCATGTACCCAAAAATTTGGTACCAGATTTCGCCGGAAATATATGTTTTGAGACCTCCTAATAAAAACAGCATGTGAACAGCATAACTCAAAAACGAAAAGTCGGACAAATACCAAACCATGTGTTTAGGTTTAGTACCTTCCAAAGATGTGACACGAAGATTTTTCAAGAAAACCCCCCACTTCAAATTACCCTTTACATGAAAGAGTTTTCGACATTTTTGATGTTCTGAAAAACAACTAGCTATTTTGATTAAAATACCACATATTTACATGACAAAATGTATAATCTTTAATTTTCTAGAAATGGTTTGTGAAGTCCTCTTCATTTGTAAAAAAAAAGTATAATCTTGTATAACTGGTAAACGTTAAGCGATAGACGGAAACGTACTACACAAAAAAATGTAGATCTCTTTAAAACACACAATTTATTCCAAATAAATTTTTATAGCATCAGCCATTTCTGAGATATGCTTTGTTAATGGTTCGAATTGATCAATACTTAGCCACTGTTTTGAAGTCCTGACGACGCTCAGTTGTTTCTCGCGATGTCATGGAAACAGTATGGAATTTTAAGGCAGCATATAGCGCCCAGTTGTTAAACATTTGACTATCGCTGTTCTCTTTGTATCTATAACGAAATGTGTAATATTATTTTCAGAAAGGTTTATCTCGATTAAAATGAAGCAGGTAGGAAAGCAAACGTTCGTAACATAATTTGTATACGCACTAATAAGCGAGAGAGGGTAGAGAAAGTCATGTGAATATAATGTACAAGATTTTTATATTTGTATGGCAGTAATGTCCATGTATAAATTAACTAATAATTTTCTATACACCGATTTTAATAAATTAATAGTCTCAGTTTTAGGTCAATTTTAGTAGTTGTCATTTTGTAGGCCAATTTTTAAACATTATTAGCTCGTTAAAATCGTGTCATTATTATTATTATTATTATTATTATTATTATTATTATTATTATTATTATTATCATCATGATGATGGTGTAATGTACAGGGTGAGCCAAAAGACTCCGAACCGCCTGGGCGCTGTTTTTCCTGTCCGCGTCCTGGCTCTCGTTGCTGTCTGCAGCTATCATAGAAAGGCGCGAATGAAACCATACAACATTTTTGAAACTACTTTTAAAGGCTTTACTTACTAACTTTATGAAAGGAGATGCTGAAACTGGCCACCGTGTTGTCCATACATTTTTGGCACCTCTTTAGGAAACTTTCCATCATGGAATGTTTGGGGGGAATTTTCCAGCGATGACCGATGTGATGTAATGTTTCTTCGGTAAGAACCGAACACTTCTCGTGACCTGAAATTTTCTGTAAAGTTTATGGATTGTTGTACGACCTGGAACTTTTACACCTGGAAATCTTTCTGCAAATAGTACTTTCACTTGACGAGCTGACTCAGAAACACATACGAATAATAACTAAATACACGCTGTGCAGATGAAAACGTATACTGAGCCATAATATACTTTGTAACTAAGTACAGGACAAAATAATAAATAACTCGTAATAACTGAACTACATCACATCACCGTCAACTCAATACTGCACTTCACACTGCAAATCAAAACCACAACAGCGTGACTTTGTTTATAGCAGCAGTGCGTTATTATGCTTTTATCGTATTTCCACACGCCCAGTGGAAAAACACCGCGCAGCCGGTAATATTGTAATATAAAATACCCCTCCGGGGTAACTTAAAACATAAGACAAACCCGCACACTCTGGAAGAATTAAAACAAAATATCCGCCAGGAAATTTCTAAACGTGAACTATGGCCACCGTCGTTGGATGGTTTCCTAAAGAGGTGCCAAAAATGTACGGACAACGACGGTGGCCAGTTTCAGCATCTCCTTTCATAAAGTTGGCAAGTAAAGCCTTTAAAAGTAGTTTTAAAAATGTTGTATGTTTTCATCTGCGCCGTTCTATGAAAACGGCAACGAGCGCCGAGGACGTGGACAGGAAAAACACTGCGTAGCCAGTTAGGAGTCTTTTGGTTCATTCTGTATTATGGAATATTGCATTAGTATTGATATTACAAGCATTTTAATACAATAGCACACAGACACCATGTCGATGTAACAGTCATCGCTAAATGCATTGCAGGTGACAGTGTTAGCAATACCAGAACACTTTTAAGCAGGCCTAATAATGTAATGATAAGACAATGGGGATATACTACCGTCCCTGGTGTTGTCATTTGGGTTGACTGTTCGTACAAAGTGGACGGCGATTCGGGAACGCTGTATGCACGTGCTTAGCACCAGAGGAGGGAATTCACGTAAGTTTTAACTGCCCAGAAGACATCGACCGTTGAATTGCCATTGCTTAGAGCTTTATCTGCTGTTCGTTATTACTTTTCATGCAAATAAACAAGATAGCGAAATGCAGGGCAGTAAGAGGGGACAAGTCATGCGAATTACCGCAGGGTACGCTTACATCAACCGACTACCAAGGGCACGATAACAAGGCTATCAGCATACTGATGGCCTTGCCTTTAAAATAATTGCAAAGAACAAAAGAAAGTTTTGTTAACACCAAGTTTACTGATTCTGGAACGCGGCCATATGAAACGGCAAGATATGTAAAATGATTTGTTCTTACTTCTTGATCTTAATTTACACTTGGAAGAGAATGTTTATTAGTTGAGCTGTGCCAGAAGGTCAAGTTTTCCCAAGCAGAGCCTCCGAGAAAAACACTGTTGGCGTGTACACGTTTATCCCACAAGACTGCTGAAGGAATCGCAAATTTAGTCGTTGCATTCTATTGTGTTTTTTTTCAGTTTTCTGGACAAATTCACTTGCTAGTGATGGAATTATCTATATCTATATCAAAGAGAAAATTTGTTTGTGTTTGTAGGATAATCTCAAAAATCACTCAACCGATTTTGATAATTGCTTCACCATTGAAAAGCCCAATTCGTAATGCCGTAAATCTACGACACGGGACCACCGGCTTTACTTCCCTTCCGTAGGAAACCATGCTAAGGATTATTACGCCCGCAAAAATCCGGGTTTGAACCTGCGACCTCGGGTACTAAGAGGCTAACATGGAGCTATAAAGCACCTTCTTATTTTATTTCATAAATGACTAAAAGCTTAAAACAGATTCACAAAGCTCTTTTACTAGAATACGAATGTACGGAGTTATAAAAGACAGTGCTTGAGAAGAAGGCCTTGACTTTAGTTGAGAATACCATGGAGTAGAACATAGTTGTAACTCCACAGAGTATAAATACTTGCTGCACTCCCCAGAGTATAAAAACAAAAGCCGGTTACATTTTATTGCAAGCAATATACATAGGAGGCCTTGATGTAACATTCAACAAACAGAAGACAGAGGTTAAAAAGCGACAATCGATCCTGTGTTATATTTCTTTAATTGCCATTTATCAAATACTGCAGATGTAATGCAACAGTGTCAAAACCTCTGAATAACCTTTATTATAATTCTATAGATGTATGTACTGGAGTTTCTGGATGACAAAACCTTCTAATAACACTCGTGTAACAAAGTTTTACTGTATTTCCTGTGTATTTATGTTGTAATCAAGTTCGTTAACAGAACATGCTAAATAATTGTATATATAGAGAGAAAACTGCTGACATTAGAAATCAGTGAACCCATACTTTATATTAAATGGAAAGATTATTTTTGGCGGCGCCGTGGCCGAGTGGTTAGACCGCTCGCCTCTCACCGAGGTGGCCCGGGTTCAATCCCAGGGACCCGCATGTGGGACAAAGCGGCTTCTGGGCGGGTTTTCTCCGGGTTCTCCGGTTTCCCCCGCCATTCATTCCACCAACTGCTCCATCATCACCTTTCCTTTCTTCCATTTCACCAACATTTCATTTCATCTACTTCCTTCCTCCCATAGCAGGCATCCTGGATATTCTGTCTGATCCATGAGTGTCTGCTCCTCGACGGGCCTCTGACCCGTGGTACCCGCCTGTAATTCCTGGGGGGTGTAAGTCCTACATAAGAGGAGGTTAAACAGATAAAGAAGAAGAAGAAGGAAAGATTACACTCACATGACTTTCTCTACTCTTGTACAAACTATTTTTACAAACGCTTATTCTCCATCTACTTAATGTTAATCGAGATAAACATTTGCAGACTCTATCTTATTGCTAATTTTCTTGTAGATGTAAGGGGAATATATATTTACAAGGGCAATATAGAAATACAGTAGCCTTTAAGCATATACATATCTCTTAATAGCTGGTTGCTAGGTGCAGCACCATTCCCTTTCCCACAGATTAATACTCTTTGCATATCCAAGACAAAAAAATGAACAACGAATTCCTATTTGAGAAAATAAGTATTGAAAAATTTAAGGGAATAACAAGCAATATCTCGAAAATGGTTCACTCAAAACAAATTATATAACATAAATTGTGCATTTTAACGCGATCTACATTTTTTATGTATAAAATTTTGTGTATCTCTTATGGTTTACCAGTTATGCAAAAGTCGTTCACAATGAAGAATACTTTTGGAGGCATTCCCAGAAAATTCAAGATATACATTTCATTTGTCATGAAAATATCTTAAACATATGATATTTTAATCAAAATCGTTAGAGCCATTTTTGTGAAAATTAAAATGTTCAAAAAATGTTCCATGTAAAGGGTAATCTGGGATGGGGGGATTTTCTTGAAAACCTTCATGTCGCATCTCTGGAAGATACTGAACCTAAATACCAAGTTTGGTGTTTATCCGTCTGTTCGTTTCTGAGTTATGCTGTTCACAGACCCCCCCACACACAGACTCACACACACACACACACACACACACACACACACACACACACGTTTCCAAAAATGCTTTATTTTGGATTCAGGGTGTCTCAAAACATATATTTCTGGTGAAATCTCGGTATCGAATTTTTGGGTGGAATACAACACTTGCCCTACTTACTATACGTAGTAGAGAAAGTAAAAATTGTCATTCTAGTTTAAAAAGCTAACCCTGCAACATCCGGTAGGTAAGCTATAGTAGTGTATTACAGGGGTGTTTTTAAACTAATAATGTTTTAATATTTTGCCTTGTAGTTGCGAATTTGAGCATGTGCAATCATTTCCTCCATTCATTAGGAAGTCAGACGCAGCTGTGAGCGGTTAGACTGTTTTTTAATGTTCAAAACAATCGAAAGAAACGCCGATGTGCGGCCACACACAGTCAAGATCTAATCCTATCATTTGGTTGGGAACAACTCGACCATCCTTCCTACAGTCCGGATTTGGCACCAAGCGATTTTCATGTTTCTTCACCTGAAGAACTTCCTTGGTGAAATATATCTCAACGACAATGATGATGTTGTGAAACAACCAGTGCTTACGTCACAGGCGGCGTCATTGACGAAGGCAATAAAAACTGGTTTCCCGTTAACAAGTGCGTGAATAACGGTGGTGACTGTATAGTGTAAGGTAATCAACGATAATAAAGTATTTGGAAAATAATGTTCTATTATTAAAAAAAAATTATCGGTACTTTAAAAACACGCCTCGTGTTTCTGCACATAGTCACCGCGGCTATTCAGGCACTTTCGTAACGGGAAACCAGTTTTTGTAAGCCCTCGTCAGAGAATGTGATGAAAGCCAAGTCTGCACTCCTTGTTTCACAACATCATCGTCGTTGAAATGTTTTCCACCAAGGAATTTCTTCAGATGAGGAAACACGAAAATCTCTTGGTGCCAAATTCGGACTGTAGGGAGGATGGTCAAACTGTTCCCAACCGAATCATTCAATCAGATTTTGAGTTTGGCTTTGTGTGGCCGGTCATTGTCACTCTTTATTGTTTCCCCATAAACCTCACACAATTGGCGATGAATGTTTGCTGGTGTAACATTTCTTGCATTCAAAGAAAGAATCACTGATCTGACTTCACAGTCGGCGGGTCATTCCATTATTTTAAACATTTCGAAACGCTCTTAACAATAGGAAAACACAAATTGACGATCCCTCACAGCTGCATCTGGCTTGTTAATGAATGCTCAAAGTCACGTGCAGCGGCAAAATAATAAAACGGTGCTTCAAACACACGCCTCGTATGCTATACACCACTGTTTTCTGAAGTTTTACTTCTCTACCACAGAGAGAAGGTGTTGCATTCCAACCAAAAATTCAATACCGATACTTTACCGGAAATACGTGTTTTGAGACCCCCGGAACTGATTTTTTTTTAAAGAAATATGCCCGTTTGTGTGCCTGTAAACAGCATAAGTCGAATAAATACCAAACTTAGTATTTTAGGTTCAGTATCTCCCAAAGATGCGACACAAGATTTTCAAAAAATTCACTCCCCACACCAAACTACCCTTTCTTTGCGTGGATCAATTTTCGAAATATTTTATTTTCTAAAAAAAACTGCACTAACGATTTTAATTAAAATAACACATATTAAAGATATTCACATGACAAAATGTATATCTCGAATTTTTTGAGAAAACCCTGTGAAGTCCTCTGTGCGGAGGGAATTTTGTATAATCTTGTACAACTGGTAAACGTTAAGCGACAGACGAAAACGTACTACACAAAAAATGTGAACACCTTTAAAATAAACAATTTATTTCAAATACGTTTCTTTTTTGTGGCATAAGCCATTTCTGAGGTATCCATTACTAACAGTTAGAATTATTGATCACTGGTTCATTCTCTTAAAGTCCTTTCAACATTAACTTGTTTCTCGCGATGTCATGGAAACAGTATGGAATTTTAAGACCAGCATATAGCGTCCAGTTGTTAAACATTTGACTATCGCTGTTCTCTTTGTGTCTATAACGAAATGTGTAATGTAGCTATTTGTGTAAAGGTTTATTTGGATTAAAATGTACTAGATAGAAAAATAAGCTTTAGTAAGAATATTTTCAGTAACCACTAATAAACGATAGAGGGTAGGGAAAGTCATGTGAATGTATCACATCAGTTTTTTTTGTAGCAATTCCAATATTACCCTTTTGGCAACTTGTAGAATTTCGTCCGGCTCTTGGAATTCAGTTTCATGTATATTCGTACCTGCCGCCATTTTATCGATTATTGAGATGAAAGAAAGTACAAGGCTTTCAACAAAAGGAACGGGTTAACTGGACAACGCAGTGATAAATTGAAGTATGGCGGTTTGAATTGTGAATAGATAATGCGGCCGCCATGAGAAATTAGTCATGCAAAAAGACAATGGAATGTAAAGGCTAACCAGACCAAGTCGATTTATTCAACATGTGCAAAACATTATACAAAATTTCCTCTGAAGAGGACTTTACAGGCTGTTCCTAGAAAATTTAAGATACTCGTATACGTTTTATTTGTCAGTATGATATTTTAATAAAAATCGTTGGAGCCATTTACAATTTCGAAGAAGGTTCCGTATAAAGGGTAGTGTGGGGTAGAGGTTTTTCTTGAAAATCTCCGCGTCGCATCTTTGGAAGATGCTGAACTTAATACCAAGTTTGGTATTTATCCGACTTTTGGTTTTTGAGTTATGCTGCTCACAGACAGACACACAGGCCTCTTACTAAAAATGTTTTGTTTTATTCAGTGAACTTCAAAACATGAAATCTCAATATCAATTTTTGGGTGGAATGTAGTCAGCCCTAACACCAGCAAAAACTATTGGAAGAAGATTTAGTGTGCCAAGAGACGCGATGAATATGTGATCATTGCAGACATGAGGAACATCTTGTGCTAACGAAAGGCTGTTAGGACAGTGCTTAATAAAATGGAAGAATTTTCTGTCCAAGCATAATTAACATATATCAAGTACTTCTGTCATGTCGTCCTCCATGCTAGCCTCCAGTATCCGAGGTCGCGATGGATTTTTTCGGGCGTAAAACTCCTTAGCATGGCTTCCTTTGGAAGGGAAGTAAAGCCTGTGGTCCCGTGTCGTAGATTTACGGCACGTAAAAGAACCTCAAGCCTGATAAGGAGGCCTCTGAGCAAAATTACCGGTATTTCACGCCCAATATACAATGGGACGCTAAGAACCACAGCAGTTAAAGAGCGTCCATAAATAAAACTCAGTTCAATTCAATTACTTCTTTCATCCAATAAAAAAAATTCATTTAAGGCTCACTTCTGTGTATATGCTGTCTTAATATTTCGTGAAGGAACGACTCAAATTGAGTGCAACTGAGCTGGTGAACTTGGTCATTGATGCCTCAGTGAATCTCACAGTGATACGTTTTAGGTGAATGTACTGCACAGTGTGGATCGGTTCAGTAATCTCCTCGCATGTCCTTGGCTTGACAATAATTATGTTAACCTTCTTCCCGATTTGAGAAAGTGAGGTGCATGTTGAGGACTTTCGTGAGAGTACGTCATAACCGAGAAGCGAAGGTATCCTTGAACTGCTCTGGCGGTGGAATCGCTGCTACAAGCGCGTTGCATGTGCTATACATCACGCCAGTAAGCATGAAGGAGACGAAGAGGTCGCCATTCACATAACACGCTGTCTTCCCTATAACGACCACCTAACTTCCTGAGACATACGCTTTTACTTTATTATGTCTTAAGTAAGTACAGCAAGTAACCTATTCCACCCAAAAATTAAATGTCGAGATTTCACAGGAAATACATGTATTGAGGTAAACAGCACAACTCAAAAGGATAAATACTAAACTGGCTCAAGTTCAGTATCGTACCCCCCACCGCAAACTAACCTTTGCATGAAACATCTTTCGAATTTATTTTCTTAAAAATGCTCCTAACAATTTTGATTAAGTGTTTAAGATACTTTCGTTACAAATGGACTGTGTAGGAATAACTTGCGAAGTGCTCTTCATTCTGAATGACTTTTGTATAATTGGTGAACTGTAAGAGATAGACAAAGTCCTATTCTAATAAAAGGAGTGTAGATACAGGTTGTAAATAAATAACACTGCACAGATTTTACTGGAAGTGGATGGTTCCTAGTCAATCAATTTGAAATGAGAAACCAATGGTCTACGAAGTAAGTTACCGAGTTATCTGTATGCAAGATAATTACAGACTGGGATCTATAAATCAAAATCAGAACCAAAATATGTAAATAGTCTGTATTTGAAATGTGCAGCTCGTTAGGGGCTTAGTTAAGTCTGTCTTTTAACTCTGAATAAGCGTTTGTAAATTTTGCCGTTGCCAAAATCACGCCATAACAGGCTGTGCGGAACAGATAAACAAGCGTAGGAAGATTCCGATAGCTGTATTGTGGCCGAGCGGTTAGTGGGGTCTGCTGTGAACTTAGGGCCCATTCACAATGAAATGTAAGCGCAAGATTTTGAATTCATGCTATTTAATGGAAGCATTCACATAGTCACGCAACGCAAGAGTTTGCAAACTCCTAAGTTTATGCTTGCATAAAGGAAGAATTCTGCATTTCTTTCTCTTTGCATTGCCTGCTGTTCAACAACAGACGATCGCGGTGTGAGACTTTGGCCGTCTAATGTACATGCGTGCACTCTTTTATTTGGCCGTGCCACACAAATTATGGGTCACCATCTCTCATTTCTCTCAAGAGGTTATGGTAGTGTCCTTACTGAATCCTCTTTCATTTAGTGGATGAACCCAGCATCTGTGCCTAGATTTCTTGGCTCAGGCGCAAGAAGATAATGAACATTGCATTAATATGCAGCTGTAACATCACATGTATAACTTGCTGCAGTTCCGGACATTATTCCGTACGCGGGAAGGAGGTATGAAATTTTAAGAAGCTTACGGAATCGGGGTTTTTTAATACGCAGAGTTGATTGTGTAGTATCCTGGGTTCTTAAATTGTGTAGGAGTTGTTGATTTATCGAAAATATTGGGCCCTTCTTGGCGACCGCTTAGCTTTTACGGAAATCTTGTCAGAAGATATTGCGAACGTGATGAAAAACAAATATGACTAACGGAATGTCGCGAAGCAAGGAAAATGTAGCTAAAGTGGATTAATCGAGTTTAGACGTGGAGAACCTACCTCTGTACCTGTCGTCGCTCCGTAGCTGCGGCCCTTGCGGCTTAGGACCTATGATATAATTTTGGCAGCAGAATGCCAACGGCAGCAATGCTAAGATGATGCAAGTGCGTGTGTTACATATTAATAACAAAAATGCTCACTACCCACATTACGGAATAATGGCCCTGCTTCCATAGTACTTGCACAATTACTTTCAATGTTTTGAGCAAACAATGGTAATGTCACTAACGTTACGGGCTGGTGTTGGACGTATGTTTTTTTTGTGACCTACTTATTTATAAAATATTGAGTGAACTTTCTTATTTGGTATTGTTGGTTACATTATTCAATTTGAAATTTACGGTGCACTCGGAACATTTCCACAATTAGTTTAAGGACCTAGAAGCCCGTGCGTTACGCCTAAGGCTGTATTGTGAATGGTGTTTCCTCACGCCTGCGCTTGTGCTGCATTACGTTAGCGCTTACATTTCATTGTGAATGAAGCCTTATACTCCTTCCGTCGTAAGAAAAACACTTGTATGAGCAGCTCCACGCACGTGACCGCAGTGATTGCTCTATTGGTTTGAGAACGAAGCGCTCGACTTAAGGAGAGAAAATATATCCATTTTTTCTTAATGTTATTGCATGTAAAATGCGATAATCGATACATTTAGTTATGGTATTGCAGTGCGCTGTTTGGAAACAGAAATATGCCTGTCCACAACAAATAAGCCGTTGCTGCTGCGAGAGAAAAACAAACAGAATGTCAGCGAGGAATATGGCGACAAGCTTACGACTGGTGTGAATTCGGTAGTGACAAAAGTGAATGTTCACGGTTACAAAAAAGCATTTTAAAGGTAAGCGTGAAGGAGATTGTTTTAAATGTGTTTCACAAGTTAAAGGAGCATAATCCAGATATTCTGGTGAGCGAATTGATTAAAATAACGGCAGAGTACACCGGCGTGTCAGAAGCCAGAGCAAAGACTTAAACTGATGGTGTTTAAACACCGTGCAAAAAGAGGAAGAGATCTAAAGCGGTTTTGGGGCAAGTAGACATTCATCATTCACTGTTTAACCTCATATTATGTAGGACTTACAGGCATGCGCCTGAGGTCAGAGGCCCGTCGAGGAGCAGACAGAATGTCCAGGATGCCCCGGAATGGGATGAAGGAAGTAGGTGATAACGAAATGGATGATAGGAAAGGTGATGATGGAGCAGTTGGTGGAATGAATGGCGGGGGAAACCGGAGAAAGCTCAGACGCCCAGACGCCGCTTTGTCCACCACAAATCCCAGATGCGGGTCCCTGGGATTGAACCCGGGCCGCCTCGGTGAGAGGCGAGCGGTCTAACCACTCGGCCACGGCACCGCCGGGCAAGTAGATAAGTGTACAATTCCTTGTAAAGTGCATCATTGTTTTTGACAATGAGCCACCGACAATAAACGAAATGTTATGTGCCGTCAACAGTGACCCTGATTTACCAAATTTTAGTTTGTGAAACGAAATAATGTTAATATCATTACGACATTCAGGGATATTCTCAGGTTCCGAGCTCGGAGTTGCAACATTACCTGCCAGCGACGACGGCTTGAATCTGACTAATGTACATACTCGTTTTGAAGATGATTTGTTGCTTCACGTATGGAAAACCAATTTGAAGAAGGTTTATATCATAGTTCAACTGTTGGGGAGCCAAACTTGAAGTAGTTGCAACCGCACGTATGGTACCCGGTAGCCTTGATCCCAAATTTAAAAATATTAACTTAATTTGACTGTTTCTTTAAATATTATATATTTATGTTTGCCTCGGCTGCGTCAGTATTATTGTTAGAGACATGGATTTCTTTGCAAGGCGTGGTGCGGCTAAGAATGTAGGCTTACACAGATTATAATTTTACTTCACTCCTTTTATTAATGCTTGACACGATTTAAATAACACTTCATTGATATAGAGAGAAAGCTGTGAGATTTGTTTTATTAATTACTTGCACTTTTTAACACTTAAGTATTTTCGTCTCATACGAATACGTATTAAATTTCCTGAGGACGCATCTCGCGTCCGGTTAGGAAAACTGTCTACAACCAACTGACTTCTGAATTTGTAAATTTTGCTATATTTCAGTTTCTAATTGGCTAATCCTACTCCAATAGAATACCTTCATTTAACTAGTTTTTTCTGGTTGTTCATTGACTATTTATAAACTGTCTTAAAATTTACATTATTGTTGCTCCAATAATGACTAGGAGCATTATTAAACTTTCTTATTCATTATTGCCTCACGGTTACCTCATTGTTACCTCATTGTTAGAAATTTTAACCTATTATTCTCACAGCTCCTACATTATTAAATCACGTAATACATTCACATAACATTACTGAACATGTATACAATAATGTAAACATATACAATGACTGTAATATACACTTGTTATATAGTGTTACATACACATATTGCTTTAAGGCGGCTGTTATTGGATTTATATATTATATCATTAGACTGAAAGTGTTAAAAATACTGCCTCAGTTTTAATAGGAAAAGTTGAATTATTGAAAGAAAATCTGCTGGTAAGCTACTCTTCTGCATGCAATTTATTTTGAATATAACATGACGTAACACATGAGTGAATGGCACTGTCCTCTGTCACATGCGCTTGTGTACGTGGGCGAGGAGTAATACAAAAAGTGTGCTTCTTAAAACGGATCCAGTATAGAATAAACACGCGAGCTCAAGTTCGAATCTGGAATGAGTGAACTCTGTTTTGCTCATCCCTTAAACAGGTAAAGTACAATCATCATACGTAATACACAGAGTATCACTGCAGCGTCTTCTCGCATCTGAGCCTGCAGGGTTGTGAACCAACACTGGCTTGAAGTTTGCGTGTGAGGTCAATAAGGACAGTTTGAATCTTAACAGTTAACCAGGTGGACGAAATCCACTCATCTTTGAAGGAAGGAATAATACAAAGTACTATGACTATGGCGTTGAGATTGTGGTGGCATGATACCAGGACACTAACACCACCGTACGACGTGATTGTTTCTTACTCAAGTCATAGCTGTCTGCCGTATTCTGCAATGGAGTAACGTCACTCATGCCTCATTTCCTGTTTGCCTTCAGCACTACATTGAAGTAGCTAAACTTTCTGGCAACATGAAGCAAAAATACACTTTTGATGAACTCGCTGATATGCGCGGCGAAGCACGAGGAGGTGTTTCAACAGCGAAAGGTACTCCAATAGACGGGCTACTGCGAGAAAGTGGCGCCGATTGCGGTGGAAGACATGCTCGTCACACTCCGGAGTTTGAACAACACTCGTATACTGCAAGGGAAACCGTCAAGCAGCACCCGTGCTACTACACATGCAACGGCCACCGACCACATAAGTGTGTGGCAGGTGTTTCACGAGGAGCAGCTATTGTCCTTCCATTTGCAAGCGTGAACTCCGAGGGATTGTAATGTATGCCTGCGGTTTTGGGAATGGGCCTAAGGGAGCCACCGAAATTTTTTTCATTAGTGTTGTTCACAGATGAGGCCACATTTACCAGCGTTTGGCGTATTCTAAACTCCAAGAAGTCATATATGGGCATACGAAAATCCCCATGCTACTGTGCAGAAGAGCCACCAGCAGCAGTTTTTGGTAAACATATGGCCTGGCGTTGTTTCTGACCACGTCATTGGAAATTGAGTGGTCCTTAGCGTCACATTCTATATTGAGCGTGAATGACCGGACATTTTGCTCAGAGGTCTCTATCAGGCTTGAGGTTCTTTTACGTGCCGAAAATCTACGACCGGTTTTACTTCCCTTCCGAAGGAAACCATGCTAAAGATTTTTACGCCTGAAAAAAATCCATCGCACTCCGCTGGATTTGAACCTGCGACCTCGGGAACTAGAGGTTATCATGGTACTCCTAGACTACGGAGGACAACGCACGTCATTGGACCATACCTTCTTCCTCCTGGACTGCGTGCTGATACTTATACAACAATTCTGGAGTATGTACTGCCAGCCCTTTTGAAAGAAGTGCTGCTTGACTCAACTGCATTTCCAGCACAATGGAGCTTCTGTGCATTATGTTATAAACGTACGGGAGCATCTAAATCGAGTCTTCCCGAATCGCTGGATAGGAAGAGGCACTGGTTGAAAGCATTATTGCAGCCAGTGCTGAGATTCCTAACGCACCGTAAATGTTCAGGAAATCATTATTTTCGCGTAGATGTCGCCATGCATTGATGTTAGAGGTCGCCATCTTGAGCAGTTCCTTTGAAACCAGTGCATTTTCTTTATTTGTTTCTTATGTTTATTCTTGATGTACCTAATAGTATTGTAACGTTAATGCCCAGGCAACTTATTTTTGTAATAATTCAGTCACACTTAGTATAAATTTACAGTTTTGTTAGTCGTTATTTGTGTAGACTTGTACACGTTCATTTAATATTATTGTACGCATTTAGTTTTCAGTGCGTGGTATTTAGACCATGAAAGTTTAAGTCAGAATTAAAGAATTTCAAATTAAAAGTTTGAGCATTGGTTAAGTTAAAATTTATACTTCCACACTGTTTCCTGTAACAAATTAAACTATGTGCTTACAAAGAAAGGGGTAAACAACGCGGCAATTGGAATTCCAACCCAAAATTCAAAAGTCTGTTTACCTGCGTCTTTCTGGTAACATATCCATAATACTAAAGCAGCAAGCTCCGATTAGCTCCACTTATTTTCGTATCATACCTTACAGTTGAAGTGGAAGTAATCAGTGGCGTGGAAACTCCCTAGCAATTTTAAGGCACAACTCAGTAATTTGTCTTCTTAGACCATAGTTTTCCTATTGCTATATACTAGGGTGAGGCCAAAAGGTTTTGCAGCTAGATATTAAATTTAGTTACCCCGGTATAAACATTGGGGGGACGTAGCAACGAGAGGACCAGGAACTTAGCTGCACACATTTAAAGCAGGCGTGGGATATTCATAACAAAATGCACTTAAATTCACGTTTACTGTGGTTTATTATAAATTGACATGGTGCCACTACATCGTTCACAACAGATTACAGGCAAACATTGGAGGGAGATGCTCCATACTCACATGAGACACACACGCTACATTCACTCGCCCTGAAGTTTCACGCTACTCCTAGACTGACGCCACTCGAACAAAGAAGCTAGTCCCTCTATTTGCCCTCACCCCCTTTCCTCTCTCCACTCCTTGGCCAGAAGGTGGGGAGAGAGAGAGATATGCCGCGCCGGAAGAAATTCAAACCCCAATCAAAATAATTATACACAACAATGTCATGCTACAAAGCAATAATGTGTCCGCCGCGACAATGCACACACATACGCTATACTATCTCAAATTGTCTATGAACCGTCTATTATAGCAGTCAAATTCGTGCGGTATTATTCATTTACATCCACTTTCACTATGGTGCATCTGTCCGTTTTCGGACCATGGCCTCCCCAGTTGCTCTCCACCAACCTAGACGATCTGCTCTACAACTCTCGAGTTCCGGATTTTAGGAATATGCGCTGCAATAGTTGTACACCTTCTTTCCACTTGTTACGTGCTCTTCTCACAGCCTTCCTCCTCTTTGGTATTCGATGTCCCTCCACTCTTAAACGACCTACACATATGAGTCTCTTGAACCGAATGATATGTGATAAGAATATCACTCTATCTAAGGAATACATTTCCTTAGTATATCTAATTCTCCATTCTCCTGTGTACACACAGGTTCATAAATTCTCCTCAGGATTTTCCTTTTATTTACACCCAGTATAGTTAAAAAAAACACACAATATATGCCAAATACATTTTTTTGGCGAACTTAAGCATTTCCGAGATATACTTTGTTATTGGTTTGAATTTCCAAATATTCTGGTAAGTGGCTATTCGTCTTTTTTTCTTTTTTTTTCCCTCGTGGTCAAACAAAGAGAATTTCAAAGTCATCACATAGCGCACGTTCTTTAAAAATCTGACTATCGCTATACCTGCTGTATCCCACAACAAAATGTGCAAATGTGAATTGGCAGTTTACCTGGATTAACGAGAATTAGGTAAAGTAATAAACTCTTTTAAGAATAGTTGGTAGCAGAGTGATTAGAGAAAGTGATGTGAACGCACGCGTAGATTTCCCCCCCCCCTTCTCCGTTGCACAAGAAACTAGCACTCTTAATCCGTTTATCTTTTTGGGACCTAACAGAATCTTACCATCACAGTAAACAATAATTGGTTCTTTTCCTTCCAAATTCAACTTTACTTACCTCGTCTGACGTTTTCTTTTATATACAGAACAGGGATCGCTGAATGGTGGGGCCACAGGTCGCTTGTATGCATGCTCCGCCTGAACTGCAGTGACGCCGGTATTTTTCTACTGCGCACTAGCTGTGAATGACCCGCTCAAGGCTACGTTTATTCTACTCGTACTGCGTTAGTTGCTACCTTCTGTTCATGCTGTAAGCACTAGAATTTGTGCATTGTACATCTCAGGTGAAAGTTTATTCAAGACATCTGTGTTTGTTGTGTGTGATTTACTTAAGAGTTGTTATTGTTATTAGTTCGCTGCATAGCCACACAACAAAATAAGATACGCATTAAGGCAAATAAATAAAGAAAAAATCCGATGTGCTACATTCACATGACTTTCTATACTCTTGTACAAACTATTTTTACAAACGCTTATTCTCCAT
Source organism: Deroplatys truncata (assembly GCA_030765065.1). Taxonomy (NCBI): domain Eukaryota; kingdom Metazoa; phylum Arthropoda; class Insecta; order Mantodea; family Mantidae; genus Deroplatys; species Deroplatys truncata. The sequence goes on from CM060987.1 coordinate 11,863,548, forward strand.
ATGCTTCATGTTAATGTTGCTAATTTACAAGGGGAATTGGTAGGCTTTAAGCGATCGTCAAATGTTTTAAGCGTGGTTGCTATGTGGAGCATTCCATTATCTTTGTAGTCCAGGACATAAAACAAAACTAAATTCATTCATTACCTGTTTACCCTCCTCTTATGTAGGACTTACACCCCCAGGACTTACAAGCGGGTATCTGGAGTCAGAGGATGGGTGATCAGCCCGATGCCTGGTATGGGATGGAGGAAGTAGATGAAACGAAATGTTGGTGAAAGGAAAGGTGATGATGGAGCAGTTGGTGGAATGAATGGCGGGGGAAACCGGAGAACCCGGAGAAAATTCGCCCAGACGTCGCTTCGTCCACCACAAATCCCACATGCAGGTCCTTGGGATTGAACCCGGGCCGCCTCGGTGGGAGGCGAGCGGTCTAACCACTCGGCCACGTCGCCGCACATATAACGAATTTCCATTTGAGAAAAAGTATACTGGAACATTTAAACAAACAAGGAATATCTTAGAAATGATTCGCTGGACCCAAAATATGACAAATTGCATGTTCTAATGAGATCTACATTTTCCGTGTAGAAAAATTTTGTCTATCTCTTACGGTTTACCAGTTACGCGAAACTCATTCAAGAATGGAGAGAACTTTTGGGGACATTCCCAGAAAATTCAGGATATACATTTAATCTGCCATGAAAATATCTTAAACACATGACATTTTAATCAAAATTGTTAGTGTCATTTTTGAGAAAATCAGAATTTTCATCCTTGGAAGATACTGAACTCATACACCAAGTTTGGTATTTATCCGCTTTTCGTTTTTTAGTTATACTGTTCGCGCGCGCGCGCACACACACACACACACACCACACACCACACACACACCTCCGCGCGCGCGTCCCCAAAAATGCTTTATTTGCATTCAAGGTACCTCAAAACATATATTTGCTGTGAAATCTCGGTATCGAATTTTTGAGTGGAATGCAATACTTCCCCTACTTACTATACGTAATGGAGAAATTAAAAACGAATCATGTAGAGATGTATAGACGAAATTAGTACATCTATTTGAACTTAAAGAAGAAAGTTTATAGGAACAATCCCCACTCCCAGACGAACTTAAGGGCGATGTAAGAACAGAAATTATAAGTTTCGCAAGAAGAATTTATGCGTATGAATGGAAATTGCATCGGAAGATGCCAAGAAGCCTCAGTGCAGATGGACATCACTCCCAACACCACTTATAACAAGGTTATTACTCATTATTAGGGCCCGGATTTTTAGGTGTAATAAGCCTTCATTTTAGGTTTCTTATATGCTTAAAATAGGTGTTTTTTTAGGTTTTTCTTCATGAAAATAGCTTTTTGTGTGTGTTTTGCTTGGTGGATCAATACAGGCATCAATAATTTTGCTTTTCTGATACTTAGTTGCAAGATTTATTTTTTGGCGTTGCAGTAGATACATACATTCTCAAATTTTCTGGCGTAAACAATTTCCTATTATCACGTAACACATCCTTGTATGTAGAAAAGGTTCTTTCAACGGAACATGACATCATTGGAGCGTAGAACATGGATGCCAGTGCAGCAGTTCTAGGGGTAGTTCTCCTGTATACTTTTCTCCCTGCAATACTGAATTGATGATTTTCATATCTTCAAAAGCAGAATTTCGTTGAAGCATCTTCTGCAACTTCGAAGAACATGCAACTCCCACTGTCCAGGTATTTCTTTACTTGAAACATTGACAATATAAAACAAAAATGTGTTTTAATATACACAAGGAAAGCGGCAAGAGTGGGACACTCGAGTGATTTCTTAGCCTTGGCAATGCAGGAAGCTTCTGTTTCATCTAATTCATTGACGACATTTTGAACGTCTTTTAAGGGCTCGGTATAGTAAATGGCAGCAGACAGCCAAGTATCGGCTCAGGTGGAAGAAGGGTTGCTAGTGCTTTCTCTATGAACAAATTGTATACGTGCTCGGTCTTTTAAGAAAACCTTCTTGACCGAAGATATCAGGCTGTTCACGTCATCTAAGTGGCTTCTAATTTCCTCCGCCAGGTGGTGCAGGCCGGGGGCCAATCATGGTCGAATGGAAGGACTGTAGAAACCCCGCCCGCCTTCAACAAGTAGGTAGCACTGTCTGTGACTAAGAAAAGTGAAGTGTGGTTCTGCAGCAATCCATTTTTTCAATAAATGTGATTTAGGCATTGTTTCACTATACAATTACATTAGAAAAGTACTCGGTGAAGGATTGGAGGCGATCCCGTGACGCAGGATCGCTCCTCCTGACCTGTCAGCTGCATCCAGGTGTCACCACGTGTCACATGTACTACATAACTGTAGTAAACTGAACTAACTACTGCCTATAAGTGGTGGAAATGATTTTACAATGAGTTTTATTTCGAAAATAACATTCTTCAATTTAGAAACACGGAAAAAACAGCTATTTAGGTTATTTTAGGTGTAATGAAATTGGCATATTCTGCTCCTGGAAGTGTGAAACGAATATATATATATATATATCTTGAAATGCGTTAATTAAATAGCAAGGACAAATATAGGTTAAAACCTAAAAATCCGGGCCCTACTCATTATAGTGCATGTTACTATCACTCGTAAGTAATGCGGGAGGTTTAGAACGGAAAACCCTCCAGTGCAACTGGCAGTGCGGGGAGCACGCATACGCGGCCCCGTAATATAGCGAACGCTGTATATTATTTCGGGATGTTGAGATACAGGGGCGATCAAGTTCGAGTGCAGGAGGAATTGGGACAATCAACCTCACAGCATCTTACTTCTATCTAAAGTCTCAGTCAAATTTTGGGTATAAAGGTCTTCTTCTTTGGTTCTGAAGTAGTTGTGACTTTCTTCTGACTTTTGCAGATCCTCCACCCCCAGCTCTCCCCCTCTTAGACGAAGTGTTTGGGCTTGGAAGTTTCTCGTTATGTTGAAAGAAGTAATCGGAGATTTTTGCTTTCGTATTTCTTCCTTTTGCCTCTAAAATGCTGTATTATGCACTGCTTATCTACAGAGAGAATTACAGTTTGTTTCATACTATCCCCAATTTCATGCTTTCCCCATACTCCAGCACCGATCTTTTAGTATTCCCTTCAACTGTTTAATCAACAACTTAATTAAACACATGATTGCGTCTACGTTCAATATAATATGCAGTACAATATACGGGGTGATTTATGAAGAACTGACACATTTTTTTCTTTAATTGTTCTGTTCGAAATTCACCCAATGCCCCAATTTTAGCAAGAAATTAAACAGAATGTTCTGGAGTTTCGATTGCCTGACACTAGATGTGCAGATGTTCATGTTTTATTCGTAATTGTTAGTTTTATTGTCGGCAACCGTTTTTTTTAGATTTTGTTGTAGTCAACTTGAAAATGGAGTACACATTAAATGAACGACTCTTCCTTGTAAAGCAATACTGGATTACGAATTCAATTACAGCTACTCAAAGGGCATACCAGAGAGAATTTGGTTTTCGGAATCCTTCCCAAAGAAACGCAATACTGGGACTGGTAAACAAATTGGAACCAACTGCATCTCTGGTGAGTGAAAAAGGCAAAACTCGTTCATCTAGGCTTCCCACGGTTGTTGACGTAAGAGCACGACTGGATCAGTCACCCAAAAAACCATTAAGGCGTTTGTCGCAGGAGACAGGGTACAGCTACTCAATGTGTCAGAGAGCTGTGAAAAGTGCAGGCCTAAAGCCGTATAGGATTACGGTTGTCCATCAGTTACAGGAACCAGATAAGGATAGACGACTGAATTATTGCCGTTGGTTTCAGGCGTTCATTGTGCAAAATCCTGCCATATTGTCCATCACATGGTTCCATTTATCCGGCTATGTGAACTCAAATAACTCACGCTATTGGGCCAGCGAAAATCCGCATGTTATTCATGAAGTACCTGTGCACCCGGTTAAAATCAGAGTTTGGTGCGCACAGAGAATAGTGGGACCAATTTTGTTTTAAAACAATATGAACACTGCAGAGTACCGTCGGATTTTCATGGAGTTTGCTGAGCAACTAGACGATGTAGAGCTGAGTCAAGGATATTTTCAGCAGGATGGCGCTACATCAAATGAATCCATGGCACTAATTGCAAGTTTCTTTGACGACCGGATAATTTCCAAGAACCTGTGGCCACCGAGATCTACGGATTTGACATCGCCGGACTTCTTTCTATGGGGTTACTTAAAAGACAGGGTTTATGCCACACGTCCCCAGACATTGGACGATCTGAAGCAGAACATTACACTGGAGATTCAAGCTATTGACAAGAGTCCTCCAACGAGTGGCCAGTAACATAGAACGACGTGTTGAGTTGTGCCTTATGCAGGATGGAGGACATTTTCAACATTTGCTATTGAGGTAAATAATCTCCCAAAATTCCTCTGCATTTCAGGTATAATAAGTTGTCGCTAGCATAACTCGTTTTGAAACAATTAAAGAAATAAATGTCAGTTGTTCATAAATCACCCCGTATAACGTTTTTCGACACAGTATGAAACAAAATAATGCACATACTGCAGGAAGTGTTTTTTCAGGACTGGCTTTGATATTCCGGCCTCAGATTCGCTTCGGCCGCAAACATCTTACTCGTCCTGGGGGGGGGGTTTCTCACTTTCCTATACAGTTACGTAAATAACGTTTTCCTGGCAGTTCTTTGATGTATTAAAAACTCTTTGTCTTGCTGTATTTTTCTTGAAGTAAAAGCTTCAGCATGAGGGATATCAAACAATTTATCCAGATCAACAACTGATCCTTTTGATTTTGGGATTTCTGATGTGCGCCCTGTATTGTTTTCTCTACTACGTGTCATAGTAGGATACCGAGATTTCTCCCGAAGTACACGTTTTGAGTTCCCCAAAAATAAAAAATGCATTTAAAGTTGTTCGATATTTGTTTATTTTCTCAAAAATGTCTTTAGCGAACTTGATTAAAATACAGAATATTTTAACATATTTACGTGACAAAATACAGAAGGTACAACCTCAGTTATACGTTTTTAAAGGGAGGCGGCTAAAATAATATACAAATTGAAAACGTAAAAGTGAGTTTTCTTATTGAAATGAAACTGTTTTATTAGATTAGTACTCAAATTCATAATATGTAATATTTAGTATAAGAAAGCAATAAATGAAAGAAAAATATAAATGAAAGACATAATACACTATTTAGAGTTCTTATAAGCATGCCATTAGTTATAATTCAGACCAAGATGAAACTACTAGTGGTTTACACTGGTTAAAAAAAAATCGTCAATTTTACTTTCCTCCACACAATCATAAGCTTATATGCTCTTATCATAGAAATGCTGTGTTCATTTAGGATTTACGATGATAGAAATCGCATGCACACAGGGAACAATTTCATTATTTAGGCCTACTTCTTCAACATAATATACGAGGGCGGATTGATAAGTCAGTGACTCTTTAAACAAACAAAAACAAATTCTTCCAAAAAAATCATTTTTATTTCTCAACATAGTCTCCTTTCAATTCAATACACGTTGTCCAAAGTTTTTCCACATTTTCTAACCCTTCCAAAAAATATGATTTTTCGAAGTCTACAAAATAGAGGTTGTTTCTGCCAAGATGTGTTCACTGGACGTGAATTTCTTCCCAGCGATCCAATTTTTTCAGGCTTGCGAAGAGGAAGAAGTCGCTCGGGGCCAAATCTGGAGAATATGGTGGGTGAGGTAGCAGTTCGTAGCCCATTTCCACAAATTTTGCGATGACAATAGCTGACTTGTGTGTGGGTGCATTGTCCTGATGAAAGAGAAGATTTTTCTTCTCCAAATGGGGTCGTTTCCTTAACAATTCCTTATGACACTGATCCAGCATTGCAGCATAATATGAACCTGTGATCATTTTACCCTTTTCCAGGTAGTGGATGTCTATCACACCTTGTGAATCCCAAAAGACAGCTGCCATGATTTTTCCTGCCGACGGAATGGTTTTCGCTTTCTGTGGAGCAGGTTCGCCGAAGGAAATCCACTGCTTTGATTGTTGTTTGGTTTCAGGTTGATAGTAATGGATCCAAGTTTCATCAACCGTGATATAACGCCGCAAAAACTCATTTGGGTTGCCTGGAACATGTTCAAACATCCCTGTGAAATGGTCACACGATTCCGCTTGTTCTCAACTGTGAGCAGTCGCGGCATCCATCTTGCTGACAGCTTTCTCATACCCAAAACTTCGTGCAGAATGTTATACACCCGTTCACTCGAGATGTTTATGGTCTTGGCTATGTCACGATTTTCACTCGGTGGTCTTCCAACACAGTATCGTGAACTTTGTTCAGCATTTCTTCTGTTGTGACCTCCGACGGCCGTGTGCACGACACCTCTTGTACTCGAACGTCCACATCGAAATTCTGTGAACCACGCCATGTGATGGAGCAGAGTCCCCATAATACTTGTTCAGCCTTTCTTCCGTTTCCTTCACCGTCTTACCACGCAAAAGTAGTGCTTTATCAGAACACGAAATTCACGTTTCTGCATTTTCTACGAAGCAACACACATCTGCTTATTTTAGACGTTCTCAACAGTGTTCTAAGAGACAAATGACGATGAACTTCTTCGATTATACCCAGAATAGATGTAAGACTTGGGCGACAACAAGAAACCTGTGATTAGAATGCTATCTCTCGTCAAAGTCATGGACTTATTAATCCGCCCTGTACAAACCCGGGGAAGAATGACTTCGCCCAACATGTTGACTGTTTTGTGCTACAAGGATATAGTACACAGAAACCACCTTAAACTGACATATAAACGAGTAAGTAAATTAATATACTTCATACATGGGGGCCGTAAAGATATGACGCCTTAATGAGAAAACCTATAACCGAAAAACATGTAACTGAGCTAAATATTAATGGACATAGCTCGATGCCTAAAAGAAATTCATGCATAAACGTAGAAGTAAATAAGGTATACGTGAGCTTCAAATGTATATGAGGAGCAAACAATCAAAAGGCAATTTCTCCACCAAATGCACTTTTTCAGAAAACGAAGAAAACTGACTTCTCTTTAATGATGAATAATAATGGAACCGCGTCACAAAGTATACATTTATATGATCTTCCATGTAACTTATAACACGCCACCACAAATCTAGAATACGATCCTTTCCTAAAATTTAACCAAAATTTGGAGAAAATCTCTTTCGAAAATTAAATTAAGTTTTATTTATGGACGCTCTTTTAAGTGCAGTGGTCGTTAGCGTCCCATTCTATATTGTGCGTGAAAGACCAGTAATTTTGCTCAGAGGCCTCTTTACCAGGCTTGAGGTTCTTCTACGTGCTGTAAGTCTACGACATGGGACCACTGGCTTTACTTCCCTTCCGAAGGAAGCCATGCCAAGGATTTTTACGCCCTAAAAAATCCATCGCCTTCCGCAGGGTTTGAACCCGCGACCTCGGGAACTAGAGGCTAGCATGGTAACCACTACACCGCGGAGGACGAAAAAGGCTTTGCTTTACTTTTTCGAGTCAGTAGTTGAAGCCCGTACATACGTGAATATAATTTTGCCCCCTGTTTTTAGAGAATTAACAGACAGGGAGAGTGATTTTGCCTTTTTACTTTCTCTACTACGAATAGTAAGTAGGGGAAGAATTGTATTCCACCCAAAAATTCGATACCGAGATTTCACCGGAAATATATGTTTTGAGACCCCCTGAATCCAAAAAAAGCATTTTTGGAAACATGTCCGTGTGTGTGTCTGTGTGTGTGTGTCTGTCTGTGAACAGCATAACTCAGAAACGAACAGTCGGATAAACACCAAACTTGGTATTTAGGTTCAGTATCTTCCAGAGATGTGGCACGAAGGTTTTCAAGAAAATACCCCCCACCCCAGATTACCCTTTACATGGAACATTTTACGAAAATTTTAATTTTCTCAAACATGGCTCTAACGATTTTGATTAAAATATCATATCTTTAAGATATTTCTATGATAAAAAAAATGTATATCTTGAATTTTCTGGGAATGTCTCCAAAAGTATTCTTCATTGTGAACGACTTTTGCATAACTGGTAAACCATAAGAGATAGACAAAATTGTACTACCAAAAAATGTAGATCGCGTTAAAATACACAATTTATGTCATATACATTTTTGTTGTTGAGTGAACCATTTTCGAGATATTGCTTGTTATTCCCTTAAATTTTTCAATACTTATTTTCTCAAATGGGGATTCGTTATTCATTTTTTGTCTTGGATATGCAAAGAGTATTAATCTGTGGCAAAGGGAATGGTGCTGCACCTAGCAACCAGCTATTAAGAGATATGTATGTGCTTAAAGGCTACTGTATTTCTATATTCCCCTTACATCTACAAGAAAATTAGCAATAAGATAGACTGCAAATGTTTATCTCGATTAACATGAAGTAGATGGAGAATAAGCGTTTGTAAAAATAGTTTGTACAAGAGTAGAGAAAGTCATGTGAGTGTAACACATCAGATTTTTTCAACATGACTCTGCAACAGCTCATGCGGCCAATATTGCGGTGAGAACAATTGAAAGTGTGTTTGAGGACAGAATTATTAGTAGAGATTTGTGGCCCCTTCGGTCCCCCTACCTAACCCCCTGCGAGGTGCCAAAAATGTATGGACAAGACGGTGGCCAGTTTCAGCATTTCCTTTCATAAAGTTGTTAAGTAAAGCCTTTAAAAGTAATTTTAAAAATGTTGTATGGTTTCATCCGCGCCTTTCTATGATAGTGACAGACGACAACGAGCGCCGAGGATGCGGACAGGAAAAACACCGCGCAGCTGGTTCGTAGATTTTTGGCTCTCGCTGTAGATAGAAAATAAGCTTTAATAAGAATAATTTGCATACCCTCTAATAAACGATGGGGGGCAGAGAAAGTCAAGTGAATGTAACACACAAGATTTTTTTGAAGTGCTGTCACCATGCGGTTGCTTCTCGCGGTCTTATTGGGGTTTCAAAGTCAGCATATGGTGATCCGCTTTGAAGCATCTGACCATCGCTTCGTTTTCCTTTATCCACCTTATACGTACACTGAAATGTAAAATTGTAGAATTTAATTTCCTTTGCCTAAAGCAAAAACAATTCATTATGAAGCAGAACACAAAGTCGTTGATCGGCCCGCGCCACCAGAAAACCTCTTCAGGCAGCTGTTTCCAGCTTCAGGGTCAGTTTCTGGTTAAGAAGATGATTGTCAAGCGCGGAGAAGCAGTGTTTTAGGAACCAATCACGCCATGTCTGTTAGAAGGTTAATAAAGTGGTTTTGTCAACACATGTCAACAGCAGAAAATACGGTTAGCTGGTTGGGCGTATCAAGAAGATATTAAGGTATATTGGCTTCCGAACAACTATTCGTTTGCTTGTTAATCTGAAATTATTTTGTTTAATTTCTGGATTTAAAATTTATCTCTGGTTTTAGCTTGCCAAAGACGCCACATCTTTCCCCCTTCCTACTGTTGAAAGGTCTTTGATTAGCCAAATTAATGTGTAGGTGCGCGGGGCAAATTCTAAGAATGGGCTCCAAAAAAGCAGTAACATTTTTAATTTCCGCCTGTAACCGCAGAATTCTTATCAGCATTTAAAATAGTTTTAGCACAGTTTCGAGTACATTTTGGTAATATACTGTGTTGCCAGCTATGGTTAAGAATAAATTCAAAATGTGATGTGCTTCTCTACCCCTTATCGCTTATTAGTGGATAAACAAACCATTCTTAGGAAGGTTTATTTTCCTATAAATTCATTTTAATCGAGATGAGTCTTTCTGGAAATAGCTACATTACACATTTCGTTACAGGTACAAAGAGAACAGCGATAGTCAAATGTTCAACAACTGGACGCTATATGCTGTTTCCATGACATCGCGAGAAACAGCTGTAAACCGTTGGGACTTTAAAAGAATGGCTAAGTATTGAACAGTTCGAAACATTAACAATGCATATCTCCGAAATGGCTAATGCCACAAAAAGTTACTGGAAATTAAGAACTAAATTGAGTTTTATTTATGGACGCTCTTTAACTGCTGTGGTCCTTAGCGTCCCATTCTATATTGGGCGTGAAAGACCGGTAATTTTGCTCAGAGGCCACTTTATCAGGCTTGAGGTTCTTTTACGTGTCGTAAATGTACGATACAGACCACCGGCTTTACTTCCCTTCCAAAGGAAGTCGTGCTGAGGATTTTTACACCCGAAAAAAAATCCATTGCCCTACGCCGGCTTTGAACCCGTGACCTCTGTAACCAGAGGCTAGCATGGTACCTACTACACCACGGAGGACAACTTCGTCCCTGGCTTAACGTTTACCGGTTATACAAGATTATACACAATTCCTTCCGAATGAAGAGGACTTCACCGGTTTTTCCCGGAAGATTCTAGATATACGTTTTATTTGTCATGTAAATATCTTTAATATATGGTGGTTTTATCCAAATAGTTATAACTAGTTTTTAGAACGCCAAACATTTCGAAAAGTCTCCCATGTAAAGAGTAGTTTGGGGTTGGGGGTTTCCTTGAAAATCTTCGTGTCGGATCTCTGTAAGGTATGAACCTAAATACCAAGTTTGGTATCGGACTTTTCGTTTTTGAGTTATGCTCTTCAGACACACACGGTCCTTTTAGAAAAAATGCTTGTTTTTGGAGTGAAATCCAGTGAAATCTCGGTATCGAATTTTTGGGTGAAATGCAATATCTACCTTGTTTCCTACTAGGTACGCGGTAGAGAAAGTAAAAAACTGATGTACATTCACATGAGTTTCTCTACCCAAAATAGTTTCTTTTTATAGAACGGCTGCAAATTATTGTTACGAAAAGGTTTTTTTTCTATCTATTTCATGTTAATCGAGATGGATCTTTGCTTGAATAGTTTCACTACACATTTCGCCTGTAGGTACAAGCGGGGCAGACGAAACCGAATCGATAGTCAATGTTTAAAAGCTGGCTTTGAAATTCCATACTCCTTCCGTGATATCGCGAGAAATAACTGCAAAACGACAGCATTTTAAGAGAATGACAAAGTATTGAATAATTTAAACCAATAATGAATGATATCTCTGGAAGTGGTCGATGGCACAAAAACAAATCTCTTATGGTTCACCCATTATGAAGAGGACTTCACAGGCTATAGCTAGAGATTTCAAGGTATTGTTATACACCGGGGTGAGGCCGAAAGGTTTTGCAGCTAAAATATTAAATTTAGTTACCCCGGCATAAAGATTGGGGGACGTACAGCAGAGGCAAACGAGAGGAACTTGCTGCACAAAGCTAAAGCAGGCGTGGGATATTTATAATATAATACACATAAATTCATATTTAACTCTGGTTTATTATAAAGTTACCTTAGTGCTGTTACATTATTTCCAAAAGGTTCAGACAGACATTGAGGGAGATGCCCCCCCCCCCACACACACACACACACACACACACACGCCACATCCACTCACTCTGAAGACATACGCTACTGGTCTGACCCACGCTATCAGACAAAGGGACTTGCCTTCACCTCCCTGACTAGGAGGTGGAGGGAAATGCCGCGCCGGACAAGAATTCAACCCACAATCGAAATAATTAGTTCAGTAATATTCTACAGAGCAGTAATGTGTCCGACGCGGCAATGCACACACATACGCTACAATATGCATTTTATTTCTCATACAAATGCCTTGAATATGTATTTTAATCAAAACCGTTACAGCCCTTTTTGAGAAAGTAAAAAAAAAAAAAAAATTAAATTTTTCCATGCAAAGGGTATTTTTGAGGGGGATTTTTCTTCAAAAATTGTCGCATATTTATAAGATACTGAACTCAACTGCCAAGTTTGGTATTTATGCGACATTTGCGCGCACAGACCTTTTTCTAAGAATACCTTGTTTTATTCAGGGGCATCAAAACATACATTTCAGGTGAAATCTGAATATTGAATGTTTGGGTGGAATGCATTACTTCCGCTACCTATACTAGGTACGTGCTAGAGGATGTAAAAATGTTTTTACATTTTCTTCTATGTATAGTAAGTAGGGTGTATTGTATTCCACCCAAAAATTCGATACCGAGATTTCACCGGAAATACATGTTTTGAGGTCCCTTAATCCAAATAAAGCGTTTTCGGAAACATGTCCTGCTTGTCTATCTGTGAACAGCATAACTCAAAAAGTAAAACGAAAACTTCGTATTTGGGTTTGTATCTTCCAAAGATGCGACACGAAGATTTTCAAGAAAATCCCCCCCACCCCAGACTTCCTTTTACATGGAAGATTTTTCGAAAATTTTGATTTTCTCAAAAATGGCTCTAACGATTTTGATTAAAATGTCATATGTTTAAGATACTTACATGACAAATGAAATGTATATCTTGAATTTTCTGGGAATGTTCCCAAAAGTTCTCTTCATTCTGAATGACTTTTGTACAACTGGTAAACCGTAAGAGATAGACAAAATATTACTGCACAGAAGTGTAGATCTCGTTACAAAGAGAATGGAATACTCCACATAGCAACCAGCTCTTAAAACATTTGACTATCGCTTAAAGACTACCATATTCCCCTTGTATCTACAAGAAAATTACCAATAAGATTAACATCTCGATTAACATGAAGCATATGGAGAATAAGCGTTTGTATAAATATGTAGTTTGTGCAAGAGTAGAGAAAGTCATGTGAGTGCAATATCAGATTTTTGTTTGAGGTATTGTTCATCAAAGTTGTGAAACGCGGCATTAATTCAAATCAGTCCTCCCAGTTGAAGGAGCAGCATGGCATTATGTGGTCTCCTCCTACAGACTTGTGCAAGATTCGCCTTAATTAGCTGTTGCGTGGCTCCGTTTGAATGATACATGGGAACAATATGAATGATGCCGCCGTCCTTTGCAGAGTAGGGTCAAGTTCACGGGTAAATGTTGCATTGGAATGGTGCGCCTACTACTTCCCTGAGGTCCTCAAGGTTAGGGATGACCTCATTGTGCAGAAATGGTCGCATGAATGTGTGTCGCGGTGTGGGCGAGGACTGCAATGGATGTCTAAACGAGCTGGATTCAGGTCTCAGGCCCAGCCCTCGGGCTTAAATTGAAATGCATTTTTCGAGCTTGATTAAACTACAAGAAAAATGCATTTCAATCATTAATTTGCATCTATTTGAAGATTTCCATATGGAATAAATGGCTGCACATGGCTGTTAACGAGCTTGACAAGACAATGAAATCATAGGGATAGATGAAATTACGTCTCAGAGATCTCCATCATCCCAGGAGTTTGGAGTATCACTTATGCTTTGTTTTCCATTACGTTTTGGAATATCACCTGTATTCTGATTTTAATATTGTTTACATTAGCATTAGTTTATACAACCTGTGTGCATTTAATTCATAAAAACTTGCTTCGCATATCATACTTACGACATTGTGAATCCTGCAAGAGGTGCAGGAAAAGATTTTCTGTTTCTGTAACATCCTGTCATGCATCAATTACTGCCAGAACTTTCCAAAATCGGGCGCATCGTTCAGAAGTCTAGGACAGTGGCTTTGGAAAGGGAGGTTCTTGAGAGGAGCCAGAACTCTGCGTCAATAGGGTTACATCCTTCTCATCTTACCCGATTTCAAACAGTGGCTTTCTAGCCCAACTGCAATTAATCCAACGGTTTCTTCAGAAATGCATTCACCAATGAAGACTTCCTATAGCCGTATTTTGGAGAGAAGAGCTGGTTTACACTAAGGGGCGTGTTTAACCTCGTAACAGCTTTTATTTGGCTATCGTGACGTTGGCTTTTGGGAACTATTTCTGTATATCCGAATGTTTGTTGATAAATGCAACCAGCACAAACTTATTTCAGGAAGCATAATGGACTCTAAGGGGCCATTCACAATGACAATTCAGTGTAAACTTAACGCGTGATGCCATTACAACGAGAAACGGAAGCACAAACAGCAGCCAAAATGTTTGCACTTGTTTCCATGCGTAATTATAATGTTTAAACAAATCAATCTTTTAGGAAAGTTGCCGGTAATCTTTTGCTATTCCACTTTGTAAAAAACTAAGTTTCCCCGGTGCTAAAGTTCCAAAATCTTGAGTCTTCGGTGAGGTCTTCGCGAAATGTGTGTATGCGTTGCAATTATTTTTACTTTCTCTACTACGTATAGTAAGTAGGGGAAGTATTGCATTCCACCCAAAAATTCGATACCGAGATTTCGCCGGAAATACATGTTTTGAGACCTCCTGAATCCAAAAAAAGCATTTTTGGAAACATGTCCGTGTGTGTGTCTGTGTGTGTGTGTGTGTGTGTGTGTGTGTCTGTGTGTGTGTGTGTCTGTGTGTGTGTGTGTGTCTGTGAACAGCATAACTCAAAAACGAACAGTCGGATAAGCACCAAACTTGGTATTTAGGTTCAGTATCTTCCAGAGATGCGACACGAAGGTTTTCAAGAAAATCCCCCCACCCTAGACTACCCTTTACATGGAAGATTTTTCGAAAATTTTAATTTTCTCAAAAATGGCTCTAACGATTTTGATGAAAATAGCATATGTTTAAGATAATGTCATGAGAAATGAAATGTATATCTCGAATTTTCTGGGAATGTCTCCAAAAGTATTCTTCATTGTGAACGACTTTTGCATAACTGGTAAACCATAAGAGATAGACAAAATTTTACTACACAAAAAATGTAGATCGCGTTAAAATACACAACTTATGTCATATACATTTCTTTTGTTGAGTGAACCGTTTTCGAGATATTGCTTGTTATTTCCTTAAATTTTCCAATACTTATACTTTTTCTCAAATGCGTTATTCATTTTTTTTACGTCCTGGACATGCACAGAGAATGGAATGCGCCACATAGCAACCAGCGTTAAAATATTTGACTATCGCTTAAAAGCTACCATATTTCCCTTGCATCTACAAGAAAATTAGCAATAAGATTAACTTCTCGATATCTCGATTAACATGAAGCATATGGAGAATAGACGTTTGTAAAATTAGATTGTACAAGAGTAGAGAAAGTCATGTGAGTGTAACACATCAGATTTTTTTTTTTTTACTTTAGGTAAAATAACTTTATTTGTACTTTTTTATACACAATCCTTTTTATAATATTCCACTTATAAGCTAACTTAACCTATGGACAAATTTCCTTGCCAGCTATACTGCTCATTTTGCCTGGCACCCTGGCCTTCTGGTTCATCTGAGTACCCCTTGCTACCCTTAATCCCTATTGGCCATCCTCTCCCTCCTCCGCTTCCCCTTCTACCTTTCTTATCTCTCTTGCTTTTCTAATCCATTTCTCTTTTACTTTCTTTAAGAACTCCCCCATATTCTTATTATTCTTTTCTTGTTAACATTATAATTGCTACTATTTTTCCATCCATTTTTCCTCCCATACCTTTTGTCTCCATTCTGCTAATCTTTGCATTCTGTCATATAATGCTCTGTGCTTTCACTACCTCCGCATAGTTAAGAAATTCCGCTTTTTCTGCCTCTTAGCCCTCTCAGGTACATTGATCCTGTTGTCATCCATGCAAACGCTTCTTTTTCCACGCTATTACAATAATTCACATACCCTTCTCTTCCCCATTTCCTTTTTACTAACCTATAGAACCCTAGTGAGTTTTTATTCTCTAAGCTTCCCCATATCTCTTGTCTTCCTATGTCCTCCACTCTGTGTCTTACTGTTATCCAGAAGCCGTTGCTATTTCTTTCTCCAGCTCTCCAAATATCTCCCATTCCTTTCTTCTCCATAATTTTATCTACCCCTGTCCACCAGCTATTGCGTTGTAATTATAGGAACACGCGTGGCTAATTTGACACTGATCGTCTTCCTGCCTTTTTGAGGATTTTCACTCTTTTGGGACCTAAGTTTTTCCTGTGATTATTTACATTGCAGTAGATGACTCCACTATAAGATACATTAATTGTGACGGTAAATCGTCCGCTGTTTGGAAAATTGCAGGGTTCGCAGAGATCTTTGTAATAATTCAACGATCTGTTGTTAAGGTTGATGAATTAGCTACATCAGTAGGGCATCGTCCAAGGATGCTCCAAAATCGGGCGTATTTTGCCGGATGCCATTGAGCAACTTAGAACTCGGTTGGGCATTTATTTATTTATTTATTTAATTTTGCTGTTTCGCTTTAGGCATTTCTGTTTCTGAATAGACGGAAATGAAAATAAAATATGGATCAATTTTCCTAAATCATCTAGTGTATGACATTCTGGAGGCTGCGCCCCAGTCTAAAATAATTACGACAGGCTGGTTCCTTAATTCTTTCTTGAAAAGGAAACTAGTTAAACGGCGGAGTTAGACTTTTATGTCTTCTGAGCCACATGGCGAATATCAGCTCTACACATTTTGTCAACGTTTATTTGCGGAAATTTAGTGATTCACGGAGAACAACAGCTGCGTAATTTGCACAAATTATCCTCTCTGTTGCTGTTGTCTGCAGAAATGTGTCGGTGTCTCCGGATATTTGCGGATAAATATGGAGAGGAAAGTTAATTCACTCTCAAGGCCTGCTGCGTCTACTAACCTCTCTTTATAGACCATATTAATGTCTTATAAATTAAACAGGTGTGCCAAACAGGAAAACCCAAAATCTATTACAGCTGGAAATTACCAAGAACGTTTTGGAGTGAACATGTGAGCTGGTATGACGCATTTACGTACGACTCTCACTGTCATCGGGACATACTTAGTTACAGGTTTTAGAGCACACTTTGCTAGAATTCTGGAAGATATTCCTTTGAGCACACTCACTTCATGTGGTTCCAGGGACATATGCACATAATGACTGTGAAATAACTATAAGCAGTTTACCCTGATCTCTAGATCAAGAGCACGACAGACGTCATGGTCCACACGCTCACCAGATAATGCCTATGAACTTTTTCCGTTGTGACATGTTCAAACTTGTGTAGCAGAGGCAGGAAGCATCGTTGTTGCGCTTGCATTTCGTGATCAGAGAGCCAAAAAACTACGAACCGGCTGCGCATGAGTAGATATAACCTAGCGACTCTGGCGCAAAGGATTTGCCGCCATCTGATAAGGTTCTTTGATCTATGCCGCTAGCCCCGCCCCCTCCCTTTGTGCGCTACTATTTGCCGCCCGGTTGCGTGCCGCTAGCTCCGCCCCCTTCCCTTTGTGTGCTGATCTAATGCCGACAGTGTCTGTGCCGGCAGGTTCTACCCCCTCCCCCATGCGTTCTACTGTGGCGTCATGACTTGATGGAATTGTTTTCTCGAGTCCTGCCGCCCCTCGGCAAATTAATTAGGTAATGTTCGTCAAACATTTTTTTTATGATTACTAAGGTCTGCAGATTGCATCCTCGAGCAATTAAGTTTTTTGATTAATGAATTGTTGACTGGAGCTTGAGTATAAGTAGTCTGCTCACGGTAACAGTCTGTCATGTAATGAAACACTGCAGCCTTCTTGTATCTGGGGAAATCGCTTGTCCATTAGCTGAACATGTTAGACGCTTTCAACACATTAATAGGCTTTTAAGTTTACATTCCGGATCTGTTTACATACATTAGCGATCAACGACATACTTCCGTCTGGAGGTAACGGTGACACACATTAGCTGACCCGTTAGAGGCTTTCACTCCATTAGCGAACAAGAGCCCGGCATGTAATGAAAAAACCCGTAACCTACTTCTGTATGATGGTAACGGTGACCTCTATTAGCTAACATCTTTAGACGCTTTCACCTCATTAGCGAACAATGCCAGTAATTGTTTTCCTAAGTGCTCTACAATCTCTCACCACTTCAGCTTTAGTGGGGGAATTATATAAAAGCAGCATCTTCTCCAATGATTTTCACAGTATCGTAAGAACACTGCGATCTAAGCACTCTGCAAACTTTATTCTTTCAACGTGGAAATTACATCGAACAGCATGTCTGGTAAGTTGTATCACCAATTCATCTTCATTAAAAAGTTAACTTATTACTTAGTACATTTAACTTTTATTTGCGTTCTTGTTTTTAATGACGGCTCTTTATTTGTAAATAGCTGAGCATTCTAAAAGTTAATAGCTAGACAGTTGAATTTTTCCTGAAATGTGAACAGTTTAGTTAAGTATTCATTTTAGACAAGCTTATTCTACATTTAATAGCTAACTGCGCGAATTCTCAAAAAATGTGAACAATTTAGTTAAGTATTCATCTTGTTGAGAAATTATTATTCCAGATATTTAAATACAGGGTTTCACAGAGTGAATTATATTCCTTTCTAGACAAAATACAATTACTTGATTACCCTACGATTCGAATAAATAATGTTCTGTATAAATATTCTTCCGAGGGTAAGCGGCGGTATTCGATCCGGGGACTTCATGTTTGCATGCATTGATCGAACATTCATCAGTTAATGTTTCATTCCTCTTGTGCATTTTATTTAGTAAAAACTTCCAGTCTGTTTCCATCACATTAAAAATTAACGTTTTTGCTTTAGAATATTACAAAAAGTCTGTTGCGCGAATCATTCACTCTAACAAAGTAAATGTTTACATTATATTAAAACATTTAAATCGGAAAATATAGTACTTAATGAACTTCATTAGTGAATCAGAACCTCAATTATATTTACATATATTATCATTTTTATTATTATATTATACAGAAAAAGTTAATAATTTTGTAACTTTCAAATAAATGAAATTTAGTTATGCAACACATTCTCTAATAAAGAATATGTTTTTTCTCTTCCTAATGCAGAAAGTTTGACATCTCAACTTAACACATTGGCTGAGGGTAGCATTTACCCGACCGTTCAAAGACTACAAGATCTTCAGCCAGAGGAGCCTTATAATATAAAATCCATAAGAAAAATTGATACGAGATACGGTGCTAGAGTGGTTGCGGTTTTAGACAATAAGCAAGTGTTTCTTCCGACAAGATATTCAACCCTAACAAGCCAACAGTTGGATGAAATGCCAGGAAAGTTTCAAATGGTATATCATGGTGTAGTACCATCCGGCAAGTTTAAGACATGTAAATTGTCTTTTCTTCCTGTTAAGGTTTGTAGAAATAATTCAGCTATCCTTTCAAAGCTTCATTTAGAGTTACATTTGTTGAGTTTATAAATTCACACTTCCTAGGATAACATTCATCTAAAGTATACATCACTGTGTAAATAACGCTTAGGATGTAGTCTGGGCGAGGACCTGCAGAAAGAAGTTTAATAGTCTATTCACTGATTCTTTACCTCAAAGCAGATACCTACAGCAAGTTGCAAATAATTTCCATTAGGGTAGCAGTTGTCAAAGCATGCATCACTGTATTAAAACAAATATGTGTAAATAATGTCTAGATTGTAGTCTGAGTGATTTCGTGCAGAAAGAAGTTTAATACCACATTGCATTGATTCTCCGCATCGAAGTATATACCTACAACAAGCTACAAATAATGTGAATGTTTGTTACAGGAATGTCCAGATGAATGTAAATGAAGAGGAAGAATGAGATAGCTTAAAACAACACGAACAGAAATGTGATAGGAACATCCTCAACATGAAGAATTGCAGCACCGTCCAGCATGGAACATTCGAGTGTGTAGAATATAGCAATAATATATAAATTATGTACTCATTATTACTGCTATACATGCCAATACCATTGATTTCATAAATAATTTCATAATTGTTTAAAGAAGAATGTATTATCTTAAAACATTGATGCTACATGAAATCTAAACAAAAAAGTTATTGAACTATTACTGAAAGAGACCTGAATAAATGGGAATCTAGAAGCCAGAACCATCTTAATATTGGACTGTATGATATGAGGTGTATAAAAAGATTAATAAAAATGAGGGCTATGTAATATAAACAACATTTATTTTTTATAAAACATTTTCCTATTACATTCCTTCACAAAAAAAAAACCCGAACATATTTCCCAAAGACAAACGTGATAGTCTAGACCTTCTAAACATGCAGTTATAGGGGGAAAGGATGCTCTCCTGAAACATTAGGTCTCTAGACAGAAGCATTTATAGGGGAGAGATAGGGAATACCAGGGCTGATGCTAGGCTAGTCAGATGCTAAAGGAGGGAGGGATATGCTTTATACGAGAGAGATAGGGAATACAAGGAAAGATGCTATACTAAACAGGACTTGAAGGGTAGAATATGAGCGATATAGCGAACCGAGGAGAGGTATTAGGATAGGAGTTTTGAATGATAGAGTAGGCGTTTATATGCGAGAGATAGGGAATACGATGGTCGATGCTAGGCTAGACGGTGTTGAATGAGGGAATGCATCTTATATGAGAGAGGTAGGGGAATATGAGGAGACGTGTTAGGCTAGACAGGGTTTGAGGTGTGGAATATGCGTTTATATGGGAAAGATAGGGGAAACGTGTACATATAATAGGCTATACAGATGCTGAAGGACGGGAATATAGGCTTATACGGGAGAGATAGGGAAATACGAGGAGAGGTGCTAGACTAGACTGATGCTGAAGGAGGAGAGGATACTCTTTATACGGAAGAAATAGGGAATACGAGGAGAGGTACTAGAAGGGTAGAATATAGCGTTTTTATATGAGGGAGCTAGCAAACCGAGGAGAGGTATTAGGCATGGAGGTCTGAATGAGAGATTATACGTCTATATGAGAAAAGATAGGGAAAACGAAGGTAGGTGCTAGGTTGAGAGAGTCTTAAAGGAGGAAAATGCATTTATATGAGAGCGGTAGGGCATACGAGGAGAGGTGCTAGTCTAGACATGGTTTGAGGATTAGAGTATACGTTTATATGGGAGAAATGGAAAACGGGAGAGATACAAGGATAGACAGAGATTGAAGGAGGAGGAATGTAGGTTTATACTGTAATATAGAGAGTAATTCGATTATAAAACTTTCCTCATCCAGCCTTACAACACTTTTATATACTTATTTTCTAAACCTTACAAACTTTATATTTGTTAAACAGTAGTGCGCGAGACGGAGAGGGACAAACAGTATATCGGTTTACAGTGAAGTATACGTCCTAACCTATTCCCACCTTGTTTGTTCTGGATCTTCTCATTGTCTATCATCATCTAACGTAACCACGTAACAAGACGTAACACAGGAAATCATACATATGGCACATTAAAAAAATAAAGGTATATATAATGAAACATAAACAAGTAGACAGAGGGTCATCGATACATAGAAAACCAGGAGTTGTATGTACTGAGGCCATAGATTAGTATAGGCAAACAACAAAGAAGTGAATTTATAGTGTAAATAGCCAAATATTTTCAAATATTATTATAGTCTAAAAAGTATATAACTTAATTATGTATCGAGTATTGAGAAATAAACGTTATTCATTATTCACTAATCTCAGATCACTGCAATTGTATTGAATCAATTCACAATTGCTAATGCCATTCAACTTTCATTCGTCTCTGATACATAAACAAATTGCAAAATGGAGAAGGACGAAAGTAATAAAAAGACTCAGGCAGCAAATTTTAAGAAAGAAGAGAAAGATATATGACCGACATTGTTTTGGAACACAAATTAGTCTTGAAAATAAAATGACTGATAGCTCTGCTAAGCGTAAGGAAGAGACATGGAAATAAATTGCAAATGAATACAATTCTAGGTTGGAAAAGAAGATAAACAACATTCATGTAAACCAATTTTTAAAAATCAGTTTAACTGAATACATGTAAAAAAACATATCACTTTACAAAAAGTAATGCATACAACATTTATTTTTTATAAACATTATCCTATTACATTACTTTACAAAAAACCATACATATTTTCCTAAAGGCAAAGGTGATAGTCTAGACATTCTAAACACTCAGTTATATAATCATATACATCACACAGAAAGAGACCTGCATTATCAGTAAAAAAACTAAACATCTCAACAATGTCTGAATGATGTATTTTATAAGTACAAGTTTTTTGATATTTCAAAGTTCCTGTTAACCATGGCAGTAATTGATTAACACAATTTCTCGATCCTGTCATGCTATAACTTTAGATGCTTTCAGCTTACTTATAATTTCCTCAATCTCTTGTGTGTGACTATTATTACCAGCATCCCTCGACGCAATTAGTAACCTCAATATATTTACTAGTCTATTCGGATTTTCAAGCGTTGATATCACTGAATCATCATCATCTGAAGATTTCATATTCTCGCAACTCCCGATGTATCCAGATTTTTCACCAACAGTAGTCTCCAGTGAAGGACAGAGGCTTGATCCGGTATAACATTCCCCTCTATACATCTTCGGATCTTCAAGTGCAGGTGAGAGAGTCGATTCAGTATAACATGTTGCTCTATGAAACTTAAATCTTGACAAAGAACGATTCTTAAAAATCCGCCCGCATACACAGCATCTAATAACGCGTTTTCCTCCATGTGTAATGTATGAAAAATCGTGTTTCTCATTCGTCAGTTGCACAGATTTTCTCGGGCAGTAGCTCATGCTAAAACTAAAAGAAATTAAATGAATACGTGAATGCTAACGCTCGAAGGAATTAAAAGCGAATGAATGAATTCATAACACGCACCTATGTATATATCCAGGATGAGGACGACGGAGGGAATTGCGATCAATGCATAGCAGGGAGAAAGGATACTCTCTTGAAACATTAGTCATCTAAACAACTATTGTTCACGGAGCCTGTAGACGTCAGGTTGAATGGGACAGACCTCAGCTTCAAATCTTTAAGGGTACGGACCCCTGGCTTTTGCCTGGCATGTATACTAAACCATCCTAACAGCGTAACATTACATAACAACGACACGTAACCAGAACATGACGAGTGCGAGCATGGAAAAAAGGATGCTCGCTGAGAACATTAGTGGAAAAGGATGCTCTCTGGAAACAGTCGCCATCCGCACAACGGATTGTCCCTAACATTTCCAGATTTCAAAACGTTCAACATCGTGACGCGCTACTGTCATCTACATTTCGACGAAATTTTACCTCCTGAATTAGTTTGATGCTCTGTATAGAACCTCAGAACATGCATTACGCTGCGTGTCCCTAGCGTTTCCAGCTCCTGAATCGTTCCAGCTAGTGGAATGCCTCTACCATCTTCATGTCAACGATCTGTTACTCTGAATTAAAGTTTGGTGATATGTATAGACCTGTACAACATGCATTACGCTATGTAACAGACTCATCACGCTATGTAACAACACAATCACGCTATGTAACAACTGATCACGCTATGTAACAACATGATCACGCTATGTAACAACCTGAGCACGCTATGTAACAACATGATCACGCTATGTAACAACTGATCACGCTATGTAACAACCTGAGCAGGCTATGTAACAACATGTTCACGCTATGTAACAACCTGAGCACGCTATGTAACAACCTGAGCACGCTATGTAACAACATGTTCACGCTATGTAACAACATGAACACGCTATGTAACAATACGATCACGCTATGTAACAACCTGATTACGCTATGTAACAACTGATCACACTATGTAACAACATGATCACGCTATGTAACAACCTGAGCACGCTATGTAACAACATGATCACGCTATGTAACAACCTGAGCACGCCATGTAACAACATGATCACGCTATGTAACAACATGTTCACGCTATGTAACAACACGATCACCCTATGTAACAACCTGAGCACGCTATGTAACAACATGATCACGCTATGTAACAACATGATCACGCTATGTAACAACCTGAGCACGCTATGTAACAACATGATCACGCTATGTAACAACATGAACACGCTATGTAACAACCTGAGCACGCTATGTAACAACCTGAGCACGCTATGTAACAAACTGAGCACGCTATGTAACAACATGTTCACGCTATGTAACAACCTGAGCACGCTATGTAACAACCTGAGCACGCTATGTAACAATACGATCACGCTATGTAACAACCTGATTACGCTATGTAACAACTGATCACGCTATGTAACAACATGATCACGCTTGGTAACAACCTGAGCACGCTATGTAACAACATGATCACGCTATGTAACAACATGATCACGCTATGTAACAACATGATCACGCTATGTAACAACCTGAGCACGCTATGTAACAACATGATCACGCTATGTAACAACTGATCACGCTATGTAACAACATGATCACGCTATGTAACATGATCACGCTATGTAACAACATGATCACGCTATGTAACAACCTGAGCACGCTATGTAACAACATGATCACGCTATGTAACAACCTGAGCACGCTATGTAACAACCTGAGCACGCTATGTAACAACATGTTCACGCTATGTAACAACCTGAGCACGCTATGTAACAACCTGAGCACGCTATGTAACAACATGTTCACGCTATGTAACAACATGAACACGCTATGTAACAATACGATCACGCTATGTAACAACCTGATTACGCTATGTAACAACTGATCACACTATGTAACAACATGATCACGCTATGTAACAACCTGAGCACGCTATGTAACAACATGATCACGCTATGTAACAACCTGAGCACGCCATGTAACAACATGATCACGCTATGTAACAACATGTTCACGCTATGTAACAACACGATCACCCTATGTAACAACCTGAGCACGCTATGTAACAACATGATCACGCTATGTAACAACATGATCACGCTATGTAACAACCTGAGCACGCTATGTAACAACATGATCACGCTATGTAACAACATGAACACGCTATGTAACAACCTGAGCACGCTATGTAACAACCTGAGCACGCTATGTAACAAACTGAGCACGCTATGTAACAACATGTTCACGCTATGTAACAACCTGAGCACGCTATGTAACAACCTGAGCACGCTATGTAACAATACGATCACGCTATGTAACAACCTGATTACGCTATGTAACAACTGATCACGCTATGTAACAACATGATCACGCTTGGTAACAACCTGAGCACGCTATGTAACAACATGATCACGCTATGTAACAACATGATCACGCTATGTAACAACATGATCACGCTATGTAACAACATGATCACGCTATGTAACAACCTGAGCACGCTATGTAACAACATGATCACGCTATGTAACAACTGATCACGCTATGTAACAACATGATCACGCTATGTAACAACATGATCACGCTATGTAACAACATGATCACGCTATGTAACAACCTGAGCACGCTATGTAAAAACATGATCACGCTATGTAACAACCTGAGCACGCTATGTAACAACCTGAGCACGCTATGTAACAACATGTTCACGCTATGTAACAACCTGAGCACGCTATGTAACAACCTGAGCACGCTATGTAACATGTTCACGCTATGTAACAACATGAACACGCTATGTAACAATACGATCACGCTATGTAACAACCTGATTACGCTATGTAACAACTGATCACACTATGTAACAACATGATCACGCTATGTAACAACCTGAGCACGCTATGTAACAACATGATCACGCTATGTAACAACCTGAGCACGCCATGTAACAACATGATCACGCTATGTAACAACATGTTCACGCTATGTAACAACACGATCACGCTATGTAACAACATGATCACGCTATGTAACAACATGATCACGCTATGTAACAACCTGAGCACGCTATGTAACAACATGATCACGCTATGTAACAACATGAACACGCTATGTAACAACCTGAGCACGCTATGTAACAACCTGAGCACGCTATGTAACAAACTGAGCACGCTATGTAACAACATGTTCACGCTATGTAACAACCTGAGCACGCTATGTAACAACCTGAGCACGCTATGTAACAATACGGTCACGCTATGTAACAACCTGATTACGCTATGTAACAACTGATCACGCTATGTAACAACATGATCACGCTTGGTAACAACCTGAGCACGCTATGTAACAACATGATCACGCTATGTAACAACATGATCACGCTATGTAACAACCTGAGCACGCTATGTAACAACATGATCACCCTATGTAACAACCTGAGCACGTTATGTAACAACATGATCACGCTATGTAACAACATGTTCACGCTATGTAACAATACGATCAAGCTATGTAACAACACGATCACGCTATGTAACAACATGATCACGCTATGTAACAACATGAACACGCTATGTAACAACCTGAGCACGGTATGTAACAACATGATCACGCTATGTAACAACATGAACACGCTATGTAACAACATGATCACGCTATGTAACAACCTGAGTACGCTATGTAACAACATGATCACGCTATGTAACAACCTGATCACGCTATGTAACAACACGATCACGCTATGTAACAACACGATCACGCTATGTAACAACCTGATCACGCTATGTAACAACATGTTCACGCTATGTAACAACATGATCACGCTATGTAACAACCTGATCACGCTATGTAACAACCTGATCACGCTATGTAACAACGCGATCACGCTATGTAACAACATGATCACGCTATGTAACAACATGATCACGCTATGTAAATAGGGTGGACCATTTAAGTTGAGGCTATACAATATATCCAAAACTAAGCGTTGTAGAAAGAAATGTCTTTAATAAAGCTTGACTGATATTATGGCGAAAGTAAATGCCGCTAGTCGTATTTCGTTTGGAGGACGTTGTGAGGGTCATTTCAGGGTCTTTTTAAATGGGACCCTAATTGTAGGTTCCGATTTAAAAAAATAAATTGACCCAAAATGACTCTCACAACAGCCTCCAAACGAAACACGACTAGTGGCATTTACGTTCGTCATAATATCAGTCAAGTTTTATTAAAGACATTTCTTTCTACAACGCTTAGTTTTGGATATATTGTATAGCCTCAACTTAAATGGTCCACCCTATTTACATAGCGTGATCATGTTGTTACATAGCGTCATCATGTTGTTACATAGCGTGATCGCGTTGTTACATAGCGTGATCAGGTTGTTACATAGCATGATCAGATTGTTACATAGCGTGATCATGTTGTTACATAGCGTGAACATGTTGTTACATAGCGTGATCAGGTTGTTACATAGCGTGATCGTGTTGTTACATAGCGTGATCGTGTTGTTACATAGCGTGATCAGGTTGTTACATAGCGTGATCATGTTACATAGCGTACTCAGGTTGTTACATAGCGTGATCATGTTGTTACATAGCGTGCTCATGTTGTTACATAGCGTGCTCAGGTTGCTACATAGCGTGTTCAGGTTGTTACATAGCGTGTTCATGTTGTTACATAGCGTGATCATGTTGTTACATAGCGTGATCGTGTTGTTACATAGCTTGATCGTATTGTTACATAGCGTGAACATGTTGTTACATAGCGTGATCATGTTGTTACATAACGTGCTCAGGTTGTTACATAGGGTGATCATGTTGTTACATAGCGTGCTCAGGTTGTTACATAGCGTGATCATGTTGTTACATAGCGTGATCATGTTGTTACATAGCGTGATCATGTTGTTACATAGCGTGCTCAGGTTGTTACCAAGCGTGATCATGTTGTTACATAGCGTGATCAGTTGTTACATAGCGTAATCAGGTTGTTACATAGCGTGATCGTATTGTTACATAGCGTGCTCAGGTTGTTACATAGCGTGCTCAGGTTGTTACATAGCGTGAACATGTTGTTACATAGCGTGCTCAGGTTGTTACATAGCGTGCTCAGGTTGTTACATAGCGTGTTCATGTTGTTACATAGCGTGATCATGTTACATAGCGTGCTCAGGTTGTTACATAGCGTGATCATGTTGTTACATAGCGTGATCATGTTGTTACATAGCGTGATCGTGTTGTTACATAGCGTGAACATGTTGTTACATAGCGTGATCATGTTGTTACATGGCGTGCTCAGGTTGTTACATAGCGTGATCATGTTGTTACATAGCGTGCTCAGGTTGTTACATAGCGTGATCATGTTGTTACATAGTGTGATCAGTTGTTACATAGCGTAATCAGGTTGTTACATAGCGTGATCGTATTGTTACATAGCGTGTTCATGTTGTTACATAGCGTGAACATGTTGTTACATAGCGTGCTCAAGTTGTTACATAGCGTGCTCAGGTTGTTACATAGCGTGAACATGTTGTTACATTGCGTGCTCAGGTTGTTACATAGCGTGATCATGTTGTTACATAGCGTGCTCAGGTTGTTACATAGCGTGATCATGTTGTTACATAGCGTGATCATGTTGTTACATAGCGTGATCATGTTGTTACATAGCGTGATCAGTTG
Source organism: Deroplatys truncata (assembly GCA_030765065.1). Taxonomy (NCBI): domain Eukaryota; kingdom Metazoa; phylum Arthropoda; class Insecta; order Mantodea; family Mantidae; genus Deroplatys; species Deroplatys truncata. The sequence continues at coordinate 11,891,707 of CM060987.1, forward strand.
TTACATAGCGTGATCATGTTGTTACATAGCGTGCTCAGGTTGTTACATAGCGTGATCATGTTGTTACATAGCGTGATCATGTTGTTACATAGCGTGATCATGTTGTTACATAGCGTGCTCAGGTTGTTACCAAGCGTGATCATGTTGTTACATAGCGTGATCAGTTGTTACATAGCGTAATCAGGTTGTTACATAGCGTGATCGTATTGTTACATAGCGTGCTCAGGTTGTTACATAGCGTGCTCAGGTTGTTACATAGCGTGAACATGTTGTTACATAGCGTGCTCAGTTTGTTACATAGCGTGCTCAGGTTGTTACATAGCGTGCTCAGGTTGTTACATAGCGTGTTCATGTTGTTACATAGCGTGATCATGTTGTTACATAGCGTGCTCAGGTTGTTACATAGCGTGATCATGTTGTTACATAGCGTGATCATGTTGTTACATAGCGTGCTCAGGTTGTTACATAGGGTGATCGTGTTGTTACATAGCGTGAACATGTTGTTACATAGCGTGATCATGTTGTTACATGGCGTGCTCAGGTTGTTACATAGCGTGATCATGTTGTTACATAGCGTGCTCAGGTTGTTACATAGCGTGATCATGTTGTTACATAGCGTGATCATGTTGTTACATAGCGTGATCATGTTGTTACATAGCGTGCTCAGGTTGTTACCAAGCGTGATCATGTTGTTACATAGCGTGATCAGTTGTTACATAGCGTAATCAGGTTGTTACATAGCGTGATCGTATTGTTACATAGCGTGCTCAGGTTGTTACATAGCGTGCTCAGGTTGTTACATAGCGTGAACATGTTGTTACATAGCGTGCTCAGTTTGTTACATAGCGTGCTCAGGTTGTTACATAGCGTGCTCAGGTTGTTACATAGCGTGTTCATGTTGTTACATAGCGTGATCATGTTACATAGCGTGCTCAGGTTGTTACATAGCGTGATCATGTTGTTACATAGCGTGATCATGTTGTTACATAGCGTGATCGTGTTGTTACATAGCGTGAACATGTTGTTACATAGCGTGATCATGTTGTTACATGGCGTGCTCAGGTTGTTACATAGCGTGATCATGTTGTTACATAGCGTGCTCAGGTTGTTACATAGCGTGATCATGTTGTTACATAGTGTGATCAGTTGTTACATAGCGTAATCAGGTTGTTACATAGCGTGATCGTATTGTTACATAGCGTGTTCATGTTGTTACATAGCGTGAACATGTTGTTACATAGCGTGCTCAGGTTGTTACATAGCGTGCTCAGGTTGTTACATAGCGTGAACATGTTGTTACATTGCGTGCTCAGGTTGTTACATAGCGTGATCATGTTGTTACATAGCGTGCTCAGGTTGTTACATAGCGTGATCATGTTGTTACATAGCGTGATCATGTTGTTACATAGCGTGATCATGTTGTTACATAGCGTGATCAGTTGTTACATAGCGTGATCATGTTGTTACATAGCGTGCTCAGGTTGTTACATAGCGTGATCATGTTGTTACATAGCGTGATCATGTTGTTACATAGCGTGATCATGTTGTTACATAGCGTGCTCAGGTTGTTACCAAGCGTGATCATGTTGTTACATAGCGTGATCAGTTGTTACATAGCGTAATCAGGTTGTTACATAGCGTGATCGTATTGTTACATAGCGTGCTCAGGTTGTTACATAGCGTGCTCAGGTTGTTACATAGCGTGAACATGTTGTTACATAGCGTGCTCAGTTTGTTACATAGCGTGCTCAGGTTGTTACATAGCGTGCTCAGGTTGTTACATAGCGTGTTCATGTTGTTACATAGCGTGATCATGTTGTTACATAGCGTGCTCAGGTTGTTACATAGCGTGATCATGTTGTTACATAGCGTGATCATGTTGTTACATAGCGTGCTCAGGTTGTTACATAGGGTGATCGTGTTGTTACATAGCGTGAACATGTTGTTACATAGCGTGATCATGTTGTTACATGGCGTGCTCAGGTTGTTACATAGCGTGATCATGTTGTTACATAGCGTGCTCAGGTTGTTACATAGCGTGATCATGTTGTTACATAGTGTGATCAGTTGTTACATAGCGTAATCAGGTTGTTACATAGCGTGATCGTATTGTTACATAGCGTGTTCATGTTGTTACATAGCGTGAACATGTTGTTACATAGCGTGCTCAGGTTGTTACATAGCGTGCTCAGGTTGTTACATAGCGTGAACATGTTGTTACATAGCCTGCTCAGGTTGTTACATAGCGTGATCAGTTGTTACATAGCGTGATCATGTTGTTACATAGCGTGCTCAGGTTGTTACATAGCGTGATCATGTTGTTACATAGCGTGATCAGTTGTTACATAGCGTGATTGTGTTGTTACATAGCGTGATGAGTCTGTTACATAGCGTAATGCATGTTGTACAGGTCTATACATATCACCAAACTTTAATTCAGAGTAACAGATCGTTGACATGAAGATGGTAGAGGCATTCCACTAGCTGGAACGATTCAGGAGCTGGAAACGCTAGGGACACGCAGCGTAATGCATGTTCTGAGGTTCTATACAGAGCATCAAACTAATTCAGGAGGTAAAATTTCGTCGAAATGTAGATGACAGTAGCGCGTCACGATGTTGAACGTTTTGAAATCTGGAAATGTTAGGGACAATCCGTTGTGCGGATGGCGACTGTTTCCAGAGAGCATCCTTTTCCACTAATGTTCTCAGCGAGCATCCTTTTTTCCATGCTCGCACTCGTCATGTTCTGGTTACGTGTCGTTGTTATGTAATGTTACGCTGTTAGGATGGTTTAGTATACATGCCAGGCAAAAGCCAGGGGTCCGTACCCTTAAAGATTTGAAGCTGAGGTCTGTCCCATTCAACCTGACGTCTACAGGCTCCGTGAACAATAGTTGTTTAGATGACTAATGTTTCAAGAGAGTATCCTTTCTCCCTGCTATGCATTGATCGCAATTCCCTCCGTCGTCCTCATCCTGGATATATACATAGGTGCGTGTTATGAATTCATTCATTCGCTTTTAATTCCTTCGAGCGTTAGCATTCACGTATTCATTTAATTTCTTTTAGTTTTAGCATGAGCTACTGCCCGAGAAAATCTGTGCAACTGACGAATGAGAAACACGATTTTTCATACATTACACATGGAGGAAAACGCGTTATTAGATGCTGTGTATGCGGGCGGATTTTTAAGAATCGTTCTTTGTCAAGATTTAAGTTTCATAGAGCAACATGTTATACTGAATCGACTCTCTCACCTGCACTTGAAGATCCGAAGATGTATAGAGGGGAATGTTATACCGGATCAAGCCTCTGTCCTTCACTGGAGACTACTGTTGGTGAAAAATCTGGATACATCGGGAGTTGCGAGAATATGAAATCTTCAGATGATGATGATTCAGTGATATCAACGCTTGAAAATCCGAATAGACTAGTAAATATATTGAGGTTACTAATTGCGTCGAGGGATGCTGGTAATAATAGTCACACACAAGAGATTGAGGAAATTATAAGTAAGCTGAAAGCATCTAAAGTTATAGCATGACAGGATCGAGAAATTGTGTTAATCAATTACTGCCATGGTTAACAGGAACTTTGAAATATCAAAAAACTTGTACTTATAAAATACATCATTCAGACATTGTTGAGATGTTTAGTTTTTTTACTGATAATGCAGGTCTCTTTCTGTGTGATGTATATGATTATATAACTGAGTGTTTAGAATGTCTAGACTATCACCTTTGCCTTTAGGAAAATATGTATGGTTTTTTGTAAAGTAATGTAATAGGATAATGTTTATAAAAAATAAATGTTGTATGCATTACTTTTTGTAAAGTGATATGTTTTTTTACATGTATTCAGTTAAACTGATTTTTAAAAATTGGTTTACATGAATGTTGTTTATCTTCTTTTCCAACCTAGAATTGTATTCATTTGCAATTTATTTCCATGTCTCTTCCTTACGCTTAGCAGAGCTATCAGTCATTTTATTTTCAAGACTAATTTGTGTTCCAAAACAATGTCGGTCATATATCTTTCTCTTCTTTCTTAAAATTTGCTGCCTGAGTCTTTTTATTACTTTCGTCCTTCTCCATTTTGCAATTTGTTTATGTATCAGAGACGAATGAAAGTTGAATGGCATTAGCAATTGTGAATTGATTCAATACAATTGCAGTGATCTGAGATTAGTGAATAATGAATAACGTTTATTTCTCAATACTCGATACATAATTAAGTTATATACTTTTTAGACTATAATAATATTTGAAAATATTTGGCTATTTACACTATAAATTCACTTCTTTGTTGTTTGCCTATACTAATCTATGGCCTCAGTACATACAACTCCTGGTTTTCTATGTATCGATGACCCTCTGTCTACTTGTTTATGTTTCATTATATATACCTTTATTTTTTTAATGTGCCATATGTATGATTTCCTGTGTTACGTCTTGTTACGTGGTTACGTTAGATGATGATAGACAATGAGAAGATCCAGAACAAACAAGGTGGGAATAGGTTAGGACGTATACTTCACTGTAAACCGATATACTGTTTGTCCCTCTCCGTCTCGCGCACTACTGTTTAACAAATATAAAGTTTGTAAGGTTTAGAAAATAAGTATATAAAAGTGTTGTAAGGCTGGATGAGGAAAGTTTTATAATCGAATTACTCTCTATATTACAGTATAAACCTACATTCCTCCTCCTTCAATCTCTGTCTATCCTTGTATCTCTCCCGTTTTCCATTTCTCCCATATAAACGTATACTCTAATCCTCAAACCATGTCTAGACTAGCACCTCTCCTCGTATGCCCTACCGCTCTCATATAAATGCATTTTCCTCCTTGAAGACTCTCTCAACCTAGCACCTACCTTCGTTTTCCCTATCTTTTCTCATATAGACGTATAATCTCTCATTCAGACCTCCATGCCTAATACCTCTCCTCGGTTTGCTAGCTCCCTCATATAAAAACGCTATATTCTACCCTTCTAGTACCTCTCCTCGTATTCCCTATTTCTTCCGTATAAAGAGTATCCTCTCCTCCTTCAGCATCAGTCTAGTCTAGCACCTCTCCTCGTATTTCCCTATCTCTCCCGTATAAGCCTATATTCCCGTCCTTCAGCATCTGTATAGCCTATTATATGTACACGTTTCCCCTATCTTTCCCATATAAACGCATATTCCACACCTCAAACCCTGTCTAGCCTAACACGTCTCCTCATATTCCCCTACCTCTCTCATATAAGATGCATTCCCTCATTAAACACCGTCTAGCCTAGCATCGACCCTCGTATTCCCTATCTCTCGCATATAAACGCCTACTCTATCATTCAAAACTCCTATCCTAATACCTCTCCTCGGTTCGCTATATCGCTCATATTCTACCCTTCAAGTCCTGTTTAGTATAGCATCTTTCCTTGTATTCCCTATCTCTCTCGTATAAAGCATATCCCTCCCTCCTTTAGCATCTGACTAGCCTAGCATCAGCCCTGGTATTCCCTATCTCTCCCCTATAAATGCTTCTGTCTAGAGACCTAATGTTTCAGGAGAGCATCCTTTCCCCCTATAACTGCATGTTTAGAAGGTCTAGACTATCACGTTTGTCTTTGGGAAATATGTTCGGGTTTTTTTTGTGAAGGAATGTAATAGGAAAATGTTTTATAAAAAATAAATGTTGTTTATATTACATAGCCCTCATTTTTATTAATCTTTTTATACACCTCATATCATACAGTCCAATATTAAGATGGTTCTGGCTTCTAGATTCCCATTTATTCAGGTCTCTTTCAGTAATAGTTCAATAACTTTTTTGTTTAGATTTCATGTAGCATCAATGTTTTAAGATAATACATTCTTCTTTAAACAATTATGAAATTATTTATGAAATCAATGGTATTGGCATGTATAGCAGTAATAATGAGTACATAATTTATATATTATTGCTATATTCTACACACTCGAATGTTCCATGCTGGACGGTGCTGCAATTCTTCATGTTGAGGATGTTCCTATCACATTTCTGTTCGTGTTGTTTTAAGCTATCTCATTCTTCCTCTTCATTTACATTCATCTGGACATTCCTGTAACAAACATTCACATTATTTGTAGCTTGTTGTAGGTATATACTTCGATGCGGAGAATCAATGCAATGTGGTATTAAACTTCTTTCTGCACGAAATCACTCAGACTACAATCTAGACATTATTTACACATATTTGTTTTAATACAGTGATGCATGCTTTGACAACTGCTACCCTAATGGAAATTATTTGCAACTTGCTGTAGGTATCTGCTTTGAGGTAAAGAATCAGTGAATAGACTATTAAACTTCTTTCTGCAGGTCCTCGCCCAGACTACATCCTAAGCGTTATTTACACAGTGATGTATACTTTAGATGAATGTTATCCTAGGAAGTGTGAATTTATAAACTCAACAAATGTAACTCTAAATGAAGCTTTGAAAGGATAGCTGAATTATTTCTACAAACCTTAACAGGAAGAAAAGACAATTTACATGTCTTAAACTTGCCGGATGGTACTACACCATGATATACCATTTGAAACTTTCCTGGCATTTCATCCAACTGTTGGCTTGTTAGGGTTGAATATCTTGTCGGAAGAAACACTTGCTTATTGTCTAAAACCGCAACCACTCTAGCACCGTATCTCGTATCAATTTTTCTTATGGATTTTATATTATAAGGCTCCTCTGGCTGAAGATCTTGTAGTCTTTGAACGGTCGGGTAAATGCTACCCTCAGCCAATGTGTTAAGTTGAGATGTCAAACTTTCTGCATTAGGAAGAGAAAAAACATATTCTTTATTAGAGAATGTGTTGCATAACTAAATTTCATTTATTTGAAAGTTACAAAATTATTAACTTTTTCTGTATAATATAATAATAAAAATGATAATATGTGTAAATATAATTGAGGTTCTGATTCACTAATGAAGTTCATTAAGTACTATATTTTCCGATTTAAATGTTTTAATATAATGTAAACATTTACTTTGTTAGAGTGAATGATTCGCGCAACAGACTTTTTGTAATATTCTAAAGCAAAAACGTTAATTTTTAATGTGATGGAAACAGACTGGAAGTTTTTACTAAATAAAATGCACAAGAGGAATGAAACATTAACTGATGAATGTTCGATCAATGCATGCAAACATGAAGTCCCCGGATCGAATACCGCCGCTTACCCTCGGAAGAATATTTATACAGAACATTATTTATTCGAATCGTAGGGTAATCAAGTAATTGTATTTTGTCTAGAAAGGAATATAATTCACTCTGTGAAACCCTGTATTTAAATATCTGGAATAATAATTTCTCAACAAGATGAATACTTAACTAAATTGTTCACATTTTTTGAGAATTCGCGCAGTTAGCTATTAAATGTAGAATAAGCTTGTCTAAAATGAATACTTAACTAAACTGTTCACATTTCAGGAAAAATTCAACTGTCTAGCTATTAACTTTTAGAATGCTCAGCTATTTACAAATAAAGAGCCGTCATTAAAAACAAGAACGCAAATAAAAGTTAAATGTACTAAGTAATAAGTTAACTTTTTAATGAAGATGAATTGGTGATACAACTTACCAGACATGCTGTTCGATGTAATTTCCACGTTGAAAGAATAAAGTTTGCAGAGTGCTTAGATCGCAGTGTTCTTACGATACTGTGAAAATCATTGGAGAAGATGCTGCTTTTATATAATTCCCCCACTAAAGCTGAAGTGGTGAGAGATTGTAGAGCACTTAGGAAAACAATTACTGGCATTGTTCGCTAATGAGGTGAAAGCGTCTAAAGATGTTAGCTAATAGAGGTCACCGTTACCATCATACAGAAGTAGGTTACGGGTTTTTTCATTACATGCCGGGCTCTTGTTCGCTAATGGAGTGAAAGCCTCTAACGGGTCAGCTAATGTGTGTCACCGTTACCTCCAGACGGAAGTATGTCGTTGATCGCTAATGTATGTAAACAGATCCGGAATGTAAACTTAAAAGCCTATTAATGTGTTGAAAGCGTCTAACATGTTCAGCTAATGGACAAGCGATTTCCCCAGATACAAGAAGGCTGCAGTGTTTCATTACATGACAGACTGTTACCGTGAGCAGACTACTTATACTCAAGCTCCAGTCAACAATTCATTAATCAAAAAACTTAATTGCTCGAGGATGCAATCTGCAGACCTTAGTAATCATAAAAAAAATGTTTGACGAACATTACCTAATTAATTTGCCGAGGGGCGGCAGGACTCGAGAAAACAATTCCATCAAGTCATGACGCCACAGTAGAACGCATGGGGGAGGGGGTAGAACCTGCCGGCGCAGACACTGTCGGCATTAGATCAGCACACAAAGGGAAGGGGGCGGAGCTAGCGGCACGCAACCGGGCGGCAAATAGTAGCGCACAAAGGGAGGGGGCGGGGCTAGCGGCATAGATCAAAGAACCTTATCAGATGGCGGCAAATCCTTTGCGCCAGAGTCGCTAGGTTATATCTACTCGCATGTTTTTCCTGTTCTGTTCCCGGCGTTCGTTGCCGTCTGCTGCTATCATAGAAAGGTGCGGATGAAACCATACAACATTTTAAAAACTACTTTTAAAGGCTTTACTTAACTTTGTGGAAGGAGATGCTGAAACTGGCCACCGTCGTTGTCCATACATTTTTGGCACCTCTTTAGGAAACTATCCATCACTCGTAGCTGGCAGTTTCCTGGCGAATATTTTGTTTTAATTCTTCCAGGGTGTGTGGCTTTGTCTTGTACACTTTATGTTTTAAGTTACCCCAGAGATAGAAATCGCAGGGGGTTAGGTCGGGGACAGAGGGGGCCACAAATCTCTACTAATAATTCTGTCCTCAAACACACTTTCATAAAGTTGTTAAGTAAAGCCTTTAAAAGTAGTTTTAAAAACGTTGTATGGTTTCATCCGCGCCTTTCTATGATAGCGGCAGACCGCAACGAGCGCCGACAGTACTCACTGTCACTGTTCTAAGTTCTTATCTAGCTCAACTTCACAGGGAGTTCACTTCGTTCACACTGTCACTTCACTAAAGTGCACTAGCTCAATTGTTGGTCACTTCACTTCCTTCCTGAAGTAGCCTCTTCACACTGACGGTTCACTCCACTCGAAGTCGAACACAAGACCTCCACAACCCGCTCGGCAGTAGTACTCGCTGCACGTCACCAACTCGCTCGGAGAATCGCTCTTGATGTCTAACGAGAAACACTAACTCGCTCGCTCACTGACTTGACTCAACAACTCTCCTCAGCTCGCACTGAACTCGACTCACCGCTGACTGCTCTCGCTTATATAGACAGTGGAATCTTCTACAAGGTTCTCGAACGTTCTAGAACTATTTCAACACATTTTCTGGAGCACGGGGAGATAAAGCTTCCAGAAGGTTCTGTTTATCTGCCGATACCGCGTCCGGTGTTTGCGCTGGCGACCTCCCGGAGCGGACCTCCTGATGACCTTGGGCCGTAGCCGCTGCGTCACACAATATTATATATAAAGCTTCCCTTCTTCATGCAATGATTTAAGCTCTTGAAGCCTAAACAAGAACTCATTCAATAAACGAGCCTTTGGTAATTGCTGGTAGTGCAGTGAGGGGAAGTGGTAAGTGCGGCGAGTGCATCATTGGAGAATGAGGAACAGTTTCAAAATACAAGACTCTTCAGTGCACTTTCGGCTATAGTGAATAATAGAAATAGTACCTAGTTACGCAAAAATAACATTAATTACTAACAGCTGTTGAACATAGTGGTTCCGTTAACAAGGCCATCAAAATTAATTAACTTTGGTGACGATCGATATTATTCAGACCTGGTTGTTGACCTTAAAAACTTGCAGCTCAGAGCTGATGCATGAATAAATACAGGGCGATCCAAAACACTACGAACAGGTCCGAGTCCTCGGCGCTCGTTGCCGTCTGCCGCTATCATAGAAAGGCGCGGATGGAACCATACAACATTTTTAAAACTACTTTTAAAGGCTTTACTTACCAACTTTATGAAAGGAGATGCTGAAACTGGCCACCGTCGTTGTCCATACATTTTGGCACCTCTTTAGGAAACTATCCACCACTTGCCAATTTTTTTTCGAATCAACATTAACGCTCGTACATATGTGAATACAATTTTGCGCCTTTTTTTTAGAGAATTAACAGCCAGGGAGCGTGATTTTGTCTGTTTTCAACAAGACTCTGCAACAACTTATACTGCCAATATTTCATGAGAAAAATTGAAAGTGTGTTTGAGGACAAAATTATTAGTAGAGATTTGTGGCCCCCTCGGTTCCCCGACCTAACCCCCTGCGATTTTTTATCTCTGGGGTAACTTAAAACAAAATGTACCAGACAAACCCACACACCCTGGTAGAATTAAAACAAAATATCCGCCAGGAAATTTCTCAACGTGAACTACGGGAGTGATGGATAGTTTCCTAAAGAGGTGCCAAAAATGTATGGACAACGACGGTGGCCAGTTTCAGCATCTCCTTTCATAAAGTTGTTAAGTAAAGCCTTTAAAAGTAGTTTTAAAAATGTTGTATGGTTTCATCCGCGTCTTTCTATGATAGCGGCAGACGGCAACGAGCGCCGAGGACGGGTACAGGAAAAACACCGCGTAGGCGGTTCGTAGTTTTTTGGCTCTCTCTGTACTATAAAAAATCAAGGAAAGACCCAAGTAAATTTAAATGATACAAAATGTGATTATATCCCATGTCTGTAGTAATAAATATATAAATAAGTTAGAGGATATGCAGGTAATTCAACTTTCAACTTTGAAAGCATGAACATAAGTGGATGGAAAAACACTGTCTTCAAAAAAATCTATTGTTACCTAATTTAATGCGTCTTGTGATCTGTTAATGTATCGATTCCAAGAGTTTTGTTATAAAGGTATTTAGGTTAGCTGATTGGAAACCTAAACCACATAGCTATAACAAGAAAGATCAAATTTCATTGCATATGACGCAGTGCGTGGAGCTGGCCTTCACTGTTGCAGGCACAACATTGTCGAGGCTTGCTACTAATTCACAAACTCTTCACACGAGTGAGACATTACCCAAGGAGCACATTTTATGGATTTAACCTTCTCTCTTGGTAAGAACGGTTTAATCTCTGCCGTGAATCCATTCAAGTGACCCTCAATGAAGGCGTTTCCTCTGGATCGCGTGCTGAGCAGTGGCGTAGCGTCGGGGGAGACCAGGTAGACAAGTGCCTACACCAAATTTTGAGACAAAACGTTGATTTTGGTTTTTAGACTTCCGTCAGATTTAAATATAGTGTCTCTTAATGCACATTAATAACTTTTGTATAATTATTAGGGCCCGGATTTCTAGGTTTTAACCTATATTTTTCTTCGCTATTTAATTAACACATTTCAAGATATATATACGTTTCACACTTCCTGGAGCAGAATATGTGAATTTCATTACACCTAAAAAAACCTAAATGAGGGGTTAAAATAATCTAAATAGCTGCTTTTCCTTTTTCGAAATGAAAAATGTTATTTTTGGATTGAAGCTTTTTGTAAAATTATTTCCACCACTTATAGCCAGTAGATCGTTCAAGTTAGCACTTGACCTGATGACACCTGGATGCAGCTGATAGGTGGTCAAGAGGAGGGTAACCTGCGTAACGGGATGGCCTACAATCGTTCACCGAGAGTACAAGTACACCGAAAGTATTTTTCTAATGTAATTGTTGTATAGTGAAAAAATGCCTCAATCACCTTTATTGAAAAAAAAATGGATTGCTGCAGATCCACACTTCACTTTTGTTAGTGACAGGCAGGGCAGGACGGGAGCTCTACAGTCCTTCCACCCGACCATGCTGTGCTTGGCCTACGGCCTGCACCGCCTTGCAGAGGAAATTAGAAGGCACTTCGATGACGTGAACAGCCTGATATCTTCGGTCAAGGTTTTCTTAAAAGCCCCAACACGTATGCAATTGTTCAAAGAGAGGGTACCGGCAACCTCTTCTACCTGGGCCGATACTTACCCGCTGGGGAACTTGGCTGTCTGCTGTCGTTTACTATACCGAGCACTTAAAATGTCGTCAATGAATTGAAGGAAACAGAAGCTTCCTGCTTTGCCAAGGCTCAGAAATCACTCGAGTGCCCCAATCTTGCCGCTTCCCTTGTGTATATTTGTTTTATACCAGAAGCTACAACTTTGCCACTGAAAGATGCTCTAGATATCATTGGCAATGTTTCCAGTAAAGAAATACCTGGACCAGTGGGAGTTGCACGTTCTTCGAAGTTGCAGAGGATTCCTCAGCGAAATCCTGGTTTTGAAGATATGAAAATCACCAATTCAGTATTGCAGGGAGAAAAGTATACAGGAGAACTACCCCTAGAACTGCTGCACTGTTGTACGCTCCAATGACGTCATGTTCCGTTGCAAGAACCTTTTCTTCATACAAGAATGTGTTACGTGATAATAGGAAATAGTTTACGCTAGAAAATTTGAGAATGTACCTATCTATTGCAGACCAAAATATAAATCTTACAACTAAGTACCAGAAAAGCAAAATTATTGATACCTGTATTGATCCACGAAGCAAAAGAAAGAAAAAAAAACTATTTTAATCAAGACAAATCTTAAAAATCTATTTTAAGTATATAGGAAACCTAAAATGTAGGTTTATTCCACCTAAAACTCCGGGTCCTACAGATGACGCAGTGCGTGGTCTCATATGGAGCTGGCCTTCACTGTTGCAGACACAACATTGTCGAGGCACAAACACTTCACACGAGTGAGACATTACCCAAGAAGCACATTTTATGGATTTAACCTTCTCTCTTGGTAAGAACGGTTTAATCTCTGCCGTGAATCCATTCAAGTGACCCTCAATGAAGGCGTTTCCTCTGGGTCGCGTGCTGAGCAGTGACGTAGCGTAGCGTCAGGGGAGACAAGGTAGACAGCCTACACCAAATTTTGAGACAAAACGTTGATTTTAGTTTTTTAGATTTTGCAGTAGTTGTAGCCCCATTGTTGGAGAGCCAAACTTGCAGTAGTTACTTTTCCACGTATGGGAGCCAATTTGAAGTGGTTTAATTGTTGCACCACGTATTGCGGGAGATATGTTTCTTGGAGTGTTCGCCCCACATACTTCCCGAAGGCCTTCGCCCCACGTTTAAAAATCAACTTTGTATTTTAATGTTTATTTAAATATTATATGTATGCCTCGGCTGCGTCAGTATTAATTTTCCGAACACGTATCTGTAAGCAGGGCTGGTACGACTAAAGAACAAGGCTTACACAAATTATAATTGTATTGTATCTTTTCTATTAATCCTTCACGCGATTAAATAACTCTTCACTGATGTATCCTACTATAGAACTGTGAGATTATTGTTAATTGTACTTTTTAACACGTAAACTTTATATTATCCTCACCGCAATGAATTTTCTATGTCTCACATTGAACACGTACCAAATCTAACTGCTCGGGTACGCAACCTTGTAGCGTCTGCCGCCTGAATTTGTACATTTCCTCTATTTCAAGTCTCTGGTTGGCTAATCCTGCTCCAATAGAATACTTTTATTTCACTTAAACTTTTTCTAGTTTTTGATTGGCTATTTATAAACTGTTTTAAATATTACATTATTGTTCCAAGAATTATTAGTAGCCTTTATTAAACTTTCTAATTTATTGTTATCTCAAGGTTACTTCATTGTTAGCACTTTCGGCTTCTACTTTATAATTCTGTTTGCTACGAAAAACAGCTTGCTTCTATTCTCACAGCTCCTACATTGTTAAACTATGTAATACATTCACATAATATTATTATACATGTACATAATAGTATAAACATAATACAATGACTGCTACATACAATTTTTATATTATATTATACACATATTGCTTTAAGGCGGACTGTAATTAAATTTTATATTATACAATTAGATTGATATCATTTAAGTGTTAAAAATTGCCTCAATTTCCGTCAGATTTAAATATAGTCTCTCTTAATGTACATTAATAACTTTCCCTCACACTGGGGCTACCGCTCGGCGGCTCGCGCGCCGGTCGCCTCAGCTAGGTCTATCTCCGAAAACGGTTTAATGTCCCCGCAACCGCCTCACGTTCTCACATACCTTATCATAAGAGATGTTGTCCTTCTCTATCCACATATTTCTGGCACCTTCTCAAGAAGTTTTAATTTACACTTGAAAGTTAATATCTAAAAAGTGAGTGAATTTCTCACCGGGATCTTGAGGACCATAATGCTTTACTAATTATCCTATCTTAAATTTTTTCTTCAATTAAAGTTAATGACTCATTAGCTGTATGCGCGATACCAACGTCTTGTTGGAAATACCTACACTTGACATTCAACATAGTTTAGCTGTCCAAAAAAAGAGTTTGTCATTCCTGCATTTATTATTTGTTCAGAAAATATAAGCCCTGTTATTCTGTATGCATTTACTGCTCCCAATTTTCTCGTGATACAAGGAAATCTCGTGTGTAAAATCGGGTTTCTCTGTGCTTCAGTATCTGTTATTTTACGACGAAACATTAGTCATATAAATGGAACAATACTTCATCAAAGAGGAGTATTAAACGTCGGTCAATTACTCTATCTGTGACATTTAGGAAAATCCAATTACGGAAATTTACCCGATTATGATGATCATGTGAAAAATAAAGTGTGTGCAACAAACCTCATACACTGTAAGAACTCAAATAAAACATCAGGCGAGAAATTCACATAATTTCAGATACTGAACTCTCGAGTGAATGAAAATTTGCTGAGAAGATGTCAGAAATATGTGAATGAAGGACAGCATTTCCAACGTCTTTTATGATAAGGTACGATATGCTGATTATCATTGTAATTGTAACTATGAGAACGTGAGGTGGTTGGGGGCGGAAGTCCGAGCTGCAGCGGTGATCTCCTCATACTACATCACTTCTGTCTCAAGAATTTCAGGGTGGTTTTTGGTATGAGGGGTCTAATACAGAGAGAGCCAAAAACTACGAACCGGCTGCGCGGTGTTTTTTCTGTCCGCATCCTCGGCGCTCATTGCCGTCTGCTGCTATCATAGAAAGGCGCGGATGAAAGCATACAACATTTTTAAAACTTCTTTTAAAGGCTTTACTTACCAACTTTATGAAATGAGATGCTGAAACTGGCCCCCGCATTTGTCCATACATTTTTGGCACCTCTTTAGGAAACTATCCATCACTCGACGTAGTTCACGTTGAGAAATGCTGGCGGATATTTTGTTTTAATTCTTCCAGGGTGTGTGGGTTTGTGTTGTACACTTTGTTTTAAGTTACCCCAGAGATAGAAATCGCTGGGAGTTAGGTCGGGGGCACAAATCTCTACTAATAATTCTGTCCTCAAACACACTTTCGTAAAGTTGGTAAGTAAAGCTTTTAAAAGTAGTTTTAAAAATGTTGTATGGTTGTATGGTTTCATCCGCGCTTTCTATGATAGCGGCAGACGGTAACGAGCGCCGAGGACGCGGACAGGAAAAACACCGTGCAGCCGGTGCAGTCTTTTGGCTCTCCCTGTAATTTCCCTGTCAGTGGAGACAAAGCGCTTACTATGAACACAGAACCAACTTTATATCAATATGTTCAGAAACTACATCAATCTTTGCACGTTCAGTATGCAGCTGACAACGTAACCTCAACTAGTCGAATGACCTCTTTTGACTTGTTACACTCAGACCTAAGATGCCCGAGGAAGTTCTATCGAGCTTCTCATCCTAATGTTGAGTGTGATGGTTGCTTACGTTCTGATGCGTGTAATACTTATTGCTCAACACACTTCCCTTGAGGAACGATATAATGCCACTCTTCCCTTCCGAGTTAAACGACGACGCTGCTTGAAAAGGCAGTGCAATGGAGTAACATAGTTGTTGATACTCGACAGAAGATACATTTAAAGATCGCCGATATTTCATTACAAACTATATATAGCAACTAAGAGAACAAGACCCGGCAAAACAAAAGAGAATAGATGCGATACGCAAGAAATGCCAAGATATTTTAATAACTGTCATGTAAGAAAGTTTTTGCTTTATTTTCTTTGCACTTACCTTATAATCAAGTTGGTTAGCAGGACATGCTAAATAATTGTGTAGAGCAAACTGCTAACATTAAAAACCAGTGAACCAATATTGTATAATTAACAACTGAGGAGATCGTTTTTTTTTTCGATGGTAGCAGACTGTGTCTTTTCCAAAGAGGTTAACTTGGCGGACTGTGAGTGGGGGATCTTCATATTCACCAGCCTCACCGCTATTTCGTTGCTGTTCAGACGCCGCACACGGGTGCCTTTTTCTAAAAATCTGATGTGTTACACTCGCATGACTTTCTCTACTTTTGTACAAACTATTTTTACAAACGCTTATTCTCCATATGCTTCATGTTAATCGAGATGTTAATCTTATTGCTAATTTTCTTGTAGATGCAAGGGGAATTGGTAGGCTTTAAGCGATAGTCAAATATTTTAAGAGGTGGTTGCTCTCTGGCGAATTCCATTCTCTTTGTGTGTCCAGGACCAAAAAAAAAAATGAATAACGAATTCCCATTTGAGAAAAAGTATAGTTATTGGAAAATTTAAGGGAATGACAAGCAATATCTCGAAAATGGTTCACTCAACAACAAAAATGTATATGACATAAATTGTGTATTTTAACGCGATCTACATTTTTATGTAGTAAAACTTTGTCTATCTCTTATGGTTTACCAGTTATGCAAAAGTCGTTCACAACGAAGAATACTTTTGGAGACATTCCCAGAAAATTCAAGATATACATTTCATTTGTCATGAAAATATCTTAAACATTGATATTTTAATCAAAATCGTTAGAGCCATTTTTGAGAAAATTAAAATTTTCGAAAAATGTTCCATGTAAAGGGTAGTCTGGGGTGGGGGGATTTTCTTGAAAACCTTCGTGTCGCATCTCTGGAAGATACTGAACGTAAATACCAAGTTTGGTGTTTATCCGACTGTTCGTTTCTGAGTTATGCTGTTCACACACACACACACACACACACACACACGGACATGTTTCCAAAAATGCTTTTTTTGGATTCAGGGAGTCTCAAAACATATATTTCCGGTGAAATCTCGGTATCGAATTTTTGGGTGGAATACAATATTTCCCCTACTTACTATATGTAGTAGAGAAAGTAAAAATGTTTTTGATTCAGGAAAGCTCTAAACGTGCGCTGCCGATATAAGGTCAACATTGGATGTTTGATCCGGATATAATAGTTTGTCCATACAGGTAGAGGGTAGGGGAGTTACAAATAAATATTTGATAACACAAGGATCATATATATATATACATATATATATATTTTTTTTTCATAGATTTTTCAACTTTTTCTATGTGTAGCCATCGTGGAATCCAAATATGAAATCAGACTTCTCGTGCATGCTCTAGTTTTCATGCAATACGATTTTTTGTTTTGTTTTGCAGATTTTTAAGTTTACACCGAATTAAGAGGACAACTACTGATAGATTGAGAGGAGCTACAGGATAATTAATGGTTGTAAAACAGTTTCATTTACTTTTTATTGTTTTAAATATAAATCTAACTAAATGTATTTTCTCTTTCGCCGCTGGAGCATGGCTTCTTCAAGTCGACAGAAATGGGAAGAAAAAGGTCCTTATTTCTGGTAAATCAGTTCATCTGCAAGAAGTACGGAATGTCATCACATCAGTGATCAACTTCAAATCGGCAGAAATAGCCCTGTCTTCTACAACAATCCTTCTGATAGCTCTAAACACAGACTCAAATGTGTTATATTGCACAATGGGAATATGTCTGGAGCAATCCCAATTGATTATTCAGTTCATCTGCAAGAAGTATACAATGCCATCAAATCAGTGATCAATTTACTCAGATATTATGATCATAACTGCATCATTTGTGTGGACTTAAAATCGCTTCAGGGTAATTAATGGTTTAAAAATGTTTGTATAACATTGTTATAAACATAAAAAAACCGCTCACTAAACATGTTTTATCTTTCGACAATGGAGCATGGCTTCTTTAAACCAGCAGAAAAGAAATGGGGAGATAGGCCTGAGGTCTTCTCTATAATATTTCTTGATAGCTCTAAGTCCAGTCACAAATATATCCTATTGCACAATGAGAATATTCATGGAGCAGTTCCAACTGGCCATTCACTTAATCTGCAAGGAGTATACAATGATATCAAATCACTGATCAATTTACTCAAATATCATGACCATAACTTGAAGATTTGTGTGGATCTTAAAATGGTAGGAGCCTTTTCCTTGGACAACCGAAAAGTTTCACGAAATATCCTTGCTACTTTTGCAAGTGGGATAGCCGTGCTCGAGAGAAACACTGAAAACAGATGGAATGGTCCTAACATGCAACACTGTAAGTAAGGATGCCAAATTTTGTCAACCAAGACATAATCATCTTCCGCCTACTTCATGTCTATCTAAGCTTGATGAAGCAATCCATAAAGTGGTTGTTTTCAGGACATTGATTATGCTTTTCCTGGTCTGTCATTTAAGAAAATAAAAGGTTATTTGATGCACCTCAAATGTGAACCTTGTAAGCGACCATGAATTTGTCAGGAAGATGAATATAAACGGGGGGGGGGAAGTATGGATGTCTTTTGTAGCAGTTATGAAGAACTTTCGTGGTAACAAAAAGGGCAGGAAACTGTCAAGTTTTAGTTCTAAGGATGCTAATGACATTTCTTGGGCGCAACATTAGCATTAAGATGCATTTACTGAATATTCATCTTGATCAATTCCCCGCAAAACCTGGGATAATATTGTCACCATGATGGTGTTCAAGATATTATCCAATATTTTTAAGTTGAAATGAATGTTGAAAGTTTTGAAAACTTTACGAAAAAACGAATTTAAAAACGGATTACCAAGACCTGTAGCTTACAGGGAAAAACTAAAATCAGCGCAGCCAAATTAGTTAAGAACAAGTGTTTTTACTTTCTCTACTACGTATAGTAAGTAGGGGAAGTATTGTATTCCACCCAAAAATTCGATACCGAGATTTCACAGGAAATACATGTTTTGAGACCCCCTGAATCTAAAAAAAGCATTTTTGGAAACATGTCCGTGTATGTGTGTGTGTGTGTGTGTGTGTCTGTGAACAGCATAACTCAGAAACGAACAGTCGGATAAACACCAAACTTGGTATTTAGGTCCAGTATCTTCCAGAGATGCGACACGAAGGTTTTCAAGAAAATCCCCCCACCCCATATTACCCTTTACATGGAACATCTTTCAAACATTTTAATTTTCTCAAAAATGGCTCAAACGATTTTGATTAAAATATCATATGTTTAAGATATTTTCATGACAAATAAAATGTATATCTCGAATTTTCTGGAAATGTCTCCAAAAGTATTCTTCATTGTGAACGACTTTTGCATAACTGGTAAACCATAAGAGATAGACAAAATTTTACTGCACAAAAAATGTAAATCGCGTTAAAATACACAATTTATGTCATATACATTTTTGTTGTCGAGTGAACCATTTTCGAGATATTGCTTGTTATTCCCTTAAATTTTTCAGTACTTATTTTCTCAAATGGGAATTCGTTATTCATTTTTTTTTGTCTTGGATATGCAAGGAGTATTAATCTGTGGCAAAGAGAATGGTGCTGCACCTAGCAACCAGCTATTAAGAGAGATGTCTATGCTTAAAGGGTACTGTATTTCTATATTGCCCTTGCAAATACAAAACAAGGGGAACATAGTACACCTTAAGCGATAGTCAAATATTTTTAGAACTGGTCGCTATGTGTAAAATGTAATTCTCTTTGTATGTCAAAAGATCGTTTCTGCAAATGTTTATCTCGATTAATATGAAATAGATGGAGAATAAGAGTTTGTAAAAATAGTTTGTACAAGAGTAGAGAAAGTCATGTGAGTGTAACACATCAGATTTTTTTAATCAGTGTTTCTGTGATCAGAATGCGGGCTGTGAGACACGTCTAGTTGTGAAGAGATGTTATAGTGTTATTGATATCAAAAACGAAAGGCAAGGTTGCTGAAGGAAATGTTAATGAACCTAGACATTAGTAGGAAGATGAAGTTGTGTGCTTAACTGGTAGGTAATTGTGAACGAGACATTGAACACTTAGCTGACCTGATTCGTTCATGTTCTATCTTGACAGTTTGGCAGCTTTCCAGCAAAGGTAGCGCAAGAGGAATGTTACATTCAAGGACATCCAAACCAGCCAAAACATTTTTGGCTAGTTGACTTTGATTTAAACTTGACTTGCTCTTTGCCCGATTCTGATAAAACTCGTATTTAAATGGTTATATTGCCCCTCACTTAATGCACCAAAAAGGTTTAAGAGGCATTTAAAACAGACCATAATAGGCCGTTTTCAATCGATTTATATGCCCATTTCCGATCAATAACGTTATTAAAATAATTTGGCCACCATAATTTAAAGAAATATGAAGGTTTGATGTGTAATGAACTTGGGTCAGATGCTACCTTACCATGAATTAAAAAAAATTAAGACAATACGTAGGAATTACTTTGTTCCATTATTCCATTTCCGCTTTTAAAAGGCAATAAAATTAATAGTTAGCAACGCAGTATAAGGAAAGTTGCAATCTGGATTCCCATCCTAATCTTTATTCGATTATTTTGCAGAACTGACACTATTTAGCACTACCAGAAAACTCCTCGTTATTAATAAATTAAAAGGAGGAAATGGCTTGGCACTACAAACAGGAAAATAACTGGAAAGGTAGAATCAGACTGACAAAAATTGAATGCCATTGCCGGGATCCGAACCACTGGTTTTCGGCTCACTCTAAGTTACTGATTACCATGGGAACAATTGAACTTTCCAGTTTCATTCTACATTTCCAACCTTGGTTTACACACGGCATGTGTGAGAAAACAACTAACAATGAAAATAATTGTTTCGGAGTATGAACTTAAAGAGTATTCGATTGTAAATGCTATTGCTGAAAGTATTCGGTTCCGACCCCTTCAGCTGCTGACGTTACCAGAAGTACATCAGATCCCGTATATTTGCATTGAAACTATTACTGTTTGTAATGTAATTTCCAGTCATTCATGTCTTTCATGTACTTCAAGTATATTGAATGTTATTGTTGTTTCAACGCTCCCCTGAGCCCGAGTGTCAAGCGATCTCCATCCCTCCCCTTCTCGTTTGTTGTGCAATACACAAGCACTCTTCTAATTGCTTAACACAATTACAAATGTATTCCACAAGAATTGGTAGGACATTTAGGGAAGAATGGGCTGTTTTCATATTTTGTACCATACAAAGATGCTGCACTGTATTGTGGCGTACGAGCATTATTGCGTATGTGGCGTGGTTGCCCAGATCGGGTATTGCGCAAGAGTGGAGGGGATAAGCCAGTTAGCATAGCGTTACCACGCCGAGTTGAACGTGGGTTTAGTTCAGTCGAGGCAAGTTGTGTGTGCGCGCGCTGTCCATACCAGCAGTATGGCGTCCTCACCGACAGGCAAGGAAACAAGGAGGTAATGTAATCCCTTTACATCAATAAAACCACTGGCCATCCATTCTCATTATGTTTAAATTACTATAGTAGATAGTCCCTTCCCT
This sequence comes from Deroplatys truncata, assembly GCA_030765065.1. Classification (NCBI taxonomy): domain Eukaryota; kingdom Metazoa; phylum Arthropoda; class Insecta; order Mantodea; family Mantidae; genus Deroplatys; species Deroplatys truncata. Next base: position 11,913,319 of record CM060987.1, read on the forward strand.
CATCCACACCATATAATAATAGCATTAATAAGTATATTCTGATATATTTTTATAATTTCTCTCAGCTGCGTCTCCCGTCTGACCTCGTATAATATGAATGATTAACTTTAAGATCCTTCGGTATTCGCTCTACCCCCCATTGAGCTAAAATAACAAAGAGGTCACGACAGTATTATATATATTTATAATAAATTGTGTGTTTTAAGGACATCCACGTTTTTGTGTAGTACGTTTTCTTCTCACTTAACGTTTATCAGTTATAGAACATTATACAAAATTGCTTTTGAATGAAGAGGGCTTAACAGGGTATTCCCCGAAAATTCATATTATTTGTCACATAAATATCTTTAATATGTGGTATTTTAATCAAAATCGTTAGGACCATGTTTTAGAAAATCAAAATATAGTATTTTATTCAAAATTGCTTGAGCCATGTTTTATATTTCCCATATAAAGGGGAGTTTGGAGTGGAGATTTTCTTGAAAATATTCGTGTCGCCTCTTAAATACCAAGTTTAGTAATTATCCGAGATTTGGTTTTTCAGTTATGCCGTTTACAGACACACACACGCACGGACATTTTTCTAAAAATGCTTTTTCTTTATTCAGCGGTCCTCACAACTTGTATTTCAGTAAAATCTCGGTATCGAATTTTTGAGTGGAATACAATACCTTCTCTAACTGCTAAATACGTGGTAGAGAACGTAAAAAGCATGGGGTAGTACCCCTGGGCTCTAATTACCACCTTAACAACTTCAATTAAGCAAAATATTTATTTACTGTAAAAATTGTAAGTATTAAGTACTGTTTGTTCATTTTCCCTGCCAGTTTATTAGCAATATTATATTTATTTCTTTTTAACAAGAACTATGAGATATTTTGAGTTTCATAACTTTATTGTATGAATAATAGTGAATGAATCATTTATGTTTTGTCATTTGATGCATACTTTGCATTTTAATAAATTGTCATTTCTGACTTCAAAATTAAGAATCGCATTACCCCACTGCTCGGATAGAGGGGTAGCTACGTTATGTTATAGTAACTCCCCCTCCTGGATGTGATAAGCTGGCTCATACCTGGTCAAAGACCCTCGGGGAAACCTCCTTCCACCAAGCCAAGTGTGGACCGCTGCAATGGTATAATGATTGAGCGAGAGGTCCTGCAACTTGTACCGTGGTCTCTGAACCGCAGAGGGCCTTGGGGATACTTCACATGAGCTAGTCAAAGGTGAAGGTCAGAATAGGTCCGACTTAAATCAGCACTCCAGAGCCGGGAATGGAACCACAGACGAAAGCATTTAGCTACACCGACGCAGTGCATATTAAAAACCCATTCCATCTGCTGCCGAAATGTCAGACGAAATACGATTTAACTGTCAGATACTCACAGTATTAATGTCTCGTTCTGCGTACGGCAAAGCATCACAGGTACACGATATGGCATGAAACATAAGCTCTTAGCTGCTCCGATTTGAGGACAGCTTGCATAAGCTGAGAGTAAGCCATTGTTTTCCACAAGGATGGCAAACTAGCTGGACATAGTACCTGTTGAACGATTCGCATTAACACAGCTCATTTATCACTTATTATCTATCAGTTTCATATTTCATTCACGTTGATTTCTCCCCTATTCTGTATATTTTCCTTGTAATTTTCTCTCGTCTACGATGGTACGAGAGCGGATCGAAATGCAAAGCACAATATTTTTTTTTTACAAAAAAGTTTAATAGTTAAAACAACAAAGAAATCACAAATAAACTTACATTTTAACTTTTCGACATAGTGACCAGGTTTCTCAACACATTCCTGCCATCGTGATACCAGTTTCAATATGCCCTGTTCGCAGAAGGAGTATAGCGGACTGCTGATTTTACTTCCGCATCTGTCGCAAAGCGTTGGTCGGCCAGCAATTTCTCCATGGGACCAAACAGATGAATGTCCGACGGTGCAAGGTCCGGACGCATGGAGCACCTCCCTACCAAATTTGGCGATTTTCTGACGAACAGCAGCATTAACATGGGAGCGAGCATCTCATGAAGAATTTTGACATCCTCAGCATTCATGTTGCGTTTGTCACGAAGGGCACAGTGCAGCTTCACCAAAGTTTTCATGTAGGCTGCAGCATTCACAGTGGTCCCGTGTTCAGCAATACAACACCATGCATATCCCTGAACACCGTCACAAGCACTTTCCTAGCAGACTGAGTCACTTTGAATTTTTTCTTCAATGGGGAACCAGCATGTTTCCACTCTATTACTTGCCTGCTTGGTTTCGGGCGTGTAGTGGTATGCCCACGACTTATCACCAGTGACGATTCCTTTCAGAAAGCAATGCCCTTCTGTGATCCTTCACTGGCCCTTGTGGTTGTCTGTCAGGCTTTTAGGCACCCAGCGAGCACTAACTTTACGAAATTTCAACGTGTCATGAACAATATCGTACACTCCACCATAGGAAATATTGAACTGTTGCGATAAGGTTCGCAGTTGCACACGCCGGTCGTTAAAAATTGCCGCCTCAATGCCTCTGACATTCTGCGGGGTTGCAGGTGTTACTGGCCTCCCGGAGCGTGGCGAATCACTAAGGTTCACACGGTCTAAAAAGAATGCACACCGCCTGGAGACATTGCTACGGTCCATACAATCATCCCCATACACGCCAAGCATGTCTCTGTGAATATCACTCGGTTTATGCCTTTTGACCCACAAATATCGAACCACACCTCTCTGCTCTTCACACGTGGACGACAGTAACATGCACGTCATCTTTGTTGCGTAGTTCACGCTTCTCTCGTTAAGAGCTGCATATGAAACAAAAAATACCCTTTGTAGTCAAACTTCAAACTATCTGTGTTAAATTTGCAACATTCCAGCTGCAGTACCAAGGCAGAAAAGAATTGTGTGCGTTACTTTCGATATCTGCCCTCGTATATTCTGCAGTGAAATTACGATTCTAAAGCCAGGAGTGTGGCTTTTGGAGGGTTGATTCAGCCTTGAAACATTGTCCGTTTGCAGGTTTACTTCTGCAGAAACGTACATTTATCTCATAATGAGGAAACTTTTATCAGACTAAGAAATGCTGTAGCTACATTCGGTCGAAGTAAAAGTGATCGGTCTCTTGAGCAGTCCCTTCGAATGAGTTCGTGGTTCACAACCGTCAACTTCTGTGCGCTGATTTGGCTAACTCTGTAATACAAGCCGCACGGCACTGATTTCGGACACCTCCAGAGAGCAGCTTCTACGAGTTGGATTCTCTTTATTTTTTACAACTCATTTTAATGTAATCCATTCTCTTTGTATGTCCAGGACATAAAAAAAAAAGAATAACGAATTCCCATTTGAGGGAAAAAAAAAGTATTGGAAAATTCAAACAATTAACAAGGATGGTTCACTCGTCAAAAAAATGTATATGACAAACTGTGTGTTTTAACGAGACCTATACTTTTTGTGTAGTAAAAGTTTGTCTCTCTCTTACGGTTTACCAGTTATGCAAAATCCATTCACAATGAAGAGGACTTTTGGGGACATTCCCAGAAAATTCAAAATATACATGATAAGATCGTAAACATAAGATATTTTAATCAAAATCGTTAGAGCCATTTTTCAGAAAATCAAAATGTTCGAAAAATGTTCCACGTAAAGGGTAGTCTGGTGTGGGGAGATTTTCTTGAAAATCTTCATGTCGCATCTTTGAAAGATACCCAAGTTTGGTATTTATCCGACTTTCCGTTTTTGAGTCATGCTGTTTACACACACGCACACACACACGGACCTTTTTCTAAAATGTTTTTTGGGGGGGATACAGTGGGGCATCAAAACATGCATTTCCGGTGAAATTTCGGCATCGAATTTTTTGGTGGAATGCAATACTTCCTCTACTTATTATACGTGGTAGAGAAAGTAAAAATGAAAACCTATTGTGTATTTACTCATATATTTAAAATGAAAGGGGAGGAAAAGCGAATAGCTCCAAAAGTTGAGAACCATAAATCATTAAAGTTGTTTTGGTTACAAATATTCAGTGTTGAAACGCTCTGAAACACCTGTCTGTTGGAAATCTCGCATATAGTTATTTTCTCGGAAGACTTTTGGGATTATAATTGTGTTCCCTATTATAACTACTACAAGAATATACGCACTCTTGTGAATAGCCTGGCTGTCTCGAGCGCGCACGGAAGTACACGATTTGAGCTCCGTCTCTCAGACGCCCGCCAGTTTTAAATTGACCATGTGTTCGCCTAAATGAAGGATATTATAAACAAGTGAGGTCTGTAAAGTTTAACTCAATCAGCAATTATTGAAACACATACGATTGTATCCTTGTTTGTGACCTATCACATAAATTGGAGTGCTTATTTCCCTTTTAATGGGAATCGTGATGTGTGTAATGTAGCTACTAAATCAGCTGATGCGCGTTTTCCGGCCCGCTTGCGTGTCGCCGACGGTTTGTTATAATGCACAGACAGACATCTCGCTCGACGGGTCTTAGCTCTGCAATGCGGGGTTGTAATTACACCCGTATAATTTCTGTTTGTGCAATAGTGCAGCTGTTAAAACTAGTTCCAACTAGGCAACTTGTTTCAACTTGTATCTAGTTTTCCCAGTGATGTGTGTAATTATATAAAGTGGGCGAATACTTTCTGATTTGTTCGTTTGCCTATTTTCTAAAAACTTTCCTTCGCCGTTGCTCTTTCTATGAATAACAGGGTGTACAGCCAAACTTTTAACATTACAAACGCTTATAACTTAAGTAGATCCAGATAAAAAAAATTGACATATGATTGGTAGGTGTCTTGCCATTTATGAAAATTAAATTGAGTTTTATTTATGGACGCCTTTTAACTACCATGGTTCTTAGCGTCCCATTCTATATTGAACGTGAAAAACCAGAAATTTTGCTCAGAGGCCTCTTTTATCAGGCTGGAGGTTCTTTTACGCCACGGGACCACTCGTTTTACGAGGGCAGTCCCAGAAGTACCCGACGTGACGTATATATAGCGGTTGTTTCAAACAAATGACTGTGGTAGAAAGTACCACCCTTATAAAGCTTAAGTTTGACGATGCTACGTTGTTTATAATTGTTTGGCAGCCATTAATATTGAGCTATCCCAGCGAATTTGTAAACATGGATAAAACTGGCCATCGTTATGTGATACAATACTTTCATTTGAAAGGTCTTAGTCCAACTAATATTAAAGCTGAGCTAGATTCTACTCTGGGGGAGTCTGCTCCTTCGTTTACAACAGTAAAATATTGGGTGGCAGAGTTTAAGCAAGACCGTACGAGCTGCCAAGACGAACATCGCAGTGGTCGTCCAAATGAGGCCACCACGCCAGAAATTGTGAAGAAAATCCGCAAAGTGGTACTGGATGACCGTCGACTGAAAGTGTGCGAGCTAGCAGACATCGTAGGCATTTCAAAAAGTGCTCTACCTCGCATACTAACTAGAAATGTAGACATGAGAAAGCTGTGCGCAAGATGGGTGCCGTGTTTACTCACAATGGAACAAAAGCAGATCGTGAGGATGTTTCAGTCGAGTGTTTGGCGATGTTTCGCGGCAATAAAGCCAAGGTTTTGGTCGATTCATAACCATGGATGAAACATGGGTCCGTCACTTCACACCTGAGACGAAGGAACAGTCAAAACAGTGGATTGAAAGGGGAGAATCGGCTCCAAAGAAGGCGAAGACAGTTCCATCTGCAGGCAAGGTCATGCGTCAGGTTTTTGGGATGCGCGTGGGATAATTTTCATTGATTATCTTGAAAAAGTAAAAGCAATCAATGGCGAGTATTATGCAAACTTATTGCAGCGTTTGAATGATGAAATCAAGCAAAAACGGCCGCATTTAGCGAAAAAGAAAGTTGTGTTTCTTCAAGACAATGCACCAGTTCACACATCCCTTATCACTATGGCCAAAATCAATGAGTTAAAGTTCGAATTGCTTCCTGATGCACCTTATTCGCCAGATTTAGCCTCCCTCTGATTATTTTCTGTTTCCAAAGTTGAACAAATGGTTTGGTGGCAAAAGATTTGCCAACAATGAGATTAACTTTACGAAATTTCAACGTGTCATGAACGATATCGTACACTGCACCATAGGAAATGTTGAACTGTTGCGATAAGGTTCGCAGTTGCACACGCCGGTCGTTCAAAATTGCCGCCTTGATACCTCTGACATTCTGTGGGGTTGTAGCTGTTACCAGCCTCCCGGAGCGTGGCGAATCACTAAGGTTCACACGACCCTCCAGGAAGAATGCACACCACCTGGAGACATTGCTACGGTCCATAACATCATCCCCATACACGTCACGCATGTCCCTGTGAATATCACTCGGTGACTTTTGGCCCACAAATATCGAACCGCACTTCTCTACTCTTCACACGTGGACGACAGTAACATGCGCGCCATCTTTGTTGCGTAGTTCACGCTTCTCTCGCTAGAGCTGCACGCGAAACAAAAAATACCCTCTGTAGTGACAACTTCAAACTATATCTGTGTGAAAATGCAACATTCCAGCTGCAATACCAAGGCAGAAAAAAAATTATTGTGCGTCACTTTTCGATACGCCTCGTAATTGTACACGCTTCACAGATTTTATTTCAGCCAGTCCAAGAGCACAAAAGCTTGTGCTGTAGTGTCCACGTCGCCATCTTTCCACATTCTAATCTAACCTAATAATGTGATCATTGTTGTCATTGTCGCTGGTGCAATAATAAATGGCATGAGACCTACTAACCATATGTCATTTTTTTTTATCTGGATATGATATAGCTAAAGTTATAAAAGTTTGTGATGTTAAATGTATAGACCAGTCTTACTGTAGTATTAACATAGACGTTCAAAAGTTCTCGGCTTGATTCAGAGATGTCGCGAAGTTGGCCAAATTACTATGTTAGTGGTTAAGCATCATCCTTCAGATCGCGAGCTGTGCGGTATCAGACGCTTATAAGCGTAGTCACTTATTTGTACAGTGTTACCAACCGCAGCGGAACTGCGCTACGCACAGCGAAAGTTGAGTCTTAGAAAGGCATTGCGACGAAAAATGAAAAATGTAGCGCCTTTTGTCAATTTTAATTTTTAAAAATAAATAATCCGCGCCATCTGTCCGGCACCGCATTACTCCACTTTTTGAAGGTTTATTTTAGTAACAATCATAAATGTTCGCCTACCTACCAGGAAAATACACGAAAAAAACAAGGTTAGAGAGGGCGGTCGACGCGAATCGAACCCGGGACCTTCCGAATACGAGCCTCACACGTAAGCGCGCAGCCATCTCGCTCGGTAACGCCCCTCGTACAAGTACCTATACAATTTTTACTTTCTCTATCACGTACATAGCAGGTAGAGAAGGTATTGCATTCCACCCGAAAATTCTATACAGAGATTTCACCGGCAATACATGTTTTGAGGCACCATGAATCCAAAAAGCATGGATTTTCAGGAAAATTCCTCACCCCAACTACGTTTTTCATGAAACATTTTTCAAGATGTTTGATTTTCTCAAAAATGGCTCTAATGATTTTGATTAAAACACCATATATTAAAGATTTTACATGACAAATAAAATGTTTATCTTGAATTTTCTGGGAATGCCCTGTGAAGTCCTCTTCATTCTGAAGGCATTGTTTATAATCTTGTATAACTGGTAAACGTTAAGGATAGACGTAAACGTACTACACAAAAAGGTAGATCTCTTTAAAACACACAATTTATTTCAAATAACTTTTTTGTGGCATAAGCCATTTCCGAGATATCCGTTATTAATGGTTTTAATTGTTCAATACTTAGTCATTGTTGTCAAGACCTGTCGATTTTCAATTGTTTCTCGCGATGTCATGGAAACAGTATGGAATTTTAAGGCCAGCATATAGCGTCCAGTATAGCGACCGGCCTTGAAAAAAATCCGACTATCGCTCTAGCTTATTGTACTCTTCTTATAGCTACAAACAAATGTGTGAAGGAAGGTTTATCTGTATTAACAAGAATGCGATAGAGGAATAAGCTTTTGTAACGTCCGTTTGTAGAAAAGTGAGTAGAGAAAGTCATGTGAATACAACACAGATTTTTATAGTCGTGTCAATATTGAGCATGTTGATCATATATCGTTTCCTTCTGCAATTAAGTTCCACTCAGAAATGACTGATTTTTCGTATTCATGATCAATTTATGCTTAGGTACCAATGACATAAAGGATATTAATGATACAAAGACATACAACTACCAACATAGGATATTAAATGAGAAACGTAACCAAAATAAATTAATATCAGCACTTAAACTATATAAAACCATTTTAATATGCATGTATAATGCTAAGAATATAAGAAATGCTCTTTCTCTCTGCTGTGTGCATCTGTTTGACCCTGTCTTTGTGAACTAGCTAATTATAAGTTAGCATTTGAGACCAAGGCCTCTTTGAGACTTGAAGAGCACACAGCACTTGCGAACAGCCCGCTAAGAGCGATGTCGCCGCTTGCATTTATCACGTCAAGAATATGTTGTAGGAACAAGAAACGGGTTAGCTTACTCATTCATGTAAAAATAAAAACATCTCATCCATGCAGGCAACTACTACTCTTTGAGTAGCTGGCTGTGCTTAGAAAAATCTGATGTGTTACACTCACATGACTTTCTCTACTCTTGTACAATCTATTTTTACAAACGCCTATTCTCCATATGCTTCATGTTAATCGAGATATCGAGATGTCAATGTTATTGGTAATTTTCTTGTAGATGCAAGGGAAATATGGTAGCTTTTAAGCGATAGTCAAATATTTTAACGCTGGTTGCTATGTGGCGCATTTCATTCTCTTTGCATGTCCAGGACATAAAAAAAAATGAATAACGAATTTGAGAAAAAGTATAAGTATTGAAATATTTAAGGAAATAACAAGCAATATCTCGAAAACGGTTCACTCAACAAAAGAAATGTATATGACATAAGTTGTGTATTTTAACGCGATCTACATTTTTTGTGTAGTAAAATTCTGTCTATCTCTTACGGTTTACCAGTTATGTAAAAGTCGTTCACAATGAAGAATACTTTTGGAGACATTCCCAGAAAATTCGAGATGTACATTTCATTTCTCATGACATTATCTTAAACATATGATATTTTAATCAAAATCGTTAGAGCCATTTTTGAGAAAATTAAAATTTTCGAAAAATGTTCCATGTAAAGGGTAGTCTGGGGTGGGGGGATTTTCTTCAAAACCTTCGTGTCGCATCTCTGGAAGATACTGAACCTAAATACCAAGTTTGGTGTTTATCCGACTGTTCGTTTTTGAGTTATGCTGTTCACAGACACACACACACACACACACACACAGACACACACACACAGACACAGACACACACACACACAGACACACACACGGACATGTTTCCAAAAATGCTTTTTTTGGATTCAGTGGGTCTCACAACATATATTTCCGGTGAAATCTCGGTATCGAATTTTTGGGTGGAATGCAATACTTCCCCTACTTACTATACGTAGTAGAGAAAGTAAAAATTAGTTGCCGGAACTTCTTTGTGGTGCTAGAAAACTAATACGTTTTAACGACACGTTCATGTCATCTGCTGCTACAGGTTGGCGCAGACAAAAGTGTCCCCCACCATTTGACTTTTTACGACTTTACGGCACAGAAAGCGTTTTTACCGCTTTGTGCGCAGATTCAAAGTGTTACAGATATTCATCACGGACATAACTACCCATTAAATTCTATAGCATTGTATTGTAACTTAAAATTACAGACTGCGTTGTATACAGTGCTATGATAGACCAGAGCTTATCTGTGTGTCTATCCTTCATCATGATCATGGTCCCTCTTCATTGGGCTGCAATAAAATGTATAGCACCACTAGTGACCTCTAGTAAATGGTATACAGTGCTATGATAGACCAGAGCTTATCGGTGTGTCTATCCTTCATCATGATCATGGTCCCTCTTCACTGGGGTGCAACAAAATGTATAGCACCACTAGTGACCTCTAGTAAATGGTATACAGTACTATGATAGACCAGAGCTTATCTGTGTGTCTATCCTTCATTATGATCATGGTCCCTCTTCACTGGGCTGCAACAAAATGTTAGCACCACTAGTAACCTCTAGTAAATGGTATACACTGCTATGATAGACCAGAGCTTATCTGTAGGTCTATCCATCACGATCATGGTCCACTTCACTGAGCTGCAACAAAATGTATAGCACCACTAGTGACCTCTAGTAAATGGTATACAGTGCTGTGATAGACCAGAGTTTATCTGTGTGTCTATCCTTCATCATGATCATGGTCCCCCTTCACTGTGCTGCAACAAAATGTATAGCACCACTAGTGACCTCTAGTAAATGGTATACGGTGCTGTGATAGACCAGAGTTTATCTGTGTGTCTATCCTTCATCATGATCATGGTCCCCCTTCACTGTGCTGCAACAAAATGTATAGCACCACTAGTGACCTCTAGTAAATGGTATACAGTGCTATGATAGACCAGAGCTTATCGGTGTGTCTATCCTTCATCATGATAATGATCCCCCTTCACTGGCTGCAACAAAATGTATAGCACCACTAGTGACCTCTAGTAAATGGTATACAGTGCTATGATAGACCAGAGCTTATCGGTGTGTCTATCCTTCACGATCATGGTCCACCTTCACTGGGCTGCAACAAAATATATAGCACCACTAGTGACCTCTAGTAAATGGTATACAGTGCTATGATAGACCAGAGCTTATCTGTGTGTCTATCCTTCATCATGGTCCCTCTTCACTAGGCTGCAACAAAATGTATAGCACCACTAGTGACCTTTAATAAATGGCATACAGTGCTATGATACACCAGAGCTTATCTGTGTGTCTATCATTCATCATGATCATGGTCCCCCTTCACTGTGCTGCAACAAAATGCATAGCACCACTAGTGACCTCTAGTAAATGGTATACAGTACTATGATAGACCAGAGCTTATCTGTGTGTCTATCCTTCATTATGATCATGGTCCCTCTTCACTGGGCTGCAACAAAATGTTAGCACCACTAGTAACCTCTAGTAAATGGTATACACTGCTATGATAGACCAGAGCTTATCTGTAGGTCTATCCATCACGATCATGGTCCACTTCACTGTGCTGCAACAAAATGTATAGCACCACTAGTGACCTCTAGTAAATGGTATACAGTGCTGTGATAGACCAGAGTTTATCTGTGTGTCTATCCTTCATCATGATCATGGTCCCCCTTCACTGTTCTGCAACAAAATGTATAGCACCACTAGTGACCTCTAGTAAATGGTATACGGTGCTGTGATAGACCAGAGTTTATCTGTGTGTCTATCCTTCATCATGATCATGGTCCCCCTTCACTGTGCTGCAACAAAATGTATAGCACCACTAGTGACCTCTAGTAAATGGTATACAGTGCTATGCTAGACCAGAGCTTATCGGTGTGTCTATCCTTCATCATGATAATGATCCCCCTTCACTGGCTGCAACAAAATGTATAGCACCACTAGTGACCTCTAGTAAATGGTATACAGTGCTATGATAGACCAGAGCTTATCGGTGTGTCTATCCTTCACGATCATGGTCCACCTTCACTGGGCTGCAACAAAATAAATAGCACCACTAGTGACCTCTAGTAAATGGTATACAGTGCTATGATAGACCAGAGCTTATCTGTGTGTCTATCCTTCATCATGGTCCCTCTTCACTAGGCTGCAACAAAATGTATAGCACCACTAGTGACCTTTAATAAATGGCATACAGTGCTATGATACACCAGAGCTTATCTGTGTGTCTATCATTCATCATGATCATGGTCCCCCTTCACTGTGCTGCAACAAAATGCATAGCACCACTAGTGACCTCTAGTAAATGGTATACAGTACTATGATAGACCAGAGCTTATCTGTGTGTCTATCCTTCATCATGGTCATGGTCCGCTTTCACTGGCCTGCAACAAAATGTATAGCACCACTAGTGACCTCTAGTAAATGGTATACAGTGCTATGATAGACCAGAGCTTATGGGTGTGTCTATCCTTCATCATGATCATGATCCCCCTTCACTGGCTGCAACAAAATGTATAGCAGCACTAGTGACCTCTAGTAAATGTTATACAGAGCTATGATAGACCAGAGCTTATCGGTGTGTCTATCCTTCACGATCATGGTCCACCTTCACTGGGCTGCAACAAAATATATAGCACCACTAGTGACCTCTAGTAAATGGTATACAGTGCTATGATAGACCAGATCGTATCGGTGTGTCTATCCTTCACGATCATGGTCCACCTTCACTGGGCTGCAACAAAATATATAGCACCACTAGGGACCTCTAGTAAATGCTATACACTGCTATGATAGACCAGAGCTTATCGGTGTGTCTATCCTTCATCATGATCATGATCCCCCTTCACTGGCTGCACCAAAATGTATAGCACCACTAGTGACCTCTAGTAAATGGTATACAGTGCTATGATAGACCAGAGCTTATCGGTGTGTCTATCCTTCATCATGATCATGATCCCCCTTCACTGTGCTGCAACAAAATGTATAGCATCACTAGTGACCTCTATTAAATGGTATACAGTGCTATGATAGACCAGAGCTTATCGGTGTGTCTATCCTTCATCATGATCCCCCTTCACTGGCTGCACCAAAATGTATAGCACCACTAGTGACCTCTAGTAAATGGTATACAATGCTATGATAGACCAGAGCTTATACGTGTGTCTATCCTTCATCATGATCATGGTCCCCCTTCACTAGGCTGCACTAAATGTATAGCACCACTAGTGACCTCTAGTAAATGGTATACAGTACTATGATAGACCAGAGCTTATCTGTGTGTCTATCCTTCATCATGGTCCCTCTTCACTAGGCTGCAACAAAATGTATAGCACCACTAGTGACCTCTAGTAAATGGTATACAGTACTATGATAGACCAGAGCTTATCTGTGTGTCTATCCTTCATCATGGTCCCTCTTCACTAGGCTGCAACAAAATGTATAGCACCACTAGTGACCTCTAGTAAATGGTATACAGTACTATGATAGACCAGAGCTTATCTGTGTGTCTATCCTTCATCATGGTCCCTCTTCACTAGGCTGCAACAAAATGTATAGCACCACTAGTGACCTCTAGTAAATGGTATACAGTACTATGATAGACCAGAGCTTATCTGTGTGTCTATCCTTCATCATTGTCCCTCTTCACTAGGCTGCAACAAAATGTATAGCACCACTAGTGACCTCTAGTAAATGGTATACAGTACTATGATAGACCAGAGCTTATCTGTGTGTCTATCCTTCATCATGGTCCCTCTTCACTAGGCTGCAACAAAATGTATAGCACCACTAGTGACCTCTAGTAAATGGTATACAGTGCTATGATAGACCAGAGCTTATCCGTGTGTCTATCCTTCATCATGATCATGGTCCGCTTCACTGTGTTGCAACAAAATGTATAGCACCACTAGTGACCTCTAGTAAATGGTATACAGTGCTATGATAGACCAGAGCTTATCTGTGTGTCTATCCTTCATCATGGTCATGGTCCGCTTTCACTGGCCTGCAACAAAATTCATATAGCATGCTGATTTAAAATTTAATTGCATCACTAGTGGCCTCTAGTTACCAGGGCGCCAACATTCAGTAATGTACGGCATGAATTGTGAAGTCAACTCCCTCACTTAAATTGTTTATCTTATTCGCTTTTTTATTACTGCAGGATATAAGAATCTCTTTTTTTGCAGCAGTTTTTTTGTAGTTCTTGTACGGAAGCGTAAAATATGGACTAGAAATCTTTATAGGATTAAGAAACGGTGTTTATTGTGATACCAGGAAGAATTTCATGAAGTAGTACTACCAGGTCGTCAGGGATTTTTATAAAACGGAATTTATATTTAATTTTGACATTTACTGCATTGAACATTTGACATATTCTAAAGTTCATGTAATTGCATTATGCTTTGCTGGTCGAGGCAAAGTTTTACGGGTTTCAGTTTTAGGATGTTGGCAAGAATACTACTCTAAACTCTCATTACCAAGCATAGGAATTCTTAAGCACTTGGCTTCAAGCTAACTGCATTCAAACAATTATCGATACAAGGAACGTAATCAACATCGGCCAAGAATCTAGGTAAAGCCCAGTGTGGTAAGTGTTCTCTGCAAATGCCAACAGACCAGTAGCGGCTCGTTAGTATACATTTTGGGTGTTCACAAAATTATAGTGAGATAGCCCTGAAAATGTGAAATAGCATCTGCTCCTTATTAGTTGTGGTTATACAAATTGATACAACTGCAGCAACTAATAATAATTTTTACTTTCTCTACCACGTATAGTAAGTAAGGGAAGTATTGCATTCCACTCAAAAATTCAATACCGAAATTTCACCGGAAATACATGTTTTGAGGCCTTCTGAATCCAAAAAAATCTGATGTATTACACTCACATGACTTTCTCTACTCTTGTACAAACTATTTTTACAAACGCTTATTCTCCATATGCTTCATGTTAATCGAGATGTTATTCTTATTGCTAATTTTCTTGTAGATGCAAGGGGAATATGGTAGGCTTTAAGCGATAGTCAAATGTTTTAAGAGCTGGTTGCTATGTGGAGTATTCCATTCTCTTTGCATTACCAGGACAAAAAAAAAAAATGAATAACGAATTTGAGAAAAAGTATAAGTATTGGAAAATGTAGGGAATAACAAGTAATATCTCGAAAATGGTTCACTCAACAACAACAAAATGTATTTGACATAAATTGTGTATTTTAACGCGATCTACATTTTTTGTGCAGTAAAATTTTGTCTATCTCTTATGGTTTACCAGTTATGCAAAAGTCGTTCACAATGAAGAAGACTTTTGGAGACATTCCTAGAAAATTCGAGATATACATTTCATTTGTCATGAAAATATCTTAAACATATGCTATTTTAATCAAAATCGTTAGAGTAATTTTTGAGAAAATTAAAATTTTCGAAAAATGTTCCATGTAAAGGGTAATCTGGGGTGGGGGGATTTTTTTGAAAACCTTCGTGTCGCATCTCTGGAAGATACTGAACGTAAATACCAAGTTTGGTGTTTATCCGACCTTTCGTTTTTGAGTTATGCTGTTCTCAGACACACAAGACATACACACGGACGTGTTTCCAAAAATGCTTTATGTCCTGGACTTACAAAGAGAATGGAATACTCGACATAGCAACCAGCTCTTAAAATATTTGACTGTCGCTTAAAGTCTACCAATTCCCCTTGCATCTACAATAAAATTAGCAATAAGATTAACATCTCGATTAACATGAAGCATATGGGGATAAGGGTTTGTAAAAATAGTTTGTACAAGAGTAGAAAAAGTCATGTGAGTGTAACACATAAAGTTTTTTATGTCCTGGACATGCAAAGAGCGCTTAAAATATTTGACTATCGCTTAAAACCTACCATATTCCCCTTTCCCACTGAAAGTGCACGAAGTAGCAGACGTCGTAGGCATTTCAAAACGTGATGTACATCGCATACTGACTGAAAATTTAGACGTGAGAAAGCTGTGAGCAGGATGGGTTTCGCGTTTACTCATAATGGAACAAAAGCAGCGTCGTGAGGATGTTTCAGTCGAGTGTATGGCGATGTTTCGCTGCAATGAAGCTGAGTTTTTGCGTCGTTTCATAACCATGGATGAAATATGGGTCCAGCACTTCACACCTGAGACGAAGGAGCAGTCAAAACAGTGGATTGAAAGGGGAGAATAGAATCGCCTCCAAAGAAGGCGAAGACAGTTTCATCTGCAGGCAAGGTCATGGCGTCGGTTTTTTGGGATGCGCGTGGGATAGTTTTCATTGTTTATCTTCAAAAAGGAAAAGCAATCAATGGTGAGTACTATGCGAACTGCGTTTGAATGATGAAATCAAGCGAAAACGGCCGCATTTAGCGAAGAAGAAAGTTCTGTTTCATCAAGACAATGCACCAATTCACACATCCATTATCGCCATGGCCAAAATCAGTGAGTTAAACTTGAAATGCTTCTTCATGCACCCTCTTTGCCAGATTTAGCCCCCTCTGATTATTTTCTGTTTCTGGAGTTCAAGAGATGGCTTGGTAGTAAAAGATTTGCCAACAATGAAGAGCTAGAGTTTGCAGCTGATGACTATTTTGCAGAACTCGACGCTTCTCACAATAAACAGGGTATCGAAGCTTTTGAACATCCTGGGAGAAGTGTATCGAGCTGAAAGGAGACTATGTAGAGAAATAATGATGTTTTTTCACAACATTTTTGTGTTTTCTTTGTTAGCTCGGGAACTTCTGGGACGGCCCTCGTATTTAAATGCCATATATTTTAAATTGCGGCATATGTTACGTTTAATAGAATTCAAAGAAAGAAATCCGCAAGGTGTCAAAGGTTAGGGTGTTCGCGAGCTCTTATGTAGAAGCCGCCACTGCAACAGACTATGCGAGGGATAAGGGGTGGTACCTCGTAAAGACCAGTACGGCTTAACTTTATTTGCTTCCGTCTGGCTTTATTGCTTGGAAATTCATATGCCTGCTCATCACCATGTGAACATCTAGAGAAAAGCCTTAGAGCTTAGAACTATGATCAGAGCATAGACCTGCTATAATCGCTCAGAACACTGTTATATATCTCTCTGTAATTGTAATTGTTGCTGTGCATACGTGGCATAAGAATGAATAACTACTGTACTAATGATACATTAAGCTATAAAACAGTATTTCTCTCTCCAGCGAAATGTGCAAAGTATACAGAGAGTGACTTAGGAGCATAAAAATTAATAATGTACTTTTTTTCAGGCTTGAGCTTGGAAAACAATCTCTCTATGAACTCGATGGGGCCGCAGTCTCCATTGGACATGAAGCCAGATACAGCAAGTTTGCTCAACTCTGGGAGCTTCAGTCCAACAGGAGGCGGTGGAGGTGGCGGAGGTGGTGCTCCAAATAGTCCCAAGTGAGTAACAATACCATAAGCTTAGATTACCAGCATTGGTTTGTAGACAATATTCTGTCTCCTCTCTTCCACTGCTGACCTACAGTCCCTTCTTACTATCCTGTACACTGTGTTTTTCTTGTTACTTAGTTTTGTCAACAAATGTCGTATACTACACTTTAGCAATGAGAGTAGGTCCGGCATTCAATTAGTATTCCTTTATGTACGGGAGGTGTTCTATAAGTTCTTGGTCTGACCACGAAAACCAAGTGTTTTAACAGGAATACTTGAACCCCCCTCCCTCCGACAGTCACCTCGTAAATTAATACATTTAGTCCAACGATTTTCCTACTTTTTTATACCCTCAATAAAATAAGATTTGTCTGAAATACAAACGTCTGTCTCAGTTTCAACCTCATTATTTGATGTGAATCTTTGTCCACTCAGACATTTCTTCAGGTTTGGGAACAAAAGGTTATTTGCTGGGAGCCAAACGTGGTGAATATGGTGGGTGTGGAAGCACTTGGAAGTGAAGATCATGCACTTTTGCAGCAACAATCCCAGACGTGCGTGAAGATGCATTATCGCGATGAGAGAACCTTTTTCGCAAGGTGTGAACGGTTAGCCTGAAAGGCATCCTTCATCTGGTCCAACTGTGAAGCGTAATACTCCCCGGTGATGGTTCTGCTCTTATGGAGGTAGTCTATGAGTACCACACTATGAGAATCTCAGAAAACCATAGCCTGTAGGTGGAACAGTTTTTGTTTTCTTTGCTGCATTTTCATCTGTGGCCACACGCTGTTTGGTCTGCTCCCTCGTCTTTGGTGTATGAATCCATGTTTCTACTATTGTTGTGAAAGTTAGGAGAAACGCACTGGAATTTAAACAAGCCTACACAGTGTCGAGAAATGTCCATTCGAAAGCATTTTAGTCCATTGTTAGCAAAAGCGGAAAGCTTTTCGATACTCAAAACTTGGTGTAGAATATAGTGGTCACGGCCTATTGAGGTCTTTTCAATGTCAGGCAACTCGTGTTCCTTCAATCGGCGATCATTCAGTATGGTGTTGTGAATTTTCGCCAAAATGTGGATGGTCGTAGTGGTTTTGGCACGCTCTGAATAGATGTACGGCCACACTTAAATTCAGCAGTTTTTAACCGTCGAAAAATGAAGCACCTTATCACAGCTTGTATTTCAGTTTTATCAATTTTTTTAGAAAATGTTTACACTAGCTTGTATACACGATCGCCACAAATATGTGATGCATTTGAAACTTGACTCTGCACCATCTGAAGGAGGATACCTTGGCGGCTGCTGCTGCTGCTGCATAAGAGCACGTGAACACGCAAGACTCTTGACAGCTTACAGATTTATTGGTTATTTTTTCTTTGAATGCTATTAAACTTAGCATATATGCGGTAATTTAAAATCTACGGCGTTTAAATGTATAGCGCTACCTGTAAACTGGACGAGACATGAGACACAGTCGCTAGTACATCTTAACTTGTGCATCTTTTAAGGAGTTTCTGCGCATGCGCAACTGGTATGGCATAATTACCCCATGGGGCCAAATACATCCACACGCGAAGAGGTGCGCGAGCTGGATAACTTTTTCCCGCACTGTGTTTTATTACCGTCTCTATAACTTTACGCCAATGCCACTAGGTGGTAGCACACTACGGCAGAAGTTAGTCACTGTAGCAGAAGTAGGTAACGTGCACGAGCGCGGAAACTTCTCCCGGTTTCTCCATACCATTTTTAATTGGTATTATGTTCAATAGGTTAGGCATTATTATTATTATTATTATTATTATTATTATTATTATTATTATTATTATTATTATTATTATTATTATTCGGAGCGGCTGCAGTTGTACCAATTTTTTCGTAGTCATAATTATTATGCAGCAGATGGTATTTCATATTTTCAGGGCTTAACTACAATGTTGTGAACTCCCAAAGGGTATACTTACGAGCCGCTACTGATACTTATCAACTAACATAATTTGGTCATCTTCACGACATCTGTGAGTCAGGCCGAAAACTTTTAGGACACCTGTCGTATTTTGTATTGAACCTTAGAAATATAAGCAGAATTCGTGAGCAGTAAAATGTCATATTAGCACAGAAAATGTCCTGTTGCCTGATGTGTGGAATTTTAACAAAGCTGAGCAGCGCCTCAGCTCCAAGTAATATTATGGTGCATGCAAAATACCTATGCTTCAACAAATATAAATAAAAGTGCCGAAATCGAAGCTAGAAACGTTCAGTATCAATTCAGTATGTGATCCACATGGACATCCCTGCTTCAATGTAGCGCGAGTTTGATTAACTGGACGGAGCACCCTGTCTCGTCAACTCGCACGGCAGTTAGGGCTGTCCAACCTCGTAGTTGATGTTATTTCCATGCAGTTTATATAGAATATTTGGGGTTCGTTTTGAGGGTTTGCAGTTAAGACTGGCTAATGCTTTGGGTGTGGTCTCCTTATACAACATTCCTTTTGTCACAGGAATTTCAGTGTGGGTTTCGGCATGGTGGATCTCATAAATTCCCATGTTTGTCAGAGTAACTGAGATCACTACGAGCGAGGTAGCGCTGCGGCGCATCCGAGAGGTCCCCGGTTCGATCCCCGTGACCGTTCATTATGACCCATGGATTTCCCGGGTCGGCAGGCGAATGCTGGGGTGGTTCATCTTCTATCACGACTCTTCTGCCCCTCATTTCCGTATCCATCTTCTTTGTCATCTATTTCTGGGTTATAGGACCAGGCGACGGTAACTGTGCGCTCTGTGGATATTTCTTCCCTGGCGTCGCTGCGTAGACTGCTAAGTTAGGTCTCGCCTCGAGTGGGCCCGGGCGGCGGCGGATGCGTTCGATCTGGAAACGTTAGGGACCCCGTCCATGCTTGCGCCCATCGTTGTCCGGATTTGCTTGCCCTTCATCCCTCTCACAGAGGGGTCACGAAAACAAAGCAAAAAGGGCCGTTCCGGCCTACTTACTGTGTTTTGCCCTGGTTGCAGGGGCCTCTCCTTTCGTCCGTACTTTAATCTTTTAACTGAGATCACCTTGGAGGTCTGCCAGTAGACTGAGTCCACAGAGAGTATTCAAATACACTCAGGAATACCACATTGAGAGTGCAATAGTCAAGTTCTTGTTGCAGTCTTCAATTTTTAAAATCCCTAGCCCACATATTGCTGGTGTGAAAGAAAAATTACCTGATATTATGCCAAATATTTCATTTTGAAGTCAATCTCGAAATGAAAGGTGTGTAGCTGGTCTTTAGACGCAAGATTTCTTTCACAGTACCATTGTTTATGTATGCACATTAGCTTAATTTTCTTTATTAATATCAAGAGTGCTGATAGTAATTTAATTGAGGTTAAGGAATGCTTGTTGAGATAATAATTATTTTCACATTGAATGTGGAGAAATACTTATCTTATGACAACAAGCAGAGTTTGAAAGTTCAATTAAATTACCTAAGAAAACTTAAGAAAGAGGGAGGAGTTGGTAAGGTAATTTGCAATGAACAACGAACCATATTTTTGTACCTATCCTTTTGTATTATATAGCATTAGATCTTGATCTGCTTCTTTTATATCTTGAATTCACGGATCACTAAATCTTGCTTTTTACTTTCTCTACTACATATAGTAAGTAGGGGAAGTATTGCATTCCACTAAAAAATTCGTTACCGAGATTTCACCGGAAATATATGTTTTGAGACCCCTGAATCCAAAAAAAAAAAAAAAAAAAAAAAAAAGCATTTTTGGAAACATGTCTGTGTGTGTGTTTGTGAACAGCATAACTCAGAAATGAACAGTCGGATAAACACCAAACTTGGCATTTAGGTTCAGTAACTTCCAGAGATGCGACACGAAGGTTTTCAAGAAAATCCCCCCACTCCAGATTACCCTTTACATGGAATATTTTTCGAAAATTTTAATTTTCTCAAAAATGGCTGTAACGATTTTGATTAAAATATCATATGTTTAAGATATTTTCATGACAAATGAAATGTATATCTCGAATTTTCTGGGAATGTCTCCAAAAGTCTTCTTCATTGTGAACGACTTTTGCATAACTGGTAAACCATGAGAGATAGACAAAATTTTACTACACAAAAAATGTAGATCACATTAAAGTACACAATTTATGTCATATACATTTTTGTTGTTGAGTGAATCATTTTTGAGATATTGCTTGTTATTCCCTTAAATTTTCCAATAGTTATACTTTTTCTCAAATGGAAATTCGTTATTCATTTTTTTTTTGGTCCTGGTAATGCAAAGAGAATGGAATACTCCACATAGCAACCAGATCTTAAAACATTTGACTATCACTTAAAGCCTAGCAATTCCCTTTACATCTACAAGAAAATTAGCAATACGATTAACATCTCGATTAACGTGAAGCATATGTAGAATAAGTGTTTTTAAAAATAGTTTGTACAAGAGTAGGGAAAGTCATGTGAGTGAAACACATCAGATTTTTACAATTTGTATCAACTACCAATAGTGAACAGGAAAATGCATGAGAATAGGCTTCCTAGATTCCTAATCAAATCAGAGATCGTAGGGATAAAAGAATAATGCAGGAAAAACTATTAGTTATTAGTTTTTGAGCACCATGCCTTAAAACTATAGTTAGGTTTGATTCTGATTGGTGACATCAATGGCTGAAAGGCACTCATTTGTAATTATTATAGAAGTGTCCCTTTACATAAATTGTTGCCAGACCAGGATTGTTGAAGTTCCTTCATTGCACTGTTTAATAACATTTTAAACGAAATTCCATAGTTCATATTGTTATTTAGACACAGCAATGTGCTGCACTTGTTTACACTGTTTATTACACTAGAACAGGGTTAGTCAAACTATGGCCAGAGGCTGAATCCAGCCCGTGAGTTGCTTTTGTTTGGCCTTCCTACAAACTACTTCAAAACAAACATAAAACAATTTGATGTGATAACATTCACATGACTTTCTTTGCCCTCTCATTTATTAGTGAGTATACAAACTATTTTCACTAAAGCTTTCTACTACTTTTAATCCAAATAAATCTTTGCAGAAACAGCTACATTACACATTTCGTTATAGATACAAAAAGAACAGTGATAGTCAAATGTTTAACAACTGCGCGCTATATGCTGGCCTTAAAATTCCATACTGTTTCCATGACATCACGAGAAACAACTGAATGTTGAAAGGACTTTTCAGAATGACCAAGAAATGAACAATTCGAACCATTAATAATGTATATCTCGGTAATGGCTTATGGCACAAAAAAAACTTATTTGAAATAAATTGTGTGTTTTAAAGAGATCTGCATTTTTTTGTGTAGTACGCTTTTGTCTATCACTTAATGTTTGCCATTTATACAAATTCCTTCCAAATGAAGAGGACTTCAAAGGCTATTCCCAGAAAATTCAGGATATCCATTTTATTTGTCAATTAAATTTCTTTAATATACGGTATATTAATCAAAATTGTTAGCCAGTTTTTAGAAAGACAAAATTTTGAATAAATGTTATATGTAAAGGGTAGTTTAGGGTGGGGGATTTTCTTGAAAATCATTGTGTTCTCATCCTTGTAAGATACTGAGCGTAGTTTGGTACCTATCCAACTTCATTTTTGAGTTATGCTGTACACAGACAGACACGCAGATGGACATGTTGCCAAATGGCTTTTTTGTTTGTTTTTGGATTCAGGGAGTCTCAAAACATGCATCTTCTGTGAAATTTTGGTATCAAATTTTTTGGTGGAATGCAATACCTGCTATACCTACCATGTACATGGTAGAGAAAGTAAAACAATATAAATAAAAACAAATAGTGTGTCCTGTATGAGAGTAATTTATTCACAAATTTCTTGTGATTAAGTAAGATTATGCACTGAGACTTTTAATTGATATACAGTGTAATGAGCTACTAAAGGAGAAATAACAGTGAAGTTAATTTGGTGGATTTTTGCAATTGTCTTCAAGTTGTTCACACCAGCATATATCTGTGAGAAGATATTCTCAAAAATGTAATATGTCAAATGTAAATATAAGTCTTCTATGACTGATGAACATTTAGAGTCCGTTTTGATGATAGGCAGACAAAATTAGAATCACAAATGTTTGCAATTATAGGACAGAAAGGTCAGTTTCATTCTTCTCATTGAATATGAATTGCTATTAAATAAAAATACTTCATGTGACACGTGTTAATATATATTGCCTATGAGTTACATCACTTGTTGAATGAATGAATAATGAATAAACTTTATTTGTACATTTCTTATAAACAATCCTTTTTACAATATGTCACTTATAAACTAACTTAACCTATGTACAAATTTTCTTGCCAGCTGTGCTGCTCAGTTTGCCTGGTACCCTGGCCTTATGACTCAGCTGAGCAGCCCTTGCTACCCCTAATCATCTAATCCATCTTCTCTCTCCTCCGTTTGCCCCTTCTACCTTCATCTTTTCTAATCCATTTCTCCTTTACTTTCTTTAGACCTCCCCAATATTCTTATTTTTCTTTTCTTGTCAACATTTTAATTGCTACTATTTTTCCATCCATTTTTCCTCCCATACTTTTTGTCTCCATTCTGCTAATCTTTGCATTCTGTCATATAATGCTCTGTGCTTTTACTACCTCCGCATAGCTCACAAATTCCTCTTTTTCTGCCTCTTAGCCCTCTAAGGTACATTGATCCTGTTTTCATCCATGCAAATGCTACTTTTTCAGCTCTATTACAATAATCCACATACCCTTCTCTTCCCCATTTCCTTTTTACTAATCTATAGAACCCTAGTGAGTTTTTATTCTCTAAGCTTCTCCATATCTCTTGTCTTTCTATATCCTCCACTCTGTTTCTTACTGTTGTCCAGAAGCCATTGCTATTTGTTTCTCCTGCTCTCCAAATATCTTCCATTCTTATCTTCTCCATAATTTTTTTACCCCTGTCCACAAGCTATTTTTATTTTTCGTACTCTTTTGTTGTTCCATACATATTTTTAAAATTTCCCTTTCATCTTTTTTCATTGATCTTGGTAACCCCAATAGCTCTGTACAGAACGTTCTATTTTTCTGCTTAATTCAGATTCCCCCCAAATTTCAACTGCATATAGCATTCTTGCTTCTACCAATGCCTCATACATTCGTTCTATCCATTTAGTTGGCATTTCTAATTTGTATTTGTACATCCTTACTCCTACCATTGCTGCCTTTCCTTTAGCCATAACCTTCCTGCTATGTGCCACCCATTCACTATAATGCTCATCCTCACCCCCAAATAATCAAACTCCTTGAAAACTTCTAACTTTAAACTACATTAGTTGTTAATATTTAAGTGTAGATTTTAGTTGAATAAAATACTGTGTTTAAAAACTAAGTGTGGTCTATGTGCCTTGTGTTTGTGAGTTTATGGTTCCCATCTTAAACTTATGTGGCTTTTTCTGTCATTCATTTTCTGATGGTTAATGTGGCCCACATTGTGAAAAGTTTGGGAACCTGTGCAGTAGAGCATCACTTAGCCACATAAGTTGGGAACAAATAATGTCTGGAAGACCAATAACCAGATAGCACCAGCATAATTATGTTTTATTTAAGCAGACAGATTTCACTAGCACATAAGGAATGCAGGAGTTCATACCAACCAAAGCATAAATAAATCTTACTGAATCTTGACAAAAGATGTAGAGTGAACACTGTATGTTATCATAACTAGATGATTGATACAGCCTCCTTGACAAATATTTAATACAGCATTTCAGCGCATGTTTAAATACTGCACTCGCCTGGCTGACTTTGGCGACATAGCGTGTAATGTAATTGTACTTACGGTGTTGATATTTATTGTATTGCAAGCCTTTTTCTAACACTTAACGCCATATTTAATATGAGGGTGATACTGAAAATGTTTAGAATGCAATGTTTCTCAAAAGAATGAAATTTGTTTATACTTGACAGCTACTTTCTTAATTATCATAATTTAAAGATTTTGAGTTCACCCAAAAATGAATTTGACTAGAGAAACATTTCCAGACTGATTTTAAATGGTCATTAATGTCTAAACAATGTAAAGATTGCCTTAGACATGCAGCATTTGGTGAAGAAGCCCCCATCTAAGTCAAAAATTTATAATTGGTACAGCAAATTCAGAACAGATTGTTTTTTTTCTTAGTGATGAATTTTGTGAAAGATGTCCAAGAACTGTTGTTACTGATGAAAATATTGCTGTTATTCCAGCAATGCTTGTAGAAGATTTATGGACATGTTATGAATTTATTCAGGGACATTGGGCATTGGTATGAGACAAATCCAAAACATTTTACATCGACAGATGTGAGAAAACTCTTGATGATGGATTCCACATAAACTGATTTCCGATCGGAAACAACAACGCATTGATTGGTCCAGAAAAACTCCGGAAGAATTCCAAGGTGGCAGTTTTAATTTGGTTTGTAATATCATTACTGGTGATAAATCTAGGATTTATTGTTATGAACGTGAAAAGAAAAGTCAGTCGGCTCAATAGATCTTTCGAACAGAACTTAAGCCTACAAAAGTCGGACGAATTTGCAGTGCTGGTAAGATGCATGGTAATTTTTTTTCTAAAACGGGCCATACTGCTACTATAGCATTAGAAGATAGACGTACTGTTACTACTGTTTGGTATACAAATGTCTGTTTACACAGAATTTTTAAAAAGTTCATGAAAAATACCCAAAAGGAAAAAATATTACATGATGAAATGTATCGTTGCATACAGCATAACTAACAACTGAGTATCTGGATGCCCTAAAAGTCAGCACCATGGACCCTCCACCATACAGCCCTGATGTAGCACCTTGTGATTTCTTTTTGTTTCCAAAAATTAAAGATAAAATGTGTGGAATCACATTTTTATCATCAGATGAAGCAGTGGAACATTATAAAAACCTGTTTCTGAAGTGTCTCAGGAAGAGTGACATCATTGCTTTAAGAACTGGTTTCATCAAATGCAAAAATGTATTGATGTTAAGGGGGGATATTTTTAAAAACAATGAAATCATTTAAATTTTTTAAAACTAATTCTTGTTTGATTTTCAAAAAATTTGCAGTGTCCCCTTCATAAACAATAAATTACAAAATCTTCATATTACACATGACAAAATCAAGAAAATATAAAACATAATAATTATGTTCGTGGACAAAATAGCAAATGAATGACATTGCAACTAGCCTTTAAGGACTAAGCAAGAAGAAAGAAAATAAATTATAACTTATGTTACAGTATAGAACTCCAGCCACTCAAGTGACAGGTGCCTATGTTAACCATCACATCATGGAAGTCATGTGTGACTATGACGTACAAAGATTACAGAAAATCTACAGATTATTACAGTTACAACGTTTATACAGAATTGCGTTGTGGTTTATTATGTATATATTTGATTACACTGTATTTTACTTTTAGCTAGCAAACATTTCAAGTGTTTCAGAAACACTTGCCTTTGCATAAATTGCCAACTTTAAATTCAATATTAATAACTTAAGTGGCAATAATTTACCACTTTTTGGAAATAGTAAAGTAAATATTTATTTAGTGCTAAGTCCAATACATAATGAGTTTACAGGATCCGGCCCTGGCCACCTACTCCAAGACATCCAGAAATTACAGTTTATTTTACATGTTTCTCTTCTCTAACATACTGTTTTCAATAACCTCCTATTTACAGTAATGAGATTGTCAAATTATCATTTGTCGACAGACCATTTCCGTTTCAACCTAGCCTTCCAAAGAAATTCTCCTAATTGCGTTATCCGCGACTGACCTGTGAGCGTTTTCTTAATCACTACATATTACATCTAAGTCATATTTCTTTGATTAGTTTTTTCTTCCACTTATTGGTTCCTCTACATTCCATCAAAATATGCACTCCATCTTCGTTATCTCCACGTATAGGGCATATACCGTTCATAGCATTTCCCCTTTGCTGCCCTAATTTCCACACTCCTAGCCGGAACCATGTAGTGGCTTTCCTCTCCTTTTTATTACATATATCTAAATATTTTTCTTTGTTTGGTTCTGTCTTAATCATTTTATAAAAGGCTAATAACCTCTTCTCATTCATCTCAGCCCTGATGTTTCGACTAACTATATCTTCAAACCTAGATCAGGCATATTTCCAAAACCCCTGCACCATTCCATGCCTTTGCCCTCCTATATCTCCTAAACCATTCTTCTCTAGTTGGACCTTAATTTTACTCAGCCAGTTATCTGTACTTTGGTGACCTTTTTTTGGATGTTTTGCACAATTGAAAATTTGTTTTATGTTTCAGTATAATGCTGTAACTAAGGGCTTAAGAAATACACAGCGCTGAATTAAGCATTTTAAATATAAGTTTATATAGAACAAGGAAATAAAACAAAGTGAAAACTATAGCCCATTAACACATTTTCCAGCAGCTAAATTTCAAGTTTTTGTTACTGACAACAGTTGAATGACACTCTTCTTGGTATTCTAGCCATTTCATTGCTACTTCCAAAACTTGTTTCATGATGCTTTGGAAATGAATATATGATTCTGGAAAGAAAAGATTGCTTAATTAATGCAGATTTTTATAAACTTATGTACTGTTCAATTTTCTTCTTTTCAAGGTTAAGTGAGTTTAGCCATCCTTGCAAATAATTTAGCATCTGGTTTTTGGAATGCTGGGAAAGGAGATTTGGCATTGTATGAACTAAGTCGGTCACTTGAGGAGAAGTTTACATTCTTTAAGTTTTCAATTAATTCCGTGGAGTTGTTGATATTGTGATTTTCTAGTGGTGAAGCAGAGGTGTTTATTGTAGAACATTATTTCTGAATAGGACATCATAATGGTCCTTAACGTTAAAGAACAGAGATTTAATAAGGAGGTACCAAATAACAAATAGTAGATTATATACAAGGGGTAAAAGTAGGGTTTTATTTTGCGAGTAGGGGTGTTAACGAAACGAAGGCCATCCTACAAGCAATATAAAACCACTTTTAACATGTGTGGCACATACTAGTTTTAGACAACGCTGGAATTTTAAAATATTAATAGTTTTATATTAATTCCTTAAACTAACAAATGACGTTTAGGCCGTATTCTTGAAACAGCAGAAATGCAGTTAAAAAGGCTGTATGTCAAATGTTTTGTTGATTACTAGCAATCATTTTCAGTGAAATTATTTTCACCATGTTTTGCCTTAAATGCTTTCATATTGCTTTCTGGGTTTTTTTTTTTTTTTTTTTTTTTTTTTTGGTAAGTACTTCTAGTGTTATTCTTTCTGCTGCTTCTATAATTTCACTGCCATTTCAATTTCTTCTGAATTCATAATTTTCGGCATTTAATCGTTGTGTAGGTTAGATAAAAGGATAGCGTTATAGCTCAAAGAAGGCTGCCAATATAACGTATACGTTAACTCTACAACGAATTGCGATGACGATTTGTATTGTGAACAGATAATGCGAGCGCCACGAGAAATTAATCATGTAAAAAGACATAATGAAGACTAAAACCCAAATAAACCAAGTCGAGTTTTAGACATGTGCAAACATAAAGGATAATTGCCATGCAATTGGACTTGAAACCAAAGTTGGTCACACTGAAAATTATTGCATAGTGCAATAAGCTAAAGCTCGCGTGCTATGTGTTACGAGTTCTGCTTTTAGGCCGTGCTGTCTAAAAACAATGTTAGCTGTCGTACGCTTTGAGGCTGAGGGCCCTCAATCTCTCGGCTACGCCTTGAGGCTGAGTATCTTACCGGCTTTGGCGGCATTAAATATTCATCTGTTGGACATATAACACATTTTCATCACCAAGGAAGAGAACTAAGAGCAGATTATCGCAAAAAACTTCCATTCCTTTAGAAAATGTCGGGTAATGTTAGCAACACAAAATCGATGTCAATTGTTTTCCCGTTGTATACCATTGTTAATATAGAGATGTGGTCTGCAGCTCACCTTGCGGACATTATTTCATATCTGGGTAGAAGGTATTACATTTTACAAAACTCGCAATACATTTCATAAATGCCCTGAAAAGATGAGCGATTGGCGCATTACGAATTATTAGGTTTGTTCCAACATACGGTTCTGAACGGGTTCCGAACTAATTCCAACATGCTAATGCACATGCGCCAGTCCGGTACGCTCACAGAACTAATTCTGAATTCTGTGTGTTTGGAACACTACTTGAACCGTTCGCGTTCTGTCACGGCCTTCTTCGTTGCACGGTCAATCAGAAGACGATCAAATATCTACGTTTATAGCGTTGATGAATGAAATCAAACTCCGCCGATGTTCATCGTAAGCGTTTCTTTCATACTGATTCCAGTCCTAATATTCGAGCAAAAATAAATCGCGTTCGTTTATCGGCTTAAAGCCATTGATACTGAGTTATTGCGAATAACAATTGTAATATATAGATATTATATTTAAACCAGAACCCGGAAAAAGTAATTTAACACAATTCCAATTTAACATTAGGTTTCCTGGTACAGAAACTTCTAAACACAATGTTTAATTTAAAACTCCAATACTCTGAGACAATGACACCCCACATAAATTCTATTCCGAACGTAATACAAATAATACAAAACTACATGGTACCAATGTATGCTTATGATCAGGGTTAGGATTTTTAGTTGCAAATTTCAGATGAAAAAAGGAAGGGAAAAGGTGCTCAAATAAGGTGAAAAAAGGTACAATAAGGTGCTGGTTTATTTAAGGGGATGCACAACTGAAATTGCTATTTTCTAAACTATCCATTCAATTGGGCTGAAATTTTTATTTCTTTATATATAATTGTTTTGTGAATTATAACCCAGTCTTAATAATTCTCAGAACTGCGCGGTTGAGGTTATTGTCGTCTCTGCCTGCCCAGGCTTCGTCTCCACGCAAACAGATGACGTCTCTCACAGCAACAAACTCACATTCACGAACAGCAGGCTACTGATTCTGGTGGGATAGAATCACTCATTGTCAATTGCATTAGTGCGGGCTACTTTATAGCAGTAAAGTGAGAGAAAGAGGTTTTCGTCGAACACACAATTATTTTCCATTGTTGCGGGTGTGCTTTCAATTCCCGCGCGGCGTTTACTGAAAGAGATAGACTTACTATTCGCACGTACACAGCAGGCTGAGGAGACGTTAATTGAAAGTTAAAGAATAACATGGAATGAAACTTAAAAGAAAAAAGGGGATTATGGGCATGGTTGGGGGAAATGGTATAAAGGTGCCAAAAAGGGGTAAAGGTCCCAAAATAACGGAATAATGTTTAAATGAAAATAATCCTCTTCTTCGGAAGTCGATGCATCATTAAAAAGATCACTGTCACCTTCTAAATCACTCATTATTGTTATCTTTGAACGCTGTTTTGCTCCCTGGCTTTGTTAGACGTTTGTTCTTTTCCTCAAGTATGTCGCCATACAACTCAACAGCGAGCAACTGCTTACCAAACACCTTTGCTATTCCGTATTGAGAAATAAACACGAATGGAGGAATAAATTACATATTCAAATTTATTTTCTACTGAATACAGAGAGTATGTCGCTTTTTCAATACTCTCTGTCGGGTTTGTTCCAAGCGATTACAATCGATTCTGAATTAACTGAGTATGCGCTGTAGACCATACAATCTGCACATGTCTGGAATTTTCAGTTCCTATTCTTAATCACGAACCGATTTCACTCGTTCCGAACTAGTTCCCAAATACGTTGGAACAGCAAACTGGAAATTCAGAATTGATTCTGAACTGATTCTCTGTCGTGTTGGAACGCCACTTAGCTACTGCGCACACTCAGATAATTCGGAATCGATTCTGAATCGTGTGGGAACAAACCTATTATACGCATCTGCGACATTCAGAAGGATAAGTCGCTTCGTAACCGTGAATGACGGTTCCGTAAGTTTCGTAACATTTTATAGCTGCTACCCAGATACGGAATAATGTCCCAACTGCTGCAAGAAGAGCATTCCAATGTCACTACAATCTTAGATGACATAATGCAGTGCCATCAACACATGGGTGAGAAATTATGAACACTGCTTCAGCACAACCAGGTAAGCAGAGAGCACAAACAAACATTGGGACTGTAAGAACTACTGTTATTAAGTTCTAAACACTCATTGCAACAGCTTCCTCAGTGCTGTTGAACATATCTATGCACATAATATTGAGAAAGGACTTAAGCTTTCATCCATACAAGTTGCAAATTGTCCAGAATTAAAAGCCATTGATAAAATTGACCAGATTGAATTTTGTAACCAGTTTTCAGCCAAGTTTGATGAAGATAACATTTCTAAGCAAACTGTGGATGCCCATGAAGCCCATTCTCACTTATGCGGTTTTGTAAATAACTACTACACAAGAAACATTTACACAGTCAGAAGGTAACAATGTGGTGCACAATCTCTTCATAAAAGGTTATTTGCCCCTATTTTCTTGAAGATGAAGAGCAAACAACAACAGTGACTTACAATAAATACATCCATATGGTTGAGGCTTTTTTTTCACCTCGGAACTGGAGCCAACACGGTTCCAGCAAGACGATGCTACGGCACACATGGCTAGAACTTCTATGGCAGTTGTGCATCAACTCTTCAGGGATCACATAATCTCTAAATACAAGATATTGCTTGTCCTCCCAGATCCCCAGATCTGTCTGTGTGCGACCCTTTCTTTGGAGATATCTGCAGAGCAGGGTATATTAAGCTTGTCTACAAAAACCTTGAACTGAAGGAAAGGATCCACAGAGAAATTACTGCTATTTCTGTTGAAATGCTACAGCATTCCTTTCAAAATCTGCATTCCTGGGGGAATGTCATTGTAGAAATAGATGTCAGTTGAAGGACATTATCTTAGAAAAAAATAAAAGGACATTCTTCATTACTTTGGTCTTCATTGAAAATGTTGGAACCTGCATTACGTTGGTCTTCAAAGCCAACATTTGAAATTCTAACATAGCTGAAAACACGATTGAGAGCCCTCAGCCTCAAAGTGTAGCTGAGGGATGTTTTTTAGAAGGAGAGCAGTGTAGCACTTGCGGCCTTTGCCCACAACTGAGAAGCAATGACGGGGCGTAGCCAAGGGATCTGTGCGTTTAAAACTCGAATGATTCACGTTGGCAGCAATTCCTTGTAAAAGTCGCCAAAAATGACTATAAGAAGGGTCGCTTAACCATTACTTTTGTTGGCTTCAGCGAAGGCCAAAGTAATGCAGCAAAGCCAAAATAAAATAGTGGTCTTTATAACTTAAAATGATATGCTATTGTCATTAATTTTCTGTATTTGGCATTTTACTTATTTATTGTTTTGTAGTTAAAAATGTTGTTTCATTTAGACGACACCTGTATTTTGCATTAAGATAGAGTTTAAGTACTTTTGAAATAAAAATGAGGTAAATTAATGGAAATTGTTTTAAAAGGGCCACAAGCATGGAAAGTTTGGGGGACTGCTATATTGTTTTTAAGGATTGAGATGCATTAAAGTAGATTAAATATCACACTATGCGATGTTATGTTTCAGTTCATTCATCGGCCATAGCAACGTTCTCAGTAACTCAACGGGGAGCTCACAGTCAAAGAGTTCATCTGCATCATCTTCCTATCCTCCAAACCATCCTCTTAGTGGATCCAAACATCTCTGTTCAATCTGTGGTGATAGAGCCAGCGGAAAGCATTATGGTGTTTATAGGTAAGTTGAACAAAGAATTAATGCTGTAATTGTAATGAGGTTGTAATGACACTCAGGTTCATGCATATTTGTCTTTTATGGCATTCATGATATAAACAGGACCTGGAAACACTGAATCTATTGAAAAGATAAGCATATGGTTCTGTTCTCATTTCTTCTTAACCTGAAAAATTCCTAAGCCTTTGGTCACAATGTTCATTTGGTTCCGATTAGAGATAGAAACAATGATGTCATGTTATGGGGGCCCATCTTTGGCTTTTGTAATATATTTTATGTAATCCTACCAGTGGCATAGATAAGGGAGGTGTCCAGAGGGTCTGGACACCCTCCGAAATGTAAAAAATGGGGAAAAAAATACGTGGCATTGAATTTTTCAGTCGACTCTATATTAAAAACTTGCCAAGACCAGGCTAAGATTTCTAAAAAGTATAATTAATTTCAATTAATTGTATATATATATATATATATATATATATATATATATATATATATATATATATATATAAAATAAAAAGAAAGTAACAAAACAAAATCTGATGTGTTACACTCACATGACTTTCTCTATTCTTGTACAAAATATTTTTACAAACGCTTATTCTCCATATGCTTCATGTTAATCGAGATGTTAATCTTATTGCTAATTTTCTTGTAGATGCAAGGGGATATGGTAGGATTTAAGCGATAGTAAAATATTTTAAGAGCTGTTTGCTATGTGGAGTATTCCATTCTCATTGCATTACCAGGACAAAAAAAATTCTGATTTGTTACACTCACATGACTTTCTCTACTCTTGTACAAACTATTTTTACAAATGCTTATTCTCCATATGCTTCATGTTAATCGAGATATCGAGATGTTAATCTTATTGCTAATTTTCTTGTATATGCAAGGGGAATTGGTAGGCTTTAAGCGATAGTCAAATGTTTTTAGCGCTGGTTGCTATGTGGAGTATTGCATTTTCTTTGCATTACCAGGACAAAAAAAAATTGAATAACGAATTTGAGAAAAAGTATAAGTATTGGAAAATTTAAGGGAATAACAAGCAATATCTCAAAAATGGTTCACTCAACAAAAAAAAATGTATATGACATAAATTGTGTATATTAACGTGATCTACATTTTTTGTGTAGTAAAATTTTGTCTATCTCTTATGGTTTACCAGTTATGCAAAAGTCGTTCACAATGAAGAATACTTTTGGTGACATTCACAAAAAATTCGAGATATACATTTCATTTTTCATGAAAATATCTTAAACATATATCGTCTTAAACATATATAAATATCGTTAGAGCCATTTTTGAGAAAATTAAAATTTTCGAAAAATGTTCCATGTAAAGGGTAATCTGGGGTGGGGGGATTTTCTTGAAAACCTTTGTGTCGCATCTCTGGAAGATACTGAACCTAAATATCAAGTTTGGTGTTTATCCGACTGTTTGTTTCTGAGTTATGTTGTTTAAAGATGCACACACAGACATGTTTCCAAAAATGCTTTCTTTGGATTCAGTGGGTCTCAAAACATGTATTTCCAGTGAAATTTCGGTATCAAATTTACTTACTATACGTAGTAGAGAAAGTAAAAATATGCATACTATGGTGTATATAGCCATAAAACCCAAGGCTAGGAAACAACAAACAAAGATTCAGAACAATCAAATAAAGAGCCTACTTACTTAATAGAAACTCAGACAAACACAAATGCTATATATTGGACAATATGGAAAGTCCTTCAGCATAAGTGAAATTTCAACACACTAGCTTGACAGTGGTTGGTGATGGGAGTAATGCCAACCTACTGGTGTAACAAGTCTTAAGTGAAAGGCAATTTCACCAAGATTTGTGGGTGTGCATGTATAGTTGGATGGAAATCCTGGGCAAACAGAATGTTTGTAGTGTGCATGCTGGCAGAAATCTTCCACTGGAATCGTCCAATAAAGTTAATGAATAGTATTTAAAATTAATAATTAAGTCGGTAGTAAGACAACTAGAGGTAACACCATTGGTTACTTCATGATTTACACTGCCTAAATTTTTCATTTATATATATAAAATGGGTCCTCAGATTTATTTGACCTTTACTGCCAGTTGGTTTAAATTAATGACATCATCAGTAGTTTATCAAGCCCCTTGTCTTAAAGGGGAGGTGCAGAATTGAACCTTGGACTGCATGCATTTCCTACTTTGTAAACAGGTTGATGTACTGTGTCAGTGCTGAACTGTTTTTGTATGCTCTTTGCATGCAGAGGTTGAGTGCCAAGCTGAAACACACTATGCTATGAAAACTGTCCAATTATTGAGTTACCTATCAGCATACATGCTGAAATTGCGAGTTTACGAGTCACAAACAAAAGATGCTCCAAATGTAAATACCCTAAAGGTACAATACAAGCCGCATTTCTTAAGGTGACAGGTGACCTCGAAATTGTTGGCATCCACCCTTTTTGCTCATCTTTGATTAGTCCTCTGCCAGAGGCACTAGTGATAAACTTGCTTCAAAATATTGACGTTATGCGCAGGCAGATAACTGACTGGTGGCATTGGCCGAATAAATCTGAAGACTCCATATATATATATATATATATATATATATATATATATATATATATATATATATATATATATATATATATATTTAGAATGAAATATGGGTGGCGTTTGTTTTTATTTTATATGCATTTTCTGTGCAGTAATACAACTATGTTCTACTCCATGGCAATCTTAATGAAAAGTCATAGCCTTCTTTGTGGATATATCTATTCTTTTATGACTCGAATGTGTTCATATTTTTGTAATTAGACTTGTTTATTCTTTTAGTAATTTATAAGCTGAAATTAAAAAGTGTTCTATAGCCCATGTCCATCAGAAAGAATTAGAGCTTTGCAATGGTGAAAGAATATCAAAATCAGTGGAGGGGTTTTTGAGATTATCCTATATATACTTGCATACGTACATACAAATAAATGTTCTCTCTGAAAAGTCTTACTTTGTGTCCTAAGCACTTTTGGGGAAGTAGTGGTAACTCATGACATCAAACTAGACACCCCCCCCCAAAAAAAAAATTATCTATGCCCCTGAGTCCTGCCATTATAAAGAGCTTGTTACTGTATTCAATATTGTGTATAATTTGCTTATTATGGCACATGTGCCAATAAAAGCAATGCTGTGTTACCTGAATGGCTTACAAAGAGAATCTGAAACCATTTTGTTATATTCCTTTCTGTGAGCAACCAAGATGCAAAAACCTCTGTATATTGTGAGAACATAGGCTTTCACGGCCGGAGTCATATAACTGGAAGTTATTTCTGGGCTGTTTTGCTGTGGTCTGCTGGAGATATATGTTCCAGACGTTTCGTCTACAACTACAGTAGACATCTTCAGTGACGCTGTCGAAGTCTACAGCGTGAAGTCATCGAAATATATAAGCATCCTAATAATTTTAATAAGAAAGAAGAGGCTTTAAAGCTCAAGAATAACTGGCATCCAGTCATTCAAGGCAAGAAACGTCATATAACACGAGAAAACAAAGCGAGCCAATTAGAAGAGAGGCAGTTGGGCCTCTTCCAGATCGGCACCTGGACCAATCAGCGGAGAGCCCTCTTAGTATAAATATAGCAGCATGAACAGCTGGCATTTCAGATGCAGCGCGTCTTTCTCCTAGAAGACTTTGACAGCGCCACTGAAGATGTCTACCATAGTTGTAGACGAAACGTCTGGAACATATATCTCCAGCAGACCACAGCAAAACAGCTTGGAAACAACTTCCAGTTACACCTCTGTATATTGTTCACACAGACTTGGAAAGTCATGTAAATCAACGCTTTTCACGAAAAGTCTGGGAAATTATAGTATGGTAAAAGCCTGGGATTTTGACAAATCATGCTCTAAAAATAATGCAACTGTGAATCAATGTTTTAATAGTTGCCCACAGTCAGTCAGATCCTGGAGAAAGAAAAATTCAACAAGCATCAACTTTTTGGACTGAAATTCTCTTGTATTATTGTGTATGTGTCAATTTCTAATAATTGCTTTGTATAATTTGACATACCTTCAGTGCTAAGAACAATATTTTATACACTGCTAGATTTTTTTTTAGAGATGCTTGTATAACTTTGTTCTTTGTATTGCTTGATTAGGTTACTTGTATACCCATAATAATTTAAAGGGGAGCATTGGATGGCTATTGTGCTGGTGGAAGCTGATAAAAAAATTTACATATTTATGTGTTTTCAATTAAAAACTGATGTGAAACTGAAAAAATAGTATCCGTGATTGGTCATATAAAATGTTATAACTAAGTTAGGAAAAGTCAGGGAAATCTGTATAAAAATTTCCATCTAAATCCTGATTAAGATCTGAATTTATAATTAATATGCTGTGCTAATAATAAGCTACATCACAGTCTGTAACACCTGCTCACTTCTCTCCTAGGAAAGGAATGTCTTGCTTATCGGTTCAAAATGCCAGGTAATAACAGGGAGAGAAGTTAATATTTCATTTATGATCCTGAAGACACTCTCATTTATGTTAGCTATGCGTATCAAATTATTTCATGATTTATTTTGTACAATTCATAATGTTAAGATTATATAAAATGTTGTATCCAACTCATGGATAATCTAAATGTGACACTGGTAATGTAATCATCAGGATTGTCCACTTGTTGCATTAATTAATTATTTATTTATTATTATTATTTTCAATGTATCAGTTTAAGATTGTCTATAATCTTTGTTATGCCAGTTCAGAAGATTACTGTACTTGTTGCCATGGCAGCTTAGTTAAACAACCAGATGCTAGCTACTCCATTTAAATAAGCAGTCATGTCTGTGAACAAATGAAAAAAAATCTGATATGTAGCATTTACGTGACTTCCTCTATTCTGCTACAAACTATTCATACTAAAGTTTACTCTTCTGTCTTATTCATGTTAATACAGATAAACCTTCATTACAAATTTACACATTGCGTTCAAGTATAAGAAGGATGCAGTAGGCTAAAGCGAAAGTCACATTTTTTAAAAAGATGTCTCTATGCGACGGCTTTGAAATTCCATCCTCTTTGCATGATCAAGAGAAAAAATGAACAGCAACTTACCACTTGAAAAAAGTATAAGTATTTGAAAATTCAAATGAATAACAAAGAATGTCTTAGAAATGGTTAACATTTCAAAAAGCATTTGACATAAATCAACTGCTTTAACGAGGTCTACACTTTTTTGTATAGTAAGATGTCGTCTATCTCTTAGGGTTTACCAATTACACAAAAGTCATTCCGAACAAAGAGGACTTCACAGGCTACTTCCAGAAAATTCGAAAAATACATTTTATTTGACAATAAAAACTTAAACATATGGCATTTTAATCAATCATAACAGCCAGTTTTGAGGAATTAAAAAAGACTGAAAGTTTTTCAATGTAATAGTTTGAGTTGAGGGGATTTACTTGAAAATCTTAACGTTTTATCCTTGGAAGATGCTGGACTCAAATGCCAGGTTTTGTATTTAACCAACTTTCTGTTTTTGAGTTGTGCTGTTTACTCAAGACACACATACAGATCATTTTCTAAGATGTTTTCTTTAAGATTCAGGCAGCCTCAAAACATGTATTTCCAATGAAATCTTGGTACAGAATTTTTTGTTGGAATGCAATACTTCTTCTACTTATTGCCAGTATGTAGTAGAGAAAGTAAAAGGAACAGCTTTGTTAACAAGCATGAACTACTCACTTGGCTGGACTTCATTCCTGATGGCATCAAACAGTAGGCAGACAGATAGTGAAACAATTGAGAGTGTGCAGGAAGAGACCCCACATGTCTCTCATGCTTATTCAGGATGCTGGCGTTGTGGCATACCATTTTGTCCTCCCTCCCTAGTTCAAGCATGCACTCTTTCTACTCTTATCCTCAAACATTTCTCATTCTGATGTTACTGCTCACTATGGGAGGATTGCAAACAATGTCTGTTCCATTTATGATAAAACATGCATGTTGAAATGAACAAGTAGAGTTATGTAACAATTATTGAGCGTCATGTGCTAAATATGCACTTATGCCACAGCCTAAAGGATTGTTTGCATTTGTTAAATTTTAATAACTATTGCATGTGAAGCAAGGATATTAATTAGGAGTTATATTTAGTCAACTTCTCACTGAAAGATGCTTGTAATGGTGAGGTCTGTAATAATTCAGTGATATCTGAATTAATTTGTGACACAATATCTCACTTAAAGGGGATGCAGCATAGCTCAGGTTACTAAAAACAAAGATTGCTGTTGCTGCATGTCAGAGCTGTCAGTGTTCTAACTTGAGTCACTAGGTATATAACCAGAGAAATTACCAGACAACATATTTAAAAAATCTCATGTGTTACACTCGCATGACTTTCTCTACTCGTGTACAAATTATTTTTACAAACACCTATTCTCCATATGCTTCATGTTATTTGAGATATCAAGATGTCCATTCTCTTTGCATTACCAGGACAAAAAATGAATAACGAATTTGAGAAAAAGTACAAGCATTGGAAAATTTAAGGGAATAACAAGCAATATCTTGAAAATGGTTCACTCAACAAAAAAAATGTATATGATATAAATTGTGTATTTTAAGGCGATCTACATTTTTTGTGTAGTAAAATTTTGTCCATCTTTTATGGTTTACCAGATACGCAAAAGCCGTTCACAATGAAGAATACTTTTGGAGATATTCCCAGAAAATTCGAGATATACATTTCATTTGTCATGAAAATATCTTAAACATATGATATTTTAATCAAAATCATTAGAGCCATTTTAGAGAAAATTAAAATTTTCGAAAAATGTTCCATGTAAAGGGTAATCTGGGGTAGGGGGATTTTCTTGAAAACCTTTGTGTCGCATCTCTGGAAGATACTGAACCTAAATACCAAGTTTGGTGTTTATCCGACTGTTCATTTCTGAGTTATGCTGTACACACACACACACACACACACACACGCACACGCACACGCACACGCACACGCACACACGCACCCACCCACCCACGCACGCACGCACGCAATGCTTTTTTTGGGTTCAGGGGGCCTCAAAACATGTATTTCTGGTGAAATCTTGGTATCAAATTTTTGGGTGGAATACAATACTTCCCCTACTTACTATACGTAGTAGAGAAAGTAAAAAGATGGTCTTCTGCTACTATTACGAGTCATTGTCATATATATCTATACCGCTCTGTAAATAATTTTTGTTTGGTACAAAGGTTTGCTCATCACCTTCCTTCATTGATTACCTATAACCTGGATGTTAAATTAAGCACTGAACTGGGCTATAAAACTTAATTTATATAACATGTGTATGTTTAAACATTGCAAACTACTGTACTGTTACGTGTAATAGCATTCAAAGAAAAACTAACCAATAAATCCGAAGGTGTCAAAAATTACGGTGTTCAGGTGTTCTTGCACAGCAGCTGCCACTGATAACTTAAGACGTGCATTAGGGATTCAAAGTTGTGTTTCATTGTCTCCGAATGTGACGAATATTTTGAAAACCAAAACACCACAGAAAGCAGGAGTGTCTACCAAGAAGAATTGAATGATTCAAATTGTTACTTGAAACATGTATTCACTACACAGTTTATATTTTGTTTAATTTGAAGCTCTCTTTTTAATATTATCACTGTATAGCAAGTTTTGTTTTGTTATTTTATATTTGTGCAATTTTTCCGGAATTAAAATTGTGCTAATTTTCCTAAGAAGGCACTGTTTCGTTCTTATAGCAAGTGATATTGCATATATATGCTATCATTTGGTTGTATAGGACAAAAGTCTATAATTTATTTGCATTAGGTTGTTTTGTCTATAATTTAATAGTAAACACAAGAGGAATATTAAACCATGTGTAACACAGTTTGTGACTGATTCCTTCTCTACTATCCTATCCTTAATATTTTAATGATAACGCAATTACAGATTACTGGGTGCCACTGTGTGAAGTAGTGATTGACTCAGGTGTATACCTTGCCGGCACAGACATGGCGTGTTTCTGAGTTGGTTGTCTCTGCTCTATATCCTTTAGTCTCAGAGTTACTTCTTTTCAGAACCCTTTATTTTGGATAATCCATGAATTTTCCATCTCTATCGGTTGGATAACTTTCTGAATTTTGAGGAATCATGATTCTTTCCACTTACATTTCTCTTGGATACGAAAGCATTTTTACTTTCTTTACTACATATAGTGAGTAGGGGAAGTATTGCATTCTACCCAAAAATTTGATACTGAGATTTCACTGGAAATACATGTTTTGAGGCCTCCTGAATCCAAAAATAGCATTTTTGGAAACATGTCTGTGTGTGTGTTTGTGAACAGCATAACTCAGAAACGAACAGTCGAATAAACACCAAACTTGGTATTTAGGTTCAGTATCTTCCAGAGATGCGACACAAAGGTTTTCAAGAAAATCCCCCCAGCCCAGATTTCCCTTTACATGGAACATTTTTCGAAAATTTTAATTTTCTCAAAAATGGCTCTAACAATTTTGATTAAAATATTATATATTTAAGATATTTTCATGACAAATAAAATGTATATGTTGAATTTTCTGGGAATGTCTCCAAAAGTGTTCTTCATTGTGAACGACTTTTGCATAACTGGTAAACCATAAGAGATAGACAAAATTTTATTACAGAAAAAATGTAGATTGCGTTAAAATACACAATTTATGTCATACATTTTTTTTGTTGAGTAACCATTTTCGAGATATTGCCCTTAAATTTTCCAATACTTATACTTTTTCTCAAATGGGAATTCATTATTCATTTTTTTTTGTCCTGGTAATGCAATGAGAATGGAATACGCCACATAGCAACCACCTCTTAAAATATTTGACTATCACTTTAAACCTACCATACTCCCCTTGCATCTACAAGAAAATTAGCAAGAAGATTAACATCTCGATTAACATGAAGCATATGGAGAATAAGCGTTTGTAAAAATAGTTTGTACAAGAGTAGAGAAAGTCATGTGAGTGTAAAACATCAGATTTTTTTAATACCACTGTCCTCCAGTGTGGAAATTGTATATAGGTATTTAATAATTTTTGTGATTATTTTGCTCTTTTTGGAATATCTGCAGCTCTGGCAGCACTACGCCATTCGGTGATGCTGCTGGTAAATGCAAAACTTGTTTACAAAAAGCTCATTGTAGAAAAGTAAAGAACGACATGTGAATGCAACATATCAGATTTGTTTTCTTGTGTTTTTGCTACCTTAAAATAATGCTATGGGAGCATTAAATTGCATCATAGCTTAAATTTTGTGCTACAATGATGTTTAAAAGCCTTGACCATGACAATGTTAAGTGTATAATGTGCCCTTGAGCTTTCCATTCAGCAAACTTGTTGAGGCGTACTTCCTGCACAAGCATGGAATGTCTCTATACAGCGTGAAATCACAGCATACTTTTGTACCTAAGCTTAAACACACACAACTCATTACCTGAAACTTGGAATGATTAATTGATGAAGGAAGTTAAATAAGTGCTCTTGGTTTGTGTTATTTTATACTAATTGCACCATCAGAACATTTTTGGAGGAGAATTCAAAATTTTGGGGAATACAAAAAATATCTAAGTAAATTAATGTAGGTAATATAAACACATTTATTACAACTTTTGAATGAGTGCTTTAATTGTTAACTCAGTTTTAAGTTTGTTAATCTAAATGTAGTGTAATCCTCCCCAAAAAATCTGATGTGTTACACTCACATGACTTTCTCTACTCTTGTACAAACTATTTTTACAAACGCTTATTCTCCATCTACTTCATGTTAATCGAGATAAACATTTGCAGAGTCTATCTTATTGCTAATTTTCTTGTAGATGTAAGGGGAATATATATTTACAAGGGCAGTATCGAAATACAGTAGCCTTTAAGCACATACATATCTCTTAATAGCTGGTTGCTAGGTGCAGCACCATTCCCTTTCCCACAGATTAATACTCTCTGCATATCCAAGACAAAAAATGAATAACAAATTCCCATTTGAGAAAATAAGTATTGAAAAATTTAAGGGAATAACAAGTAATATCTCGAAAATGGTTCACTCAACAAAAAAAAAAAATGTATATGACATAAATTGTGTATTTTAACGCAATCTACATTTTTTGTGTAGTAAAATTTTGTCTATCTCTTATGGTTTACCAGTTATGCAAAAGTCGTTCACAATGAAGAATACTTTTGGAGATATTCCCAGGAAATTCAAGATATACATTTTATTTCTCATAAAAAAATCTTAAACATATGATATTTTAATCAAAATCGTTAGAGCCATTTTTGAGAAAATTAAAATTTTCAAAAAAACGTTCCATGTAAAGGGTAATCTGGGGTGGGGGGATTTTCTTGAAAACCTTCGTGTCGCATCCTTGGAAGATACTGAACCTAAATACCAAGTTTGGTGTTTATCTGACTTCGTTTCTGAGTTATGCTGTTCACAGACAGACAGACAGACACACACACAGACACAAACACGGACATGTTTCCAAAAATGCTTTTTTTTGGATTCAGGGGGTCTCAAAACATGTGTTTCCGGTGAAATCTCGGTATCAAATTTTTGGGTGGAATACAATACTTCCCCTACTTACTATACGTAGTAGAGAAAGTAAAAAAGTAATGTTAAGTACAATTCATGCTGTATGGTATAATGTTGCATAACAAATCATAATTTTTTGGAAATATATAAAAGGAACTGTAACATTATAGGTAGGTATGTAGTTGTTCAGAATGTATAGCATTATTACACTTACTGTATTGGTTCTGTTTAGATACAATAAGATACACAATACCAAGTAATAAAACACTCCACCTGCCAAATGTTCTTGTGTTATGAACCTTTTATTGATTTTAACCTTCCAATTAGTTGTTTGAGCGTTTCTTGTATAGCGGTATCACAATAGCTACTATAATACAGTAAAACCTGCCTTCAACGGACCCCTTGTTAAACGGAAATATTTCATGGTCCCATAAATTTTGCAGTGAAAAACATGCTAAATTCTCTTTATTAAACCCGGAAACTATCTTACACTAACAACGGAAATCAAAGTACGCCTTTTAACAGAAACTTTCCAGTTTCAGAATGCAGAGTTCAGAAAATTTTCAGCCACCCTGTGAAAGTCTGCTCTAAGTACGTAATGTTTAAGTTGAAACATGACTGTATTGCTGCTATCTGA
This sequence comes from Deroplatys truncata, assembly GCA_030765065.1. Lineage (NCBI taxonomy): Eukaryota > Metazoa > Arthropoda > Insecta > Mantodea > Mantidae > Deroplatys > Deroplatys truncata. The sequence continues at coordinate 11,957,146 of CM060987.1, forward strand.
CCAGTCTAGCGGGTTGTGCACTAAAGACAGTCCGAATATTGAGAAACCTGTCACACTCACCCTTCGCTGCATAGTTAAGTTAACAATAAACACAGCTGATTGTCTTATTGTTATCTTTCCTTTCCATTTCCTGCTCTAATGACTTGTCAGACAGCATAGAATACAGCTGCAAACTTACATAGGCAATGATTTAGTTCAGCAGTAGTCACCATGGTTTCGAAAACAAGAGTTGTGCTAGATCTTAACACGAGAGTAACATGATAAATTGAGTGTAAAGCAGATCATGAAGGTGTTCAACGTAGGCAAAACTCAAGTTTACAAGATTCTAAAGAAGAAAACAGAAATTCTGAAGCGGTGGGAAAATTGTGCTAATGGAGAGAGAATTTAAGAAAACTAAAAACCAAGACATCAATGAAATAGTGTGGGAGTGGTTGGTTAGTGTTAGGGCAAAAAATCACCACATATCGGGGCCTTGTTACAGGAATATGCTGAAAAACTGGGTAAGACTGAATTCAAAGCATCTAATGGATGGTTGGAGAGTTTCCGCAAGACATCAGATAATTTTGTGGTGAAATGAATGGAGTTAATATTGAAATCACCACCGATTGGATTGTTTAAGTACCTTCAATAATCCAAGTATATGAACCTGAAAACATAGCAAAGGATGATGAGATGAGACTATTCTTCCACACATTACCGAATGAATAATTGTGTTTAAAATGTGAGAATACGTGTATGTTTATGGTTTAATTTTGTTAGTAGCCTGGGCCTACCTTAGTTAAACGGAAATGTTCGCGAGAGCCCTGTTCAGTTCCGTTGAAGACGGGTTTTACTGTACCTATAAGACAGCCCCTTTGTGAAGCTTTCCAGCGGCGTAAAAAAAGGAACTAAATAGCTTAAATTGAACTCTCAGAAAAATTGGGGGAAGGATAATTGCATTTGGGGAAGATGTACAACAGCCTTTGTGGAGGATGGGCATGCCTGACCACATGGATATGTTTTAAAATTCAATAATTTGACATTATTGAACCAGTTAAAACTAATACTACATATTGCTTATTCCAATAAACCTTTTATACTAGAACTTGAATAAAAAGCAGTGCTTATTAACAAACAGCTAATGAGATATATTAAAAAGGGCATTAAAAATATCTGATGTGTAGTAGCATTCACGTGACTTTCTCTTCTCACTCTTTACAAATTATTCATATAAAAGCTTATTCTTCTATCTAGTTCTTGTTAATATGGTAGGCTAAAGCAATAGTCAGATTTTTAAAAAGATCACTATGTGATACCTTTGAAATACCATGCTTTTTGCATGATTACAAGAAAAACCAACAGCAACTTACCTTAAGGGTTCGACTCCCATATATGTCAGTTATTATAAAAACTTACAAAATTGTGGATAAAGTGCATTCATAATAATCCAGAATGCAAAAGGAAGGAGTTAAGCACTAGATGTTGCCGAAGCAAATCATCTAACTCAGCTGGTCACTCTTCTTAGTGACAGCAGTTATATAGGAGAAGCTGGCACCAAGATGGAGGGCAGTGAAAGTTGCTAAAAAATCGACAACAGATCATTAAATCAATGATCAACTGCTTCACTCCTCTACTTATAAAAAACATGCTTTGCTTAGGACCCTCAAACCTGTGCTACACTTTGTGGCTTAGGGCCCTCCCAGAAATTGGGGCACTTCATCTTTCTGCTGTGTCTGGGTTGCCAATGTTGGCAGCAGAAGCAATATTCCCATAATGTCTTAGGTGGGATGCATATATAATAACTTGTTAATAATGAACATACAATATGTATATTTGTGTTGTGCAATAAAATAATTATGGAGATTCCTTGTGTTGTGTGAAGTGGGTCTGAGTGAGTGACATATATGGGAGTATTTCGGAAAAAAAGTTGTGGTTATATGAAAATTCAAACCAATAACAAAGAATATCTTGGAAATGGTTAATACCACAAAAATTTACTTGACTTAAAATTGTGTGCTTTAATGAGATCTATATTTTGTGCAGTAGGATTTTGTCTGCCTCTTATGGTTTACTGAATATAAAAAGGTTGTTCAGAATGAAGAGAACTTCAGAGACTATTCACTGAAAATTCAACATATATGCTGTATTTGTTATTTTGTTAATATACGGTGTATTAACTTAAATTGTTAATGCAATTTTTTAGAAAATCAAAAACATTGACAAATTTTCCGACGTAAAGGGTAGTTTGGGGTGGGCAAATTTCACACACATGCACACACTGAAATGCAATACTTCCTCTGCCTGTTAGGAAAGTAAAAAGTAGAGAATTTCCTATGTGATAACAGCCCAATTATGGTGTATTAATCACATTTTAAGTTAAATAATTGTATTAATAAAAATATATATTTATTGCATTTGTATATTTGTGTCAATGAATTTATAGGTGGGTATGTGTGTGGAACTCAGAAATGAAATATCGAATGAATACAAAATTTGGTATTTAAGTTCAGCATCTTCCGAGGATTGTAGCGGATGTTCATGTGTCCTTGTGTACAGTCTAGATCTCCATAGGTGTTCTGTGCTGGCTGCTAGTCGGAGAGCTGAGGAAAAAATTCCTATCCTAGCTAATTTGATAATGTGATTTTGTGGGTGAAGACAGATGATAAACTGATTTCCCTTGCAGTGGCGATTTGTTGCTCATTGCAGTGTGAGATATAATCTTTTTAATTTGATAATTATATCTCTGATTCCTATCATTGTTACTAATGTCTTGTAATGATATTAATGTTCACTATTTACACGGCTGCTGCTTTATGGGTTCCTCGATAGAGCATGTATAACTTGACTAATTTTGAAGATTTAGAAGCTAGTAACAGTGATGTGTCATAATTTAAAATAGAGAGTTGAGGGTTGTTACACTACATCACTATAATATTCTTACTTGAATGCGTTTCGGGAACTGAGTTGAGAGAAAATGTTGACGATGGGAACAAGCCGTCTCCCGAAACGCGTTCAAGTAAGAATATTATAGTGATGTAGTGTAACAACCCTCAACTCTCTATTTTAAAACATGTATAACTTGTCAGTGTTGGAACAGGAAGGAAAAATCTGTAGAAAACAATTAACACTTGAAAAGTTAGTTAATAAACTCAAAACTTTAATTGCATACGTTGAATATGCTCTTGAGACGCTATACACTGTATTTTTCTGAAGAATTGAGTTTGTTGAAGCTGTAGTATAGTACTGTGTTATATAGCTTTACTTTTGACTGATAAATTTTCTAAGTTCTTGTTTAACAATTGGTATATTCACTGAAAGTACCTAAATCTGTGTACTCGTAGTAACTTAAACTTTATAACAATGACACTCTTTAACATACACACTACATTACTTGAGGTAATTAATATCCGGATCGTTAACACTTGTGATCCTTACATCATAGCACTTTCCACCCAACAGACTTAAGCTAGGGACGCTGTCACAACTTTTCTTAACTTAAATATTTTCTCTTTAAATTTCATTGGCTGATTTCTTTTGCTTGGAAACTTTTAGATTTACTTAGAAAGCCTATCATTTGCTGTACGTAAACACGTGGCCTTCCTTTAAAATCTGTTCATTACAATGTATTTTTCAGCTACTTCATGGAATTTTCCACCCATTTCTTACTTTCTCTTATATACATTGACTCATGGTTGTCTGTCCTATTGTGTCTTCCTTCTACAACTTGGCTCAACTGCACCCTTGCACTCATGAACTGTTGCTTTTCTGCAATGTTTAAGTTTCCAGCAGCTTCAACTAACTCCTACACAAATATAAAAATCTGATGTGTTACACTCACATGACTTTCTCTACTCTTGTACAAACTATTTTATAGACGCTTATTCTCCATATGCTTCATTTAATCGAGATGTTAATCTTATTGCTAATTTTCTTGTAGATGCAAGGGGAATTGGTAGGCTTTAAGCGATAGTCAAATATTTTAAGAGCTGGTTGCTATATGGCGCATTCCATTCTCTTTGCATGTCCAGTACATAAAAAAATATATAACGAATTCCCATTTGAGAAAAAGTATTGAAAAATTTAAGGGAATAACAAGCAATATCTCGAAAATGGTTCACTCAACAACAAAAAATGTATATGTGTATTTAACGCGATCTACATTTTTTATGTAGTAAACTTTTGTGTATCTCTTATGGTTTACCAGTTATGCAAAAGTCGTTCACAATGAAGAATACTTTTGGAGACATTCCCAGCAAAATCAAGATATACATTTTATTTGTCATGAAAATATCTGAAATATATGATATTTTAATCAAAATAGTTAGAGCCATTTTTTTTTTGAGAAAATTAAAATTTTCGAAAAATGTTCCATGTAAAGGGTAATTTGGGGTGGGGGGATTTTCTTGAAAACCTTTGTGTCGCATCTCTGGAAGATACTGAACCTAAATACCAAGTTTGGTGTTTATCCGACTGTTCATTTCTGAGTTATGCTGTTCACACACACACACACATATGGACATGTTTCCAAAAATGCTTGTTTTGGATTCAGGGGATCTCAAAACATATATTTGCGGTGAAATCTCGGTATAGAATTTTTGGGTGAAATACAATACTTCCCCTACTTACTATATAGAGAAAGTAAAAAGCTACTTAATATCTCATTACATTACAATTATGTTGAATATTAATATTATTTTACATGCTGTAATTCTCATATTAATGATTATTTTGATGTGGACTAATAATTATTGTCCTTGTTGATTATTAGTATACATACACATACGCATGCGGCCATAAATACTTTCCCTTAAACTTTGATTTATTGAAAGAATGGTGCCTATTCAGGCGGCTAGCAACTTTCCCTAAGAATGCTATAAAACTTTCCACTACTATTTAAGTTATTCTGTAGACCCATCTAGTGCATCTCACGATATTCCCATCCATATACTTGCAGAATCTTCCGTCTGACTGCACAACTTAATCACATCACTGGTGAGTACAATAACTGCTGCGTTGATAGCAAGTGTAACAGTATACAAGAAAATCAGAGAATGACCAAACTTGGGCCTCCCTCCCCTTTTATTTGTTCTGTGGTGTCAAAATTTGCATCTTTATTTGTTACAATCATTTCTGTTGGTTCTTATGTAGCATTACATAGTGTGCTATGAGAATAAAATGTGCCAAGTTTTGGATGTCACGCGTTCTGATGACTTGTTTGGTAAAACCCACTATGTTCTTACTTTAAAGCACATTTTTTCCTTCTATTTTACCAACTCTCTTGAGCTCCAGGAATTGGAGCACTATTTCTGGCTCTCTTTATTTTCTGAGGTTTAGATTGAACCCTGTGCGCATTAATGTGTATGCACCTGTGGTCTTTCATCCCTATTTCAATAATTAATGCTGTGTTACAAGTTGATTTTACATTCAATTTATTCACAATATTATTTAACATTGATTCTTAATCCTGTTATTTCCAATATTTATATACTATCATTTTCCCATACTTATTTGCTATCGGGTATGTCCCCTTACAGGATGTGACATGAAGATTTTCTAGAAATCCCCATCCCAAACTACCCTTTACATGAAAAATTTGTCAACACTTGATTTTCTCAAAAATGGCGCCAATGACTTTAATTAATGACATTTGATATTTGTGTATATCTTGAGTTTTCTGGAAATAGCCTGTGAGTCCTCTTCATTGTGAAGGACTTGATTGTTGGTAAACCGTAAGGGATAGACGAAATCTTCTGCACAAAAAATATAGATTTTGTTAAAGCACACAATATATGTCAAAAGTTTTTGTGATGTAAATCATTTCCAATATATTCTTTGCTATTGGTATGAGATTTCAAGTTCTTTTTTTAAGTGGTAAAGGCACTATACGCTTTTTCTTGTGGTGATGTAAAGAGCATGGAATTTCAAATTGACCCCTTTTTGAAATATCTGACTATTGCTTTAATCTACTGTATCCTTTTACATGCAAGGAAATGTATAAATACGTAATGAAGATTTATCTAACAGGAAGCAGATAGAATAATAAGCTTTTGTGAGTATAGTTTGTAGAACAGTGAGTAGAAAAAGTCATGTGAAAGGAACATATTAGAATTTTTACTTTCTCTACTACGTATAGTAAGTAGGGGAAGTATTGTATTCCACCCAAAAATTTGATACCGAGATTTCACCGGAAATATATGTTTTGAGATCCCCTGAATCCAAAAAAAGCATTTTTGGAAACATGTCCATGTTGTAAGAGAACAAATTGTATATGTGTTTGGAGTACCACGTTGTGGAAGCCAATTTACGAGAGCAAATATGTGTTTACTTCACGCGAAGCCATCTTGTGTGACGTCATTCGTTGGTCTGGTCCATAGTTCCCTCTGGCGTAGCAATTTGTATCAGTTTTTGAAATAACTTATTTTAAATGTCCTCCGGTTAGCTGTTTGGGATCGAACATGTTTCTCTTGCAGGGTGTGAAGCGGAAAGGAATCTTTTGTCTAGAAATGATATTGACGAAGAAGTTGGTTTTATAATCTTTATTGCAGAACACGTTCACGAACACTTTCACAGATTTATCTAGATAATCGCCATACTGAAACTGTTTATAATAACTTCTTATCACTTTTAACTCACGTACTTCAACTTTGTATATTTAACTGTAGAATACTTTATAAGATTTCTCGTACTTCTGCTGCGCGTAACTTTACGAATTGAGAGACCGAAATGAGAATCTTGTTGAACTGGGAGCTGACGTGTTATGTGTTGAGAATCTTGTTGAACACTGGGGGACCCGCTACCTCGACCTGGCTTATTTATAGGCTAGCCTTAAGATACGCCTAATGATTATAAATGAAATGCTATTGGCTTATAAAACGCGCCAACATTAGCGTCTATTTTAACATCCAATGAAAACCACTAATACATATTTCTTTTAGAGAACATTCTGGAAGCTTTTTTACCGAAAAGGCGCGAAACATTACGTAACTTCCTGGTTCCCGGTACTGATAAACAACTCACTCCTTGCTGAAGTATTGCGTTATTGTTAACAGTTTCAGTAGAGCCGTATATTATTATTTACCAATAATATTTACAATTAATAAACCTCTGAAATCAATGTCACATAAAAATACATATTTATATTACAATTATTATTTACCTTTAAGTAATTTGTGATACAAATTACCGTATCATATGCCCCACTAGAAACATAATTATAAATATTTATAACTTGTTTAGAAATTTTATAATTTTGTTTTTAGTCTCCTAAATCTTGTAACACACGCTATCACTTTCACTAAACACTTCACACGCATTTAACACACGACATATGTTTTATCTCGCCACTACTTACTGGCTCTGGTTTAATTAATTTAGATATTCATCTGACATCACAAATTTTTTTTTATAGCAAATACTTTACCCTAAATTATTTAATCACTGTTTCAAAATTGTTTACCCTCTTACATTGTTGACAAAAATTTATACATTTAAGATTTTTTTTTTTTTTTTTTTTAATTATACATATTTACCAAAATATTTACCCTCTACATATATTTACATCTCTTATATCTAGGCAATGTTTCACCTTTTCTGTTTGCTACATAAGTATTTGTTTTGAATTATTTTTACCATTTTTGTTATTTTGAATTTTATTTTAACAATACTCTTGTAATAGTATTTATGTACTTTACTTTAATATAACATCATGCTTTATTTCACAAGTCCAGTTACTAATAACATGTTATTTTCCTCTCAAACAGTTAGTCATGACCACAATTTATTTCTACATTTACATGACGTACATTTTTATTTAACCCTCTTACGTTCCAATACATTGCTCTGCATTTCGCCTTTAACTATCCAGCATTTACTATTTATCATCTTTGTCTTTTATTTCACCATGATCTTCATGGTTGTATGGTTTAAGCATCTCAATATGGAACTTTCCTATGCTTTTTCGAGTTGTTGGATTACATAACTCATATGTGTTAGTTCCATACACTTCAACAACTTCATATGGTCCATGGTATTTGAGAAACATTCGCCAATAAAGTTTATTTTCTTTGTCCGACAATTTCTTGGTTTTAACCAAAACTAAATCTCCTATTTTGATCCTCCATTCCTTTCTCTTCTTTTCTTCATGTTTCATTTTTCTTTTTATGGCTTTTTTCTTCATCCTCTCAAATGCTTTTCGGAACATCTCTTCTTCTGTTGGTGGTATCGAATGCGCATCTGGAATGGCTTCTGGAATTTTTTTACACATTGTATTAATCTTCTTTCCCAACTTAAGTTCACATGGTTTGTATCCTGTCACATTGTTTATGGTTTCATTTAGTAGGTTCTGAACGAAGTTCACGTATCCATACCATTGGGTGTGTTTTCGATGACATAACACCCTTAAATAATTTGAAATTTCCTTAATTTCCCTCTCCACTGGGTTGGAGTTAGGTCTGTATCTTGACGAAAAATATTGTTTAATACCATTTTCTTTCAGTCCGTCCATAAATTTTTTTCCTGTGAAGTACGAAGCATTATCGCTCAATACAGATTGAATAGGTCCTTCTTCTATCACATATGACTTAAGTAGTCTATTTAAACATGCTAAACCTGTAGGTTTTCTCAAAGGGTAAATTCTTACATATTTGCTGAATATATCATAACAGACAAATATATATTTATTTCCAAATTGACTTGGAGGCATCGGACCATGAATATCAATACTAATTACACATCTCGGCTTATCTCTTATAACCGAATTAGTTTCAAATGCATATGCTGCATTTATTTGCTTTGCCTTCTGACACAGGTTGCAGCACGATATAAATTTGCGAACTTTTTGACGCAATTTGGATATGTATAAATTCTCTAAAATCATAGAAGTTGTTCGGTCCGTCCCTGAGTGTGCTAACCCTTCATGAAAATTCTTAATTAGTTCCTTTTCCATGCTTTTCGGAACCATTACCTTCCAACTAGGCATTTCTTTCCCATGCTTTTTGTATAATGTCCCATCTCGAATTGCTATAATTTCTTTCTTTGCCTCCTCAATCAATGGTGCATTTTCTTTAAGTTCAAATAATTTTGCATCCTCATTTTGAATTTCCCCCATATTTTTCAATTTTCTAATCATTTCTTTGCTTACAGGAATTTCAATTGTCAATATTTTGACTTCATTTCTAGGCCTTTCAATATTTTCGGGAATTTGTGGGTTGTAGTTCAATCTTGATAGTAAATCACTGAAGGTATTGTTTTTGCCAGGAATGTGGATAATCTCAATATCGAATGCAGATATTGCATGAATGTATCTAGCAAGTTTTCCACTACATAATCTACACCGTTGTATGAAAGTTAAGCTTATGTGGTCTGAATACACCTTCACCTTTTTCTGATAAATATAGGTTTTAAAACGAATTAATGAGAAATATAGTGCTCCAATTTCTAACTGAGTCACTGAAGAATTTCGCTCAATATTTGTAAGTCCTCTAGAAGCTGTACTAATGACGTGAAAGTCATTGTTGATGTCTCGCTGTCCTAAAATTCCGGCGTATCCTTGCATTGATGCGTCGACATAAATCTCATATTCCAAATCTTCTCTGGGCCTCTCAAGTAATATGGACTTAGCAAAGAGTTCCTTTACTCTCTCAAAACATTTTTGATGATCCTCTGTCCATTTCCACTTATTGTTCTTTCGGAGTAGCTGCCGCAGTGGTTCGATTTCAGCCGAATATCTTGGTACGAACTTACTCTGAAAGTTCAATACCCCTAAGAGACGTCTAATTTGTTTTACGTTCCTGGGTGGCGGAATTTTCATTATTGCTTCTATTCTTTTCTGATCAGGTCTTATACCTCGTTCATCTACTACATAACCCAGAAAATTTATTTCCTTGACACAAAATTTTGATTTTAGTATGTTCACAGTCATACCATGTTGTTGTAGTGTATTTAACACATAATGGACATTATTCATGTGTTCTTCAAATGTTTGACTAATGATTAAGAAGTCGTCAATATACTTTATTAAAAAGTCATCTGCAGAATTTCCAAAGATACTGTGAATGGCTCTCAAAAATCCACTTCCCGAGTTTTTTAAACCAAAAGGATTTACACAAAAGCGATACTGGATCCCTGAGTACTGAAATGAAGTGTAATCACGCACTTGCGGATCTAATTCCACTTGCCAATAGGATGCAGTGAGGTCAATGGATGTCAAAAATCTTCCTCTTGAAAGTTTTGTAATTAGTTGTTCAATTCCCTCACTTTGAAAATGATCTGGTTTCATATATTTGTTGACATATCTACCGTCTAAAGTTAATCTCAAACTACCATCTCGTTTAATACTCCAGCAGATTGAATTTATGTATTGAGAATTACTTTGCTCAATAATCCCATTTTCTAACATGCTATTTATTAATTGTCTAGCTTTGTCTCGAAGACTTATAGGTAAATTGTCATACTTGTGCCTATATGGTGGTACGTCTTCTACTTGAAATGTATGCTGATATACATTACATCTGCCTGGGATATTACTAAATACTGAACTATTGTTCATCAAAACATCATGAAGGATTTGTTTTTGCATTATCGTAAGATTATAAGCTTCTTCACACTTGTGTATTATTTCCTCATTTCTCTTCTCTTTCCTGCTGTTGTTTGTCTCGCTCACATGGTCGTCTTTTGTTTGGATTGTAAATTCCTCTACTTTCTCTGGCATTTCTGCTAGCTGTTGAAAATATGGCGTGGTATTCCCTTCATATTCTGTGACTACCTGCTTTATCTGACTATTTCTATCAGTTTCTGTTATTTGCACAAAAAACTCTTGGTCACAAATATTTTTCTCATCCTTTGTCATATCGATTACAGAAACTTTTTCTTTTATAAATGGTACCCTTATTTCTTTATCTTCTTTTGTTATTTTTAACTCTTCATGTTTAAAATCTATACATGCTTCATATTCATGTAGGAAGTCACATCCTATAATTATGTCACAAATCAGATGGTTTACAATTAGAAACATAACCTCAAAATTCTCTCCGCCAATAAGTATGCTAAGTAGAGCTTGTGTTTTTATGACCTGTGCAGTTCTTCCAATTGCAACACGACAAACTAAATTACTAGTGGGAAGAGCCATAATCTTGTTACCTTCATTAATTAAATTTATGTAAAATTTCTGTGAGCAAATTGAAGCTGATGAACCAGAATCTATAGTTGCAATGATTTCTTTCTTCGCAATTTCCATTCTAACATGAGGTGACTCAAAATTTTCTCCCTTATCTTTTGTTGCTGTAATCTTATTACAGGGTGTATGTGTAGGCGTATGATTTGTATTGGTAATGGATACTGAATTATTAAAGACGTCCTGAGAACCTACTGCACAGGAGTCTGTTAACAGTTTTCCTGGTTATTTCCATGTTCACGTACGGGACTGCCATTCCTAACAGGTGCTAAATCTATCTCCGTGTCGCTACCATTGTTTTGAGTTCCCCTTCCTCGAGTTCGAAATCCTCGATTTCTGACACTTTGTCCCCTTGGCACGTAATTTTCTTGCCGTTCCTCAGATCTTTCTCGGTTATTATTTTCCCTCCAGTGAGTGAAATTTCCCCTCTGTCTAGTGTACCTCCTTCCATAATTTTGCCCTCTTTCAGGCAATCTTTCTGTCCGGACATAATTTATTTGTTCCTGCCGGCCTGGTCTCCTATCTATCCTTGATCTTTCAAATTGTGGAACGTATGATTGATACCGTTGTCTGGTATTAATTTCATGATGTCTGTCTTGTCCTCTTATTTGTTGATAACTACCTTGGTAATTTCTTCTATCTTGTACATCTAAAAATCTATGTTCCCACTCCCGAGACATATCTTCTTCCTGTTGTTCCAAAGCTGTTATTAATTCTGTCATCTCATAGATGTTCCGTGGTTTTGCAATTAATAAGTAATTTTGTATCCTTATAGGATAATGCCTTGCGAGCAAACTCACAAAATCTTCCTCACTGATTGGAGGTGACAAGTTTCTAACCTGACTTGCATGTTTTAGTAAGTAATCAGTCATCGATATTCCCCCTCGTGGATTAAATTGACCATGACTAAGCATTGCTCGTATTCTTTGCTGTACCGTAACATTCCAAAATCTGTTCATGAATAATCTTTTAAAGGATTCATATGAAATTTCACCCCCTGATACCATTTGTAACCAATCTAAGGTTTTCTGGTCCAAACATCTTTTGACAACTATCATTTTCAATGCTTCAGGTATCTTTTTAATTTGAAAATACTCTGATAATTCTGCAATGAACTGTACTGGACTGGAGTTTTCATTAAATTTTGGAAGTGGAAAATCACTTAAGATATGATTGTAATTTTGCAAATTCCCTATTCCCATATTTAAATTCTCTAGTGTAACTTGTGCACTCTGAGTTTCAGCATTAGCTATAGATGAAGCTGCCGCATCACTCACATTATTTGTCATACCTGAGGAACTACCTCTATCATTATTTTGTACATCTGACACATGCACATCACATATATTTGCCCTTGAATTCAATTCTAATCTATTTACAGTACCCTGCAGATTTTCTATTGTCTGTTCCAATTTTTTATTATTCTCATTTTGAACAGTTTGGTGTTTGTTAATTTCAGAAGTTAGCTTTTGATTCAAATCTTTAGACAAATCTTTAACTTCATCAGACAATTTATTTCTCTGTTTTTCTGACTCCTTCTGAACTTCAGATATTTCCCCTCTGAAATTAACTTGCACCTGTATTAAATCTGCATTTGTAGCCTCCATCATCTCTTTTAACTCACTTGAAATGCTACTCATTCGGCTACCTAGCTCTGTACATTTTACATTAACATGCTCTATTTTATTATTCACCTCAATTTTTTGGTTAGATATTTCCCTGCTCATGTCTAACATTTTCTTTGAAACTTCACCTATTTCCTGTGCTATCATTTCTTGATTTTCATTTTTCATTCTAATCATACTACTATCTAGCTCCATGAATTTCTTTTCAATTTCTTCCCTGTTTTGTTCTAAGCTTTTACCAATATCTTCCCTCAATTCCCTATTATTCTTTTGCATATCTTCCCTTAATTGATCTGTAATACTCTTACTAAGATCTTCCCTTAATTCTTCCCTCAATTCCCTCTTATTCTTATCTAGTTTTTGTTCTAAACTCCATCAATATCTTCTCTTAATTCCCTATTATTCTTTTTCATATCTTCCCTCATTTTCTCATTACTCTCATTCAACTTTTTCAGCATTTCCTTAATCATACTAGTATCAAGATTAACATTTCCTGCTATTCTACTCTCACTTTCTGCACTAACATTTTCATCTTCAAACCCCAAAAAATCTGGGCTATTTCCTGTACTTTGTATTGGATCACAGCTAACTGTTACACTATCTCCCTCCATAATTATTTCTTCTGTATTGCTAGCAGCCATTGTTTTTATTTTCCTACCGCTCCTAAGTATCATTTAATTACCTTTTTGATGCTGTCTGATGCTGTAGCTTTGATGTCCAGCGTTCTGCCCCATTCTCCTAGGTTTGTATGTCGCTTCTGCGTTGTATGATGATGAATCTACGTTGTCTCGATTTTTTTGTAGTTGAATTTCCCTGTTGTCTCGGAATCTGCGTCTTGTAGATCGTTTCACTGCTGCGTTCGCCTCTTCCTGGTTATTCTTGTTCCTTTCCTAGTAGCTTTGCCCCACGTTATGGTCATCTTATTCCTTTCCTGGTCACTTCGCCCCACATTGATGGCGCCAATTTGTAAGATAACAAATTATGTTTGTTTATAAATGTTTGTTACATAACTTTAACTGCCCCACGTTGGGCGCCAATTTGTAAGAGAACAAATTGTATATGTGTTTGGAGTACCACGTTGTGGAAGCCAATTTACGAGAGCAAATATGTGTTTACTTCACGCGAAGCCATCTTGTGTGACGTCATTCGTTGGTCTGGTCCATAGTTCCCTCTGGCGTAGCAATTTGTATCAGTTTTTGAAATAACTTATTTTAAATGTCCTCCGGTTAGCTGTTTGGGATCGAACATGTTTCTCTTGCAGGGTGTGAAGCGGAAAGGAATCTTTTGTCTAGAAATGATATTGACGAAGAAGTTGGTTTTATAATCTTTATTGCAGAACACGTTCACGAACACTTTCACAGATTTATCTAGATAATCGCCATACTGAAACTGTTTATAATAACTTCTTATCACTTTTAACTCACGTACTTCAACTTTGTATATTTAACTGTAGAATACTTTATAAGATTTCTCGTACTTCTGCTGCGCGTAACTTTACGAATTGAGAGACCGAAATGAGAATCTTGTTGAACTGGGAGCTGACGTGTTATGTGTTGAGAATCTTGTTGAACACTGGGGGACCCGCTACCTCGACCTGGCTTATTTATAGGCTAGCCTTAAGATACGCCTAATGATTATAAATGAAATGCTATTGGCTTATAAAACGCGCCAACATTAGCGTCTATTTTAACATCCAATGAAAACCACTAATACATATTTCTTTTAGAGAACATTCTGGAAGCTTTTTTACCGAAAAGGCGCGAAACATTACGTAACTTCCTGGTTCCCGGTACTGATAAACAACTCACTCCTTGCTGAAGTATTGCGTTATTGTTAACAGTTTCAGTAGAGCCGTATATTATTATTTACCAATAATATTTACAATTAATAAACCTCTGAAATCAATGTCACATAAAAATACATATTTATATTACAATTATTATTTACCTTTAAGTAATTTGTGATACAAATTACCGTATCAATGTGTGTGTGTGTCTGTGAACAGCATAACTCAGAAACGAACAGTCGGATAAACACCAAACTTGGTATTTAGGTTCAGCATCTTCCAGAGATGCGACACAAAGGTTTTCAAGAAAATCCCCCCTACCCCAGATTACCCTTTACATGGAACATTTTTCAAAAATTTTAATTTTCTCAAAAATGGCGGTAACGGTTTTGATTAAAATATCATATGTTTAAGATATTTTCATGACAAATGAAATGTATATCTCGAATTTTCTGGGAATGTCTCCAAAAGTATTCTTCATTGTGAACGACTTTTGCATAACTGGTAAACCTTAAGAGATAGACAAAATTTTACCACACAAAAAATGTAGATCGCGTTAAAATACACAATTTATGTCATATACATTTTTTTTGTTGAGTGAACCATTTTCGAGATATTGCTTGTTATTCCCTTAAATTTTCCAATACTTAACTTTTTCTCAAATGGAAATTCATTATTTATTTATTTTTTGTCCTGGTAATACAAAGAGAATGGAATACTCCATATAGCAACCAGCTATTAAAACATTTGACTATCGCTTAAAGCCTACCATATTCCCCTTGCATCTACAAGAAAATTAGCAATAAGATTAACATCTCGATTAACATGACGCATATGGAGAATAAGCGTTTGTAAAAGTAGTTTGTACAAGAGTGGAGAAATCATGTGAGTGTAACACATCAGATTTTTTCCCTTTGTTTTATGAAATGCAAAATGGATAACATCCAGTGGCAAAGATGCAATCATTCATGTAGTTAACATACTATGGCTCTTGGAGAGCTCCGTTATATGCACCCAAGTGCTGTTGATAAACATTTGATGGATTATAATTTCCTTGTACCTACATTAAAACCACTTTGTTTTGTTATTTCTGATATTTCACAACACTAAATTAAATGAATGAAGTGTAATTATTGGAAATAATATGGATAAAGTTTACTGCTAAATAAATGTTGGTACGTTTTCAGCTGTGAAGGATGCAAAGGTTTCTTCAAGAGGACTGTGCGAAAGGACCTGTCATATGCATGCAGGGAGGACAAAAACTGTATCATAGACAAAAGGCAAAGGAACAGATGTCAGTATTGTCGCTACCAGAAGTGCCTCAGCATGGGGATGAAGCGAGAAGCTGTTCAGGTACTTTACAACTTCTGTTGTTTTGGAATTGCTCATTGTTAATATCGAGTAGTTTATTGTTATATGTCCACCTTAGTATAGCAGTAAGTTATTGTTTTTGGTTTTGTAAAAGTGTTGTTAGTTATGTATTTTTATCTTTTTGAAAACGTTTCTTTTTACCTAAGATGTTGGAGGGAGGAGGTAGAGGGGACAAACAAAAAGGAAAAGCAGCTATGTCAATTATTAAAGGATGCTTGTACAAAACACCACATTTAGAGGTAAAATAATTACAAAGAGTTATAATACAGGGTCTTTGGTATAAAACTTGACCACTCGCACAGGGTTTTGCATCTGGGTAGCACAACATGCTGTGCCAACACTCTGTTTTCGCTTCTTAAATCTGCATTTCCTGTAAACCTGTGCATAAAATACAACAAAATTCACTCTTACCTTCTAGCAAATGCTGTATGTGCAGGAGTCGCTGAAACCCCAACTTGTGTTAACTTCGATAGTGATTTTCGTGGCAAACTTTCAAGATTTTTACCAATTTCATTTAATGTTTCTTCTGTTAAGGGACACAGGGACTGAGTTTTTAGGTGAACATAAAAAAAAATTCTATTCTTTTAATTATATAATTCTATAGACACCCATGAATCATTTTCGCCAAACATTTCTCGCAGTCCATTTTTAAAAGCCCAGCAACATGCTAAATTACCCCTGTGCTTCCTTTTAACCCCACTGGATGCTTTTTGTATGAGGTTTTTCTCAGTTTTACATTTTTTGCACATAAAATTTATTCCTTACATTTCAGTTTTATTCTGATTTGTTTGCAAATTTGCATACGTAATCTAAAATGTGCTAGCTGAAAATTCAAGCATCCATTGTCTCATAAAAAATTAATTTATACCGAAAAACGATAATTTTAAGACCAAGTTCATAAAAACAAAATTTTATTTCTCTACAACTAATAATATCAACTTCAACCAAATCCTTAATTTATTTTCACTGTACTAAAGTATCAGAAAATGTCACTAACATACTTCACTGACAAATTTGAATGTGCAAGGTAGTTTTAGAGAATTTACATTTTTTTCCCTGAATTAAAAAATATTGTATTATATGAAAAGTTATATTCCTTCATTTACTCATATTACGCTAATTTGTAAGTAAATAGCTTTAAAATAATAATAAAAAAAATGGAGAAAATTCAGTCCTGGTGTTCTCTAACACTCTGTTTGCATATGTTTCTTGTTTTGTAATGAAGCAGTGGTCTCGGATTTGTTCACAAGATCGTGAATTGAAGTTCTGGAAGGAGAAAATTGTGCCGTTAACTTCAGGAAGAACTGTTCATGAACGTGATTAGCTGATTCATATTTAAAATAACATTTACATACAAATATAAGTTGTTGTAAAGAAACTGCCTTCCTATCTTTGTAAATAAAAGTGGACTACTGATGCTAATGACTACGTGGTAATTGGAGGACAGAAAGCCTGTCATGAGTGTGGGGATTGGGGGAAGCCATCCGGCATTGGTTCTGACGCACAACACTATGTGAATGGTCAGGTTTTACGCCGAGATCCAATATGATGGTGGAAGCACAAGTGTTATACGTTGTTGAAATATGGGGGAAAGAGGTTATTTTGGAGACAGTTCTGAAATATTAGCATAGGATTCTACATTTTAATGAGAATAACTTACTAAAATAATATTTAATTTATCAAGAATCATCTCTAAGGCATAAATGTTGAATAAATAGCATAAGAAATATTTTAGAATGCAATGACTAAGTAATATTTGGAGGAAGAGAGAAACAAATAGTAAAGGTTGTGGGAAAGAGGTGAGATAAAAATTTTAATATATTTGTTTAGTGGCTTAACAGAAAACAGATCATTGGTATCTTATGTTGTGTTAAAATGTTCATGGCATATAGAAAAATAGAGGGTTAGCACGAATGATATACCCTATTTCATTGTCATATATTGTGAAAAGTATGAGGCTTACAGTATTAAGATATGCACCAATGAAAAGAAAAACTCAGCAGATTCTATGGAATAAGTCCATTAAATGCAGGATATAAAATTTATGGCAAAGTTCTTAGGGTAAAATTTATAGTCATCACTTATTTCAAGTAACTCCTTAAGCAGTGATTTTCAATTATCATCCTTTTAAATACATTTGAAGGACATGTCCAATCACAAATATAAAATAATTTAACAAGTACAGCTTATAATTTTACATTGCATTTACATTAAGTTTACCTTAAATAGCATTTTCACTTTACGTTGCTTTACCATGTCTAAATTCATCTATACTATAAAATTAATTTTCTATTAAGTCTTTCTTTGACTAATTTTGAAGATTTAGAAGCTAGTAACAGTGATGTGTCATAATTTAAAATAAAGAGAGTTGAGGGTTGTTACACTACATCACTAAAATATTCTTACTTGAACGTGTTTTGGGAGACGGTTTGTTCCCATCGTCAGCATTTCCTCAACTGATTTTGCCGGTCATCGTCTGGGGGATGTGTGTGGCTAGTGGTGTTCTCTGGTGCTGGGCTGATGAACCTCCAAAGGCTGCTGGGTGGCGGCAGTTCGAAATTCATTAGATGATTCCTGTGTTTGACAATATGCATTTTTTCCCAGATGTCCAATTCATTGCTGTTGTTGATTGGTTTTAAAAGTTTTATGTTTGGAGTGATATCATGATTTGAAGACCAGAAATGATGTGCTACTGCTGATTTATCTGGCTGCTTTTGGTAAATGCATCTCATATGCTCTTTAAGTCTTATTTCAAGATTTCTTTTGGTTCTTCCTATATATACCAGGTTACATTCATTACAATCAATTTGATATATACCAGCTGATTTATCGTTGGGGATAGGATCTTTTGTTCTGTTGCATAGTAGTTTCTGTATATTGTGGTTATTCTGTGGAGACAGGGTGATGTTGTATTTTTTGAAAATCCTTTGAAATTTATGATGTGTCCAAGGGTGATAAGTGAATTTTCTATATACTTGTGGTTTACCAGAGAACACCACTAGCCACACACATCCCCCAGACAATTACCGGCAAAATCAGTTGAGGAAGTGCTGACGATGGGAGCAAACCGTCTCCCGAAACGCGTTCAAGTAAGAATATCATAGTGATGTAGTGTAACAACCCTCAACTCTCTTTATTTTAAAGTCTTTCTTTATTACGTTGATATTGTAATGAAAAGAAGCTAGAAACAGTGATGTGTATTGAATTTATTTAAAGGTGAGTCGGAATTGTTACACTAACATCACTTAAGTTTACTCACTTAACATGTTTCGGGAAACAGTTGTTCCCATCCTCAGAAGTTAATTCGACTTTCTTTATTGTTTTCATCATTACATTTGGATGGTTTATGTTCTTTATTTCTCTAGGTAATTTATTGAATAATTCTCTGCCTCTAACTTCTATGGCACGATTATTTAGAGTTCCCCTTAATGTTATTCTATAATAAACATCATTGTTTCTTAAATTATGGTTATGTACACTGGAATTTTTTTGCATATTTATATTTATCACAGTTTTTATGCGTTTATATATATACATGGCACTGTTACACACCTATGCTACTCTTTCAGACGAATAAGGAAATGCTTATTCATATAAGCAAGCTCTGACCTCTGCTTATATGCAATTTGAGGTCAATTTGAGTCACCTGAAGCTGCAGTAGCTGCTTACGAAGAATATATTTGCACTCTCTCCAAAGAAGAATGGTTTTTGGCATTTGAAAAGTGGTTTGAAAGGATGAGATGCATAGAATTCAGTGGAGAACACTTTGAAAAGATGTAATGATCAGCTCTAACTTTTAAAAATGTTATTGTGTTCATTCTCAAAACTTTTAGAGTGACCCTCGTATATGTTTCAACACTGTAAGGCTCATACTTTTCATAATACATGGCAATGAAATTGGTTAAATCGTTTGTGCTAACTCTGTATATAGATAAGTAAACAAGGATAAAAGAGAGGGCAAGAACTGGAAAGTGGAGGTTCAAAGGTCAGGGGGGAGTGTCTGTTATGTGGAGGGAAGAAAGATCTAGAGCACATAATGTTTGATTGTAAAGTAACTAAAAACTGGAGAAAAGAGTTTAATAAATCGCAGATAGTTTGAAAAACGCAGATTAGTTTTAAACAGAATATTTAGAGAACAAAGAACAGTGTGGGTCAATATTTATATAATGTAAAAAATAAGCAAAAATGTATCATGAAGGGAGAGAAAGACAATTTAACTGTGGGTAATAGTATTTAATTATTAAATTTGTATGAATTGTAGTAGGTGCTACTGAACGAGCAAAATTTAAGGCATGAGCAGGCATTGAATGAGCAGGGCCAAATTTAAGTAGAGAAACCAGTTATAATTTTTTCTTAGCACTTTACCAAGCAAATAAATAAATAAAAATTAAATAAATGCCCAGGACGAAACATCCCACAATTAAAACTACCTACATATATTTTACCAATTTTAACAGGGAAAACAAAATACTAATTCTGTCTACTGCATTTGAAAGCTTTTTGTATTTCTTGTTTACTATGAAGCAACAGTTTTGACACACACATATACCAAAAAAAAAAAAAAAAAAATAGATTTTTCTGTGTGTCTTAACTTTTGGGTGGAAACAAATTCTTTTGTTTGTATGTAGCTTTTTTTGATTCCAAATTAGTTGGTTTTAAAAAATTAACATTTTGGATTTAACTGGTTTTGGAATAAAATAATGCACCCTAAAATAGCAACCTGTTATTTTTACTATGTAAGGAAGCTTGTGTAATGTTTAGCATTAATAGTACATTAACAGATGAATAATAATGCTATTATGCCAAATAATAGAGGTGGTTGTTTTCACTCTGTGCAGTTATACAGGGTGAGCCAAAAGACCCTGAACCACCTGCGTGGTGTTTTTCCTGTCCACGTCCTTGGGGCTTGTTGCCGTCTGCCGCTATCATAGAAAGGCACGGATGAAACCATACAACATTTTTAAAACTACTTTTAAAGGCTTTACTTACAAACTTTATGAAAGGAAATGCTGAAACTGGCCACCGTTGTCCATACATTTTTGGCACCGCTTTAGCAAATATACATCATGGAATTTTTGGGGGGTATTTTCCAAATGATGACCAATGTCTAATGTTTCTTCGGTAAGAACCGAACACTGTCTTTTAGATTTCTTAGCCTGAACACTTCCTGTGGTCTGAAATTTACTGTAAAGTTCATGGATTGTTGTACAGCCTGGAACTTTTACACCTGGAAATCTTTCTGCAAATCGTACTTTCACTTGGCGAGCTGACCGAGTTAACACATACGAATCATAAATAAATACACGCTCTGTGTATGATCTAAACTTTGTTTATAGCAGCAGTGCGTTATCATGTTTTTATCTTATTTCCACACGCCCAGTGGAAAAACACTGCGCAGCTGGTAATATTGTTCATAAAATACCCCTCCGGGGTAACCTAAAACATAAAGTGTATAAGACAAACCCACACACCCTGAAAGAATTAAAACAAAATATCCGCCAGGAAATTTCTCAGCGTGAACTACGGCGAGTGATAGATAGTTTCCTAAAGAGGTGCCAAAAATGTATAGACGACGACGGTGGCCACTTTCAGCATCTCCTTTCGCAAAGTTGTTAAGTAAAGCCATTAAAAGTAGTTTTAAAAATGTATGGTTTCATCCGCGCTTTTCTATGATAGCAGAAGACAGCAATGAGCGCCAAGGATGCAGGCAGGAAAAACACTGCACAGGCAGTTCGGAGTCTTTTGGCTCACTCTGTATGTTGAGGATGATGTATTATGCTTTCCATTATAAAACTAACACATATCATGTTTAAATTCATCAATGACCAGCAATTATTATAATTTGAAATCAACAATTGAAATAGTACAAAATATAGTGCACACCTTTGTATTGGTGTCTCCCTTTGTCCCTCCCAGGTTACAATCTCAAGAGTGAATGAAGGGTTCTGATGTCTTTGGTATCACTCTGGTTATAATAGGGTGTGGCAAAATAATATGAAGAAAATTGTAGAGTAGAAAGGCAGCACTATTTTGAGGTTAGGAGCTTCAGATCACAGATGCAGTGTAGTAACAGGAGTGCTGCATGAACATAATTGAAATCTGACTTTATGGAACATCAAAATGAAATGCAACTCAAGTGACAAATGTTTTTTTGGTGTGGAGGGGAAATGCATTTTACACATGCTAGTGAAGCTGGTACAGTGGGACTTGTCATGGGAGCATGGCCCTACCCACTAAAACCCCTCCACTTATTAATGTGCTTAATTGTTATGCTGTCATCCACAGTTTGTTTTTGGGTTGGGTCCCACATAGCATCCCGGTTAGTAAATGAAAGATGTGAAGTTGGTATGCATTGCATACAAGAATCAAATGTTAATTACCTGGGATTATACATGACATAACACCCTGAACAGTCCCATGTGGTTAGACGTATAATATTCTTGAATTAGTGCAAATGTCTAGATTAGATAAATATATTATACATCATGCATTAACCTAAGTTTAATGACCATGCATCTACTTTAAAAAGGGGGAATATATGTTGATGTGCACATACAAGGTGTGATCAAAAAGTAATGGGAATTTTTTGTTTTTCTTAAAGAATTTTTATTTAATCATCAACATTAACTTTGTCCCCTTGAAAGTAATCCTCCTCAGATATAATACACTTGTGCCAGCGCTTTTTCCAATCTTGGAAGCACTTCTGGAACTCACTTTTCGTTATGATGTTCAACTCCTTCAGCAATTCAGTTTTTATCTCATCAGTGGCGGCAAAGCGTCCTCCTTTCATGGTTCTCTTCAGCCTCGGGAATAGAAGTTGCAGGGGCCATGTCCGGTGAATACGGTGGCTGAGGCAGCATAACGGTTTTGTTATTAGCCAAAAAGTCATGAACAAGCATTGAGGTGTGAGCAGGTGCATTATCATATGCAATTTCCACGAGTGATTTTGCCACAATTCTTTGGATTGCTTCACACAAATGGCACATAACTTCCAGGTATTCCTTATTAACTGTATGACCATAAGGCAGAAACTCCTGATGCACTATCCCATTGTAATTCTAGAAAACAGAAGAATCTTCACATATGATCGAACTTGTCAAATTTTTTTTAGTCTTGGCTCTTCAGGCAGTTTCCATTGGAACGATTGGGCATTAGTTTCATCACACCCATATACCGATGTTTTGTCACCTGTTATAACCTTTTTAGAAGTTCTAGATCATTTTCGACTTCATTCAGCAATTCCTGAGCGATGTCTGTGTGACATCATTTTTGGTCAAAATTCAACAATTTTGGAACAAACTTTGATGCTACATGTTTCATGCCCAAAATTGCTTGCCATGAACAAAAGGATATGTGATATCAACAACCTCTGTAATGGTAATTCGGCAATTTTCCAGAACCATTTTCTTTACTTCTTCCACATTGTCATCAGTAATTGATGCTAGAGCATCCAGGGCGGTCGTCATCTTCGTCTTCTCGCCCTCTTTGAAATGTTTATACCATTTGTAAACTCTTGTCTTACTCATAGTAGATTCGCCAAAAGCCACAGTTAGCATTTTGAATGCGGTGCTGCACTTTATTCCGTTTTTCAAGCAAAATTTAATACAAATTCTTTGGTCTATCTTTTTCGAAAGTAAAAATTTGCTGAGTACTCGAAAACATGTATAACTTTTCGACTGTTAACAATAAACTAAATATTTAAAACAGCTGAAAATGCAAACATACAACATTGGATGTATAAAGCTCGCAAAATTAAAAATTCCCGTTACTTTTTGATCACTCATATATATATATACAAAGGATTTTAGCAATGTTGGACAATTGAGTCGTCTGGTTACAATCCATACTAAGTCCAAAGGACATTGTTTTCAGAAATGAGAAAAAACTGTCAAGAGATATTAGTTTACTTATATGAATTCCCTATTAAATCAGTGCATTTTGAAGGGGTTGTGTGAAATCCTAGGGCAAGATGTATTCTAAAAAAAAATAAAATGTGTTGGACATAACTTGTTTTATTTCGTGATTTTGGAACAGTAATAATGGCAGTTGTGAATGTTTTCATAAAAATAAACCAAGAATTTTCATTGTGTATAATTAAAGAGGGTTTTACAGCATTTTGTTATACTGTTTACAAGGAGCATATTTAACAACATAATATTATACAAAGTCAACTGCGTTCTGAACCTCAAGAGAGCAGGAATATGTATAACCTTTTTAGAATAAACGCTGGTTCATTATAAAACCAAAATACAATAGCTAGAACACTAAGCACTCATTTTGATAAATTGTTTAGTCTTAAACAATTAGATCTTCTTCATTACCAGAACATATCCAAAGTGAGAATATTCTTCCCTTTTTGCCTCACCTCTTGTTGTTGCTGCTGCTGGAAGATTACATCTGTTTAGAATGTTAGGTCTTCTAGTATACCACTAACATGTTCTTCAGAGATCACATATGGACTTGACACATGTTAAAAGGTATCTACAGGATATGGGTTGGACCTAGCATATTTTGTTATAGTGTGAACAAAACAAGATTTGTTTCATGATGGTCGATGGACTTGGTGGCTTTTGGAAAAGTACACAAACTTCAAATCTCTTTTTTGATGGTAAATATTGGCTTTTGTAACAGTGGCAAATTGTTAAAATGTACAGCTTAATGTCCACAATAAGAATTTGAAATTTTGTGGACATAGCATGTTTTGCTGGATGACATAATTGTCTTTGAGTCCGGTAAGATTTTCTTCCCTTGGATGGGAAGAACTACATATCTTAAGGTAGTTATTCTCCCCAGGAAGAATGCTCCCAGATGTTAGGTTTATCCTAGCAAGGTATCCTTGCTTCTTCGATTGTGGTCTGTTTTTGTGCTGTTCGTTGTTGTGACCTCATAGATAGGCAGTTGTCCTCTGTGGTGTAGTGGTTACAATGCTAGCCTCTAGTTCCCGAGGCTGCGGGTTCAAACCCGGCAAAGGGCAGTTAATTTTTTCGGGCGTAAAATCCTTAACATGGCTTGCTTCGGAAGGGAAGTAAAGCCGGTGGACCCATGTTGTAGATTTACAACATTTAAAAGAACCTCAAGCCTGATAAAGAGGCCTCTGAGCAAAATTACCGGCTTTTCACACCCAATATAGAATGGGACGCTAAGGACTACAGCAGTTAAAGATTGTCCATAAATAAAACTTAATTTAATTTCATAGATCGGCAGCCAACTCATCTTGTTGCAGCTGCACGAGTGCGTCATAGGGAGGGACAAGTGTGTATGTGCTGCCCCAACTAATGAGTACTAGTATGCAATGAGAAACTGGCGCCTACTGTACTGAACAAGACAGTATTACAGCACCATCCAGTAGGCTTCACATCAGACAGTGACTAGTACTGTACACGGGTGCATTTTGTTTACATCTGACATGCCACAAACAGTTTTCATAATTGGAGACTGATTTAATGTTGATGAATGTAGCACAGTGGAAAAGCTGGTCACATTTTTCTGTATCCAGTACATGTACTCTAGCAGAAGATAGCTAAACATTACTATTGCACATACACTGTTCACAGCTCGTTTCATTGTTTGCTTGCAGCTATGTCCTGTTAAAAGAACAAAACATATCTGAAGAGTTTCTCTTTCAAATTTAAATTTAAAAAATTTGATATGTTTCAGTCATATGATTTTTTCTGCCCTCTATCGCCTATTACTGGGTGTACAAATTATTCTCATGAAAATTTATTTTCCTATCTACTTCATTTTAATTGACATAAATCTTTCCGGAAATAGCTACATTACACATTTTGTTATAGATACAAAGGGAACAGCGATAGTCAAATGTTTAACAACTGGACGCTATATGCTGGCCTTAAAATTCCATACTGTTTCCATGCGGTCACAAAAAAATAACTGAATATTGGCAGGACTTTAAAAGAATGACAAAGTATTGAGCAATTCGAACCATTAATAATGGGTATCTCGGAAATTACTTATGCCACAAAAAGTTATTTGAAGTAAATTGTGGGTTTTAAAGAGATCTACGTTTTTTTGTGTAGTACGTTTTCATCTATCACAATGTTTACCAGTTATGCAAGATTATAAAAAATTTCTTCCGAATGAAGAAGATTTTAAAGGCAACAGGGTTGCCCCACTTAAGCTCGGACGTTTTTGCTTGTGTTTTTTCATGGCTAGATTCCCTTTCACCACCACCTATTGTGTTCAATGTGATTTCCATGGACTTTAACTATGGCTCTGCAGCGCAATTTCCATTGAAGGCTGCATATAAGAACAGGAAGGGGGATGTTAGCCCCTCCTCCTGGCAGGCTTTCCAGTGTCCTTCAATTGTGGTGGGATGCCGAGAAGCAAGGTGCTGTTTCAGCAGACCAAATCCGCAGTCTGGTGACTTCACAGGGATCCTTTTATATGGTATCACTTTGACACCCGTTTTCATAGTTTTCCAGTAGTAGTAATGCTGGGAGGACCGAGAAGTGTGACTGGATGCTTTATGCATGTGGATCCAAACATTTAGGGTATCCTCACCATACAACCAAGGAATATCTTCATCAAAAATTGGGTCCATAACATTCCTTTGATAGTAGGCTGCATTAGTTTTTACATTGTTGTCAACTCTGTGAATGCTGAGTTGCCCCCGAGAGCAATAACCTGCAACCACCATGAATCCCTTGGAAAACGTTTCCTTGTTCTCCCAAATAAAGTTGGAGCGCCCCTTTTGGCCCAATTGATGGTAACAAATGGCTCAGGGTTTTTTTGTGTCATCTAGATAAACCCATACTTCATCTAAAGAAACCACCCATTGCCACTTTTCACTTGCCAGATGGTGTTCATAGAGTTTTGTTGCATTCTCTGATGTGCCGCTCTTTAAGGCGTGTCCATATGCTTTATGTCACTGTTCTAGACCCAAATTGCTGTGTATTATCCGATAGACGGTCCCTTTGGATATTCCAATGCGGCTGGAAATGCTTCTTTGGGTTGGTGGGTTTCCTTGAGTCACTGTTGCACTCACCTTGGCTACTACTGATTTAGGTCATGTTGGTTGTGGCCTTTTTCTTGCACACTGAGCCTCAGGTGGGAATCTATTTTTATGCAACTGTGTTATATGCCCCACACATGACTTACTTATGGTAAGACCTTTTTGTTTGCACCTTTCCATTATCATTGAAAGGTTGTAACCGGCATCGGAAAGCCCAACAGTGTACCCCTGCCACAATTTGGCGATTGTTGAAGCCATTGTGCATAAACTTTGCCTTAGACTGGCCCAGCAGACAGCTATAACTGCAGTGAGCTGATGCAATAATAAACATAAGCAGTTTGACCAATAACAGGAGTGGGAGGGCGATTCAAAGTTGTTTAAGCTTAAGTGGGGCAACCTTCCGTATTACCAGAAAATTCAAGATATACATTTTCTCATGTAAATACTTTTAATACGTGGTATTTTAATCAAAATTGTTAGGGCCATTTTTAGAAGATCAAACATTTCGAAAAATGTTCCATGTAAAGGATAGTTGGTAGTGGGATGATTTTGTTGAAAATCTTTTTGTCACATCTTTGGAAGATCCTTAACTTGAATACCAAGTTTGGTATCTGTCCAACATTTAGTTTTTCTGCTGTTCACATGCACGCGCACACATATTTACTTTCTCTACTACGTATAGTAAGTAGGGGAAGTATTGTATTCCATCCAAAAATTCGATACCGAAATTTCACCGGAAATACATGTTTTGAAACCCCCTGAATCCAAAAAAAGCATTTTTGGAAACATGTCCGTGTGTGTCTGTGAACAGCATAACTCAGAAACGAAAATTCGGATAAACACCAAACTTGGTATTTAGGTTCAGTATCGTTCAGAGATACGACACGAAGGTTTTTAAGAAAATCCCCCCACCCCAGACTACCCTTTACATGGAACATTTTTAAAAAATTTTAATTTTCTCAAAAATGGCTCTAATGATTTTTATTAAAATATCGTATGTTTAAGATGTTGTCATGAGAAATTAAATGTATATCTCGAATTTTTTGGGAATGTCCCAAAAGTATTCTTCATTGTGAACGACTTTTGCATAACTGGTAAACCATAAGAGATAGACAAAATTTTACTACACGAAAAATGTAGATCGCATTAAAATACACAATTTATGTCATATACATTTCTTTTTTTGAGTGAACCGTTTTCGAGATATTGCTTGTTATTCCCTTAAATTTTCCAATACTTATACTTTTTCTCAAATTCGTTATTCATTTTTACTTTCTCTACTACGTATAGTAAGTAGGGGAAGTATTGTATTCCACCCAAAAATTCGATACCGAGATTTCACCGGAAATACATGTTTTGAGATCCCTTGAATCCAAAAAAAGCATTTTTGGAAACATGTCCATGTGTCTGTCTGTCTGTCTGTCTGTCTGTCTGTCAGTGAACAGCATAACTCAGAAATGAACAGTCGGATAAACACCAAACTTTGATATTTAGGTTCAGTATCGTCCAGAGATGTGACACGAAGGTTTTCAAGACAATCCCCCCCCCAGAGTACCCTTTACATGGAACATTTTTCGAAAATTTTAATTTTCTTAAAAATGACTAACAATTTTGATTAAAATATCATATGTTTAAGATATTTTCATGACAAATAAAATGTATATCTTGAATTTTCTGGGAATGTCTCCAAAAGTATTCTTCATTGTGAACGACTTTTGGTAAACTGGTAAACCATAAGAGATAGACAAAATTTTAATACACAAAAGATGTAGATCATGTTAAAATACACAATTTATGTCATATACATTTTTGTTGTTGAGTGAACCATTTTCGAGATATTGCTTGTTATTCCCTTAAATGTTTCAATACTTATTTTCTCAAATGAGAATTCGTTATTCATTTTTTTGTCTTGGATATGCAAAGAGTATTAATCTGTGGCAAAGAGAATGGTGCTGCACCTAGCAACCAGCTATTAAGAGATATGTATGTGCTTAAAGGCTACTGTATTTCTATATTGCCCTTGTAAATATATATTCCCCTTACATCTACAAGAAAATTAGCAATAAGATAGAGTCTGCAAATGTTTATCTCGATTAACATGAAGTAGATGGAGAATAAGCGTTTGTAAAAATAGTTTGTACAAGAGTAGAGAAAGTCATGTGAGTGTAACACATCAGATTTTTTAGCATTAATTATGTTGGTAATCCAACTGCGTTTAAAGCGCTCCAATTATGACAAACTGTAAAGAAAGGTGAGAAAACCTGAAAAGTGCATGCCTTTATTTTCATTGTGCTTATTGCGGTTTCAATATTTTCATGCCTCTGACCATTACATCCCTCCTTAGCACAAATTTTGCAAACTTCCATTCTTTGGTCCTGATGAGACAAAATATGAATTTGTGAATCATTGGATTATGTACATAAATGAAAGGAAGATTTAAAGCCCTATCTCACCAATGTTAAATGTGCTGAATTCATGATCCATTGTTCCAGAAGGTATTTAATATATCAGATTAATATTTATAGGATGTAGACACATACTTCCTAAGTTTGTCAATCTACTCTTATACAATAATTTTGTTTATTAAGGAAGATATGGCTATTTTCTTAATTATGTCATCTTTTGATTAAACCTTATCAGCAAATATTTTTTTAAAAATAAGTTATCATGTTATTAACACCAAAGTAGGTCCACAACAGCACGTAGAGGTTGTTTTATCATTTAAAAATTGGGCTATTTTCCGTGGTTTCTGAGAAAATTGGTCATTTATACCAAACAAAGCCATTCATGGAAAAAGCTATTCAGAGCAAATGTGAGAAAAGAAATACATATTTGCAAAGAAAAAAGCCACATGCATGACTTGAGCCCACAGAAGCTGCCTAGTACCAATTTGTTGAGCTAAAGTTCACCACACTACTCCAAAGTGTGTAGGAGTTATGATTTTTTTCTGTGGGCTGATGCAGAATTCAGTACAAAATGGCATGTACAGTTTCATGTTAAAACATGTGCCTGCATTCGTAAAATATATATGTAATGAAAGGCAAAGTTTTAGTTAATAAGAGTGCATACAAAACTAATAATGTTGTTATTTTGGCAATTTTTGCCATTTAGTCTCGCCATTAAAAATTATTATTATTATTGTTATTATTACAGGAAGAGCGACAACGCACAAAGGAGCGTGATCAAAATGAAGTGGAGTCAACAAGTAGTTTGCATGCTGATATGCCAGTAGAGCGCATACTTGAAGCAGAAAAAAGGGTGGAATGCAAAACTGAACACCCAGGAGAATTTGAGGTACGTATTTGTTTATTCGTAATCCATGGTTCAATGTGAAGTAAACATGTTTAATAGTAGTAGTCACTAACATATGATCCTAATGGTAAAACTATTCCATCCCCGGTATTAGTTGAACAATATTGTTCATGCACACAAACCATGTGTAGGGCAGGGTTGGAAAGGTAGAATCCAACTGAAAAATTGTAACCAACTGAATGAAAACCAGAAAATCTGTGGTTCAAATCGCAGCTATGACATTTAAGTTTTCAGTCTGATTCTACCTATTATATTAAACATACTGTATTTATAAAATCGTACCAATATAAACAAATTGTTACTGTAACTTGTTAGTTTTTAAAAGAACAACAACATATAGAACAAATAGCAGTAACTAATGGATTCAACTCAGATCTCATAAGGAACATGATAAACAAGAAAAAACTCAAGGCAATTTCACATTCCACCACTCTTAACACCTCTCTCGTACACAAATTGGAAATACAAGAAATTCACATACCACCCTCGGGCTTTTAGAAAATTTGGATGAATCTTCAGGCGGCGCCGTGGCCGAGCGGTTAGACCGCTCGCCTCCCATCTAGGCGGCTCGGGTTCAATCCCAGGGACCTGCATGTGGGATTTGTGGTGGACGAAGCGGCGTCTGGGCGGGTTTTCTCCGGGTTCTCCGGTTTCCCCCGCCATTCATTCCACCAACTGCTCCATCATCACCTTTCCTTTCATCCATTTCACCAACATTTCGTTTCATCTACTTCCTTCATCCCATACCAGGCATCGGGCTGATCACCCATCCTGGATGCTCTGTCTGATCCATGAGTGTCTGCTCCTCGACGGGCCTCTGACCCCAGGCACCCGCTTGTAAGCCCTGGGGGGTGTAAGTCCTACATAAGAGGAGGGTAAACAGATAATGAATGAATGAATGAATGGATGAATCTTCAACAAATTTAACATTAGACTAGCTCCACAGAACAAATTCAGCTTGAACTTGCTAAACACACCTCTCAAAAATACCATCCCAAACACATTAAAATCCGGAATTTACCAGATTAATTGTGATGAATGTGAGAAATACTATATAGGAAAAACTAAAAGAAACTTAGAAACCAGACTTAAGGAACACCAAAGGAACATAAAACTAAATCAAATTGAGAAATCTGCTGTATAACACCATTTTTGGACAGAAAACCATAACATTGGCCGAAGTATAAAGTTGTTAAAACCCCTTACCACATCAATAGAATTGAACATCGGGGAAAAAATACACATCATCAAAAACGGCAACAATGTCATTAATTTTGAAATACTGTCGCAGACGATGGGACGAATGCCCTCGAAAATGTTTCTGGTTTATATAACTTTTAATTAGTGAAGGTAAGTGTAAAGAAGCGTGACTTAATCTACCATCATGATGAATACTTCACTGTTAATAGTGCTTCTGTTTTTAATCTTTAAAGTTGTTACTGTATTCATATTATGCATAATTACCTCATTATGGCATATGTGTCAACAGTAGCAATGACATAATGCAGGTATTCCAAGTTTCAGTGGCTTAAAGAGAGAAAATGAAGCATTTTGTGATATTCTTTTCTCTGATATTATTAAATTTAAAATAACTAAGACCTGAATTTATAATTACTTACCATGCTGTGCCGATGATAGGCTACATCACAGCCTGTAACACCTGCTCACTTCTCTCCCAGGAAAGGAACATCTGGTTTACCCTGCTGTGCCGATGATAGGCTACATCACAGTCTGTAACACCTGCTCACTTCTCTCCCAGGAAAGGAACATCTGGTTTACCCTGCTGTGCCGATGATAGGCTACATCACAGCCTGTAACACCTGCTCACTTCTCTCCCAGGAAAGGAACATCTGGTTTACCCTGCTGTGCCGATGATAGGCTACATCACAGCCTGTAACACCTGCTCACTTCTCTCCCAGGAAAGGAACATCTGGTTTACCCTGCTGTGCCGATGATAGGCTACATCACAGCCTGTAACACCTGCTCACTTCTCTCCCAGGAAAGGAACATCTGGTTTACCCTGCTGTGCCGATGATAGGCTACATCACAGCCTGTAACACCTGCTCACTTCTCTCCCAGGAAAGGAACATCTGGTTTACCCTGCTGTGCCGATGATAGGCTACATCACAGCCTGTAACACCTGCTCACTTCTCTCCCAGGAAAGGAACATCTGGTTTACCCTGCTGTGCCGATGATAGGCTACATCACAGCCTGTAACACCTGCTCACTTCTCTCCCAGGAAAGGAACATCTGGTTTACCCTGCTGTTCTGATAAACTATGGGTCAAATTTATATTCATCACTTATTTCATGGAAGTCTTTAAGCAGCGATTTTCAATAAACAGATGCTACTCTTTCAGGCAAATAAGGAAGCTCTGACCTCTCCTTATATGCAATAAGGAGAGCCAACGCCATCTTGCATCAACTACCTACAACGGAGGTTAGCAATAATAGCGATTTCGTGGAGTATATGGAATTTCATAACAAAATTGTACTGCATATTAGTAAATGAATTTGCAGAATTCACTTGAAATGCATAGGGATGCTGAATTTAAGAAATGATATCGGTTTACCAAAGCCGCTGTTGTAATAATCTAATGCCTCTGCTAAACAACATAACCTTGACAAACAGAGGTTATGAACTAATTTTGAAGATTTAGAAGCTAGTAACAGTGATGTGTCATAATTTAAAATAAAGGGTGTTGAGGGTTGTTACACTACATCACTATAATATTCTTACTTGAACGCGTTTCGGGAGACAGATAAAAAGGATAAAAAGGTTTGAAAGACAGAAATACATCCAACAAATGACTACGTTACTCAGACAACAAAAACCACAAGCATATAGAAAATTCACTTATCACCCTGTCTCCACAGAATAACCACAATATACAGAAACTACTATGCAACAGAACAAAAGATCCTATCCCCAACGATAAATCAGCTGGTATATATCAAATTGTTTGTAATGACTGTAACCTGGTATACATAGGAAGAACAAAAAGAAATCTTGAAATAAGACTTAAAGAGCATATGAGATGCATTTACCAAAAGCAGCCAGATAAATCAGCAGTAGCACATCATTTCTGGTCTTCAAACCATGATATCACTCCAAACATAAAACTCTTAAAACCGATCAACAGCAGCAATGAATTGGACATCTGGGAAAAAATACATATTGTCAAACACAGGAATCACCTAATGAATTTTGAACTGCCGCCACCCAACAGCCTTTGGAGGTTCATCAACCCAGCATCAGAGAACACCACTAACCACACACATCCCCCAGACAATGACCGGAAAAATCAGTTGAGAACATGCTGACGATGGGAACAAGCCATCTCCCGAAACGCGTTCAAGTAAGAATATTTTAGTGATGTAGTGTAACAACCCTCAACTCTCTCTATTTTAAAAGAGGTTATGAAGTCACAATGTGAGACAGGCCTGCTTGAAAAGATAATATATAGAATCTCAGTGCTATACACTATCCATGTGTTTTCTGTTCAGACATTTTCCCATTTATGTTCAAATCCTTAGGTCTCTAGAAAACGAGATTCTGCTGCACTTATTCAGAATCATTTAATAAAATCCTAAAAATAAAATGCAAAAATATATCTGCAATACATAAAGTGCATCTCTGCAGTGCTTTTCTCGATCAAATCGTCTATTTTGCATAATCACTACGAACTGCAATGAATCACTTAACAAGTCACACGTCTTTACCATTAATTCGTAAATATACGTTGACTTATCAAAATCTTGAACAGAGGTTTACCAATTTTGCGTATAAAATTGCTGTTCAAGCCAAACATTGTAATTTATTAGGTTCTTTTGCTTTTCTGATTACTGCTAGATGGTGTAGTAATTGCATTTGTGATTTGCTTCCATGCATGCATATACACAATATGCAAGTTGTAAATACCTCTAGCTACTAACACTTTATGCTAGAAAGTCAGATTTTCAGTTTTAAAACAGTTATGCATGAGTAAATACCACTTAAGGCCAATACATCGCACAGCATCCGATTGCCTGCATTCTACGATGTCTTTGTATCTCAGTACCAGCTGAATTAGTTGGTTTCTTTCCTGCCTGCTGAAATGTTTTCTTTTGGCATGTTTTCGACCTAAGAAGTAACCGTATAACCATTACTACAAACCCTTAACTAAATTTAAATCTACTTGATTTGAAACAAAAGTTAACTAATTAATAAATGCAGCATTTATTCGCAAACTTCTACCATGTGCTCAACAGCCGTTGTGAACAAAATAACGAAAATGAAAGTGACAGCTGGATGTGGTGATCTGCATGTTTGTTTACACATTCCTTCGCACATCCGAGTGGCTGTGAAACAGCTGAACCATGTTGTCACATGTGCTTCAGATATAAGTAAGCGTTTAGCGCTGAACATATAAGTACCATCTATATATACCAAATGGTAATAAATGTTTCCTTCTCAGAAGGAAATACTCCTTTCACATAAGCAACGACTATGAATTCGACCCATAGTAAAAAGTTAGGATGCAGATACTGTATTAGATGACATATCAGGGGGACAGTGAAGGCGTTGAGAATCAGCCTATATAATGCCCGTTGCTAATGTTATAAACAAATGTAGCACAACCCTTCTTTACAATGAGCAAAACTACATACCCACACTACAGTATGAAAAATACTATGAGGGGGCTCAAAAAATAACCAGAATTATTTTTTTTGCATTGTAATACATCTGAGCTGGAGTTTGGTGTTGGCAGCACTGGAAAGGTCTGACCTTGAGTGATGAAATGCCATGCCATCATTTGCCTGGCTGTCCTCAGCTGGAGGTAAGCAGGTGAAGTAGCAGAGCATGTTAACTGTACCCAACATGGATTTTAAGCAGCAGTAGCGTACATCAATTAGATTTTGCATTGTTCTTGATAAAACTCCATCACAAACACTGGAAACATTGCAGCAAGCCTACAGAGAACAAGCCATGGGGAAAACTCAGGTTTTCGAATGGCAATAAGTGATTTTGACAGGATAAAATCTTGAAGATGTTCCGTGCCCCGGAAGACTGACATCAATGTCATGTTGCATGAAGACTGCTGTTTATCATTATCAAAGATTGCAGAGATTACGAATATATCCTATGGATCAGCTGAAGACACTGTATGAAATGTTCTAGGCAATAGTGAAGTTGCAGCAAAGTGGTGCCTCGTGTGATCAATGATGAACAGAAGGCTCACCATGTGATGGCATGTCAATAATGGAAAGGAAGGCTTCGGCTAGAACAGTATTTTTTGGACAGAGCTATCACCTACAACAAAGCCTGATTTCATCATTATGACCCAGAGACAAAACAGGGAAGTGCCCAATGGAAACATCCTTCAAGGCTAAAGTTGAACTAGGTGCAGGAAAATTCATGCACCTTGTCTTTTTTGATAAGCAAGGCACTGTATACGATGACGTGGTGGATAAACAACATACTGTTACTGTTAATTATTATTGTGAAGTATTGACAGTACCATTAAAGAGGAAAATTGCTAAGACCAAACCTTGTTCAAATGGATGGATCGATCCTGGATAATGCAGCCATTCATTGCGCCATGAATACTCAAGAAATAATCACGGAATTAGGCACTGAAATGATGCCACATCCACCTTATTCACTGCACCTAGCACCGTGTGACTTCCACCTATTTCCTACAGTGAAAAAAGAGCTTCTGGGTTGTCATTTTTATAGTGATCGTGAGTTAAACCACACAGTTTCAGGTATACTCAACAGACTATCCAAAAGGGGCTTTAGGGAGTGGACAGAAGAATGCTGGAACCATTGTATTGTGTCTGATGGAGAATACTTTGAAGAAGGTGAGCAGTATTTCCAGTAAAAGGATAATTCCATTTTTTTTTTGACACCTCCCACGTATAATCTTTCTGGTCCAAAAGTGTCTGCATATAAACAACAATGCAGTAGTATTTTTCACGTAGCAGTGCTGAATGTTAAAGAAATACATACTTCCTATATCTATTAAATTAAATGTACTAATTAAAAAATGGGTGAAAAAATGTTATAAAATATCTTTTATTAGTAAAAACATAAGTGTTAATTGGAGTTCTTAGGTAATAGTGCAATACATTGCTCAGAATCAGAAGTGGTGATATCACTTGAATCATCTTCCAGATTTATAATCAGCCTGTCTACAACTTGGTCTCACAGACACACCAGCTGCTTCTGGCATTAATTTAATGACGTCCTTAAGGGGACTAGGCCCTGATTCTTACGCGATTTCAATACATAACTTTAGTTGACTTCTGCTACTCTCAGATTAAAATGAAATTTGGCATGAATGTACTGTAATTTATTGTAATTCCAGTGCTATAAACAACTACTGAAAATGTTTACAAAAAAGGTCATAACTAATATGTTTCTGAAAAAAATATAGTATATCTAATACTTGCAGCACACTTTACTTCAACAATATTCAAGCATATTGCTTGAATACTTTTTAGGACACTAAGCAATGTCTATTCTTATTCCTAACATAAATTTACTTAAATGTTTCCGACTA
The DNA here is from genome assembly GCA_030765065.1 of Deroplatys truncata. Taxonomy (NCBI): domain Eukaryota; kingdom Metazoa; phylum Arthropoda; class Insecta; order Mantodea; family Mantidae; genus Deroplatys; species Deroplatys truncata. Next base: position 11,993,905 of record CM060987.1, read on the forward strand.
TTCAAGAGAAAAAAGTCTTAACTTTGATAAATTAAAAACATTCTTGTTTTTACACAGATTTCTTTTTTTAAATTTTATGTTTTGGACATGATTAATAATAATAACAACAACAACAACAACACCACCGCCGCCGCTGCCACCGCCACCACCACCACCACCACCACCACCACCACCACCACCATCATTTAAAGTCTTAAATATGCAGATCCCTTACAATATGTTACACACCCACCCACACACTCTCTCTCTCTGTCTCTCTTACTTTTAAAGAGGAAGATTCCTACTTTTTTTTAACATACAAAACAAAAAATCAATTGAGCCTAAATCACTACCCAGTCCCCTTAACAGCAAAGGTATCATAATGCTCACACATATTCAAAACTATAATTTTTCCCCACTTTTAAGGCTTTTGCCACTTCTTTGGTTACACTGCTCTGATGTGCTGTGCATTCAGCCATGATTGCTATATAAACAATACTGCATTAGCATGACTGTTGCTTCACTCCAGTAAACAATGCAGGAATACCGATGACTGCATGGTGGTGATAAAACATACAAGTTATTATTTAAGTTGTGATTAAATGAAACAATTATAAAAATACTATCATTATTCACTGTATTATATGAAGTACAAAAAGTATGATAATACATGCAATGCAATAACAAACTATTTTCATTAGCTTGAAAGGTGTGCTGCGGCAGAGACACGTGCGTTGGCATACATCAGTTTCTTCGGCTGGATGGATTTTAATTCATCGAATAAATAAAATAACTTAGGACTCCTGCCATTAAAAGTCATGTATACTAGAACAGGAAAATTTGAATGTGATACAACAAATACTTAGTGCATCTCTTGTACACTACTCTTATATAAAAATCTGATATGTTGCATCACATAACTTCCTGTACCCATTATCCTCTCTTTTGAAAACTATTCTTACAAAAGCTTATTCTTTTATCTACTTCATGTTTTTGTAGAGATACTTTCATCACACAGGATAGGCATAGTTTAAAAAGCGGATCACTATGTGCTGGCTTTGAAATTCCAACAATATGGTGAGCAGCTGAACGTCAAAAAAATCACAAAATATTGAAAGATTCAAACCAACAACAAATACCTTGGAAATTGTTGATGCTAAGAAAATGTTATTTGAAATAAATAGTGAATCCTAAAAGGCACATTTACACTGATAGCCGCGAACCTGTTCTCACCCTGTGTAAACAGTCCGGGCACATGACCACAACCAAGACCAGTTGTTTCTCAAACTGGCTTATAAAATCCAGCAGTGTTAGATCTGAGAACAGGTCGTGTGAGGACTAAAATGAGCGTTGTGAACATGTCATCTTCTTGGTTTGCGAAACACATATTCCAGGGTTCCAAAAGAACCAGTTACCAGTTTTATTTTGCTTGGGAGAGCTTCTCTCATATTTGTGTCACACTTTTGAGTATTGTTTTCAATTTTTCCCAGCAGATAAGTTAACTGTTCACTTAATCTAAAATGATATGCTGCTGGATCTTCTGTTCTTAGCTCTTTGCAAAGAGTACTAGAGGCCTCTAATATATTACACTGTTGTATGCAGCTCCTTATCCACACTTTTCTCCTCCTTACAAAGCAAATCAGTCACAATAGCAACACCTTCTTCAAGACTCCATGTTGACTAATGGTCGTGTTTTCTCAAACCTATACAACTCACACACGTGCTCTCTCGCCACTTTTCTCGATCGGGTTTAGAGGCAAAAAATCATGACTGTCCTCTTGACCCATGTAAATGTGCCTAAAGAGATCTATATTTTTTGTGTAGTACATTTTTGTTTTCCTCATCGTTTTCTATACAAAATTCTTTTTGAGTGAAGAGGAGTTCACAGGCTATCCCAGAAAATTTGAAGATATACATTCCATTTGTCATATAAATATTGAAAACATAACATTTTAATTAAAATCATTAAAGCCATTTTTGAGAAAATCAAACACACCAAACAATTTTCCATAAAAGGGTAGTATGGGAGGGATATTTTCTTGAAAATCTTTGTCACATCTTTGGGAGGTGTTGATGTTAAATGCAGTTTGGTATTTATACATCATTTCATTTTAAAGTTAGGCTGTACACGCACGCACACACGCACACACACACGTTCCAAAGAGGCCCAAAAACATGTATTTTCAATTAAATATTTATATTGACTTTTTGGTTAGAATGCACTGCTTCCTCATTTTACTAAGTATGCAAATAAATAACAATGGGTAGAAAAGCCATTGATTGTTTTTGAAATTCATATATGTATCCATGTTTAAGGAAACAGTATACTCTATTTTTAATTTAAGAGAGTATTTTTAGTACAGTATTACTTTCTGTACTACGTATAGTAAGTAGGGGAAGTATTGTATTCCACCCAAAAATTCGATACCGAAATTTCACCAGAAATACATGTTTTGAGACCCCCTGAATCCAAAAAAAGCATTTTTGGAAACATGTATGTGTGTGTGTCTGTGAACAGCATAACTCAGAAACGAACAGACGGATAAACACCAAATTTGGTATTTAGGTTCAGTATCTTCCAGAGATGACATGAAGGTTTTCAAGAAAATCCCCCCACCCATTAAAATATCATATGTTTAAGATATTCTCATGAGAAATGAAATGTATATCTCACATTTTCTGGGAATGTCTCCAAAAGTATTCTTCATTGTGAACGACTTTTGCATAACTGGTAAACCATTAGAGATAGACAAAATTTTACTACACAAAAAAATGTAGATCGCGTTAAAATACACAATTTATGTCATATACATTTGTTTTGTCGGGTGAACCGTTTTCGAGATATTGCTTGTTATTCCCTTAAATTTTCCAATCCTTACTTTTTCTCAAATTCGTTATTCATTTTTTTTATGTCCTGGTAATGCAAAGAGAATGGAATGCGCCACATAGCAACCAGCACTTAAAACATTTGACTATCGTTTAAAACCTACCATATTCCCCTTGCATCTACAAGAAAATTAGCAATAAGATTGACATCTCGATATCTCAATTAACATGAAGCACATGGAGAATAAGCATTTGTCAAAATAGTTTGTACAAGAGTGGAGAAAGTCATGTGAGTGTAACACATCAGATTTTTTTTTAATAGAGTTTCAATAAAAGAAACAGTGTACTCTATGGGATATTCATGCAATGAAATATGAGTAGGTTAAACAGTGAAATCAATGGAATTTCTTTTCCTTTCACTAGTTCTCAAATGTGGAAAGTAGGGAAAGTTTTACATTCCACCCAAAAATTTGACAATGAAATTTCGCTGGAAATTAAATGTTTTGAGGCCCTCCGATTGTAACAAGGCATTTTTAGTGAGAGAGAATAATTCAGAAACAAAACATCAGTTAACACTCAACTTAGTATTCAGGTTTAGCATCTTGCATGATGTGGCAGAAATATTCTTAAGAAAATACACACCCCCCCACTTCAAACTACCCTTTACATGGAAAAGCCTCAGAAATTTTGTTTTCTCTTAAAAATGACAAACGATTTTTATTAAAATACCGAGAATAGTAAGTAGAATGAGAGTGATAAAGTTGAAATACATGTATTCTAATGAGAGCGTTCACAATTGATGGGAAGCTTTCCTGGGCCCTGGGAATGGGAAAGAAGACTTGGCCAAGTTTTAGCTTTCTTGTTCTCATTCCCGGGCACAGCATATTAGATCCATATTGTGCATATTAGACTCTTCACAGATTATTCTAGACGGCCATGATATGAAACAGCCACTAGTTCTCTTTATAGTTGCAAGCAGGAAACATGAAGCTGGTTGAAATGAGCAGCATATGTGCTTTCTAACCTCAGATCCTGACACCCACAGATGCATTGAGTGTTGGTTCTTCTAGTGTAATGGTCATCTGTAGTTTGTTTATATTCAACTCAACACTGGTATTGCCTCAAAAATAATGGCAAAAGCTACAAAAAAACAGCAAAAACCAGTAGAAATTAACAAAGAACAATAAATAACTTGAATGGTGCCATTAAATAAAGCAATGATAGCTTGGTATGTCTAGAGGAATGGGAAATGTAATGGATAATGTGTACTGTATTGAATTTTGACGTTAGCTAACTCTCATTGTGTTGACTGAATTGGAAGTAGGTGAAAAAATATCATTGGTAAGTTAAAAACAAATGAAATCTTAATACCCAAAATCAACTTTCCACTTTGGGATTGATATGATCAATGATACGCATTCCTGTTCTCGTTGCTGGGCTGTTGTAAACCAAAATCTTGTATGCTGCATTGCTTCCCGTTCTCGCTTCCAGTTTGGTTACCATTCTCGGGATGTTGTGAATCAGCCTTTAACTGTTTCTGAGATTTCATTTGGTGAATTTACAAATACTTATTACTTTTTTCAAATGGTAAGTCACTATTAACTTTCACGGAATTTTAAAGCCATCACAAAGTGATCCATGTTTTAAAAGTGTGACTGTTGGTTTAGTGTACTGTAGTCCTATAAAATGAATAACAACAGTTTATCTGTATTAACAAGAAGTAAACGGAAGATCAGCTTTTGTAAGAAAGTTTGTAGAAGAGTGATGAGAGAAAGTTATGTGAAGGCAATATATGAGGGTTTTTTTTCACTTTCATCCTCTGTTTTGCACACCATGTTTTAAGTGTTTGTGATGTAGCTGAGAATATTTTTCTCTGTTTGGTTCCAGTCAGCAGTAACCAATATATGCCAGGCTACCAATAAGCAGTTGTTCCAGTTGGTGGAATGGGCAAAACACATTCCTCACTTCACATCCCTTCCACTTTGTGATCAAGTTTTACTTCTTCGAGCAGGTAAATTAAAGTATTGTTGTATGTTTACTAATTGAAAATAAACTTTAAGACTAGTTTCACCAACCGATGTTAAATTTCAACACAATGTTAAACTGATTTAACACTGGAGTTAATGCAAATTGTGTTTTATCGATCAAGGTTAGCTTTAACAATGTGTTAAACTTGGTGTTAGATTAACATTGCTATACCCTTGTGTTAAGGCATTTAACAATGAAGTTGGAAAATGGCTGCTGCAAACCAAGCTGTTGATGCAAGTTTGCTGCATTTGGCCTTTTTAAATGCCATTCCTTGGAAGAGCTGTTGTGTGCCATAAAACATTTGAAAACCTGCAAAAGGAGGAATTTTTAAAGCACTAGATACTGTCCAAAGAGGTCATGAGGATGGTGCTCAACAGCATAACAGAAAAAGACTTGCAGCACTCTACCAACAGTGGAAAACTGCATAGAGCAGTGCAGGGATCAGGGAGGGGACTACATTGAAGGGGACAACATCAGTTGTATAAGCTTTTTCAATAAGGGTTACAGCATCAGTCCGGTTTCTTTATTGCCACACCTTGTATGCTACCTTTGTATTTGAAACTCTTGTGGAAATGGTACTAGGGAGTTAACCATTTCTAAGAGATCCTTAGTATTGGTTCAAATGTTTATACTTTTCCAAAGTGGTAAGTCACTATTAATTTTTTCTAATGCTAATGCAAGGAGCATGGAATTTGAAAGCCATTGTATATTGGCATGCTTTTTAAAAAATTTAACACTCTTTAGCGTACTGTAATCTTCTTGCACCTGTGACAAAATGTGTAATGAAAGTTTGGTTGGATTAACAAGAAGTAGATAGAAGAATAAGCTTTTGTAAGAGTGGGTAGAGAAAGTCATGTGAGTGCACCATACATGCATAGGCTTAAACTTCACTACATGTTGCGGAGGCAAATATAACATAGTGATGCTTATACAAGCAACAGTAGTAGGGTAGCTAATTGACCTCTCTTTCACTGAATAATTGCTTAAAATTCTGCTGTCAGAAACAAAAAACTGCCAAAAATCCATCAGCATTTTCTTAACCCTCTTGGTGCCATGTGGTAAAGCAGTGCTGGATACAAGCAGATGAGCTTTGAGAGTCCACCCCACTGAGTGCCAGAGTCAATGGCAAAAACTGTTTTTGGGACAATTTATATTGATGGAATTCACACCCTTGGAAAGGTTCAACCTTTTTCCTTTTGACTCTTAGGTTTATGATGGTACCTTGTGTACTTTGTAAAATAGGAAGTGGTTCTCACGATAGTTTTACATCTGCATTGATGACGAGAAACTGTTGTATTATTTTGAGCAATGCGGATGAGGTGAAGTCAGGTAGTGGCAGTGATTGTGATAATAGTGACATTATACCAGACATGCCCCCTGGTTCTCCACCACGAAAAAGGAGATGTTTCAGCAACCTGCCTGGAGATGATGCCGACATCATTATCAACAATAGAAACTGATAAATAGCTTCCCTTTTGTTACGATCAATTTTCTTACCCTGGATGAAACTACCACCACGTGGCTCTGTTCTTTAGTTCAGTTTTAAATCTTAGCTTAAATTCCTTCTCAAAATCCTCTCTGGAAATGTTCTGTTCCAAGTTTTGTTGATATATGGGTGTTCCGCTTATAGGTATAATAAAAGAAATAGCTATTACTTCTGAACTAATGCAAATCTGGAGATGAAGCCACTTGCTACAAGTAATTAAAAGTGGGAATTTTTTTTATGCTTCATAAACCTCAACATGTCTGCTATTAGTGCCGTGGGAAATGTCCAACCTGTATTCAACCTCAACCCATATGTGTTATGAAGCATCTGTGGTGTAACATGGTCGACAGCAGCATAAATTCTTGGTCATAAGTCAGCCAAATCACGTACTGGTGTCCTGTAGACCTGATCCTTAACAAATCCCCACAGGAAAAAAACCAGGTGGTGTCAGGTCTGGTGATCCCCTTCCAATCCATCTTCCAGGGAACTGTCTGTCCAAGAATGTCCGAACTATGTTGGCAAAGTGTGGTGGTGTCCCATCTTGCTGGAAAATTTTTCCATCATGGAGTTGAGGCACAGCATACAGCTGCAACATATCCAAGTAGTGTTTGCAGTGACTGCCTTTTCAGCAAAAAAATAGGGACTGAATGATTCTGTCATGCATGATCCCACACCAAACATTCCATTTAGGGAAATCCCACTTTGTGTTCAAACACAACACATGGATTTTCAGACTCCCAGATGCAACAATGTGCCTGTTTACTTTTCCACAGACATGGAATGTTAACTCATCTGAGAAGCAGACTCGAATTAGAAATGTATTGTCATTGTCTACTTTTTCCAACATTGTTTCCGGAGTGTTTTCGTACCCATTTATCATTCGGCGTAATCTTCTGGTGAAGTTTGCAACTTGCACGCTCGCAAATGCAATCTTTTATGGAGCACCGTATGCACTGTTGTTGGTGGGATGTTCAGTTGCACACTAGTCTTATGAATGAATTTCCGCAGGCTTTTCCGAAATGTCTCATGAATGCACTTGACATTGCTTTCAGGCATTTTACGCTTGGAATGTTTATCTGTATTTGAAACCAAACCTCCTGTTTCTCTGAGCTGCCTGTTTCATTTCATTATTGACATGTACATCAGAATGGCTTCCCTTGGTCTAAGGTTGTACTGATGGTGAAACAGGCGCTGCACAAGAACTACCGACTTGTTCTGCTAATGGTAGCACATAAAAGACTTTTTGGTATGGCATCCACATGCTGACTGATGAACGATCTGATATGCATTTTCCTATGCAATGACCTGTGTACAAAAATTGTACAACACCAATGGATTAAAACTTCCCAACTTCCTCTTTCAAATGGACCTCTTATGGACCTTCAAATCAACCTCTTAATCCATTTGTATGCATAGTTTTGAAATGATAAATGTTTCTTTTATTATACTTATAAGCGGAACATTGCTCTTTCACTCCTGACAAGATATCATACATGATTAATAGAGGATTCCTCTTTCTGGGCAACTCTGCTTTTAAATCCTTCCCCATTAAGCTTTTACTGTTCTTTACCTTTAGCAGGTCATCTTTGGTTTCCATGATAATGTTCTTTCCTGCAGTTTTGTGAATTTTCTCCTCTCTCAGTTTTAAATTTGCGGTTAGTATCTTTTGAATTTCCTTTGCTTCAAGGTTTTTAGTGGATGAAATGAATACGGCTTGTTTCTTCTTCAAGGTTTTCTGGAGTTTACATTCTCAAATGGTGAGAATGCTGCTACGTGTGCATAAGATGCAATGGGCTCTTTAAATTTTTTCACACAAAGCTCTTTGGCATTTTTGGCAGTTGCTGACTCCATTTTGAGATTGTTAAGGATTTTATGTATATTTGCAAAGAGTTTGTAATAGTCCCTTTTCTTTTCACTTGAAATTTTTTCTTACTTATTAAGTTATTAAGTTCATAATTAAAGTATCAAATCATGAGGTCGTTTAACTCCATCTCTTTGTTCTTGTTAGTTTCCTCACCATTATTTAGGTCACTAAACACCTTATCAATACCGCTGGTTTCCTGGGTTCCTTGTGAAGGTGATCTGGCTAAGTTTTGTTTTAAGGCAAATACATCCTTCTCCTTCTCATCCATTTCTATTCGGGGAGAAAACCCCCATCTACTATATTAACAGCTACTAATTTAAAAATATCAAGCATGTTTAAAACACAAGTGGGGGGGAAAGTTTTTGTTATGTAACAGTCTGTGATGTTAATCACCTCGGTCATCTGGTCAAAGCTTGTGAGGGTGATGTCAAATAGCCTTGGCAGCTAGCAAGTAACTGTAACTGGACAGCATTACGTATCACTTTACATGTTGGTTTAAATTTTTACTTAATACCTCTTAACAAAAACAACTACCATTCCAGAACTATAGCTATATGTATAACTTACAGTAGGCTTCTTTCTTATACTAAAGTTAGTACTTGTATTTTAAAAAACCTAAATATCTATGGAGCGCCTGGTAACCAGAGTGGCTCATGTCTGTATACAGACATGATGACATAATGAATCAAAAATTGTGCACAGTTAAACACAGTGTTGAGAAATAACATTCAGCCTACCTTATATTAGTGGCAGTGCTAATTCCGAATCTGATTCTTTCAATAATGAACTAATTTAGTAATTAGTTTCCTACACAAAATTTGTTTGCTTTGAAGAGCTGTACCTAATGGTAACTTATTTGATACCCACTCCCATTTGGTATTTTAAAGTGGCACAACTTCTGGTTATGGCTGAGTGATGAAATCAAGCTCAAGTGAAAGTTCACATGTTTTTTGGTTCTAAATAGAGACAAGAATTTCATTTCAAAATATGCCTGCATTCATGCACTATCAGACTATGAAACATGCACAGTCAAGCAAAAAATACTTTTAAATATGCAATTTCATTTTTGTTCATGTTTGTAGCAATTTGAGAAGCAGATGCGACATGCTGGCTGACTTTAAATGGTTAAGTACAGTTTGTTATAATAGACCTTTATCTAAATACAATAAAAATGTATGTAATTTAATTAATTATTTTAAAGAAATGTTGTAATGTTTTACAAAGAGCAGTTGCCATAGAAAATATTCGGAAACAGAATAGCAGTGCTTGCCTCTTTACTGCAACTATTGCAGAATATGGCATCTCCCGATCTAATAAAACCTTTCCCTTTAATCCTTTGTGCAAAGAGTTCTTTTTTGGAACAACACATAAAAATGAAGCTAGTGACAGTGAAGCAAACACAAGCTCAATTTTTGAAGATTTAGAAGCTTGTAACAGTGATGTGTCATAATTTAAAATAGAGAGTTGAGGGTTGTTACACTACATCACTATGATATTCTTACTTGAACGCGTTTCGGGAGACGGCTTGTTCCCATCGTCAGCATTTTCTCTCAACTGATTTTTGCCGGTCATCGTCTGGGGGATGTGTATGGTTTGTGGTGTTCTCTGGTGCTGGGCTGATGAACCTCCAAAGGCTGTTGGGTGGCGGCAGTTCAAAATTCATTAGGTGATTCCTGTGTTTGACAATATGTATTTTTTCCCAGATGTCCAATTCATTGCTGCTGTTGATCGATTTTAAGAGTTTTATGTTTGGAGTGAATTCATGGTTTGAAGACCAGAAATGATGTGCTACTGCTGATTTATCTTGCTGCTTTTGGTAAATGCATCTCATATGCTCTTTTAAGTCTTATTTCAAGATTTCTTTTTGTTCTTCCTATATATACCAGGTTACATTCATTACAATCAATTTGATATATACCAGCTGATTTATCGTTGGGGATAGGATCTTTTGTTCTGTTGCATAGTAGTTTCTGTATGTTGTGGTTATTCTGTGGACACAGGGTGATGTTGTATTTTTTGAAAATCCTTTGAAATTTATGTGTCCAAGGGTGATAAGTGAATTTTCTATATGCTTGTGGTTTTTGTTGTCTGAGTAACGTAGTCATTTGTTGGATGTATTTCTGTCTTTCAAACCTTTTTATCTTCTTATCTATTGTTTTTTTCTGGTATCCATTCATAGTGGCTATGTTGATAATGTGTTGGTATTCTTTCTGGTATTCCTCTTTCTCCATTGGTATATGTACTAACCTGTTTGTAATACTATTTAAAATTGCATGTTTGTGGCTTGTAGGATTGTAGCTATTATTTTTAATATAGTTTTCTGTGTGCGTTGGTTTTCTGTAAATGCCAAACGTTAGTTTGTTGTGTGCATTATTTCTGATGATCCTGATGTCTAGGTAAGGTAATTGGCCATTTTCTTCTTTTTCCATTGTGAATTTTATAGATCTTTTTTGTAAATTTAATAATTTCAAAGCATCTTCTGAAAGTTTTTTTGGAACAATAGCAAAAATATCATCTACATACCTATACCAGGTTTTGAATAGATGTGGGAAAGATTTAGTAATATGGGATTCAAAATGGCTCATATATAGTTCTGCTAAAAATGGTGAAAGGGGGTTTCCCATAGTTAGGCCTGAGGTTTGTTTAAAGATTTTGTGATGGAATGAAAAGAAATTCTGGTCCAGACATAATTTTGTTAGTTTCAGGTAATCTTCTGTTTGTGCTCTAGGTGTGCCATTGTTTAATATCCAATTTTCTAGGAGTGGTAATAATTCTTCTTTTGGCATGCTCGGGAAGAGTGCAGTGACATCAAATGATACCATCATGTCTGTGGGTGATATATTTATATTTGAAAGGTGACTGGTTAATTCTAAAGAATTTTTTATGCTAAGACTTTTGAACATAGGCATGGAGTTGAAGGTATTTGAAAGCCATTTTGCTAGTTTATATGTGGGAGAGTTTATGTTATTCACTATGGGCCTCATTTTGTTGCCGAGTTTGTGTATTTTTGGTAGTGCATATAACCTAGGTATGATGGGAAAATCTGGTTTAATTCTGGATTTTTCGGCTTTTGTTAATGTTTTGGTTTCTATCAATGTATTCTGGAGTGACTTGGTGCATTCTTTTAATGGATTTTTGCTGATTTCTATGTACTCTGGGTTATGTAGTAATTGCATAACTCTAGATTCATAATCTTCTTGGTCTAATATCACTAATGCGTTTCCTTTGTCTGCTTTGGTGTATACCTAGGAATAACCTTATGGGAAAATTTACGGTCAAATTTCCTTACGCAACTTAGCAAGAAAATGAGCGCCAAAACAATGAAACTGAAAAAGAAACTAAACAACCTTATATTCAAACAAAAAAACTCCCTGGAATACCGGGAAAAATCTCCTAGACATAACCAAAAACGGAAAGCAACATATAAACATAACCTAAACAATGAACCTACCACAGGCCAATATGTAGTTAACCTCTCAAAAGAACCATTCACCAGCACTGAGCTATCTGTCTTGAACAATGGCCTAAAAACCTGTTTCAACTTCACAAAAAATACAGAAAACTTTGTTGCTGATATTGAAATAGCCTCCAACCACCTTACAGATAAGGATAAAAGTTTAATACAATCACAGTGTGAACCAATATTGGACCAGATACAAGCCCAAAAACACCACTACGTACCACATCAAAAAATTATCAAATCTCTAAAGTCAAAACCTGTAGTATACACCAAAGCAGACAAAGGAAACACATTAGTGATATTAGACCAAGAAGATTACGAATCTAGAGTTATGCAATTACTACATAACCCAGAGTACATAGAAATCAGCAAAAATCCATTAAAAGAATGCACCAAGTCACTCCAGAATACATTGATAGAAACCAAAACATTAACAAAAGCCGAAAAATCCAGAATTAAACCAGATTTTCCCATCATACCTAGGTTATATGCACTACCAAAAATACACAAACTCGGCAACAAAATGAGGCCCATAGTGAATAACATAAACTCTCCCACATATAAACTAGCAAAATGGCTTTCAAATACCTTCAACTCCATGCCTATGTTCAAAAGTCTAAGTATAAAAAAATTCATTAGAATTAACCAGTCACCTTTCAAATATAAATATATCACCCACAGACATGATGGTATCATTTGATGTCACTGCACTCTTCCCGAGCATGCCAAAAGAAGAATTATTACCACTCCTAGAAAATTGGATATTAAACAATGGCACACCTAGAGCACAAACAGAAGATTACCTGAAACTAACAAAATTATGTCTGGACCAGAATTTCTTTTCATTCCATCACAAAATCTTTAAACAAACCTCAGGCCTAACTATGGGAAACCCCCTTTCACCATTTTTAGCAGAACTATATATGAGCCATTTTGAATCCCATATTACTAAATCTTTCCCACATCTATTCAAAACCTGGTATAGGTATGTAGATGATATTTTTGCTATTGTTCCAAAAAAACTTTCAGAAGATGCTTTGAAATTATTAAATTTACAAAAAAGATCTATAAAATTCACAATGGAAAAAGAAGAAAATGGCCAATTACCTTACCTAGACATCAGGATCATCAGAAATAATGCACACAACAAACTAACGTTTGGCATTTACAGAAAACCAACGCACACAGAAAACTATATTAAAAGTAATAGTTACAATCCTACAAGCCACAAACATGCAATTTTAAATAGTATTACAAACAGGTTAGTACATATACCAATGGAGAAAGAGGAATACCAGAAAGAATACCAACACATTATCAACATAGCCACTATGAATGGATACCAGAAAAAAACAATAGATAAGAAGATAAAAAGGTTTGAAAGACAGAAATACATCCAACAAATGACTACGTTACTCAGACAACAAAAACCACAAGCATATAGAAAATTCACTTATCACCCTTGGACACATCATAAATTTCAAAGGATTTTCAAAAAATACAACATCACCCTGTGTCCACAGAATAACCACAACATACAGAAACTACTATGCAACAGAACAAAAGATCCTATCCCCAACGATAAATCAGCTGGTATATATCAAATTGATTGTAATGAATGTAACCTGGTATATATAGGAAGAACAAAAAGAAATCTTGAAATAAGACTTAAAGAGCATATGAGATGCATTTACCAAAAGCAGCAAGATAAATCAGCAGTAGCACATCATTTCTGGTCTTCAAACCATGATATCACTCCAAACATAAAACTCTTAAAACCGATCAACAGCAGCAATGAATTGGACATCTGGGAAAAAATACATATTGTCAAACACAGGAATCACCTAATGAATTTTGAACTGCCGCCACCCAACAGCCTTTGGAGGTTCATCAGCCCAGCACCAGAGAACACCACAAACCATACACATCCCCCAGACGATGACCGGCAAAAATCAGTTGAGAGAAAATGCTGACGATGGGAACAAGCCGTCTCCCGAAACGCGTTCAAGTAAGAATATCATAGTGATGTAGTGTAACAACCCTCAACTCTCTATTTTAAAGCAAACACAAATATATTAATATAATAAATATTTTGTAACAATTCTTCACTTATCTTTTTTGAAATATATAATTTAATTTAACGGGACATGTTTTGTAATCAGTGAATTACATCTTCAGCATTGTCTTCCTTGACTCGTTTATTTATGTAATGAATTCTGAAATGTTGCCGATTGATTCTGTCAGCAAATTTGTTTTACTTCCAGTAGATAGTACCATAGCAAACCATCTGTCAAGTCGTAAAATCAGAGTAGCACTTATGAATTGAAGGTCCACTGAATGTATCAGCATCAAATCTTGTTCGAAAATGTCGGACCACAATAATTACAGATTGATTAACATGGTAATTGAGAATGCAGAATACTTGGCTATACTATACTAGCCATTTTGTAACTTTGAACAATGTTGTAAGTGATAATGCGTATTGTTGCCAACTGTGGTACTGTAAACAAAAGTTTTTTAGTTTTTGTTTCCATTGGTATTAGTTTCATGCTTCTAAGTTTGATTAAAGACAAGATAAACCTGAAAGGTCATTTGTTGAACCCTGTATTTTATGCATGATTAAGTTAAAAATTCCTTAAATATGCATTAGGATCTGTTTATCCCCCGTAAAAGGCCAAAACATGCAAATATGCATGGAAATAGTATACATATTTGGAACTAGAAAGAAGTAAAATAGATATGTACTAAGTTTGAGCCATGTTTTATGTTTCTATGAAAACATGCATTTTCATGGCATTCTCGTCTCTATACCTTTTTCACTATAAGCTGAAAGGAGAAGTAAACAAAAACCATGTGACAAAACAGTACCTCATTGGCTGGTGGGCAAACTACAACCTTTTCCACTTAGCATGTCATCTCTTCCTCTGCAAAAAAAAGTTCAGTTCAGATTGTAACATTTTGTGGTTATTCTCGTGCAGAGAAATTTAAAAAACTCATTATTGTAACAGTTCAATTTATGAAACACTCTCGCGTGCTTGTTGAACACTGTTTAAATCTATAAAAACGCGCCCTGCGTGAGAATCAGTTCAAAATGCAACCTGAGGTAATAATCGATTTTACTTACGTTAATCACAATCCTCAGGCAAAAGTGCAACACCCAAATCCGCATCCTCCGAAGATGACTCAGCTGCCATATCAGAATCAGAACTACTCTCCAAAATAATGACAAGCTTATCCACAATTCCACAGCACTGTCACACTTAAAACAAGTTCCCACATTTTACCCTCTTCTATGTTCTATTATGTCTGTTTATATTCCCAGTTCACTTTAGTTACACTTCTCACTGAAACACCTGTAAAATCCGATATTAGTTTCATAATATGCACTAATGCAAGTGTCGGGTATTTGTCTAATAGTGAGTTGAATATATGAAGTATTGTTTCAGCCACTTTTTAACTGTTTCCCGTTTTTGTGTTTGAACAGTTTATTCGCACTACATGAACCTTCCTCTGTCATGTGAACTCAAACACCAACTGACTAAATCACAAGATTTGACCTGAGCTGAGCATACGTGTGCTAGCGTATTATGAATGACCGTTCGCTTATCAATTTCCTGTGTTACGCAAAGTGTTTATTCGTTATTCAGATAGCACCTCTGGGAATTCATTGCTGCATTTCTCGTATATGTAAGAGAGTGGCAGTCATGCATACAGTTGGTATTAACAAGCAAGATGCTTTCGGCGTTAGCGCAAAAGCAGATGAAAATCATATTTTGTAATCTCTTAACAGGTAGTATATATCCATTACCTTTAACGATGAGTTCTTATGATAACCACAATAAAATGTGCAGTTCCATACATTTCCTGCTGTAATATTTCATAATACAATACATGCATTAAGGAACTATTTACGTTGGCGTAAGAGTATGTTCTTGGGTTCGCAACAAGCAGAAGCACGTGCTTCTGTTTACATCAGAGGGAACTCTGGTTTGGAATGGACAGTAGTTCCCATCATCCTCCACGTGGTGCTGCCATGTGCTCACCTAAGTGATACATTTAAGTTTTGTTTACTTCTCCTTTCAACTTATAGTGAAAAAGGTATAGTTATAAATATTTTTGTCTGGAAAATTTTAATACCATAATTTCTCAAATGATGTTATGGATGGTTTAGCTCAAGCTGTATGCATCAGGTGATAAAGAGTGCTAGCCTAGGTCTGTAAAAACGTATTAATTTCATAATTCTGAGATATGTGGATACCAAGGAGTTGTGTATTACAGAGTGATAATGAATGTTTAACAGGTTGGAATGAACTGCTGATTGCTGCCTTTTCTCATCGCTCAATAGAGGTGAAGGATGGTATTGTCCTGGCTACAGGTCTCACGGTCCATCGAAACTCAGCACATCAGGCAGGTGTGGGCACCATCTTTGATCGTGTCCTTACTGAACTTGTTGCTAAAATGCGTGAAATGAAGATGGACAAAACGGAGCTAGGATGTCTTCGTTCTGTGATCTTATTTAATCCAGGTAAGGGCTGACGTAAAAAACTAAGTTCCTTTTAGTGACTAGTCCACAGTTACAACTACCAGCCGACTGCCCAACGTTGCATGGTTAGTATTTTAAACTTGAATGATAAAGTAATTTAATTTAGTTCCCCCCCCCCCATTCTCTATGAAATTCATGTGCAGTGATGTATAAGATTTTTATGGTGAATTTTTTTGTTTATCTTAAAAATTGTGATTTAATGTTACTGGGTCCTTGAAAGATAAAGTGGTGCATTTAATAAACAGATATGGCTTAACATTTTCAGTACGAAGCCTTTAGTTTGAAGAAGTATATTTTGTTGCGTGTTGTTTAACTTGAAGGTTCATGCTTACGTAAATATTAGTTGCTTTAAGTAGTTTGCAACACGCTTTGGGCATCGGTTTGAATTTGTTGATTACGTAATAGTTATTGTTATTATGCAATATGCTGCTACGTACGAGAAGCTGATTTCAAGATGTAATTTTGTTGTTACACTCCAAGTTTTACATTATAATATTTAACTTTGTTATTAAAACTCCTTCTTATATTATTTATGTTTGAATTTTGCCTCGGCTGCGTCAGTCTTGTTTGTAGAGTCACATATATCTTAATTAGGGTGCGGTGTGACAATGATTGTGGACATCATAGAATTTAAGTTTTAAATTCACTTATTTTAGTAATAATTCTTGCACATTTTTATAAAGCACCACACTTTTTAAGAACTGTGAGAATCTTTAATACTTTCACTTAGCGTGTATACATATTTTTACGATTCACATGTAGAGAACACATCTTCTGTCTGTTCACTACCAAGGTTTGCCAGCAACTGAGTAAATTTCAATGGTCAAAACCCGTAAGCTTCGGTATTTCAACTCTCTGATTGGTTAATTCTAGTCCAATAGAATATCTGCATTTTACTTAAAACTTTTCTTTGCTGTTGATTGGCTAATTTTAAACAGTCACAGACATTACATTATCTTTGCTCTAATCATGACTAGTAACTTTTCAAACTCTTAAACTCATTATTGCTACAAGGTTACCTCATTGTTAGCAACTTAAAACTTATTATTCTCACAGCTCTTGCATTATTAGAGTATGTAATGTATTATTAAAACATGTTTACAATAAAAATAAGCATTTGCAATGACTATTACATACAATTCAAATAATTATTACATACATATTGTTTCAAGGCTGGCTGTTATTGAATTTACTTATTATAAAATACAATTGAAATTATTCAGGTATTATAAAATACTGCCTCAAGTTTGCTTAAGCTTAAAGAACATTGTTTGTTCTCTTTTGTAGATGTTCGTGGACTGAAATCGGCACAAGAAGTTGAACTACTGAGAGAAAAGGTCTATGCAGCACTTGAAGAATACACTCGGACAACGCATCCTGATGAGCCGGGACGCTTTGCTAAGCTTCTGCTGCGTCTCCCTTCTTTGCGATCCATTGGACTCAAATGTCTAGAACATCTATTCTTCTTCCGACTAATTGGAGATGTACCCATTGATGAATTCCTGATGGAGATGTTGGAGTCTCCATCTGATCTCAAGTGAGTTATTGGAGCGCATCTTGAAATTTATACTCGAACTGAAAACACGTCTGAATACATGCACGATTAGTTTCCATTCATTAGCAGTAGGGCAGGCAGAAAATAATATAACAGTTACATTGTAAAGGTTACTTAATATAATGATTAACAAAGTAACTGATTAGCGAATAACAGTTAACAAAGTAATGAAAACAACTAGTTATCATGCTACCAGTTACTACAGTAGTAGTAACAAGAAGGTTACCGAGCCTGGATGACATCATTCATTATCAACTTAAAGTCATCCTCACATGGAGTTGCAAATACCTATTTGTCTGTTACTGTGCGTTGTCTATCAGTACAAATATAGGTCACAGGCCAATCATCACTGCATTGTATTAAGCA
This sequence comes from Deroplatys truncata, assembly GCA_030765065.1. Lineage (NCBI taxonomy): Eukaryota > Metazoa > Arthropoda > Insecta > Mantodea > Mantidae > Deroplatys > Deroplatys truncata. Next base: position 12,012,012 of record CM060987.1, read on the forward strand.
CAAGTTTTTATACATTGCAGGTAAATAATTATGGTTTAGGAATACAATGTGTGGGTTGCTAAGCTCAAACAATGGTACATACATTTTAACAGTAATGAATCAAGGGTCCAGTGTTGCACACTTTTAGTCTACCCTATGATTGCTTAAAGAAATGTCAAATTTCTCCAACATTCAAAACTGAAAAGCACATGTGAAGGTGTGTGTTTCTGCTTAATTCTATTTGTTATCATGGATATTTAGGTCTTTAACCTTGCATGGCAAACAACAACGAAAGATCAAAAGATATAGGACAGGGTTAAGTCAATATTTCCAAATTAAACTTCGAAGTTAAAAGCACTGCCTCATTACCAAATATGCCATAATTGTACACCTGCATGCTTCTGACCTGAATTTGTATGAATGTAATTCTTTTTTCATTTACTCATGGCTGTTTCCATCTCCATGTGGTAAGAGAGGTGCTCTTGCAGTGCAAATAGCTTAGTCATTAGGCAGAAGGTAATATGGAGGAATACATCTTGGGTATGTGCAGAAATATAGAAGCAAGTGCGAATGCATTTTGCGATTATAAATCACTGCAGTAATCAAATTGTGGACATAGCTAGAGAAACTTCTTTTTAGACTGCATCAAATAACAAAGTAGTTATGCATCGACATTGTTCATATTGAAACATTGTTACTGGTAACTACTAATGTAGTGTAACTGAGAACGCGTTAACCATGAAAACAAATAACTGTTACATGTAACTGTTAACATACTATAACTGCAATAGTTATAATTAATCTTTACTTGAAAACAACTGTTACACCCTAAATTAGCATTAGGATTACATACAGGAACTGCAGTGTCATGGATTCTCTTCTAAATGTACAATTGAATGTGTGGCTGGTAATTGGGGGATAAGGGTGTCAAAACTAAAGATCACTGAATATTAGCTTCCCATTTTGAGTTCAAAAATTGGTAATTGTTAAAATTAGATATCATTATTAATATACATTTACAGTTAAATTTTGCCTTGGGTGTATAACCCAATAATACCTGAATAATATGTGTTACTCAAGTTGATTAAGAAATGTTCAAATTTGAAGATGTATTTGATTTTAATTTTATAAAGATTGCTAAAATGATGTTAATTAATATAGTTCTATGAAAATGTTTTTTGTTGAAAAAGATAAATAAAAAAACATCATATAAATAAATGTTTATAGAAACATATACAAATGAATGTTCAATTAAGCATAAAAAACATTACAGTGGACTCTAATTGGGATCAACACTATCTTTAATAATATAGAGATAATGTGAAAAAAAACCAAAAACAACAATGGTAATTATTCTTTCACATAAACCTAGTGTAGGCCAACGTTGGAAAGTTAGAACCAGACTGAAAAATTCCATGCCATAGTTGTTGGGACTTCTACCATGAACCTCAGAGTTTCTAGACTGTTCCTCTAATGAAATCAGCCAGCAAGATGAATTCTGTGGGCTGGGCTGGGCTCTTAGGAAATTCTAGGTCTTTGGCATTATATAAAAATGGGATGCTAATGAGCAAAGCAGTTAGAGAGTTAAATTCGAAATGATTTAAGTGACATAATATGAGAAACATGACAAAGAGTGGATGACAATGTGTGTATGTCACTGTACATCCACAGAACTTAACTGTTGCTTAGATTTACATGAAGATTAAATATGAATATGAGTCCAAGGGCCACAGTGAGCCAAAATTTTTTTGATGAGGTTCACAACAAATCCTTGGTTGAGTACCGCACACGCATAATGTAACATATGGCTGCAGAACAGTAAAATAAAGAGAGATGTACACACTGCACCAAAACTATGAGTTTAACGATATAGCTTGTTTGTTACCCTATTGTCACTGCACAGAGCGATGGAATGTTTGTAGACCCAATAACTTAATGCAGCAATGTTAAACAGTAGTGTCGAAAGCGAGGGCTGTGTTGGGTTGCACCTGCAAAGTGGCACCTTGCCACAGAGAAGGTGTTCAGGCAGGAAAACATCCCCATAAGATGTGTATTCGAGAAGTAGCCTCATCTAAACTGGTCACTTGTGCTGCCCATCTAGCAGATATAGCTGGAACAGTAATTGCGACACAGGGTCTAAAGTGTACTCCAAAACCAAAGTTGTAAATATAAGCAAAAGAATAGTACGTCAATTAGTGCTAACATATAGAAATATATAAAAGAAAAAAAAAAGTCAAAAATGTATAACTAAGTGTTAGAACAAAAGAAAAGCACAGTTTGCAAAAATAAATTATTACACAATGACATAGGCAATAAATTTAAAGACACAGTAAATTCCTAAGAAGCATGACAATTGTGTATGACAGTAGCAAAAGATGTAGTATTTGGTACATAAGTCATGTTTGAATAAAAAGAGCAAACTACAAACAATGCAATTACAGGTAAAGCATAACAAATAATTGGGATCCCAAACTTCAACCTAAACAGCTGGTACTAAACCTACAAACTTGTAAAATAAATTACAAAAGAAGTGCAGTCTTTATTTATACACATACAAAGAAAAAGAGAACAATGCAACATTGCAAAGTTCATTAAGAAAATACAAAATTAATTAATACCTATGCAATACCGTAATTAATACCTATGCAATCATCAAAATTACTCAATACTACAAATTCAACATAAAATACTCATGTACAACAACAGATGTAGCCCATATTTGGAATCAATGAAAGAAAAACAATCCTGCGCAGGAAATGTTAAAGAATTCTTTCAGGCTGTTTACTCAGGAAATAACATCTGAAAAACACAGCCTTATACCCTAAGCATACATGTACTCATTAAATCATATTAAATTGCACATATTTAGGATCTTTCAACAAGTGTGTCCTATCTTTGAACTTAAATAAAACACGTTCTATAAATGATAGAGGTTTATTTCTTTTTTTATTTTGGAACATAATTAATGTCATTACGTGTGGAAGAGAACATCAGTTAAGTGACCGCCGCGACTTCGTTGGCTTGCGCGTATACGGTTGACCCAATTTTCAATGACAGAAGAACGTAAATTAGGTCCAACTTCACGAATAACAGACATGATGTTACTCATAAGATCATTTACTGTCTGACTTGTTGACATAAACTCGAGATTTAACATAACCCCACAAAAAGTAATCCAAGGGTGTTAAATCACATGACCTTGGGGGCCAGTCAACATCACCACCACGGGAAATGTTGAGACCTCTGAACTTCTCCTTCAAAAGATTGATTGTTTCAAGAGCAGTATGGCATGTGGCATCTTGCTGGAACCAGATGTTTCTGAGATCCATATTGAGGCCAAAAATAGTCCCTTATAAGAGCCCAGTATCTTTCTCCATTGACAGAGCTTCTCCATCTTCATCTTGGAAAAAATATGGACCAATGATTCCACCATACCAAAATCCACACCACACAGTAACCTTTGGGGATGAAGTGGTCGTTCTTGAATCTGCATTGGATTGTGATTGCTCCAATAGCAGCAATTTTGTTTGTTAACACAACCATCCATCCAAAAGTGCGCTTCGTCGCTGAAGATGATTTTTCGACAAAAATCCGGGTCAGCTTCCAATTGCTTCATTGCCCAGTCAGCGAATACACGGTACAACCTATGGTCGTTGGGCTTTAGTTCTTAAGTTAACACCATTTTGTAAGCGTGAAACTTCAAGTCCAAATGCAGAATTTGCCAAGTTGTGGTCGGCAAAAGCCCCAATTCTTGCGCTCGATGAGCAATTGATTTGTTTCCGTTCTCACGTATACTCTCACGAACGGCACCTATGTTTTCATTGGAGTGCTTACGTTGATTACGTACAGGCATTCTTTGATCGCTGACAGAACCACTTCTTTCAAATTTACCGATCAAATGCCAAATCGTTCTCTCGCAGGGACGATTATGCACACCGTAAACTTCACGCAATACACGGAAGGTTTGGCGAACAGATGATCCATTTTGATAATAAATTTTCACAGTTTCTACGGATTGCTGAATGCTGTAATGTTCCATGGCTATTTGTCAATAACAACTGTAACCACATGAAAAAAATGACTGCTGTAACTCAATAACAACGGCAGCTATCACATGTTAAAGAAAGGGCATTCTTGTTGAAAGATCCTTTACAAAACTCTCACTATTAACACATACAGCCATGATAGGTGTATTGCAGCAGTACCATCCAGCCAGATCTCATGTATCATAAAATCTCATTTAATTTGCAAGTGCATACAGCAACCAGGCAAATTAACCAAAAACACTAAAGACAACTTGAGGGTACATTGTAGCAATCCCATTGAAGCGCACACTGTACCAAGACAGTGCACTCAACATCTCATACACATTATCACTTACACCATCCGGGGTAACTTACACAGGCAAAACTTCAACAATGCTCACAAAAAAAAAAAAAAAAATGCAACAACTCTGCAAAAGAAAATGATCACAGCATCATAATGAAAGATAAAAGAAACAAAACAGTCACACAACTGTACACGTCAAATCATCATCATGAAGAAATTAATATTCTCAATAGAGCATTACTCCTGAAAAAAAGCTAAATTGAACCACAATTATACAGCAAAATGATACATAAGCAAATAATTCACTTCAGTACCAAAATCAAGAGAAGTAAGGGAAAGAAAAACCCACAGTAAAACATATATGACCACATTAACAAGTTCGCATCAGGGTCCTCCTGCCCAAACAACCTGGGAATGATTGTGATTGAAAGGAAAAACAGGGTGATTGAAAGGAAAAACCCAGAAGTAGTGTAATACATGACTTTCTTCTTCAAGGGCATCTATCACGATTTGGTTAACATATATAGATGCGCTTGAAAAAGAACGAAACACAAAATGAAACAAGTACCCCAGGTCACTCGGACATACAAATTCAGAGTACCTAAGTATAAGAACTCAAAGTTCTATGTACTAACAATATAGAAAAGAAAAAAAAACGTTTGCACAAATCATGACAAAATTAAAGTCAATATCAATTTCAAAACATAACACACAAATTCAAAGCCTTATAATCTATAAGGACCCACACGATCATACAAGGGTGGTTTGATAAGTTCTTGGAAGGGAATAGAAAAAAAGTACTTACATCACTGAAACTTTTTTTATTTTTCAATGTAGTCTCCTTGTAGATTAATGCACTTGGTCCAACGGTGTTCCAGTGCCTTGATCCCATCTCGAAAATGAGATTCCTCCAGGCCTGCAAAATAGTTGTCAACTCTGACTATCAATTCTTCATTTGAAGTGAATCTTTGTCCACCAAGAAAAATTTTCAGTTGTGGGAAGAGATGAAAGTCTGACGGAGCCATACATATCAGGTGAATAAGGTGGATGTGGCAACAATTCATACCTTAGTTCGTGTAATTTTTCCATGGCAACGGCACATGTATGTGGTCGTGCGCGTTGTCTTGATGCAAGATGACTTTCTTCCTTGCTAAATCTGACCTTTTATCACGTATCTTTTGTTGCAATTTGTCCAGGAGGTTAGCATAGTATTCTCCAGTAATTGTTTGCCCAGTGGGGAGATAATCTACAAACTGAATCCCCTTCACATCCCAGAATACTGATGCCATGACCTTCCCAGCCGAATGAATTGACTTTGCTTTCTTTGGTGGCAGAGAATCAGCATGTTTCCACTGCTTTGACTGTTGTTTTGTCTCTGGAGTATAGTAGTGTACCCAAGTTTCATCTGTGGTCACAAAGCGGCGTAAAAAATCTTGTTTGTTTCTCTTAAAATGGGCCAAACATTGTTCCGATATTTCCATTCTCATGTGTTTTTAATGCAGCGTCAAGAGTCGCAGCACCCATCTCGCAGATAATTTTTTCATCTTTAATTCTTCAGTTAAAATGTGATATACCCTTTCAGATGACATCTGGCAAGCATAAGCAATTACGCACTTTCAATCGGCGATCCTCCATGACCATTTTGTGCACTCTTGCAATGATTTCTGGAGTAGTGACACATATTGGCCGACCACTGTGCGGATCATCTAAGCTCTCCCGACCAAATTTAAATTCATTTGTCCAGTTGGCAACAGTTGAATATGAAGGAGCAGAGTCCCCCCCCAGTGTATTCTGAAAGTCAGCATGAATGTCCTTTGCTTTCATACCTTTCTTTACGAAGTACTTAATCACTGCTCGAATCTCATTTTTTCCATGTTCGCAAATCACTACGCGGCAACAACAAAGAACCACGTCACCACCACAGCTTTCTTCCAAGAGCACTGACGTGGCATGTGTTTACAGGCAACAGTCCAATGAATATCACGTGAACAACTCGTTGCGCTAGTGCTGACCCGTCGTGGTGATTCTGAGAACTTATCAAACCACCCTCATAGTATGGGTAGGTATGTGAGACATAGACACACTGATGTTTGGTACAAAGAGCATGAGGTCAACCAATAAGATAGTAACTGGAGCTGTCTGTTTAATGATTTCAAAAGGTCCAAAATATCTGTGCAACAGCTTAGTACATTTTCCCTTCTTTTAATAGGGGGTAAACACTTTCACTAAATTGACCCACATTATACTCAACATCTCTATGTTTAGTATCACACCTTTTCTTCTGTTTTACTTGCTGTTGAGTAATAGTGGGAATGGCAACCTCACATGCGTTCTGTATATCCTGCAAAGTTTTGTTTCAAAAAGAGATCCTTAGAGGTGGCTTGCAACTGAACCTGATTTGGCAAAAATGGTTCTTAACCATACATCAAGAAAAATCGAGAGAACTTGCTGGATTCCTGAACACTGGAATTGTAGGAGAAAATGACATGACAATATTAAGTCCCAATTCTTTTGACTGTTGTCAACGAAATGACTAAGCACAAAGTTTGATTAAAACGTTCAGTTTAGCCATTGCAAGCTGGATGGTAAGCACTAGTAAAACTAGAAGACACTGAGAGAGATCTTAAAAGTTCCTGAGTCACTTCATTGACAAAAACAGCCCCAATCTAATAACAAAGTAGCAGGAGCTCCTGCCTGCAGATGATATTATGCAAAATAAACCTAGCAACCTGTGGAATTGTTGCTGAAGACAGCGAGGCAAACTTGACTCGGTGAGAGGCATATTCGGTTGTAACAATGATATATTTATGTCCAGAATTTGAGCATGGGAGAGGACCAAGAAGATCAAGCCCCAATACTCACCCCCAGAAGTGACAGGAATTGGCTATAGAAGACCAGCAGGTTTCTGATTTTTGGGTCCTTGTCTAGTTTGACAACCGGGACATGTGCGCACAAAATATTCAATGTCTTTTTTCATTCCCATTCAATAATATCTGGGGTGAATTTTACTAAAACTTTTTAAAAAACCCAAATGCCCTGAAAGGGGCAAGAAGACAAAATTTCATGTTTAAGAGCTTCTGGAATGACCAAAAGATAAAGAGGGCCAGTGGAACCTGCATTTTTGTGATAGAGAAACTTGATTTGAGAGTGTAGGTTGAAGCTTCTCTTTGAATGTTAGCAGGAGCTGATTGAGGATCATTAAGTGCATTAATAATTGTAGGTAATTCAGGATCTTGTTTCTGTTTGTCAGCTACTTCAACTGGAGATAATAAGCAAGTAGGAAGCTCCTCAAGCTGTGATCTTGGGGCTGCAGAGCAGGAAATTTAGACAAAGCATTGACATGATGTTTCTTGCCAGATTTATAACAAATAATATAATAAAATTCTTGCAACTTCAAACTCTATCGAGCCAAACATCCAGTCAAATCTTTCAAGTTGTTCAAGTAACAAAGGGCATGATGATCAGAAACAATGTGTATACCTTACAGCCAAAAACAAAGCCAGTTTAATTTTCTGCATGCCAAAGAAACACTTTTCTGGTTTAAGTTTGAAATTATGAGCCTCCAAACGTTGTAAAATAGCTTCAAGATTTTGCAATAGTTTATCAAGATTTTAGCAAAGACCAGCAATTGCCTTTTTGAATTTAAGATCACTGAAACATTTTTCAGCAATATAACTAAAAGCAAGGAGCACTAGCCAGGCCAAAACTAAGGCGTGTAAATTTGCACTGACCTTGAAACGTAACATAAGAGGTGTATTTCTTACTATCCTCTGCAGTGGGCACTTGAAAATACGCTGATAATAAATCCAACGAAACAAACCATTTAGCCTCCCCAAGGTAATTCAGCAAATCGACTATCAATGGTAATGGGGAAAAAAAGAGGCTTCTGTAACAGCATTTGCTTTTCTATAATCCACACAAAACCACATTGAACCATCTTTCTTTTTAACAGCACAACAGCCCAAGGGGACTGTGATTCCTGAATTATTCAATTTAATTTCATTAACCTGTTCTGAAACTGTTTTTGTTTATGTGGGACTTTATAAGGTCTTTGTTTGATAGGCTGGTTTTGGATCTGTATGCTTGATATCAAATTCAGCAACATCAGTGGTTGCTAATTCTTGGAGTGAAGTAGCAAAAATGTGAGCCTATTTCAACAATAAAGAATGTAATTCAGCTTTCTGAGTCTTGGACAACTTGCTATTCACATTAAAATAAAAATTTGGAGCTTTCAAAACAGTAAGATCTGAAGGCGAGACAGAATTACTTTGATCTAGAGCAACATCATAGCCTTTGGCCAAAACTGTATCAGCAAACAATGTGTGAGGGGCAGCTGTATTATTATGAACTGGTATGACAAAATTGAAGAAGATTGATGCAATAAAGGTGGAATTGAGAGATGGTTCAAGCATAACATCTTTAACAATTTCCGAAGAAGATTGAATTGTGACATAGCGAGTGAACAGTGGTGGAATTTTCACATCATTAACAACTGAAATTTTAACACAAGGATAATATTGCAAAGAGTGCACTGCCATATCTACAAAGAAGCCTTGAGTTACTTGCCTAATGGCCCTCATGGAATTTATAGTAATCACATTTTGATCATAACCAATTACAACACCATGAGCATGCAAAAAGTCATTGCCTAAAATTAAGTTGTGCAGGTGTTGTTTTACTACTAGTACATCCTCCTGAAAAAAAAAAAAAGCACATGATTAATATGAAAATCCAAAACAGTATGACAGGGTGCATCTAGCAACTTATTAACAGCAGTTATAAGTAAAATGTCAATAGGTTACCATTTTGAAATATAATTACAGTAGAATCTCGTTAGTACGTTTTTGCAGGGACCTAAGGATTTGGATGTCATAGGCAGGAAAACTTGTTAACGAAAATACAAAATCTGCAATTTAAGAACATAGTTATGTAATAAAATGTAATAATTACTACATCTCCATGGGCAGTTGAAATAGATTTCAAGTACAATTTTATGTTTCATGTTAAATTCAATATGTGTTCAAACTGATTTGGATACACAAAACCTGAGAATAAATAATTCAAGCTTTTATGTTGGTCAACTTGGATTTTTGAGGTTATGAATGTTTTTGAGAAATTAAATTGCGAATTATGGAAGCGACAATAGTGGCTTTGCTGTGTGTTTTATTACACATATGATAACAATTTCCGCTAAAACAAGAAAACAAAATTATGTGTGTGCATCATGTTATGAATACAATAGACGGTAGTAACGGCGTATTGAATACGATTTGAATATGGTAGGTGTTTCCATGCAACAAATTTCGTTCCGATCCTTTTGTGATCCTATTTTCCAAGAGGAAGGTTTTGTTTTAGAATATTTCCCTTCTTTAAAAGCAGTTTCAATCAATTTAGGTTTGCTAACAATTGTGTTTAATGTTGACGGAGGAATGTTTAACTTCCGCATTATATCCACATGTTTCATATTTGGATTGTGGTTATACTTCAAGGATTTTCAGTTTTTCAGTGTTGGTTATTTACTACACTTCCTTTTTTTCATTTCAAATGAAAAGTTAAAATACAATCTATGTATGTTTGGTCAACATTCAACAGTAGAAACTATCGTTGGGTAAGCATTCCCTATCCTGCCCACATAAATCATGTCACACAAATATTTACATACATGCATGTGATTGGCTGTCGGTATCCACCCCGTGACCGAGGATTGACCACAGTAGCAAATGGAGGACGCCAAACTTTGAATGTGTTAAGTGCCTACTCCCACTCGACTGACCAAGGGTTGGCCAAAACAGCGAATGAGGACGTCAAACTTCAAACGTAGTAAGTGGGACCAGGAAAACGCACTAAGCAAACATTATTTATTACATTTTGTGATTTGGTACCGGGACTTTTATAATTCAACGTAATAAACGGGAAAATGTGCTAATGAGATTCCACTGCAGCATTAAGCATACTAACTGCACTTCCTGTGTAAGCAAAATGGGAATTTCTGTGCTGTTGACAGAGCCTATAATTTGTAAGATCTGACCTGATACAGCAGCAACCGTTGAGCTTGAAGCTGAGGTGATGGGTGGTTGTGATACCTCTAGGTCTTGTCGTCTTGGGCATGGCACCAGTCGTCTTTTGGCTGTTGTCTGTTGTGGCAGAAGCGAGCAACATGGCCATTCCTATTACATCTGTAGCAGGTAACAGATGACTTATGCCTATTCATATCAGATGGTTGTTGATCGCAGCTGACTCCGAGGAACAGGCACAAGTGGTGGCTGAAGCTAGTAAACATAACTGTTCAACACGATCAATTGTGTTATTGGGTCAACTGACCCAGCAGAGGTGGTGATGCTAGTGCTGACTGACTGGTTGTAGGAGCAGCAGGCAAAGGTGCTGTCGGTGGCATAGCATTTACTGGTGGAGTGACATCAGCTTGTGCTTGAGGAAACACAAAATGTTGTGATGTTGCATATAAAATTGTGCCCTGTCAACTCGTCAAATAATTTGTACAACTTCCTCTACAGTTTGAGGGTTCAGGAGCAACAATGCTTGAATATACAAAGATTTAAGGCTTTTAAGCAGATGATTAATTTGTTCAGCCTATGACAAAGTTTCACTTGGTCACAAAGGACAACACATGACAAACATAGTCAGTGATAGATTCCGCATCTAACTGTACACGTCCGAGTTTCATCTCTAACATATCACTTTGATTAGTAGTCATCTGAAATACATTAAAAAAACTGGCCAAGAAAACCCAGTCTTGGTGGGAAATAAATTGAGTTTTATTTATGGACGCTGTTTAACTACTGTAGTCCTTAGCGTCCCATTCTATAGTGGGCGTGAAAGATCGGAAATTTTGCTCAGAGGCCTCTTTATCAGGCTTGAGGTTCTTTCACATGCTGTAAATCTACGACATGGGACCACGGCTTTACTTTCCTTCTGAAGGAAGCCATGCTAAGAATTTTTACGCCCAAAAAATCCATCTCCCTCCACCGGGTTTGAACCCACGACCTTAGGAACTAGAGGCTAGCATGTTCACCACTACACCACGGAGGGCGACAGTCATGGTGGGGATGCCTATAGCGAAAAGTGTGAAACCACAAGACAATGTATTTTTCAAGTAGCAAGGGAAAAATTTCAATTTCATTACAAAATTTTGAAGAAAATCAAATGCTGACATAGAGGTAGAATTTCCAAAATAGGAAGGTTCAATAACAGGCCAAGAAATGGCCGACTGCGTGGTGCTAACAGGAGTAGTAACCCGAGATGGAGGTGCTGGTAATAATTGTGTATTAGAAGGGGCACTAGCACTGAAGATAGATTTCTCAACTTGTTCCATAATGGGTGCAATGGGCACATCAGAACTTTGTCTAGTAAAGCATTTAGGTATGATGAAGACAGAATAAAAAATCACTTTTAAATTGTAAACTGTACCCCTGACCACTAACAAAATATAAAATGTTGAAAGATGCACTTCAGTAAAAAAACTGCATTTAGCAAAATTCTGAGAGGGAGTTTAAACACAGTGCTATATATGCACAGACTTAAATAAGCAACTTGATTTTCTTTTCAAGATTTCTATATAGAATGAACACTTGGAAATAAAAAAAATTGCAACTTTTGATATCTTCACTAATAATCCTTCAAGCGAAGTAAAAACATTCATGCCTACCATGACACTCAATTAACAATCAAAAATCACCACATTACACCTACCTTGGTGAAATCACAAAAGAGCCCATCAGATCATTAAGCAAATGCAACACATTAACACATTGAGGGGGGAAAAAAAATTCATTATACTTCACTTGTTGCAAAATACATTCACTTAACTTTCTTTGTAATCCCACACAAATTAATAAATTAGACAATGTAAATGCTAAGTAATACACTTTCAGCCTTCTATATATTCAGAAGAAAAGCAAAATTAAATGAAACAAAATGCCAAAAGTAAGTACCTAAAACATTAAACTTCTGTGCACCAGAGATGCACAGAAGTATTATTAAAAATCCCAAAAACTGCACTCAATATCAAAAATACAATATAAATTTCAAGGAAATGTTTGAATTTATCATACAAAGCCTAAATTAACACCAGAACTTATGAAATTTACATGAAAACTTAGAAACGTAGATGAGCATGTGGCAATGCACTAAGTATAAATTCTAAGATGCAAATAGTGATGAAAGTCACACAGGCAAGAACGATGCACCACAAGATAGCAAATAAACAGGCAAATACTCTGAAAATATTATAATTGGAATTAATTTAAGCCACCATAAGGATAAAGAGTGCCAATCTCATGATAAATTTATGATGCCAGACAGAACAAAAGAAATTATGAAATAGAGTAACAGTAGAAACACAGGAATTTCACCCAAATACTTTGTAGTGGGAAATCGTCGTTCCAGGGTTGTTGTGGTCTTCTGCAGTGTTCTTCCTCGGCTATTGGTGCTCGTCGGTTATTGCATAGTCCATTCCTAACTATATCTAATTATTAATTCTCAGGTTATAGTGGGTGAGGCAAGTTTAAGAAATACACTGCAATTTTCCCTTAATAAATGAAGTTTATTCACTATTGAAATAATTATGGGCGGCTAATTTTTCCCATTATTATAATCCCACCACTTTAAATTAGTCAGGAGCCTAGCTATCTGCACATGCACTCCCACCCATGTGCATCTGTAGCACCTCATGTTGTCGTGAATTCTTGAAGATCAGTTAGCGAGAGAGTGGGCTCTGAGGCCTTGCCTGCCCTTATATATGGGAGCCTAGTGACGCTCACCTCTGCGTTTAAAAATGTAATGACATTTTGTATTGGTCCTCAGACCACGTTACCTTAACATGTATGAGAATGTGTTTCTTCAAGTCCGTGCGCATACACGTCATCTTGGAGCGTTGTGAAGCTAGTTCCATATCTCCGTCTCTTTCTATTTCTCCATACCGTTACCGGTTCACCTGTTGGCCTGGTGAAAGGTACGCTCTTTATGCTTTCCTGGAATTTTTGCTAGCTCGCCCGTTTCTTACAATCAGCTCTGTACAAATGTTAGATGTTGAATATTTTAACATGTTAGTGACTTAAATTATTACTGTACAATTCTTATATGTATGGTTCCCCTTTCATATGTACAATTCCTATATATATATAATATATCCCCTTTCAACTTTGAAAACTGATCACATTATAATAAAACAGTTTCAAGAAATTACCAATTACAAAGACACTTAAGACAAAACTAACATGTTACTTAAGCAAGCATATGGTGACACAAAAAACACACCAGAATGTGAATTTCAAGGTGGAGAAAAAAAAAATTGTTCAACAAATATTCAAACCATAATCTGCCTGGTGCCTAAACCAAATATGTTGCACTCACCCGATGGTAGAGCCAACTGTCCTGGAATACCTTATAAATTTCAACACAAACTGTGCGACATGTGAAGCCTACCACATGTTATAATTATCTGGCCATAGCAAACCCATTGGAAAACTTTAAAGGGGTTTTAACTACAGAAATTAAAAGGGAATAGTTTGTACTACCTATATGTGTAATTTATTACATAAAGGAAAATTTAGAAGCAATACATGATGTTACCTTTGCTCTGGTGAGGACGGCTTCTCCCACCCATGTTAACTCGATGCTTGCTGCCACTCAAGAGAGAGAGAGCTGGCTTGACCAGTCAGCAACTCCACGTCACAACTAACACTAGTACCAACCTATGAATACGTAACTGCACCAAACCAACACCAAAAATACGATACATACCACAAATATGCAGTCTTGTGAACAAAGCTTGGCTCACAAAAGCACCCGATTTGACTTCTGTCTCTCAGACGCCAGCCAGTTTTAAATTGACTGAGTGCACATTTTGATTTGTCATGTAAATAATTTGAGAAAACCTTTTTAATCAAAATTGTTACAGCCATTTTTGAGAAATGCAAATACAGCAAACATTTTTTTCCAACTATTGGGTAGTTTAGGATGGGGGGGTTTTTCTTAAAAATCTTGGTGTTATATCCCTGGAAGATGCTGAACTTAAAATATCAAGTTTGGTATTTAACTGACTTTTCGTTTTTGAGTTATGCTGTTCTCTTTCTCTTTATTTATCACACACACACACTCAAAATTACATTATGGAAATGCAGAAATGCAGAAAGTAAAGATATGGATTTTTAAGAGTTTGTTTGTTTCTATTTTGCAGCTCTTCTTAAGATTTTCTCGATCCAGATCATGGTGTTTTGGAGCCTTCCTGGCTGGAAGATTAGTGGATAATTGGTAAAAATACCAAAGTCCTGTTATAAATCTGTGGTAAATGCAATTTCAAGTTTTCATTTATTATGAAATCAATTGTAAAAAATTATATTCTATTATGTGATTACTTTAGTTTCTCTAAGTAGTAACAGTTTTAGGACTTTGGAATTTTTACTATGAAGGACAAAATCTTTTGGAGCATTTTTGGCACATCTGAAAGTGTTTAATTTCATGATTTGAACCAGCACTCAAACGTCTTAAGCACAGATAATTGAGAAAAACATCCCATTTAGAGTCGTAGGCTGAGAAGATAGAATTTGGAGCTCTTCCTGTAATTTTTGTAAATGGAGGTGCATAATGTGAAATATGTTATTTAACACCAGATGCTTGCAATTACTTGTTTTACTTTTTATGTAATTAAAATTCTTTGTTTTGCATTATCTTTCTTAAGTCACTAAGGCAAACTGTTTCTCGAGACATAATTAATACTAATTGTAAAAGAAGTGAGATGAAGTAAACTAATTACTGAGTTGTTGAAGATTAAGTTCACTTCCGATAATGACTGGCCGAGTAATTATAAGTGTATATTTTAAAGGTGATATTTTCATGGAATGGAGGAAAGGCTAGTATTTTAACAAAGAACATAGCACTGATTATTGCAATTCTGTGTGTTATTAAATGAAAATAGCTGTTAATGTTATATACTTTGTATTTTAATGTTTATTATATCATCTTCCTGCTAGTGTTACACAGTGTATTAATAGAGTGTTAGAGTCAGAGTTTTAACAGAAATATTGAATAAACATCTTGTTATTGTTTTTAAGTGCAGCTCCAGGAGTAAACTGGAGCTGTATAAGTTATTAAATGACATAAGGTTTGAATTTCTTCCCAAACTATAATACTTTACAACCAGGTATTCTACAGTACAGTAGTTTTACGGTGAGGCCACAGATTGTGTGTATGTGTGCTCTGCACACTGGGAGTTTTTCGTTCTGCAACTCTCGCGTTACTTACTCACGAGTGAGTACTACTAACCTTCTTATAAGTGGTGTCCATCTGTGTGAAGACATTCCTGCTATCTTTGGATGAAATTTCCATTCATATGCATAAGCTCTTCTTGTATAATGTTCATGATTTCAGTTTTTATATTGTCCTTAAGTTTGTCTCTGGTGTGGGGATTGTTCCTATAAACTTTATTTTTACGGTTCCCCACAAATAGATGCACCAATCTTATCCTCTCTTAGAACGTCTCGTTTTCGCTCTTCTTAGGTTTATTGTTCAGCAATCCCATTGTACTAAAATTATTAACCAGACATCTAACAGTTTCTCTACCTGGGAAGTGGAATACTAGGAAATTTCTCCTGAAATTCTTTGCGAGAATCAGTTTTTACATATGTATTGTGTATAAAAATGCATTGTTCAAGTGTAAATTTGTCAGCAGGCATTGCAAGTGGACTCGTAACAAGACATTAAGCAAATCAAACAACACAAATGTCTTGAATAAACATTCACCTTTGAAATGCACAATGTCAAGTCTGTTTACAGCAGAAACTGAAGCACAGCTGACAAAGATATCCTTGAATGCCTCATATGACACCAGTTGCGCATTGGAAAAGCACAGAGGTCACTACAGTACAGCTTGCTATTCATATAGCGAGTCTGTGGCCTCACCTTAAAATAACCGCACTGTATTATTACCAAGATTTTTTTTTTTTTTTTTTAAATTTCTAAAGATATAAGAATGGATTTACAGGTATATGCAGATACCCGATATATTATTACTTTCAAAGTTTTACCTTTACCAGCCTTGTTAATACCAAATGGTTTATAAAAGTGGAAACAATATTTTCTAGTGCTTACAGCTATATATAATTGGAAGCTGATTTAGTGGTACTGAGTAATATTTGGTTTTAAATATTTCATTTTTTATTTTATTTAAGTTTGTTAATAATATGATTTAATTTAATCATGTTGTATGTGAGCATATTAATAAATAAGAATAAGTTACATGAATTTCCAAAACATAAAGAAATGTAAATACATTAGAACCTCTGTTAACCAGAACAAAGGAGGGGGGGGGGATAGTTTTGGATAAAAATAAGAATGTCATTTTTAGGGGTTAAGAAATGTTTTAGGTGAAAATAAATGAAGACAGTAAGTGTTCACACTTTCAGTAAAGTGTGTGTAAGTAAGCAAAGTGTTTAATAAACACAAGTTATTGTATTAACAAATTTTATTTGAAAAAGTTTCATGTTCTTTTGCTTTTTCTTTTCACTTCGTTTTCTAGCCACTATGAGACGCCACCAAAACATCAAAAGGCTTTTAATTCTTCACATCTTTCAACAAACCATAATGCTATCTGGCAAGGATCTTTAGAAAGAGAAAGAGAAAGAAAGAGAAAATTCACTTCCTTTTCATTAGTTTAGGTACTTGACGGCAACTGGGAAATCCCTTCCATGAATAAGTGGCAAAATGGTCTTTATCTTGCTGTCCACAATACTATGTTCCCCACCGAGAATACTTAAAACTGCAGTAATGACATTCTGCCACTGTGACAGTAAATGATTGACAGTTAACACAAGGAAGGGCCAGCCTGCCATTAACGAAAGAACCAAAACAGTTGCCATTAGAGAAGCAATGGAAGCAGTCAAGGTCAGAGTCTATGCATCCCCTTTGTCATTCCTAATGCAAGTTGTAGACAATTTCATTGTGTTTCCCATTAATTTTTATGTTAAATGTCTCTTCAGTTGATTTTAATCAAAAGTATTTACTTTTTCGTTTGTTTTGGTTAACAAAGGTTGTATTGCATAACAAAAATTGCAAATGTATGATTTCTAAAAGGAGTATTTTGCATAATTTCAAAAGTAAAATATGTCTTTTGATTATTTCACAATTCATGGCAATGTATAATGTACGGTATATGAGTTGGAGCCACATTAACTACACACATGGCACACACACATCTACTGGACGTTGTGGTTAGCATATTTAATTACATTTTGTCACTTTTGTTCCATATTAATATGTTACACTACTTGCATACTATCGAGGCATTATGGGAGTATTGCTTGTGTTGTCCTGGTGCCAACATTGAAGGCCCTGAGCCACAAATTGTAGCCAAGGGATGTTTTTTATAAGTAGATGGATGGAGCATTTGCGGCCAAAGGTTGCAACTGTGGAGCAATGACAGGGCGTACCCATAGGATCTGTGGGCTAAATTCCAATGATCCATGATATGGACAATTATGTCTACAATTTTGTGTTCAGTTGGCAATTCTTCCTCTTAAAATGTCACCAGTAGCCACTATATGAGAACTGCTGCTAAAAAGAGAGGGTAGGTTTGCAAAATGACTGTTCCGGCAATGATTCCTGCCTAAACTAAATTCCCATTCTCTAATGACACCTCTGGATATCAAAACATTTTGCTTTCATAAGTATCTGTGCTGCATTATTTTCCTACTCACATACTGTACTATATATATCCCATTGTAATATACATATGCACACAATGTGCAGAAAAGCAGTACCAAACTAAGGATTTTGAGGTTAGGAGTATGGGGTTTCAGATAGTAATGGGCAATCCAAATGAAAACTATCAAATTATTCAATGCAAACAATGGAATTATTTGCGAATTTCTATCAGCATTCAGTGTTTCATTCACTTTACTGATTGTACTTACCGTGCTCAAAGTGATAGTAACTTTCATTTAGTTTACTCAACCAATAAGATTGGAATGATGTTAAGACTGCCATCTACATTACTACATCTAAAACAATAAAAAATGCATTTTCCCATGTAAATAATTTTGCTACCATTCACCAAAATGCTGATAATGCTGCCCTGTAATGAGAGATTTTCAAACCATTAACCTCCTACCTTCTGAACCATTGCAACGTGTTGGAATGTATTCACCGTTAATCATACAGTTTAAACTATGAAGGAATGTGCAAATATATTAATTTAAATTGCAGGGAGTGGGAGGAAATTAAGAACAGGAAATTGCTTAACTCACCTTAGGGCTGTCGTAATGCCGTTGATTTCGGCACTAAGGACAGTATTTGTTCATTTGTTTTCACTTTTCCCCCAAGTTAAATAAATTTTAAAATAAATGTCAGCTAAAAAAATTAATATCACTACATAAGTTAGGTTGAAACAGTAAAATAAAAATTGTTAATTAATGTAGGTTATAAGAGCACATGGTGAATTTTGGAGGTTAGATTGCACAGAGTTGGATTTATGCCAGCAACAATATAAATTCAATTATTTAGCTTGAACTCAAAGTAAAGTCACACAAGCATTTAGAAAAAAAGCAACAATTAATGTGGTGTATGTGTGTCCAATCACAGTATTACAAAGCTTCACAAAAAAATAAAAAAAAAATGATAATAATGGCTATAGAATTGGAACATGAGTTGAAAGCAATTACTCTAGCACAAAAACTGCAAGTCAATAGAAACAGATACAAGTGGTACCACCCAGCAGATACTATAAGTAATTTAAAAGCTCAAATAAGCTTCAGAACATATATTAATAACTTAAAATACAAGAATATAATTACAACAGAGGTAACGAGTCCAATAGAATATGTTGATATACAATATCAGAATGACCTGATATATACAATACACAATATACCAGATGAAATGAGAGCCATAGCAATAGCTACGGAAAATGAAAGATACTCAGAAAAAGAATGGCTCCGAATATACACAGATGGATCCCTCATTAATAAAAAAAAATGCCAGTGCAGGAGTATACTGTAAACATTTTGCACAGTATCTAACATTAGATGAAACGTCAAACCACTATGATGGAGAATTAACAGCTATAAAAGCAGCATTACAGAACATTTTATATAGACCATACATAAAACAAGAAATAGTCATCTTATCAGACTCAAAATCAGCCATAGATGGAATAGTAAATTACAATAATAAAACAACGAAACATTAAAGAAATAAGAGGCCCAATTAAAGCAGTTGAAACTAGAAATCATGTCACTCTACAATGGATCCCAGCTCATGTCAGACTTTTGGGCAATAAACATGTGGATGAATTAGCAAAGAAAGGTGCAATACAACAATTATACAACAATACAATAAACAAACAATTAAACAACATTTCAAAAGACAGCAGAGACTTTATGAAGAAGATAAAGATTATAAGAATATTAAGGATAGAGTTGATATACAAAAAATGCCAAGGAAGACTGCAGTGGCCTTATTTAGGATGGCAACTGGCCACGATTGCTCGCAGAACACCTCTACAAGATACGAAGCCTACCTGCACCCAAGTGCGCTCTCTGTGAAGATGTCATCCTCGCCAAATGCAAAGGCCTTAAAAGTGATAACTTACAGACTTTATATTGGGAAGCTAACAGGAAAATGATGCAGATCAATTAATCCCCAGTGCCATTGGTCAACAACAACATAATTTTGTGTGTGTTGGCACTGTTGCTGTTCAAGTTCTAATACTGTACATGAATTGTACCTGAGCTTTCTTTCACTGACTTCTCTTGGTCTCCATTAAAAAATAAAATAACATTCCTCCAGCATTGCACCATTCAGTATTGACTCTGCACAGTGAATATTGCAAATAATTGGTATTAAATCTTGTAGACCATTTATATGAATTTATTTATTCATACACTCAACTAAAAACAATTAAAGTCAAATTGCTATTATGCTTCATCATGCCAGTCCAATTTAAAAAAAACTGTTGTTACATTTCAACGAACATAACCTAACACAGCACAATAATACACTAATAATACAAATTGTGAATAAACCGAGCAATTAATAACTGTGAAATGTACATATTATGTTCATTGATTACTTAACAATTACACCTTTAGGGCTAAGGTTCCATCTGGATCACGTGTTTACATCTGTGC
This sequence comes from Deroplatys truncata, assembly GCA_030765065.1. Lineage (NCBI taxonomy): Eukaryota > Metazoa > Arthropoda > Insecta > Mantodea > Mantidae > Deroplatys > Deroplatys truncata. Next base: position 12,032,459 of record CM060987.1, read on the forward strand.
TGCAAATATCATTTTAATGCAGTGCAGAAATGAATATAACCATACAGTCAACTGCATGACTGTCAAAAGAAAACAGTTTTCATTGCTACGACTACAGTACAGCATGCCGAATGAAAACATTTGGTTGTTACAGGAAACTATATTTACAAATTGATTGTGTAGAATATTTAGCTGGCCTTTCACTAGTTGCAGGAGTGACTTGATGAAATATAACTTGCATGACAAGTGTGTATGTACTGCCACAACTAATCACCAGTGGTACACAATGACAAATAAACCATTACATGTGCAGACTGTACTGAAAGAGATAGTATTACCGTACCATGCAGTAAGCTTCACATCAGACACACCTAGAAACCGTGACTAAGACTATACAAGAGTGTGTTTTGTTTAAATGTGACACACCACAAACAGGTTTCACAATTCGGAAATTGATTTAATGTTGAAGCCTATAGCACATAAAACAGCTTCTATAACTCCTTGGTCTATCCTCAAAATGCTTATTTCGGTACTACGTTGCTATTGTAAAATTTTGTGTGTGTTGTTTTACTGCACCCAGTATATGAATTTTGAAAGCTTATAATTTATAAAATGCACGACTAATGGCTTAAAAATGTAAACAATAAATTCTTTGATAGTTTTTTGTATAACTCTCAAAAAATGCTTGCATTTCTGAGAAAGTTTCCACTGTTATCTTAATAAGCCAATAAGGAAGAACCCTAAACCAAGAAAAAATCCTAATTTTGATATTGATATGAATATGTACCAAAACAACACAGATTTTGGTCTGCATGTACATTTTTGTAACTTTTTAGAAAACTTTCTGGTGTATTATTTAGCTTCCCATACTTAAGTTGAAAATGTTCTTTACACTTTACAATAAATACTCTGAAACAAAGAGGGGAAAAAAAGCCCCCCAATATTTTTTTGGGGGGGTAAGCACTCTATTGTTTTTCCTTCCAGTGCAGAGTTGACACGTACTAGTTGGCCAAAATATGATATATATGTCAGCTTGCAGAAGGGTGCCACTGTTTTTGACAATGCCTAAAGTCATCAAAACTAGGGATCAGAGGGAAGTGAGGGGCAAGGCAATAAGGGAATATACAGTCGCACAATGAAAACGGTACTACATTTGCAGTCCTCAGTTTCACTAGTAAATGCAACTTGGAACTATGCATGTTTTCTTTACCTCACTGTCCTTCCCGTGCCCTCCGTCTTGTCCCGTAACTGTTTAGTTTCTCTTCCCACCAAATGTACTCATATCGTGGTCAACTAGTTAGTACACAGACACTTCCATTTGATACTGGAGCTATTATTTTTTCATTTTTGTTTGCTATAAAGAGGCATGTATACAATATTTTGTCTTCTTTGTTTAATTAACATTTTCTTAATTTTTTGTCATATTCTTCTTCTTCTTGTTTTGCATTAATACAAGCAAAATATTTTGCTTAAAATTTTATGTTATGGAAGTGTGTTCTTTACTGAATTTAGCTCTTATATGCTTCTGATTTACATGTACTGTAAATCTTAAGAAAGAGAAAAAATTGAAAATGTCAAAGGAAGTCAATGTAAAAAAAGTTATTTAAATGCAGGTTATTAGCTCACTGCTAGCATTGAGGAATATCGGTCAGTTTGCTCATTTCTTGAAATTCAAACTGAGCGTAATATCTGAGTATCTTTTAAAATCTAAATGCATCAATGCATCTCTGTGAGAGCGAGAGGGAGTGTGTGTGTGTGTGTGAGAGAGATATTAGATCTGAGAGATTTCATTAAACGTGAAAATATTATGCTATTTACACTTATTTGTGCACATTATATTAATATTGTGTAAATGTAAGTGATTAAACCTGATTGTATGCTGATTTTGAAAAAAAAAAAAATGACTTAAGATGCTGGGTGCAAAAATGGTCTGTGTTTGAAAGTTATGCTTAACTATGTTCAGGATGTACACAAATGATCATAGGGGTTTTAAACTTATATTTTCATCTCTGTGGTTTATTTTATAATTTTGAATCATTGCTTAAATCAAAGAGTTAAATGGAAGTTTGAATTCGACACATGTAGGTTTTATTTTGTTTTGTAGCTGTGGTAATGAAACAAAGAAAACATGGCAACTTGTGTGCCCTTTTTGTGTCTTGGAATTTGCAAAACATAATTGAATGGGTGTATAGGCAAAGATTTGGTCTTCTGGTAACATTTGTAGGTGGTACAACCAGATCCAAACAACAGTGTGACCGTAAAGGAAAGGCTGCGTGTGTCAGATGAGAATGTGGGGAGTGTCAGAATGGTGGGCGAGTAGAGAACCAGCAATTCCAACAGTGGCAGTGTGGTAGAATCAATTACACCAGACATGCTAATGTCAGGAAATGGATGTATGCCTTGTCAGAAATGGATCCCATATATACACTTGTAATTCATCTTATGGTAACTTTCACAGTTTTTCTTCAATTTAAATTATGATTCAAAAATTATATTATACACAGCAGAGAAAATATATAAATTTGAAACCCCTACAATCATTTGTGTTCACACTGTGTGCATTGACATTACATATTCACAAACTAACTCTAAGTAGGTTTTTTTTGTGTGATAAAGTTTGAAACACTTATCTGGGAGGGGATAAGGCTTGTCAATTCAAGTACTGGTATTGCTAACAGCAGAGTTATATGCAAATTCAAGCACTCATTGCTGTCATTTTTGAGGCATTTTAGCCATTGTTGTACCCAGCTTCTAAATTGCTTTCTTCTTCTGAGCCAAATATTCAACGTAATAATTTTCATCGAATTCATTGAACATTGACATTAGTGTTTGTTTCACTGTCATCTTTGCATGTCATGTATAAAAAGCTAAAAAAGTGTAGCTACTGATATGTGGTGTTTACAATGTCATAAACATGTGGCTGGGAATCCCCTTAAACATATTTTAACAAGCTCCTTGCATATTACTGACATCTGACAATGACTGCACAAAACAATAGGTCCAGCTGTAAAAGTTCACCTCACCTCTGGATGGTTGTGGTTGTGCTTGCATCCAGACCACGAAGGGTTAAATCTGGCCTTGGTTTTCATCTGTTTAGCAGTATAATTATCATTATGAAACTTAGACATAAGCACAACATAAACTTATAATGTAAACATTGAAGTTTGCAAGATCCAAGCTTTATGTCAAATGTAAGAAACTAGCCAGTCAGAAAGTGATTCTGCCATCTCATATCAGATTTTCCATCATTATGTGTTGACTAGCTAATGGCCTTTCTGTGCAAGATAAGGAAGGTCAGGAATCATGCGATATCTATAAAAATCACACCAAATCAAATTGTGATGGTAGTTTAGCATCCTTGATTGGGTAGCTACTTCTTGTTCATTTTGATGCATGTGCATAACCTCTTTTGTCATGTGTACTGTAGGTGATGGCTCAGCTCTCTTGCAATTGGCTGCTGTTTATGTTTCTGTCTATTGCGTGAAGTTAATGTTTTGGTTTTTACATTGTTATGTTAATGCTTAATTTTCATTGTGATTGGCCCCTTACTTACACTCAGGAAAATCTGAAGAAGAGACCAAACATAAGTACACATCAATAACAAAGAAAGAGTGAATCAACAATTGTACTCTCTTGCTCCACTTGCCACACTTTAACCGAGCGAGGTGGCGCTACGGTAATGTGTGCAACTTGCACTTGGGAAGTCGCAAGTTCAATCCCCGGCAATCGCACATGATCCATTGGTTTTTGGTGTTTTTCCCAGGCCAACAGACGAATGCTGGAGTGGTTCATCTTCTACCACAGCTCTCCTCTCTCTCATTTCCTGTAGGTAACCATCACTTGCCTTTCACTGCTCGGCTGAAACCCACCTCTTGGTGTTTTTGGTCCTTTGGTGGGCCCTGAAGGTTTGAAACCAAATAGAGTGGGCTCGGGTGACATTAGGGGTCCTGTCCGTGCTTGTACCCATTGTCATCCAGATCTGGTCGCCCTTCAGGTCTCTCACCTCATCCCTCCCTGTCGCCCTCCGTGGTGTAGTGGTTACCATGCTAGCCTCTAGTTCCTGAGGTCGCAGGTTCAAACAGAGGGCGATGGACTTTTTGGGCATAAAAATCCTTAGTATGGCTTCCTTTGGAAGGGAAGTAAAGTTGGTGGCCCCATGTTGTAGATTTATGGCACGTAAAAGAACCACAAATCTGATAAAGATGCCTCTGAGCAAAATTACCAGACTTTCACGTCTAATATACAGTGTTATTACAAAAGAAATTGACAATTTCAATGTGTTATAAATCCATAACTATTAATGATATAATGGATCTGTTTGCACTGTCATGTAGAGTCTTGAAGTTTAGTTTGTGAACTCACAAATGTTCAATGTGTGATCCCTGCATCACACAACATGTATCAAGATGATAATCAAGTTCATCCCAAACACAATGTAACATATCTGCATTAACACTTGCTACGGTTCTTCTGATACGTTCCTTCATGTCATCTAAATCACGTTGAAGTGGAGGAACGAAAACTCTGTCTTTAAGAAATCCCCAAAGGAAAAAGTCGCATGGCGTGAGATCGGGGCTCCCCGGTGGCCAACGTAGCAAAGCATTATTGTCATCTGCAGCACGGCCAAACCAACGCTGTGGTAGAATTTCAAGTAAAGTCTAACATCTGTGTGCCAGTGAGGCGGTGCTCCATCTTGTTGGAAGATAAGGTTTCCCTTTCCATTTCCTCATACAGTTGAGGCATCAGCCAAAGATATAACATCGAGATATGTAGGTTAGTGTTTTAAAGAAGAGGCCATGCAGCTTGGTGTGGAATACCGCACAAAACACATTAATTTTGGGAGAGTCCCGCTCATGTTCCAGCACAGCCCTTGATTTTTCAGTTCCCCATATTCGAACATTATGTTTATTCACTTTTCCACTCAAGTGGAAAATTAACTCATCACTAAACACTATTTGTTCACTGAGGCCACTGTCTTCTTCATTTCTATGCAGAAATCTTGACGTTTGACTTTGTCGTTTTAATGCAGCTGTTGCAAGAACTGCAACCTATAAGGAGTCAGTTTTATCGCTTTCGCAAAATTTTCCATTGGTGTTGGAATCTGTAACTCCAAACTTGCCCTTGCTGTCGATTTCTGTGTACTTCTTGCGAAAACACCACAAACACATTCAACATCCTCTTCTGATATGCGTGGTCTTCCTTGGCTCTTTCCTTTGCACAAACAGCCTGTTGTCTCAAACTTTCTGTGCCAATCACAGATCAATTGTCTAGTCGGTGGTGGTTTCTGAAAACATGTTCTGAAATGTCGTTACAGAATTTGTTTTAGCAAGTTCTAGCACACAATATGCTTTTTCCACAGGATTTGCCATTTTTGCATCTTCAACAATAATGACTTACATGATTACCAACTACAAACCTACCAATGCAAACTTCCAGAGTTTCCCAACATAACACCGCAAAATTTATGTTGATATCACACTTAGTTTTTGTTTCATAGGACTTAAAGTTGTCTAGTTCTTTTGTGATAACCCTGTAGAATGGGATGCTAAGGACCATAGCAGTTAAAGGGCATCCATAAATAAAATTCAATTTAGTTTAATTTCTCATCCCTCCCTCATGGTAGAAGCACAAGGGGCCAGCTGGCCTGCATGTGGTGTTCTGCCCTGGTTTTGGCATCCCCCCCTTCCATTCATACCTTTACCTTTTTATCACACTTTACATGCAGATGTTTCGTGGGTCCACCCCCACATCCTCTGCTGTCAAATGCTGACTGGCATTGGAATTGGATTAAGGGCCTCTGGTTGGTTAAGTGGTGCCCTTTGTTGACTGGTCACTGAACAGACATTTGTCTTCAGTAGAACTGTGCCATTATTAGGATAATGTTGCACAAAAATGCTTCTCTGTTGTCAAAGAAAATCTGATTTTGAGCAATCTGTTGATGGTTTTAAGAAACTTGAAGTGTCTGATGAAAACCACTGTTTAAAAGTTATTTTATATTTATAACTTTTAAAGCAATTAAATTTCTGTATATGGAATTTCCTTACCATTTCCTTCTTTTCATCCTGTACTGCTTCTGTAACAAAGAAAAATATTACTCAGGAATTGTTGCTTATTTGCTATTAGAATTTTACACTCAATATTTTTTTAGAATGATCTGACTCAAAATATACTTCTGATGAGGAATTAGTATGCTTTTGTGTGGAAAAAGTATTGTTAAAGATCACATATTTACATCTTTGGATATGTTTCTTACGTGAAATTTCATGATCTGAACTATACTGAACAATGTTCTTCAATGTAAGCAGGTTGCTAAGTAACATTTAAACATCCTAAAAATGCACCTGTGAATGAAATTATAGCCATTATTGACTAAAAAAGTTCTCTTAATCTAACATTTTGAGCTGCTGTCTTATTAGTAAATTATTTAGTCATTGTTTCAAAATATTAACAATGCTTGTATGGTTGGAAATCACAGAAAATACTCTTGAGAGTTTCTAAAAAGTTAAGTTTTTTATTGAAGAAGTAATTTTATCATATTGGAATTTTGGATGTTTATGCATCTCTATGTATTAGTTGTAATATACAGGTTATGGAAAAAGCATGTGCAGAAAATTGTAGAGTACAAAGGCAATACCAAAATAAGCACTTTGAGGTTATGAACAAGGGGTCACAGATGCTGTATAATATTGGTTTAAATTTATTTCCAACTAGATACAGTCTCATAACTATGATTGCATAATGTACAACCTCTAATACATATCTACGCTTAATATTGCCTCTGTAGAGTTGCTTTCCTGTACAGGTACTATTCCCATATTTGGGAACAAATGTTTTACATAAAAATACTTACAAAATCTAGGACAGAGTGCATCTGCAATAATCCAGAACAAAAAATGAAGGAGTTAAGCATTAGATGTTGCCCAAACAAAATCATGTAACCCACCCACCCTTTTTAAGCAACAACACTTACATAAGAGAAACTGGTGCCATTTTCAGATGGAAGCTAGTAAAAGGTCACTCGCACTTTAAAATCCTGCGAAAGTAATGTAGGGTTTTAGCTTCACAGATTCCTACGGTTATGCTTTGTCGCTCGACTCCTCTACTTCTAAAAAAATTTGATGTGTTACCTCACATGACTTTCTCTACTATTTTTACAAACGCTTATTCTCCATATGCTTCATGTTAATGGAGATATCGAGATGTCAATTTTGTTGGTAATTTTCTTGTAGATGCAAGGGGAATATGGTAGGTTTTAAGTGATAGTCAAATATTTTAACGCTGGTTGCTATGTAGCGAATTGCATTCGCTTTGCATGTCCAGGACAAAAAAAATGAATAACGAATTTGAGAAAAAGTATAAGTATTGGAAAATTAAAGGGAATAACAAGCAATATCTCGAAAACGGCTCACTCAACAAAAGAAATGTATATGACATAAATTGTGTATTTTAACGCGATCTACATTTTTTGTGTAGTAAAATTTTGTCTATCTCTTATGGTAAACCAGTATGCAAAAATCGTTCACAATGAAGAATACTTTTGGAGACATTCCCAGAAAATTCGAGATATACATTTCATTTCTAATGACAATAACTTAAACATATGATATTTTAATCAAAATCATTAGAGCCATTTTTGAGAAAATTAACTTTTTCGTAAAATGTTCCATGTAAAGGGTGGTCTGGGGTGGGGGGATTTTTTTGAAAGCCTTCGTGTCGCATCTCTGAAAGATACTGAACCTAAATACCAAGTTTGGTGTTTATCCGACTGTTCGTTTCTGAGTTATGCTGTTCACAGACACATACACGGACATGTTTCCAAAAATGCTTTTTTTTGGATTCAGGGGGTCTCAAAACATGTATTTCTGGTGAAATCTCGGTATCAAATTTTTGGGTGGAATACAATACTTCCCCTACTTACTGTACGCAGTAGAGAAAGTAAAAACATCCCTCGGCTATGCTTTGCGACTTAGGGTCCTCAACCCTGGGCTATGTTGGCAGTGGAAGCTGTGTTCCCAAAATGCCTCAGGTGGGATGTATGTGTGTAACTTTGGTTATAATGAACAGAGGTGTAAATAATTGTGTTAAATGCTTAAAAGTATGTTATCTACAGTGTTATATAATATTTATTTCCAATATACAATAAAATAATTGTGGATATGCATGTGCAATGTGTATAGTGAGATATGGGAGTATTGCCACTTAATATATTTAGCCCCAATACACACAACTCCAGGTTATTTGTGTATTGGCGACCTTCACAGTTGTATTACATACCTATCCCTCTTTATATTTAACCACTCTGTTATTCTTCTAATATTCCCCTTCCTTCACGCTCTCTCTTTACCATTCATGTTCTCATGTTGCCTAAATGGTTTCCTACACTCTTTGTATGTTTTTCCACTTATACAGTGAAAATTTTCCATCTAAATTATTTTGTTGCCATGACTTTGTTTGATTGCGGTATAATACACAATGAAAAGCTACGTTTACTTGTGCTGCACATTTCGACAAATCTTTGTCATATTTTAGATGTTTTAATCCATGACTCCGGTTCCTGTCCAAGCATATCCTTGTCTACCTGCTTTATCACAAATGTCTATATTTTTCCCTGTGTCATTCAATTTTTATTTTGCTATAGAGCCTCAAGGAACACTTTTCTCTCAATATCATTTGATCTCAGACTTACTTCTTTCCAGAACCCTTTGTTTTATAATCCCTACTAATCCATGACTCTCCCATCCCTATTTGTTGGATAATTTGCTGAATTTTGAGAAGCCATGATCTTTTCCACTTACATCTCTTGTGTACAAAAGCATTCTTTAATAATATCACTGTCCTCCAGTGTGGAAATTCTATATGAGCATTGGTATAATGGCAGGAGTATGCATGAACATAACTAAAATCTGACTTCATGAAACATCAAAATGAAATGCAACTCAAATGACAAATGTATGTATACTGCATCAACTAATGAGTACAGGTACACAATGAGAAACTAGTGCTGAACAAGACGATATTACCATACCATCACATTGGACACGCCTAGTGACAATGACGAATACTGTACAAGAGTGCATTTTGTTTACATCTGACACGGCCACAAATAGGTTTCTTAACTGCAGTTAGCACAGTAAGGTGATCATATTTTTGAAACAGACAAGGGGGCATTTTAAATTTTTCTCAACGAAACAAGGGACAGAAGAGAATGTGTAAAATTCTTTCATCATAAATAAATAAATAATGTGTACTTACATCTATAGAAGCTCTAAAATTTACTCTAACCAAACAATCCTGTAGAATTATTTGTTCGGGAGTCATTCATCATACATTGGATGTGTTTAGAAGTACAGTTCATTGATCTAAAAATTGGTTGTGGTGGACAGTATCGCAAGCTAACGCTCTTTCAATAGCTGTAAGAAGCACTTGCATTCACCATTCTTTTATGTTTTTCAGTGTTTATATGTTGTGATATTTCTGATCGCCCCCCATGGCTTATACTGAAAGTAAATGCACACTTATTGCATCGAACAGATGATCAGAAATTGGTTTTTTAATGTAGGATATTCCTTTTATACGTCACTATTAAAAATACCTTTTTGGTGGTGGCATATTATTAATTTCAAGAGTTTTAGCACTCGCAGCTTACAAGAGCATATGCGTTTAGAATTTTCGTTTTTGGCGGCTTTCACATCAAACCTGAGATTACGATTTGTTTGTTGATAGCGCAGACCGGCACAGTTCAATTGTCTGCAACTGTACTTTTTAAGTGGTCTCCACACGGTTTCAGGGTATATGTACTGTAGATCCATAATATAAACAGTCAGTTGTTAGTATCTTTAAATCTTTCATCAAACTGATGCAAGATGCTGGATTTTTAAGAACTATAGTTAATGACATCTTATGCCGATAGGTCATTGCCACAAAAAGGGACATTTTGACATCCCGTTTCTACCTTAAAAAAAGACGGGACAGGGACTGTCCTGGCTAATACGGGACGTCTGGTCACCATAACAATAAGAAAGCTTCTGTGACACCTTGTTGCTAACCTTAAAATGCTTGCTTTGATACTGCCTTTCTACTCTACAGTTTTCTGCACAATGTTTTTCTGTACTTAGTATATATTCGTTACAATGTAAACTGAAGTCACTACCTTCCTTGTTTTCCGAATGATCTTCTGCCTTATGTCAGTAACTGTTATTCAACTGTGTACCATAAATTACAAAGTGGTTTTGTAATTCCATTTGGTTAAGTTTAAACTTTCATTTCTTGTAACTTATCTTCATTATCTTTTGTTGAATACGGTGATGAAAATTACCTATTCTCTATGAATTTTCTCACTTTCAGAAACAGTTAAAAGTATAATTTTAGTTGAAGTATTAAGAAGCATGAAAATAATATTTATGTTTGTTTTATTGTATAGCATTATTTAGCGCCATATGTAGGCATCCACTTAATTTCTTGGGAAAAAGAATGTTTATGCTGTCTAAATGTCTGTGATTAAACATATGTATATATCATAGTAATAGTAGTAGTACTAATCCTGTAATAATAAACTTGTCTTGTGCATATACTGTGCTTTGTTTTAAGAGTACAGTAAAGAGCAGATTTTTCAGAAACCATAAGACAACTAAGTACAAAATGGAAACATAGTGTAAAGGTATGAAAATTGTTACATTTTGGTATTATTTTATAAATTTCTGCACGTTTGTTTATTATTTTTATGGCTCATTTAGTGCAGTAGGTAATGTAAGTATACCTACAACCAGGCCTACCACACTTAGATGAAAAAATGTTCTTTATTAAACATTTGAAAATAAGTAATGTGTTTATGTAGTGTGTTAGTATTGTATATTGGAAATTCACAGTCAAGTAATGTAATTAGATGGAAAACTGAGCAGATTTAAACAGACCGGTTTCACCATCTGATGTTAAACTTTAACACAATGTTATTCTCATTTAACATTACAGTCAATGTTAAGTGGCATAGCCAAAAAAAATTATTGAGGGGGGTTATGTATACAGATGTGTTTTTTAAACAATTTGCATCAATTCAAATGATAAACATGAATTATGAGCTGAAGTGTTGAAATAAATACATTTTATATTCAGAGATTAAGTTGCAGCAATTTGAATTAAAAATAGGATGGGATGTTTTGTGTATTCTAAGCAGCAAATGTGTTATAACCACTGGGAAGTATTTTGTATTACTGCTGCAGACCCTCTTATTTCACTTCAAAATAGGGTTTCTAGTTTCACTCTAAACTGGGAAATATTGCACTCAAATTTAGCACAGGAACGAAAACATATCCCCAGTATCGTAATATTGTTATGCCTACGCTATCCAAAGTACAGTTTCTGTTGCTGTCACCTTTGGCGATATTGTCTAAGACTGCAGCATAAATGTAGATCTACCAGTGATATGATTAGAAAGTATTCTGTTCTCACCAATCTAGAAAGACGCTATTATTTTAACAAAAATATTTTTGTTATTATTTTGTTTATCTTTTTTTTTATCAAGGGAGGGATGCAGCACCCAAAATCCTTGCCTAGCTATGCCTCTGCATCAAACAATGTAAAGTGTAGCATCATGTTAAACTTTGTGTTAGTTAACATTGCATGTTAAGGATTTAACAAATGTTAGATGTTGGAAAATGGCCATCAACATAGTTGCTGTATTTGGATTTTTTTAAATACTGTTTCTAACTGAAAAAGAGCTGTGTATCTTAATTTTGAAAACCTGCAAGAGGAAGAATTTTTAAAGGGGTACAGATTGTACAAAGCGGTCATGAGCAGAGTTATAGAGGAAATACTACCAACAAAAACATGCCTCTTTCTCCTATGCTACAAGTGTTCTGAGATTTTATGCTACTAACACTTTTCATTTAATGTTGGAATATCCAAAGCTACTGTTTGTGGGTTTATCTGGAAGGTTTTGAAAGCAATTGCTTCAAGAACTGAAGAGCATTACTTTCTCTAAGTAGGGGAAGTACGGCATTCCACCCAAAAATTTGATACCGAGATTTCACCAGAAATACATGTTGTGAGGCCTCCTGAATCCAAAAAAATAATTTTTAGAAAAAGGTCCGTGCGTGTGTCTGAAAGCATAACCCAAAAACGAAAAGTCAGATAAATACCAAACTTGATATTTAGGTTTAGTAGCTTTCAAAGATATAACACAAAGATTTCCAAGAAAATTCTCCACCCCAGACTACCATTTATATGGAACATTTTTAAAAAATTTTGATTTTCTCAAAAATGGTTCTAACGATTTTGATTAAAATATATGTTCAAGATATTTTTATGGCAAATGAAATGTATATCATAATGAATAGGGATATTCTGGGAATGTCCCCAAAAGTCCTCTTTATTTTGAATGACTTTTGCATAACTGGAAGACCGTAAGAGATAGGCAAAATTTTACTGCACAAAAAAATGTAGTTCTCGTTAAAACACACAATGTATGCCATATACATTTGTTTTGTTGAGTGAACCATTTTCGAGATATCCCTTGTTATTTGTTTGAATTTTCCAGTACTCATACTTTCTCTCAAATGGGAATTCGTTATTCTTTTTTTTTTATTTCCTGGACATGCAAAGAGAAGGAATACTCATTATATCAACCAGTTCTTAAAACATTTGACTATCGCTTAAAGCCTACCAATTCCCCTTGCATCTACAAGAAAATGAGCAATAAGATAGTTTCTGCAAATGTTTATGTCGATTAACATGAAGTAGATGGAGAATAAGCGCTTGTAAAAATAGTTTGTACAAGAGTAGAGAAAGTCATGTTGGTGCAACACATCAGAATTTTTTTTTTATTTTCATCCTTAATCTGATAACATACTTTCGTCCTCTTATTTCAATGTACTGTCCATCACTGGTATTAAACCTTTTCTGAACACTACACATCTGGTGTGTTTTGGTGCTGAATTTTATGTTAGCATAAAATTGCCACAGTTGCATATTGCATCTGGAAAAATGTGTGGATTGCAATTAAATTCCTTGCAGATTTGCTCCTAGACTGCATCCTTCACCTTTAAGTCTTGACTTTTTTTGCTCTCAATAATTCCTCTGTACTTAGTAACCAGTTCTATAATTTTATAGCTAACGCTTTTTTGAACAATGAAAAATTAGTTTCTCTTCAGTTGTCATTTCGTGGTTCAAACTCAAACATTCAGGAAACATCATCATATAGCAATTGTCTGTCAGTGCAATTTCTTGTCTGTTATTGAAACAGAGCTTGCTGCGATGCTTAGACAAAATCAAATCAGACGGCATTCAGAAGCTATGTAGTTCTGTTACTGCTCTCTCAAAAGCTGTTCTTTGTATTTAATAAGATGTTAGATAGCAATTTGCTGCAAAAAGCTTGATGTAACTCAATGGTTTTAACATAATGTTAATGAATAAAATGTTTCGAGTGTTTTTAACATCGGTTGGTGAAACTGGCATTTAAAACTGTAGATAAGATAGTTATTTCAACATGTTTCGAGACGTTTTTGCCTCATCAGTTGTGATTTATTGACAAGCTTCCACATGTCTCTTATGGATGTCTTCCTAACCTATGGACTGAATGTATTCAGTAATGAGATTGTTATTTGGTATTTTAAAGTTTACTTTGAGTTGGTGTTTGTTTTGCTGACTGAACATCTATTATTGGTTAAATCTCTCATATTTTGAAGAAGTTTTATTAATTTGCTTCATTACTTATATTCAATAAGTAGCTCATTTTGGGTGTTCACAAAAGTTAGGTCAGACAGCCCTGAGAATGTAAAATAGCATCTGCTTCATAATAGCTATGCTTATACACAAACTGATAAAATGCAGGTACTCCGAGTGATATCAACAAGAACAACTTGTCTGATGAAAGAAAGGGTTGTTTTTGTGGATGATTGTGTACATAATTAAATATACGGTATTACGGCAAGAATGAAGTAATGTGTAAATTGAGATTATGGATGGTACGGAGAAACCGGGAGAAGTTTCTGCGCTCATGTACGTTGCCCATTTCTACTACATGGCTAACTTCTGCCGTAGTGTGCATACAGTGGCACTGATGTAAAATTGCAGTGATAGTGGAAACAGAGTGCAGGTAAAACTTTGTGCGCTAGTGCACTTCAAGTGTGCGTGATTCATATGTATGTTGCCCCACAAGGTCATATCAGTTGTGCATCCGCAAAAACTCCATAAAATGTGCACTAGCCAAGATGTGCTAACGACCCTGTTACCATATTAAAAGAGTATAGGCAAGTAGCATGGTACATTTAAATGCTGTAGATTTTAATTGCCACTAATATGTTACTCAAATAGCATTCAAAGCAAAAATAACCAATATATCTACAAGGTGTCAAAAGTTAGGGTGTTCTTGTGCTCTTCTGCAGCAGCTGCCACTGGTTATATTGTACTTTTCTATCCAGAAAAGAAAGCTACAACTTACAGCAATCTCATAACTGGAGCCTGGATGTTTAGGCATTTATAACTATCAAAATAGTTGGCAATAAAAATGTAAGAAAGGACTTCGTAAATTTAAAAAAGGCATAATAAACTTTAAAAAGTCATAATATTAATATAATTGATAACCAATATTTGGTTTAAAAATCCTACAAATTATATATTTTTTCCCATTACCACAAGGTATGGCTGTAAGTGTCCTTGTGTTAGACGAGGCCTGGGGAATGATACTCCGAAGGTGTGAAAGAGTTTGTCCCTCCCCTCCTTACTTGTAGCTTCTAGCACACATACTTTAGGTGGAACTGGTTTTCTTTAGCAGTTGTGGGCTGTGTATACAGTCATGTTTAGATAAATTTGCTATATGTGAAATTACATAACAAATATTTTATTGAACATTATATGGTAAAACCTGCCTTCTTAAACGGAAATATTTCATGGTCCCATGAATTTTGGGGTGAAAAACATGCTAAATTCCCTTTATTAAACGGAAACTGTCTTACCGGACAACAGAAATTAAAGTACGCCTTTTAACGGAAACTTTCCAGTTCTGGAATGTAGAGTTTAGAAAATTTTCAGGCACCCTGTGAAAGTCTGCGTTGTCTGCTCTGAGCAGATGATGTTTAAGTTGAAACATGACCATTTTACTGCTACCTGACCAGTCTAGCAGGGGGGGAGCGCTAATGATGGTCCAAATATTGAGAAACCTTCACACTCACCCCTTAGTTAAGTTAACAATAAGCACGGCTGATTGTCTTTTATTGTTGTCTCTTCCATTTCGTGCTCTAATGACTTGTCAGCTCTAAGCAGTACACCTCTAGGTGATGATTTAATTCAGCAGTAGTCACCATGGTCGAAAACAAAAGTTGTGCTAGATCTTAACGTGAAAGTGGTTTATGCTAGTGAATGTGATAAATTGAGTGTAAAGCAGATCATGAAAGTGTTCAACGTAGGCAAAACTCAAGTTTACGAGATTCTAAAGAAGAAAACAGAAATTCTGAAGCAGTGGGAAAAGTGTGCTAATGGAAAAATAGAGAGAGCACTTAAGGGAACTGAAAACCAGGACATTAATGAAGTAGTATAGGAGTGGTTCGTTAGTGTTAGGGCAAACAATCACCGCATATCGAGGCCTATACTACAGGAATACGTGCTAAAGGTAGCTGAAAAAACTGGGTAAGACTGAGTCTAAAGCACTTAATGGATGATTGGAGAGTTTCCGCAAAAAACATCAGATAGTTTTTAACAAACTTTGTGGTGAATCAAATGATGTTAATATTGAAAGCATTGCTGATTGGATTGCTAAACTACCCTCAATAATCGAAGGATACGAATCTGAAAACATGGTGATGAAACGGGGCTATTCTTCTGTGTTACTGAATAAATCATTGCGTTTAAAAGGAATCTTCGTTTAACGGAAATGTTCGAGAGCCCTATCCAATTCCTCTGAAGACAGGTTTTACTGTAACTGCAATATAATTACATGTAATGAAAATTAACACATTCTTTTGTTTCTAGACAGTTCTTCCTACACATTCATATACTTTCTATTGCTCGTTGACATTTTTTATTTTCCACAAGTTGCCAATGTCGAGCTCCATATTTGAGGTACAGAAATGTAACACACACCAAATTATTATCAGTAATGCTGGCACGTTCTATTTGGAAAAGAACTGTTATACGTTGATCCGAATGTTGCTATGAGACGGCATGCAAGCCGACGAAGATTCGAAACAGAGTTTCGGCATTGACTTACATAACTCCAGACCCAACAAGTCAGATGTACGTAGAGGAGTGTTGTTTTGTAAATTTATTAATGCTAATTGCAGGGCACTATTTGTTTCTGATGACCGAACAGAAGAGGGGCTGTTGAAAAAGTCGCCATTCATAATCCATGGACTTTAGATCTGAAAATCTCATATCAAATTCTTTGCGAAAGTCTTCTATTAATGATTTGTAGTTTGTGTTTAGAGTACTATCAATGTCCATTAGTACTGACTGCAGATTTTCAAAGTGATGCAAATCCCCGTGTTGAATTTGACAACTCCACAATGTAAGTTTGGCAATGAATGCTTTCACATTACTTAGATTAACAATAAAGTTTTCCTTTCCTTGTAAACTGAAGTTCAAATCATTCAAATGTGAAGTTAAGTCTACCAAGAATGCTACATCACATATCCGTTCATAATTACACATTTCTGAAATTTCCAATTGTTGCATTTTTTTAAATTTCTCAATTTCTTTTATGCAAGTCGAAAAAGCGCTTGATTACATTGCCTCGACTAAGCCATCGTACATGGCAGTTGTAAATCAAGTCAGGATACTCAGAACCAATATTCTGAAGAAATTCTTGAAATTGCCTGTGACAAAGTCCTCGTATCACATTAAGTGTGTGAACAACTACTGGCATTATCTTTTCAATGGTGACAGACTGCACCCATAATGGATCGCTAAAACGTCATCTGCAGGCAGTCCTTTCTCTATTAGACACTTTCTTAATTTAACTGCAAATCTATTTTCTCCGCCCTACCATAGAGGGTGCTCTGTCTGCCATACAAGAGACCAAATTTTCCAATATAAGCTCAAATTTGTTAATTATGTTTAGATTTCTTTCAAAAAGATTTTCTTTGCTCATGCGATCCTTTAAAGATGCCATATCTAGGAAGTCTTCAAAGATATTAAACCCAGAATCAATTCTCCTAATGAAAACGGCTAGTTGCGATGTGTCTTTCCGATCTGTGGTTTCATTTGAAGTAGATAGTTTCTGCCCCACGTATAGAAAGTCAGTTTGAAGATGATGTATTATAGTTCTTATGTTGGGGAGCCGAACTTGTAGTAGTTGCAACCGCACGTATAGTAAACAGTTTCCGGTCCCTTTGCTCCAAATGTACTTTCAGGTGGCCTTTGCCCCAAGTTTAAACAAAATTAACTTTGTAATTTGTTTGTTTCTTTAAGTATTAAATATTTATATTTACCTTGGCTGCGTCAGTATTATTGTTACAGACATGGAAGTCTTGGCAGGGTTGTGATACGACTAAGAATGTAGGCTTACACAGATTTTAAGTTTTAATTCACTCCTTTTTATTAATCCTTGACACAAATTAAATAGCACGTCACTGATATCGAGAGCTGTGAGATTCTTTTATTTAATACTTGCACTTTTCAACACGAATATGTAATTAATTTCTCGAGGACACATCTCGAGTCTGGTTATGATCACTGTCTAGAAGCAACACGTCTGGTTATAAGCACTGTTTGGAGGCAACTGAATTGATTTCAACCATCTAAACTTGTAAATTTTTGTATTTCAAGTCTCTGATTGGCTAATCCTACTCCAGTAGAATACCTTCATTTAACTAAAGCTTTTTCTGGTTGTTGATTGGCTATTTTATAAACTGTCACTAAAATTACATTATTGTTACTCCAAGAATCACAAGTAACATTTAAACTTACTAATTCATTATTGCCTCAAGGTTACCTCATTGTTAGCAACTTTTGACCTATTTCTCACAGCTCCTACATTATTAAATTACGTAATGCATTCACATAACATTATTGAACATGTTTACAATAATATAAGCATATGCAATGACTGTTACATACATTTTACAAATTATTACATACACATCTTGCTTCAAGGCGGGCTGTTATTGAATTTACATATTATATAATTTGACTGAAATCATTTAAGTGTTAAAAATACTGCGTCACATCTACAGCTAATGAACAAAAATTTAAAGTTTTGAATGTGGATGATAATTGCCCATCTAGGTAATGAGCCATTTCCATTATTCTTTTTGTCACTGTTGCATGAGATAAACTAAAAGCTTTGAAGGAATTCACCAGTGAAGGATACACCTCTTTTGCAGTTGTTAGTAGACATTTCTTTACAAATTTGCCTTCTGAAAAAGGTTTGCAGTTTTGTAGCTAGCGCACACAGCCCTGGTAATGTTTATAACAGAGGATCGTGCATCATCTTGGCTACATTTTACTTTTGCATTCAGTTTGTCGAGAGCTTTTTGTATATCTACCCCCGATAATTATCTTCATACGAACATTTATGCTTGGATACAAAGTTTCTTCTGATATTAAAGTGTGTAACAAACTGATATTGTTGTGAACATATCAGGCGTACAGCCTTGTCGTCTTTTAGAATAGAAAAAGTACCTTTTTCCCATTGACTGTTGAAAATTGGTTTTGGAGTCTTGGTTGAAATAGAAACTGGAGCCATCACTGCCTCTTTTGAGAAATACAACAGCACATGGCTACTACAACTCTGCAGCTGAACTGGTCTCTATGCTTTGGTGATCACGAACGGATGGGTAGTAGGGGAATGGCATCACACCTTGGGAGTCTATTGGAATATGCCTTAATTTCTTATCATTTTTTGAAAACCTTGCATAATAAACTCTTCCATCAGTTGAAAACACATGGGCACCAAATTTACTAACTTAACCATGAAGATTACTTTTCAGTGGTTGACTACCATCATAACCAAATGATGTGTCATGTGGCAGTAACTGACCTCACTAATGGCCAAAATGTTTTCTTGCTACTGGGGAACCCAATGATACAGAGGAGGGGGATGTCCAGGGGATATACACACACACCCCAAAATGCAAATAAAAATAAAAATTGCAAATAAGATTAAAGCAATAATGTGAAGCTTGATGAATTAAAACTATATATACACACGATAAAAATGCAGACCATACAAGTGCTATATGGGCTATATGTAAAGTCTTTCTTCGGAATAAGAGAAATGTAAACAACCTAGCTGGCGAGTGTAATGCCAACCTACCAATGTAACAATTTTTTTTGCCCTGAAAGGCAGTATGACCAAAAGTTGTTTTTCAGGCCTTGCATTATGTCTTAAGCACTTTGGGGAAGAAGTACTAGCTCATGAGATCAGACCAGACACCACTGGGAAAACACACTTTCAGAGAGAAATTCTGAACCCTTAGCAGATAGCAAACATTATAAGATGGTCATATTCCAATGTAAAGGATATCCATCATCTTGCTGAATATTAGAAAAATTGAATATAAAGCAAAATTTAAAGTTTATTTAAAAATGGCAAAATAAAAACTGATTCTCTCTCTCTTCCAAATACTTCAAAACAGGATGATATTTACATAACTTTTGATTTATTATCACCCAGCAAAAAAGGCATTTTGCCTAACATCTGGACTTCACTCATTACCAAATACACTCTGCAAATGTTAGAAAAAATTAAATTGAGTTTTATTTAGGGGCGCACTTTAACTACTATGGTTCTTAGCACTCTATTCTATATTGGGTGTGAAAGACTGCAAATTTTGCTCAGAGGCCTCTTTATCATTGAGGTTCTTTTATGTGCCATAAATCTACCACACAGAACCACTGGGTTTACTTCCCTTCTGAAGGAAGCCATTCTAAGTATTTTTATACCTGAAAAAATCCATCACCCTCCCAGGTTTGAACCCGTGACTGGGAATTAGAGGCTAGCATGGCCACTCATGTTAAGAACACACCTATAGACCGCATGGGAAACTTGTCAGCAAAAATGAGGCAAGGTGCTCTTAACATAATTTCAAATAAATATCGTATCTGTAGTGAAATCTAAATCTTTTCTGTTTAATTTGTATAGTTTATATTATGTACACTCGGTCAAACTAAAAGTGGCAGGTCTCTTTAGCAGTGAAGTTTTTTAAAGTTCCTTCGAGTGAGTGTGTGGTTCACACCTGTCAAATTCTGTGCGTCTCTTTGACTAATTCTATAATACAGGCCAGAAGGCACTGATGTAGGCTACCTCTGCACTGTGCTTGGCAAGGAGCATTGGTTAAGGTACTTCTATGCAAACACTTCCAGTTCAGTTCTCCGTAGTGGATTGTTATCTTTTATTCTTTACAACCTTTTTTACCGTAATATAGTTAAATGATATTGTTTGTATTAATTTTACTTACAAATATAAGTACAATAATGATGAAAGTTGCTATAAAGTTAAATTTAGTATGAAACCTCCACACCGATGAATTAATGTCATGGTTGCCATCTATCATTATGAAGGACTACTAAATAAATACTGCATGCATAATAAAATGTAGGAAACCTGTTGTATTTTAATGTATTTAAAATGAAAGAAAAAAAATGTTAAGTAGCTTCACAGAGATTTAAACTTGGAACCTCAGGAATAGTAAGTTAACTTTCCACCACTGAGGTAAGAGTGGCATTGTAACAAGCTTTAGTCACACTCCACTTAACCATAAATAAATAAAGTGTGTTTTGGTTACAAATATTCAATGGTGAAACACAGTTGTGTTCCCCATTATAACTACTACAAGAGTATACACAGTCTTATGAACAAAGCCTGGCTGCTCTGAGTGTTTGACCAAGTGTACATTTAAGTTGTGAAGTAAATGAGCTCTAAGCTTCAAAGTTTAGCATTTTCATTTGAAAACTGATTTGCAGAAGTTATTCTATTTGTTAAGATATAAAGCAAAGCCTTACATTGTTTCCATCTGCACATGCTATGCCTATTTGATACCAGTTGTTCATATTGGGTGTTTTGAGATATACATAATGGTAACGAACAGTTTTCTTAAAAAAATGAGATATACAGGCTACTTACAGTATGTTTGTTATAAATGGCTCCAAGAAATGGAAGTCTAAATCTGCATCATTTGTTGCAAGTCTTAGGTTCCAAAAGCTATAAATAAAGCTGAAATAAATTTGCAACTTTTACGGCCTGATAGTTATCTTATAACTTTCACCAACTGTTACATCACCCTTCCAGATTCAAACTTTAACATGCTGTAAAATGTTGGTTACCATTATATATGTCGGGACATGTAATTTAGTGATGATTATTGTTATATGAATATTTCCAAAGTATGTTGGTAATATCTTGTTCTAAAAATGTCTGTTGGCTTACTGTATTACAAAAACATTGAGAATAAACTATAATATGTTATGTTACAATGTGTTTGATTTGTTTCTTATGGGTAACAGCTGGTAATGAAGACATTCTTGCACTTGCACTCTAGTTACTTTCTCTACTGCGTATAGTAAGTAGGGGAAGTATTGTATTCCACCCAAAAATTCGATACTGAGATTTCACCAGAAATATACGTTTTGAGACCCCCTGAATGCAAAAAGAAAACATTTTTGGAAACATGTCCGTGTGTGTGACTGTGAACAGCATAACTCAGAAACGAACAATTGGATAAACACCAAACTTGGTATTTAGGTTCAGTATCTTCCAGAGATGCAACACAAAGGTTTTCAAGAAAATCCTGCCACCCCAAATTACCCTTTACATGGAACATTTTTCGAAAATTTTAATTTTCTCAAAAATGGCTCTTAACAATTTTGATTAAAATATCATATGTTTAAGATATTTTCATGACAAATGAAATGTATATCTCAAATTTTCTGGGAATGTCTCCAAAAGTATTGTTCATTCTGAACGACTTTTGCATAACTGGTAAACCATAACAGATAGACATTTTACTACACAAGAAATGTAGATCGCATTGAAATACACAATTTATGTCATATACATTTTTGTTGTTGAGTGAACCATTTTCGAGATATTGCTTGTTAATCCCTTAAATTTTCAATACTTATGCTTTTTCTCAAATGGGAATTCGTTATTCATTTTTTTGTCTTGGATATGCAAAGAGTATTAATCTGTGGCAAAGAGAATGGTGCTGCACCTAGCAACCAGCTATTAAGAGATATGTCTGTGCTTAAATGATACTGTATTTCTATATTGTCCTTGCAAATAGAAAACAAGGGGAACATAGTACGCCTTAAGCGATAGTCAAATATTTTTAGAACTGGTCGCTAGGTGTAAAATGTAATTCTCTTTGCACGTCAAAAGGTATTTCTGCAAATCTTTATCTCGATTAATATGAAATAGATGGAGAATAAGAGTTTGTAAAAATAGTTTGTACAAGAGTAGAGAAAGTCATGTGAGTGTAAGATATCAGATTTTTTTTAAAAGGAGAGCAGCTAGGTTAGCCAGTGAAGATGGTGGTCTCACCCCATATCTCCCTGGAGTTCATAGAAGGGGCTTGCACGAGATTCTAAAATATCCATTCTGTGGCAGTCATGGCCTGTCACCAATTTAAAATTTCCTATTTGGATTTTCTTGATAGTGTAGTAATTCTAAACTTAACTACCATACAGATTTCCCTTTTCTTTTGACTACATCTCTTCTTCCAAATTCAAGTATTGTGCTTTTATAACACGTTCCGACGTCAAAGAATTTTAATAAAATTGTTGTACGCATATTTTCTTTGACTGTTCTATAGGAGAATTAACTAATGCCTGGTATGGTAGATGGTCGTAAGCATCCTTCTAACGTGATTTAATCCCTTCAGGCATTGTTCTTGTTAAGTTGTAATTCCTGTTTTATATCCTGGCTTCTTACTCTGTTCCTCAGATTCAATCCCATCGATGTTTCTATTCATGTATCTACTTCTTTTAAAACCCAAGTTTCGCTTCTATAAGGTAATGTTGGTTTTGATACCACATTATGCAGCCATAATTTTATATCTTTCCTAATTGTTTTCCATATATTTGTCTTAATACAGTGATTGTATTTCCTAATATTACTTTCCATTCCTTGATTTGTATTATACGCCAAGATGTCACTTCTCAAATATTTAAAGCTGTTAACTTTTTCCACTATAGCACCATTTACAACTATTTTGAATCTTATGTTTTGTATTTCATTCCCATAATTTTGGATCTATTAATAGATATTTTCATATCTTTTTTGTAAAATATTGTTCAGTGCCGTAACAATGCTTTCTAGTGCATCTTTTTCTGTCCTAAGTACTTGATTGTCTGCAAACAAGACTCTATTTCCTCCTATGCAGATCCTCTTGAGATTGGTTAACTTCCACTCCAGTATTTTATTAATGCAGAGAGAATTGGTGACGTGCTGTGTTCCTGTATAAGCCCTTGGTTTACCATGAAGGGTTTTTTTATATAGTTTAAAAGTATATGGGTAATATTATACAATGCCATGAATGGATTTATCAAGTTTTCAGGCATTTCATAGTAAGCAACTTGTTCCATTCAGGTCTGTCACAGGCTTTATTCTTCTTTCTTGGCTTACCCTCCCCATTTGTAGGACTTGCACCTCCCAGGACTGCTAATGCCTGGGGTCAGAAGCCTTTTGGGGAGCAGACACATTAATGGACCAGATAGAACAGTCAGGATGGGTGATAAGCCTGAAGCTTGGTATGAAAGCGAGGAAGGAGATAATAATAATAATCTTTATTTCATCCAGTTTATCATATATCTGATTTTGGACGTGTCAGTACAATTACATATTTACAAATCCTTTAATTCATATAGACGTTTGTTTATTAGATACCCTCAATTTAATTTTGAATTGCTGTATAGAAATATTAGCTACAGATTTGATTAGCAGTGGTAATTTATTTAAAAAAAGCATGATTCCGGAAATATATATATCCTTTAAAGATACACCTTTTTTTGTACTATGCCTAAAATAGTCCAAGTTACCTCTTGTATTATGTTTATGGATTTGGTTTTTTAATTGGTTTGTACTTATCTATTATATACATTATTGTTCTGTAGTAATAGCGGTTTGAATGGCGCAAAACTGCGGCGGTCATCAGCGCCACCCTCTGGCTATAAATTTATTCAAGTCAGTACATCAATACAATAAAAACAAAACAACCCATATTACAGAAGCAGCTCTGGTTATATAGATAATCACATTCTGGTACAAAACCAATACAATCAGAGCATTCACAGAGAGAAACACCAGGATTACAAAAATAGAAATAGGAAATCAAATGCAAAAATTAAGCAATAGAAATGTCGCAGAATATGGCAAATAAGAACTAGCCCTGAGCAAATGTAAACGTACAATGCAATTCTACATAGTTATAAAAACAATAACACACGAGAAACTTCCTTAATAATCCAATAATAATAAATCATCACAAACTGTCCATGCAAGGCACCAACGTCGACACCTAGTTCATGCAACACTTGCCTCCCCGCCACTCCAGCACCAAAATCACTCAAGAACATCAACGTATCCATAAACTCCATCACCACACTCTCCTTCCAAACTCTCACATAAACTCTTCTCTGTCAACTCACCCTTTCCTCCACAGATGCGTACACAGAAACTATAGTCACATTTCGAAATTGGACCTTAAGTCTATTTTACACAATCCTTCATTAATTGGATCCAACTCTATTAGGCTCTGCTTTATTCCCTTTGCGATAATAAATCCTATCTTGTGTAGTCCAGGCTCAGCTGATCCACAATTCAATAATGTGTAATCCTGTTTATCTATTCTTCCTTTTCCACTCAAACGTTTTTCTTTGCAACACTACTGTCCAGCCAATACCTTAAGAGTTATCTGCCACTTCTTTCATTTTTCCAGGTCTTAACATAGTTTGAACATTCCAAGTCGCCAACAACAAACCATCCGTCTTAAATTTTTACAAGTGGGGTTGAGAGCCGCATGCTTAACCCCCAACCTGGAGAACCAGGTCTCCTTATTTCTGACCCCAGGAGACACTGGGTGGCTCAGGTACCTCGGGGTAGCCACTTCCGTACTCCCCAAGGTGAGCTCCTGAGGGCATTATTGTTCTATATGCATAGAGAGAGTAGATGGTAAACAATTTATTGTTAATCAAGGTTTCCCTACACGATTCCCTTGATTTTAGGTTAAACATGATTCTGATGTATTTCTTTTTATATGC
The DNA here is from genome assembly GCA_030765065.1 of Deroplatys truncata. Classification (NCBI taxonomy): domain Eukaryota; kingdom Metazoa; phylum Arthropoda; class Insecta; order Mantodea; family Mantidae; genus Deroplatys; species Deroplatys truncata. The sequence goes on from CM060987.1 coordinate 12,057,623, forward strand.
AAGTAGTTTATCATATGGATTTTCGTAGCAGCATACTCAATCCCATAGAGTATGTGTGGATAAAAACATCCATAGATATATGGCGGTGAAATGGATGAAAGGAAAGTGATTATGGAGCAGTTGGTGGAATGAATGACGGGGAAAACTGGAGAACCCGCCCAGACGCCGTTTCGTCCACCACAAATCTTACGTACGGTTCCCTGATATCGAGCCCGGGCTGCCATGGTGAGAGGCGCCGACCCCCAATAGGCTTTCTCGTAGTCTAAAAACAGTAGACACAATGGTAGGTTGAACTCCTCTTTTCTCTGTTGTTTGTTTACATATTCTTTAAGCTTATTAACCTGACGTTCGAGAGGACAGTAGCGAGATGGGACTATCAAAGTGGAACACTGCAAAACAGCTTCAGCCACCACAGTATCAACTTAAGCTGAAGAAAATCTCAAAATCCCTCCTTCACCAGGACAGCAGACACTTCCACTTAGCTCTTAGCGGCTGAGGTTCAGTTCAAGTGCTTTTGTTGTGTGCCCACCCTCAACAGGGCTTTACCGCAGGATAGGATAGATAATTTTGGGATGACGGTTTTGAGTTAGGTTGTGGGATGGACAGGAGGTACATTTTGCTCCTTGATGGCTGTCTGTTAGGGTGCAGCACTTCTGGTGGGTGATTAATTTTGATGCTAAGAGATCTTGGTTGTATTATTGCTGAACTTTCGCTGAATTGTGCCTGCAAACCATGCAGAGAACCCGGTGCTGTCTGAAGCGGCGACTTCTGTCGGTCTGGGTGTCTCAGTTGATTAGGCGCTGACCTTCTAGTCTCAAGATCGCGGGTTCAAATCAGGCCCAGACTAATGGTTTTTAAGTGTGATTAAAAGTGACAGCGCCATGCCAGTAGATTTACTGGCATGTAAAAGAACTCCTGCGGGACAAAATTCCGGCACACTGGCGGCGCTGATATAAACCTAGCAATTGCAAACGTCGCTAAAAAAATAAATAAATCCAACAGGAATAACGTGAAATGCCTGAGTTTTTCTCTATAATGTGTCGCAGATAGTGTGATTTAAGCAACGTAGAAGCGGATGGTCCCGCATTCATTCCAGGAACAAGCCGAGATATACGCGATATTTCGTTGTGAATCGTGCAGCTACGGAAGGGCAGGAGTGCTGAGAAGGAAGTTACCATGAGCGAACCCTGGGGATTAGGCGTAAACTTTATTAGAAGATAAGATATACCAGGTGAGTCAGCTGCCCGTATTTATTTTTGAATTTATGCAACGTCTAAGCGACATATTTGACTTTCTTGGATGCCTTCTAACAACTGATTTGCATGACACTTTATAGAGAAGGGATGGATAACTCAGTGCTTTACACGACAGAATGCAATCGCTATGTATGTCGATACAACCCCCCCCCCACGACACTGGGAGCTGCAGTAGCACTTTTAGCCAATTTTACAAACTTTTATTATATAGTATACGTTCATGCACACCTTTGAAAACGCCCCTGAAGGAACTACCTATCACATGCACGCTTGACAAAACCATGTGAAAACAAAATGACATACACTACATGATCATAAGTATCCGGACACCTGGCTGAAAATGACGTACAAGTTCGTGGCGCCCTCCATCGGTAATGCTGGAAGTCAATATGGTGTTGGCCCACCCTTAGCCTTGACGACAGCGTTCACTCTCGCAGGCATACTTTCAATCAGGTACTGGAAGGTTTCTTGGGGAATGGTAGCCCATTCTTCACGGAGTGCGGAACTGAGGAGAGGTATCGATGTAGGTCGGCGAGGCCTGGCACGAAGTCGGCGCTCCAAAACATCCCAAAGGTGTTCTATAGGATTCAAGTCAGGACTCTGTGCAGGCCAGTACATTACAGGGATGTTATTGTCGTGTAACCAGCCCGTGCAGTATGAACAGGTGCTCGATCGTGTTGAAAGATGCAATCGTCATCCCTGAATTGCTCTTTAACAGTGGGAAGCAAGAAGGTGCTTAAAATATCAATATAGGTCTGCGCTGTGATCGTGCCACGGAAACCAACAAGGGGTGCAAGCCCCCTCCAGGAAAAACACGACCACACCATAACACCACCACCTCCGAATTTCACTGTTGGCACTGCACACGCTGGCAGATGACGTTCACCGGGCATTCGCCATACCCACACCCTGCCAAGGGATCGCCACATTTTGTACAGGATTCGTCACTCCACACAACGTTTTGCCACTGTTCAATCGTGTCCTTACACCAAGCGAGGCGTCGTTTGGCATTTTCCTGCGTGATATGTGGCTTACGAGCAGCCGCTCGACCATGGAATCCAAAGTTTCTCACCTCACGCCTAACTGTCATAGTACTTGAAGTGGATCCTGATGCAGTTTGGAATTCCTGTGTGATGGTTTGGATAGATGGATATTAGTCTTTACGATGCTCTTCATATGTTGGCGGTCTCTGTCAGTCAACAGACGAGGTCGGCCTGTACGCTTTTGTGCTGTACATGTCCCTTCACGTTTCCACTTCACTATCACATCAGAAACAGTGGACCTAGGGATGTTTAGGAGTGTGGAAATCTCCCATACAGACTTCTAACAGAAGTGACACCCAATCACCTGACCACGTTCGAAGCCCGTGAGTTCCACGGAGCGTCCAATTCTGTTGTTTCACGATGTCTAATGACTACCGAGGTCTCGGATGAGTAGCAGGCAGTAGGTGTCAACACAATGCACCTAAGATAAAAAACGTATGTTTGTGGGGTGTCCGGATACTTTTGATCACATAGTGTATATACGCAGTGCGACCAATTGGATTTAAGTCGTCAGTCAACGTTGTACAGCCTTGTCAAGAAATGCTAAGTATTAGGTAGATAATTTCTCTTATTTCACAAACTATGGCGTATTTCAGATCGTACACGCTCTTTAACAATGTATTATTCTGCTTACCCATGAAGTTAGCACGTTTACAACTCCTTTGTCAATAGAAGAAATGAAACAAAAGGTTTAAACATGAAACAAAAATTGTTATATTTAATATCGTCGATATGCGCCCAAAAGAGTGAAAGCTAACTACGTAACACGGTTTACAACACCAGATACGGTACAGATTATTAGGGTAAACATGGTACACAATTATCTGATTGTAATTCTTGTGTCTCTGGCTCACAGGAGAACCAATAACAAAACTAAATTAGTACACTAAAATGCAGAAAAAAACACTAGGAGAAAAAAAAAAGAACCAAAGTATTTTATGTTTGTATCAGATTCGAGCCTACGAAACTAACCTTTGCTTCACCACATTCCGGCAGCTAACCCACTCGGCCAGAACCCGCGTAGTCTATCCCACTCTTCGGGAAAACATTCCTCTTATCTCCTTGCAAACATTATATTAATTCCATGAAACGCCGTCTTTTTTATGGCTTTTGCAGCTCCTTGGCTCATTCAGGTCTTTAATCATTAATGGGGATTGCGTAAAGTACCAAATAGAAGGACAGAGCTACAATAACAGTTTTGTTGCTAAAAGGGTCAATGTTTTCACATTAGACTATAAACTGCGGGTTGCATAGACACGAATACCTAGCGGCAGCTGACTCACCTGGTATAAACAAGGTGCAGATAATTCTCCTCACCGTGTAAATACCCTTACCCAGTTTGCTTCAGGACCATCAGCAGCACGCTAAAGTATACAGGAAGACACAACCCCCTCTCCGGTTGAAACCTCTGTCAACGGTAACGCACCTTCATTTCTATCTTAGCATTTCCACCTCAAACCCTACTCATGAGTATGAACATCACCACTAACAATAGGTCCCCGGTCTGGCCCTTACCATGGCTTCCTTCGGAAGTGGTCCTTCCGGTGGTCCCGTGTCATAGATTTACGGCACTTAAAAGAACCTCAAGCCTGATATAGAGGCCTCTGAGCAAAATTACCGGTCTTTCACGCCTAATATAGAATGGGACGCTAAGGACCAAAACAGTTAAAGAGCGTCCATAAATAAAACTCAATTTAATTTGATTTTCCCGGTCTGGACATCTGCCCAGATCAGTACCTAAACTATATTCACTCTTAGATTGATCCGCGCCAAAACAAACCGCAGGTGACCAGTGCACCGTTATAATGTATTCTTCGCGCCAGAAATACTGTCATACTTTCAGAACCATTTGTAGCGAGTACACGCGGCACATAATACAAAAAGAACAGAGCCCTTATTCCGACAACTTAAAATGGTGACTAGCGTATTTTGTTATGGGTTAAAGGAGATAAGATTGACAGTTACAACAAATTAAAAGTTTGCACATAGTTATTCTAAAAGAAAGAGCGAAAAGGAAAGCAACAGGTATGCGATCATTTACATTTATTCGTTCTATAGAAACGCACTTTATCATGTGTTGGGCGCCTGATTTTTAAAAATGAAATTGTGCACTGTTACGCAAATTGCATTCTTCACAAAATCGTTACATTCTTGCTTCGCGTATTTCACACGCCTTCTTCTTTCTGGGGGGGTATAACACTTTTCCTGTTTCAGATTTTTCCTTATGAGCACTGTTTATACTTGTACCGAAACACCGGTGAACTCAGAAGTTAATTTCACCGCTTCTTTCACCGTAAGTGTTAAATATTTCTCACATAACTATCATAAACATTCAACACTATTTTTTTGCACCATTAATCATGGTTTGCCTGGCTCATGCTTTATGTAAGTCGATGAATACACCAGAGTAAATTCACCGTCCTGTGTGATACTAAACAGAAACTGCTGGTTTCAGGCTGTAAACAATATTCTGCGCATATACGGAAGTGAAATCTGGGAATGGGAAAGAGCAGAGAATGTAAATAAAACGCAGGTAGCATTTTGGAAAAGAGTTCTTGGAGTTTCACAAGGCACATCAAATTCGGGAGTATTGAGGGAGGTGGGATGTTATGAAGACACAATACACTGCAAAATAAGAGCAGTGAAGTACTGGCTAAGGCTGATGCATGGGGATAACTCCACACTACGATCCAAATGTTATAAATACCAGCGAGAAAACCTGTCTCTTAAGTTTTGGGCAGCTGATTTGGAAAGGGGTTTGAGGAGAATAGGCATGGGGTCAGTATGGCAAAGAGCTGAAACAAATGACAAGGAAAGGTGTCAAAAGAAGACTAAGAGACATCAACCAACAGGAAATAGAATCGGATTGTAAAATTAAACCTTCTCTAAGTCCAGCAAATGAAATAAAATTGAACTGGGGTAAAGAGGCATGTATACTTAACTCAGGAAGAAAGGAGAGGAGGTTTAGACTGCGGAGCTGGAGGGCACAGAAAATGACTGACGATTCTGGCACGAGAATCTGCCCATTCTGTGATTTGGATGAGGACTGGGTACATATTTTGGCGGAATGTGCACAGTGGGAGAACCAGCGAACGATTAAACTCAAAGAAAATTTCTAAAGTCCCTCAAGAAAGAGATTGGCATGTTGGGAGCTACTGGCTGACCAGAGGAACTGGCAAAACATGAGCAATTTCTTGGCTAAAGTGCGCGAAGCTAGGTCAAATTTGTTCAGTTAGACAAAGGTAATTTATCTCTATTTTCCTTTTTCTTGTTCGTTTTGTTTTGTTTTCTTTTTTTTCTGTTATTTATTTTGTCACCCTACCTGTAGTACGGTCAATGACCCATGCACTAAATACTTGTGTAATAACTTTAATAATTTGAAACTAATAAAGATACCTTATCTATCTACTTGGATCAGGTGACTCATAGAATTGCATGTTAGAACTTGTAGCTCTGCTTAACAGTATAAATCACTGTTAATTAAACTCTTAGGTATTTTTATAGAATATTATACCATTTAAGGATAAATTCACTCCATAATTTACATTATCAACATGGGACTACTTTCCTACGCGCTTTGCTACCGTGTCGTACTACGGTGCACTGGTCACGTGGATTTGTTTTGGCGCGGATCAACCTAAAAGTGAATAAAGCATAGTTCACCCTCTGTCTACAGGAGTTTTTGTAGCAATCACCCACTAACTGTTTCGGCGGTACCGGACACCACACTACCCAGTTTCTCATTTAACTCTGTAGCGTAGCATAGCGCATGGTAGGGAGGCGATGTAGATCCCTTTCGGATCATCGCCACCAGGTGTGGCGGAGGAAAGGAATAAAAAAAGCAACAAGCCAGTTTCAACTGAACCTTCTCCCAGAAGATTAAGACCACGCCACTGAAGATGTTCACCGCAGATGTGGACGAAACGCCTGGATGACAAAACGCCAGCACTTAGGCCAAAGAAAATAGGCTAGACAACGGAGGGGGACACCTCGCGACCTATATAGATCTATTGTGACTGCCACCCTCAGGAGGAAGGAATGGAGTGAAGGAAGCTACGGGCCATAGAGACGCGCTGAAGTCCCTAACCGTTCCAGGCTCGAAGACCCGTCCCATTACTGGAGTTGCCTGAAGAGGGCGATGAACCATCTGTCGACCAAGCAACCTTCTAGTGTCCACGGTTTCCTTTGAGCAAGCACCCTCGCCGTCTGTCCGGCATCGCCATACTCCACAAAACCTGGAAGATGAGAAAGAAACGGAATGAAAGGAAATTATGGAAAGACTACGAAAATCGTCAGAGTGGGCAGTCGCCGGTATCGAACCGGGACCTGCCGAATGAAAGCCTCGCGTATTACCGCGTGAGGTAGTGCAGGAGAAACTTATTTTCGTGTCAAAATCATACCAAAAGTATTACTTGATAAAACTTCAGTGAAATATGAGGGAAATGTGGTGGTATGAACAATATACAACCACCCCCTAAAATAACTCAATTTTAAAATATTGTAAGTCTCCCCATTTATCTCTTGGGGCTGGAAGTTATTAAAGTCTTCCACATTTGCAGTAAACTCCCAAAAGTAGCCCCTGATATCCATATTCAACGAAGCGGGACTAAAATTAGGTGAAATGAATACAAAAACAATATGAAGTGTTACATTCACGTGACTCTCGAACCACTGTCTTTTATTGGTGGGTATACAAATTATTCTTACTAAACTTTGTTTTACTGTCTACTCCATTTTAATCCAAATAAACCTTTACAGAAATACCTACACTACACATTTCGTTACAGATACAAAGAGAACAGCGACAGTCAAATGTTTAACAACTGGACGCTATATGCTGGTCTTAAAATTCAATACTGTTTCCATGATATCGCCAGAAACAGTGGAAAATCGAGACTTTAAAAGAAGGTAAGTATTGAATAATTCGAATCACTAATAACTGCCTCGAAAATGCCTTATGCCACAAGAAATTAATTTTAAATAGATTGTGTGCTTTAAAGGGATCCGCATTTTTTGTGTAGTACGTTTTCGTCTATCGCTTAACGTTTACCAGTTATTCAAGATTATAGAAAATTCCTTGTGAATGAAGAGGACTTCACAGGCTTTTCGTGGAAAATTCAAGATGTATATTTTATTTGTCACGTAAATATATTTCATGCAGGGTTATTCAAAAAGAAGGAGAAGACTTTAAATATGTATTTCTAATGAGCGATAATAGATGGCGACACATGCGATACATCACTGAATAGAGCAAAGTTCAATGTTTTATTTTGTGTGTTCAATATGAGCACCATTTGTTATGCGAGGACGACCAGTGCTTTTCCGTTTGTACGTAACCATCCTCTACGAATTTATTGTGTCAATTGTAAATTTTTTATGACGAGGCGGCTCTTTGTTGAACTTACAACGAAATGCTGGCTGCAATGAAACAATGGAGTCACTCTTTGCATAATGCAGGGCATAAAACGACTTTTCTTGTGGCGTCGCCATTTTCTCGTAAACAAACACAGCGCCGCTGTAGGCACTGAATGGAACTAATAGGTGGGGCTTAAAACTTTGAACTTTCCTCTATTCAATGATGTGTTGTATGTGTCCCTATCTATTGTCGTTCATTAGAAATACATATTTAGAATCTGTTCCATCTTTTTGAGTAACCCTGTATATGGTATTTTAATTAAAATCGTTAAGAGGCATTTTTGAGAGAATAAAAAATTTCGAAAAATATTTCATGTAAAGGTTGTTTGGAGGTGGAGGTATTTTCTTGAAAGCATTCCTGTCGCATCTTTGGAAGATGCTGAACTACTACTAAATACTTTGGTATTTATTCGACTTCTAGTTTTGAGTTTTTTAGAGACGGACCTTCTTCTAATTTTTTTATTCAGGGGGGGGCACAAAACACGTATTTCCGGTGAAATCTGGATATAACATGTATGTACGCGTAGAGAAATTAAAAGAAACCCATAACCTCCCAGTTTATAATATTTTGGAAGCATTCTATAGCCTGTCACCATCTGGGAGAATAGGGCTTTTTAATGGTGAAAGAATTATCAAAATGGGTTGAGTGAGTTTTGACATTACCCTACATACACACTTAAACAAGTTTTTCTTTTATAATATTGGCACAAGATGATATTCTTGTGCTTTGTATAGCAACGTGTGTGCCTTTTTCATAGATTGCAGAAGTTGCAGCTATAGTAGTTGAAAGGAAAGAGATGACAGGCGCCGCCGGAAGATGACACCTGAGCGTCGTCTTTCGGGACCATTACGTTGATTGTGCGCAGCATATAGACACCTGCTGCATGATGGACCGCCACACTCAGTCTGATTGGATGCACTAAGGTAGATTGCTGCGCCTCTCCGGACATCGCCAAACAAAGATTATTCCTAGAAACCGCTTCTCCCTTCTCTTTTTACAGCTACAGGCGTTGATAAATACTTTTGTTTCCGGCACGCAGTAACTCATAGCGATACCTCTTTGCTGTTCCTTCCGGGCTTCTTCATCGTCAGTTTTAACTTCGGTCTTAAGTTCTCGGGGCATTTGAGGTTGTCATTCAATAAATACTGTAGCTATAGGCGAGGCAGCATAACTCAAGTTACTAATGTTAAGATGGCAGATGCCGCATGTCAGGGCGGTCAACTAGTATTAAGAGCCGTTGTCATATCATATACAGAGTGGACCATTTAAGTTGAGACTGTACAGTATCTCCAAAACTAAGTGTCGTAGAAAGAAATGTCTTTAATTGCTTGATATTATGTGGGAAAGTAAATGCCATAGTAGTGTTTTAGTTGGAGGACATTTAGGGTCAATTTAATTTTCTTAAATGGGAACCTACCCTTTTCTATGTTGTGTTCTCACTCCTCTTAAAACACTAAACAATATTTGTATAAACCACATTGCAATGCTCTTATACCAACGTAAATGCGGGTCAGCTTACGTTTTGTAATTGGGAACCAACATTTTTTATTTAGTTTCCTTATTCATCACAAAAACTATTTTTACAAACGCTTATTCTCCACCTACTTCATGATAATCGAGATAAACATTTACAGACTCTATCTTATTGCTAAGTTTCTTGTAGATGCAAGGGGAATATGGTAGGTTATAAGCGATAGTCAAATGTTTTAAAAGTTGGTTGCTATGTGGAGCATTGCATTCTCTTTGTGTGTCCAGGACATAAAAAAAACGAATAACGAATTTCCATTTGAGAAAAGTATAAGTATTGAAAAGTTCAAACAAATAACGAGGAATATCTCGGAAATAGTCCACTCCACCAAAAAAAGAGTGTATGACAAATTGTGTGTCTTAACGTGATCAACATTTTTTGTGTAGTAAAATTTTGTCTATCTCTTATGGTTTACCTGTTACGCAAAATTCATTCAGAATGAAGACGACTTTTGGGGACATTCCCAAAAAATTCAAGATATACACTTCATTTGCTATAAAAGTATCTTAAACGTATGATATTTTAATCAAAATCGCTACGTGTCGCGTCTTTAAAAGAACCTAAATACTAAGTTTAGTATTTATCCGACTTTTAGTTTTTGAGTTATGCTGTTCAGACACACATAGAGACCTTTTTCTAAAAATGTTTTTTTGGATTCTGTGGCCCTCAAAACATGTATTTCCGGTGAAATCTCGGTATCGAATTTTTGGGTGGAATGCAATACTTCCCCTTCTTACTATACGTAGTAAAGAAAGTAATAATTAAATTGACCCTGGAATGATCATCATAACGTCCTCCAAATAAAATACGACCTATGACATTTACTTTCCCCCATAATATCATGCAACTTTTATTAAAGACATTTCTTTATACAACCTTAGTTTTGGAGATATTGTACAGTCTCAACTTAAATGGTCCACCCTGTATACTGCTCTGTAAAATTCTTTTCTTTACGAAGGTTTGGTTATCACTAACGGCGTATCAGAGGTTTTATAAGGTTAACTTACAGTATAATTTTTTCATCCTGGCCCTATTCAGCTAGAAGGGTAGTAATTGGACGAGCCCGTTACCTCCCGGGAGGTGTTTTGGTTTAGTTGTAGGAGAACGGCTGATACGTACCTTAGGTATTCCTGTTGTACTGCGCTTGGGGAATATCGCCGGCCTTTTCTCCCCTCCACTCTCGTTTGCGTTTCTTTAGGGTCAGGTCGAAAATATTGTACCATACCCTGTACTGCAGTTTATGTTGAAGGAGAGAAGTTGACTCCAGATGTAAACAACGGGCGCGTGCAGGTTGTATCCAAAGAATGTGTATGCTAGCTGTACATGACGACTGTTAATTCTTTTATTCGGTATTATAGAACACTACATGTTTACATACCTACAAAGTGAATACTATATAGTCTGTGCACTGAAGTGGACAATAAGTAGGTACATACGAGAGTGACGACAGAGAACGTTCTTCGTCTCCCACTTAAAGCTATACCGTGAGAAACTCCTTTCAACATCGCAAGAATAGGCGCATACCAATAATATATCTGGTATATTTCTCTGCCCACCGTCTATTCACGTGCTGTCTGCATCGGTAACATCAAATCACGGACAAGGTCACTCTAGTCATCACCCTCCTCGGTCATAATCACTGATTACCTATAACCTGGATGTTAAATTAAGCACTGAACTGTGCTATGTACTTAATTTATATAACACGCCTATGTTACTGAACGTTGTACATTACTGTACTGTAGTAGTATGAACAACAACTTGTAGTTACGTTTTAATAGGTTTTCGGCGTACTTACCGAAACCAAACAATTACATTTCTTGCTTTTTTACGCACATTTCTTCCAGTAAAAGTAAACGCTCAGACTAAGAGACAATGCTTATACCAAAAATTAAAAAAAACAATAAAAGTCTCTAGTTAGCTGCAAAGGTAACACCTAATAATTAATAATAACTAATCTAATGTAAATAGTAATGTTGTGGACCTTGTGTCGTCCCTGGTTGCGTGTTGTTACTCAGAGGTCTGATACAAGGAGAAGGCCCCATCGGTCGGTTATAGCACCTCTTACTCCTCCTTGAGTGAGGGGGGGGCCTCCGAGGGATCGAGTAGGATTCATCACACAGATCCGAAAGGGTGTCGGTGATAGTAGGCAAGCCCACTGAGCTCGAACATCGACCGGGATCGTCCAGTCGGCGAAGCTAGGTCACAACTAGTACATGGGAGCAGGAATAGGATAGAGGGGCTTGAAAGGTTTGGTCTCAAAAGATAAGTGTCTATCGTTTCATGTATCTTCGCGCCCCAGCGGCTTGTGCTAGTGATCATACGAGGCGAGGAGCCAGTTCTGCATGAATCACTGCCGCCTGGATCGGCCTATTTATACCTGTGGTCGCTGCGAAAAGGTCGCCAGCACAACGTACCGGTGGCGCCATCTAGTTTATTGAGCTTTAACTATTCGTACATTAACGCCACGCGGTTGAACGTACGTTATTAATGAATTATTTACCTGTTAGTGTATAATTCAATTACTTGCTACATTAAACCTATTTGTTGCCACGTGGTGAACTTATTAATTATCTGTGGTGGGGTACCACAATATAATTAATATAATATAATTCCTATTATAATTAGTGCGCATCACTTGGTGACTAAATGTAAAGTTTGTACACCTCCGAATATAAAAAGGGCGCCAACGTAACATATACAATATAACTAACATGTAACAGGTGCGTATTTGCGGAGGAGTTGCCGATTATGAGTGGAATCTAACAGCTGGAATATTAGTGGTTTATGCCATAATGGTGGGAAAATATCAAAGTTGCGCTTTAGTAACCTCTTGTATATTGTAACCCCAATAAAATGATGTAAAATGAATTAAATCAACGCCGTACACAGTGAAATAGTCGCTACTTAGGATCACGTTCATTTATTGCACCGTCTAACGTATCACTTTCATTGCTTTCAACCTCAAGGTCATTATTGAGGTTTTCAACTATAAGATTAGATTAGTCAGACGGAGGGGGCCATAATTTATAATAACAAGGACATAGCCTTATTATAAATGGTGTTCATCTACACTGCTGTTTGTGAAAATTGCAACACCAAGAAGGAAGCGCATGAATTCAATGAATTTAGTACCGCAGGTTAGGTGCATGACAAGTAACAAATGATAAACTTTTCAAATCTGCACATGACCTTTGAGCCCTAATATTCAGTATTTGGTGTGGCCTCCATGCGCTGCAATTAGAGCTGCTATACGCCGCGACATTGAATTAAACAGGTTATGAATAAGTTTACGAGGGATTTCCCTCCACGCAGTTTGTATTCGAGCACACATCCGTGACACTGGTTACTGGAGGACCGTGACGCACCAACCTATCCCAGACATGTTCGATGGGCGACATATCAGGCGAACGTGCAGGCCAGGGAAGCAATGGTACCCGTCGCTCTTCAAAGAAGGCTTGTACATTCCTCGCAATATGTGGCCGGGCATTGTTCTGTTGAAATGTGGCCTGTGGAGATGCCTGAAGCAGGGGAATACCCCAGGTTCAACAACCACCGTCAGGTATCGGTTACTGTTCAAAGTGCCCTCAATTCGTAGGAGTCGGGATCGGTTGTTGTAACCAATGGCGCCCCAAAACATCACACCTGGTGTTTGTCCGTTATGCCGCTCAACAATGCAGCCTCCACGGTACCGCCGGACACGTATGCGGCATCACTGTAGGACTCGTTGAAACGGGAGTCGTCCGAAAAGACTACATTTTGCCACTCAGCACCCCACTGACGGTGTTCACGTGCCCTTTGCAGTCGGAGGAGCTTGTGGTTTCTGGGCAATGGAAGCCGAAGTAATGGCATGCATGCAACCAGTCTAACCTGCAGCAGACGGCGACGAACCGTTGATGCAGACAAGTTCACACCGTTGCAGTGCTCTCTGTAAACCTAATCACTTATTGCTTGCACACTCTTCTACACTTCCACCAAGTTTGGAGTTATTCGGGAAATTCTTGCTTGGTGTTGCAATTTTCACAAACGGCAGTGTGCATTGAGATCTTTCTGGTATTCCTCGTCGTCACGAGTTGTAATTTATGAACAACAGTCACTCTGTAGGGTTTCAATTTAAAAGTTTAGCAACTAGGGTTTTGAAACACCCACTTGCTGTGTAACACGTCTTAAAAACCTCACGCACCAATTTCCTCAATTTATTGCTCCGTTTCGACATGTCTTTTTCGCTTCTAAGCTTTAGCGTTTGGAGATCCGGTTGTCCTGAACATATTAACCAGACATCTGACAGTATCTCTGTTTGGAACTGGAATACCAGGAAATGTCTCGGTGATTCGGTGTTTACGTATGTATCGTACACAAAAATTCTTTGTTCAAGCGTGAAGTTTCAGGTACGCATTTTTGCGGACCAATAACAAGACAAGAATAGCAAAAATAATAAGAATACTCTAAAGTAATTCGCACATAACACAGATGCCTGAATGGCTTTCATTTTTGAGATACACAATGAACCAACTCTAATCTTTGCAGCACGAACAGTTGACATTCAAAGTGTAGCCTTGAGAGAGACATTCACCGTTTAGTGCAAACGCGATTGTGACCGGGTCACAAAACGACCGCTCGGTATAATCCACCTCAACAGGCGCCTACTAACCAGGAAAACCCTGGGTCAGAGTGGCCTGTCCAACATAATGGAAGCGGGGACATCCCGAAAGCGAGCCCCACCCGTTACCGCGGCTTGCACCTCACTTGTTGCTTGCTGACAGGGACCGTCAGCGTCGCTTACTTGACGGACGAGATCACTGTACATGAGTTTGCACTTCTCAAAACTCTTCCCTTGTTATATTGGATTTATACCTCGACGCAGCGCGGCATCAGTATCTAAAAGTATTAACTTTTCTATCACAGCCCAGCATCCCCAACTCTGCTCAAACAAATTTCCCAATTCAATCGAAAAGTTTCCTTAAAAGAAAGAAGTGTGAGTGCAGGGGACGTGCATGGTCCCTCGGGAACGCCGGGTGGATGGAGACTATTGACTTGGTCTCCAGTTATCGATTTGTCAGGTTCATTCTGTCTTGTCCTTACAGCGTCAAACCTCTTGTCAAGGACCCGTTTCTTCTTCTAAGAAAGAGGAATTCCTGTGTTTGAGATGTTTTGTTTTCTAGAAAACACATTTCTCCAACGCTTTCAGTTGAAGCGATACTCATATTATAAAGAGAGGAAATCTCTATGTGTGATAGTCTCACTAGGTCCTACTCAAGCGATTTTCATAATTTAGGACTGGAATTCCCAAAGGGGCCAACATTTACAAAATTGACATATTTACTTATAAACTTGCTTTAAGCCAACGCCTTTTTATTCTCAAAAGCGCTATATTAGTATTCATTATCTGGCGATAGATGGCACTGGTATTAACTCCAGCAGTCATGGCGTATTGAAAAGTGTTAACCGTCCATTGATACCAGTAAGTACATATAATTTTTTAAAAAATAACAGAGCATTATTTTCCAAATAGTTTATTATCATTAATTACTATTTCTCCACATAATAACCGCCGTTAATCAGGCACTTGTCATAACGGGAAACCAGTTTTTGCATGTCTTCGTCAAAGAATGATGCCGCCCGTGATGAAAGCCAAGTCTACACTTCTTGTTTCACAACATCATTGTCGTTGAAATGTTTTCACCAAAGATTTTCTTTAGATTAAGGCGAGGCAGTATTTTTAACACTTAAATGATATCAGTCTAATTATAAAATATAATAACAGTCCGCCTTAAAGCAATATGTGTATAATAATATATATGAAGTGTATATTACAGTCATTGTATTATGTTTATTTTATTATGTATAATAATGTTATGTGAATGTATTACGTAGTTTAACAATGTAGGAGCTGTGAGAATAGAAGCAAGCTGCTTTCCGTAGCAAACAGAATTATAAAGTAGAAGGCGACAGTTGCTAACAATGAGGTAACCTTGAGACAACAATAAATTAGAAAGTTTAATAAAGACTACTAATAGTTCTTGGAACAACAATAATGTAATATTTAAAACAGTTTATAAATAGCCAATCAACAGCTAGAAAAAGCTTAAGTTAAATAAAAGTATTCTATTGGAGTAGGCTTAGCCAATCAGAGACTTGAAATAGAGGAAATGTACAAATTGAACCATTTTCGAGATATCGCTTGTTATTCCCTTAAATTTTCGAATACATGTACTTTTTTTCAAATTCGTTATTCATTTTTTTATGTCCTGGACATGCAAAGAGAATGGAATGCGCCACATAGCAACCAGCGATTAAAATATTTGACTATCGCTTAAATACTACCATATTCCCCTTGCATCTACAAGAAAATTAGCAATAAGATTAACATCTCGATTAACATGAAGCATATGGAGAATAAGCGTTTGTAAAAATAGTTTGTACAAGAGTAGAGAAAGTCATGTGAGTGTAACACATCAGATTTTTTTGTCTTGGATGTGCAAAGAGTATTAATCTGTGGCAAAGAGAATGGTGCTGCGCCTAGCAACCACTATTAAGAGATATTTCTATGCTTAAAGCCAATGTATTTTTATATTGCCCTTGCAAATAGAAAACAAGGGGAACATAGTACGCCTTAAGCGATAGTCAAATATTTTTAGAACTGGTCGCTATGTGTAAAATGTAATTCTCTTTGCATGTCAAAAGATCGTTTCTGCAAATGTTTATCCCGATTAATATGAAATAGATGCAGAATAAGAGTTTGTAAAAATAGTTCTACAAGAGTAGAGAAAGTCATGTGAGTGTAACACATCAGATTTGTTTATGTCCTGGACATGCAAAGAGAATGGAATGCGCCACATAGCAACCAGCGTTAAAATATTTGACTATCGCTTAAAAGCTACCATATTCCCCTTGCATCTACAAGAAAATTATCAATAAGATTGACATCTCGAATAACAAGAAGCATGTGGAGAAGAAGCGTTTGTAAAAATAGTTTGTACAAGAGTAGAGAAAGCCATTTGAGTGTAACAGATCAGATTTTTTTTATGTCCTGGACATACAACGAGAATGGAATGCTCCACATAGCAACCAGCGCTTAAAATATTTGACTATCGCTTAAAACCTACCATATTCCCCTCGCAGCTACAAGAAAATTAGCTTAAGATTAACATCTCGATTAACATGAAGCATATGGAGAATAAGCGGTTTTAAGAATAGTTTGTACAAGAGTAGAGAAAGTCATGTGAGTGTAACACATCAGATTTTCTTGTATATGCAAAGAGTATTAATTTGTGGCAAAGAGAATGGTGCTGCACCTAGCCACCAGCTATTAAGAGATATGTATGTGCTTAAAGGCTACTGTATTTCTATATTGCCCTTGTAAATATATATTCCCCTTACATCTACAAGAAAATTAGCAATAAGATAGAGTCTGCAAATGTTTATCCCGATTAACATAAAGTAGATGGAGAATAAGCGTTTGTAAAAATGGTTTGTTTAAAAGTAGAGAAAGTCATGTGAGTGTAACACATCAGATTTTTTGTATTCAGGGGGTTTCAAAACATATATTTCCGGTGAAATCTCGGTGTCGAATTTTTGGGTGGAATACAATACTTCCCCTACTTACTGTACGTAGTAGAGAAAGTAAAAAGAAGATGGAGCTTAAAAAGTGAGGATAGATTCTGTTAATAACTGTATGATTCGTATGTCATATTTATTTTTTTAATTGCCATTTATCAAATATTGCAGATCTGTATGAAATGAAAGAGTTTGAATTACCTTATTTCTAATCGTATAGATGTATGTGCTGAGGTTTCTGGATGTTCAAACCCAGCGGAGGGCGATAGAGGCGTAAAACTCCTTAGCATGGTTTCCTTCAGAAGGAAAGCAAAGCCGGTGGTCCCGTGTCGTAGATTTACGGCACGCAAAAGAACCTCAAGCCTGATAAAGAGGCCTCTGAGCAAAATTTCTGGTCTTTCACACCCAACATAGAATGGGACAAGAAGGACCACAGTAGTTGAAGAGCGTTGCCAGATAAAACTCAATTTCAGTTTTCAAAACGTTGCACGAATTATGCTGATTCGTGTCAGGACATTTGCCCAAGGAGTAATGTACTGCTTATCTAACAGGACGGGGTTGTGTCGACTACCGGGTGATGCTGCAGGAATCCACGGCGATCTGACTCCTGAAAATCAGTACATAAAGACAGGGTATGAATCTACACAAACGAAACCATACTTCTGCTTGCTAAGTCTTTCTGCAGCCATGTGCTTGACTAAACCTTTGTGTGTGTCAGTTATCTCATGTTAACTTATAAATCTTTCCTATATCCACACCTACCTCCATCGTCTATGAGTTGAGGAATTCCCCCTAGGACCTATGCTCTTCCCTGACTCCCCTCCAGTGGACTCACCCCCTGGTGAGTTGCAAGCTAGTGGATCAGTGATTCGCTCTACCTGTATTCCGGTCCCAACCACCCCCGTGGGCACTCGTGGTATGTGCGTGGTAGCCCCTCGGGGTCCAGAACCGTCCCTAGGAGACATATCCAATTCTTAGAAGAAAAACCCTCTGACCACCACCACCACCACCACCACCACCACCACCACCACCACCACCACCACCACCACCACCACCACCACCACCACCACCACCACCACCACCACCACCACCACCACCACCACCACCACCACCACCACCACCACCACCACCACCACCACCACCACCACCACCACCACCACCACCACCACCACCACCACCACCACCACCACCACCACCACCACCACCACCACCACCACCACCACCACCACCACCACCACCACCACCACCACCACCACCACCACCACCACCACCACCACCACCACCACCACCACCACCACCACCACCACCACCACCACCACCACCACCACCACCACCACCACCACCACCACCACCACCACCACCACCACCACCAATGATACAGGCATTAAAGCTGCTATAAAAACAACATATTCAACATTTATACTAATGGACAGAATTAACACATTTCATATTATACACTAGTTGGCTTATCCGACGTTGCACGGTTCACTTTTTAAATCGTCGCAACCTCACTCGGAGAACAGCACTTTATTTCGCATCATTAACAACTCGCTACTACTCACGAAAATCTGGCTTATATAGCTGCTGGAATTTTCGAGAATGTCCTAGAATGTTCTGGAGGCGGGGAGAGAGAAGCTTCCAGAACAATCCCGTTGTCTCCCAATAGCACTTCTTGAGTTTAAGCTGGGTGAGAGGGCTAACTTTTTCAACCGGCCAGTCAGTCGGTCTGCACGCGATAACTGAGGTCCACTAGCAAGATCACCCACTTTCAAAAAATAACAAAAGTATCGTCGTTTTCGTCTCTGACGCTCCCCTATGACTTTCGGGATTAGTTCATTCCACCAAGCGATGGCTGGGCCTATTTCTGAGGTGGAGGCACCCAGCGGGCGGAGCCATGGTAAGTTGATGATGAGGATGGCGGTGGGTGAGAGGACCTACAGCTTTTACCGTGGACTCCGAACCATATTGGGGAACTTCACGTGAGCATGTCAGAGCTGAAGATGTGGATAAAGTTGACTTAAAATCACCAACCCAGAGGCGGTAATCGAATCCGGGACTGCCAGTACGAGAGCGGAATGAAACCACTACGTTACTCCGGAACCCGTAATGACAGATTTATTTAAAATTTCATATTAATAACGGATAGGTCAGAAATGACTGATGTCACAGAAAAAGCTTTTATACAACTGGTAATACGTAAGAGACAGACGAAATCTTACTGCACAGAAAAATGTAGCTCAAGTTGAAGCATACAATTTTCAAATACTTATACTTTCTCAGCTGGTAAGTTGTAATCGTTTTCTCTCGTAGCTATGCAGAGGAACCGACCGGAATGACTCAGGCGGTAACGCTATGGCCCGCATTCACGAGGTCGTGGGTTCGATTCCCTCGGCCGACCTTCATGATCCAGGTTTTGTTCGGGCTTCCCCGGGTCGCTAGCGGAATCCTCGGAAGGTTTATTACATCCCCCAATTTCCTGTCCCTCCAGTTCACCTAGCTTCAAGTATCAGCGGGAGTCTCGGCGTTGCTTGGTAGTGGAAAAGGATGCTCTATGTAAACCTTCGTCTCTCGGAATGGGGGCGGTCTCAGTGTCCCGGGCTCCACAATGGATGTGTAAGCCCTCAGGGAGGGAGGGGAGGGTGTAGGAACCCTGTCATGCCTCCTGGTCCGGCCGCCCTCTGTCTCCACTCACCTCAATGTTCCCTCCCAGGGGCACCGTCAGGGGCTTAGGCAGAAAAGATCTTGTAGGTGGGTGCTAGGCCTCTCTCCGCACCTATTCCTACTCCTATGTAAAGAGAATGGAATTTGAAAACCTTCACATAGCGACGCGGTTTATCTCGATTACCAAGAATCCGATAGAAGACAGAAGTGAAAGTCATGTGAATGCAACACTAAGATTTTTCCATACATTTATCGCATCAGTTATATACTTTCTGATTTCTACCATTACCACAGAAAAGGAAAATGCAAGGGAGAGAGCCTGTGGTTTAGAATTTTCAGCGCATTGTATTTCCTTGTGTCTTTCTAGCACAAACAAACAGCTAAATGTCGGGGTTGAAGTACGTTTAGCGCTGGTAAACTCTAATGTGACAGCGGATATTTGTCTATCCGTCGAGCTGGGGAGCAAAAGAAACAGGAGAAATTGAAGGGGAAAGAAAGAGCATGTGTTTGACGCAGCAGCACTGTGTGTCAAATTCAGACCTGTGGTATATCGCGGCCTTCTGTATTTACCTCGCTTCAGGGACGTGCCCCGACACGTCTTGTCTCGGATTCTTCTGCTTTTGTATTTACTTATATCCATCTTAAGAGGAATGTCTAACTTTATACTCAGGCCCAGGTTTTTAACTTTGCAACGGTGGATGAATTCTGCAGAAGCCTTGGCAGAGAGTATTGCATTAATATTTTTGATACCATAGCTGAATTGCTGATTTCAGAAACTTCATTACTCAGGAAAACAAAATTTTAGAGGACATTCTTAAAAAAAAAAAACTATTGTAGTGGTACCCCACCACAGGTAAATAATAAGTTCACCACGCGACAACAAATAACTTTTGACGCACGCTATAATGCAGTAAGTAATTTGTAATATACACTAACATAAATAAGTCATTAGTAACATAAGTTCAACCGCGCGCCACAGCGGCGCTAATGTACAAATAACTTAAGCTCAATAAACTAGAATGGCTCCAACGGTACTTTGTGCTGGCGACCACAGGTATAAATAGGTCGATCCAGGCGACAGTGATTGCTCTTCGCCTCGCACGGTCACTAGAGCAAGCAGCCGGGACGCGAAGATACACGAAACGATAGAGACTCATCTATTGAGAGCAAACCTTTCAAACCTCTCTATCCTATTCCTACTCCCACGTACCCGTCGTGACCTAGCTTCGCCGACTGGGCGGTACCTACTAGTGGGTCTCACATTGTCAAGTGGAACCTGGCTGGTCCTAGCGGATCACCGACACTCTTTCGGATCGGTGTGACGAATCCTACTCGATCCCTCGAAGCCCCTCACTCAGGGAAGAGCAAGCGGTGCCATAACCGGCCGATGGGGCCTTCTCCTTGTATCAGACCTCTGTAGTATCGACACGCAACCAGGGACGACACAAGGTCCACAACAACTAAGTTGATTCAAATCAAATGGTACTTGATGTGTACATTATTAGAAGGCAGGGATATTCTTTATGATGATTAAACATTTGTCCCCTCATTTACAATTAGTAGAAAACATTTCCAAATCAACTGGACTTATGACGTTTCTCAAATCAAAACACAGTTTCATCGTTAAAATGAAAAGGACATATAATTACAAGGAATGTTACACTAGCATAGAATATTACAAAATGCCTATTCTAAGATTTTTTCCCTACAATTTAGCAGCTTTGTACGAAATATTTCAGTTCATTGACATTAATGACCTCATATAGTAAAGTTTGATGTCTCGGATCACTTCTGTTGAATACAGGCCACTTTACAATATTCAGATAGAATTGCTGATGTTCTGCTGGTATGAATCGCAACATATTTTTTATGTCTTTCAGTATAGGCACCGTCATGTATCCTCAAGCAAGAGCAGGAGCCGGTGGAGTGGAGTTTTTTTGTTTTGCGAGAGAAAATGTGTGTTTGGATTATCAATAGGCGAATGCTGTTACAGGTCCTAGATTTTCTGCACTATACATAAATTCACAGAATGAAGTTGGCTTGAATTCATCTCCCTTGGAACAGATTTCAGGAAACTCCCATGGGAAAGGCAGGTCTTCTTATAGTAATTGGGCCACCATGCCTTAAAGTCAAGAATATCTTATGTTAGTACCACGTTCACTGAACTTTTCTGGCCTGCTGTGTATATATCAGTCGAACTTTGGACTGGGAAAGGACATCCCTTTGGGACCTAGCTGGGTTAAAGATTGGCTGAGAAGCTCAAAGAGTACCAATAAACGGTTTACAAAAATAGTATGAGTTTAATACATCTATAATGAAATAGAATGCGGAACTGATAAGTCGAGGTCGCGGGTTCAAACCCGGCGGAGGGCGATGGATTTTTTTTCGGGAGTAAAAATACTTAGCATGGCTTTCTTCGGAAGGGAAGTAAAGCCGGTGGTCCCGTGTCGTAGATTTACGGCACGTAAAAGAACCTCAAGCTGATAAATAGACCTCTGAGCAAAATTACCGGTCTTTCACGTCCAATATAGAATGGGACGCTAAGGACCACAGTAGTTAAAGAGCGTCCATAAATAAAACTCAGGTTAATTTGAACTGACAAGTGTGTAAACAAGGCATTATGAATTATACCAAGAGTACAAGTATTTGGTTGAGCTTCACCTTGAAGTGGTTATTTTTTATGTATGTTTATTTATTTATTGAGCCCCACGTTGGGCGCCAATTTGCGATGGTATTACTTATAATGTTTGTGTATTTGTGTTTACTTCACGTGGTGAAGCCATTTTGTGACGTGATTCTTTATAATGTTTGTTAGCTCCATCTGGTGTTAGCAATTTGCGGCAGTATTGGTGTTTGTTTGAAAGAATGCTACTGTTATTTTATTTAATTTTTGTTCACTGTCCTCCGGCTAGCTATGATCTTTTTGGTCGAGCACTTCTCTTTATACAGGTGGTGTAAACGGAAAGGAATCTTTTATCCAAAGATAACACTGATGAAGGAATTTGTTTTACACTTTTATTGTCGAACACAGTCACTATCACATTTACACATTGATCTTGACACTCGCCAAACTGAAACTGTTATAATAACTTATTTACTGATCATTCTTAATTCACGTACTTCAACTTTTTGTATCATTAACTTTACAATACTTGAGATTTTTCATAACTCTGATACGCGTAACTTGCGAATCGATAGCCGGCGTGTACTATTTCTGCTGGACTGAAGGCGACGTGTATCATACAAATATTTTCGACGAACTGACGGACTGAAGGACTTTACCTCTAACCTAGCCCTATTTATACTCCTACGCCCCCATATGCCTAAAGATTATAACTAAGTTGCTATTGGCTAATAAAACGCGCCAACATTAGCGTCTATTTTTATATCCAATGAAAATTATGAATACATATGCTCTAGGTATAATGTTCCAGCAAATTCTAAGAAAAACGCGCCAACATTACGTAACTTCCTCGTCTCTAATAATGATAAACAGCTCATCCCCTCGCTGCATTATTGCACGCTATTATTGTCAGTTTCAGTAAGGCAGTATAAACTTACTTCCCAACAATAATTACAATCAACAAACATCTCAAATCAATGTCACATAATAATGCATATTCATACTATAATCACTCTTTACATTTAAATAATTTGTGATACAAATTACTGCATCAACCTCGAGCAGATTTGAAGTCGAATGCCATGCGTGGGTGGGGGGGGCGGGGGCATACTCTCGAACATACTTCTATCTAGCCCATTGATTTATGTACAACTTTTTACTTCCTCTAAAACGTATAGTAAGTAGGGGAGGTATTGTATTCCACTCAAAAATTCGATACCGAGATTTCACAGGGAATATATGTTTTGAGACCCCCTGGATAAAAAAAATCTGATGTGTTACACTCACATGACTTTCTCTACTCTTGTACAATCTATTTTTGCAAACGCCTATTCTCCAAATGCTTCATGTTAATCGAGATATCGAGATGTCAATCTTATTGCTAATTTTCTTGTAGATGCGAGGGGAATATGGTAGCTTTTAAGCGATAGTCAAATATTTTAACGCTGGTTGCTATGCGGCGCATTCCATTCTCTTTGCATGTCTAGGACATAAAAAAATGAATAACGAATTTGAGAAAAAGTATAAGTATTGGAAAATTTAAGGAAATAACAAGCAATATCTCGAAAACGGTTCACTCAACAAAAGAAATGTATATGACATAAGTTGTGTATTTCAACGCGATCTACATTTTTTGTGTAGTAAAATTTTGTCTATCTCTTATGGTTTACCAGTTATGCAAAAGTCGTTCACAATGAAGAATACTTTTGGAGACATTCCCAGAAAATTCGAGATATACATTTCATTTCTCATGACTTTATCTTAAACATATGATATTTTCATCAAAATCGTTAGAGCCATTTTTGAGAAAATTAAAATTTTCGAAAAATGTTCCATGTAAAGGGTAGTCTGGGGTGGGAGGATTTTCTTGAAAACCTTCGTGTCGCATCTCTGGAAGATACTAAACCTAAATACCAAGTTTGGTGTTTATCCGACTGTTCGTTTTTGAGATATGCTGTTCACAGACACACAGACACACACACAGACACACACACACACACACACAGACACACACACGGACATGTTTCTAAAAATGCTTTTTTTGGATTCAGGAGGTCTCAAAACATGTATTTCCAGTGAAATCTCGGTATCGAATTTTTGGGTGGAATGCAATACTTCCCCTACTTACTGTACGTAGTAGAGAAAGTA
The DNA here is from genome assembly GCA_030765065.1 of Deroplatys truncata. Classification (NCBI taxonomy): domain Eukaryota; kingdom Metazoa; phylum Arthropoda; class Insecta; order Mantodea; family Mantidae; genus Deroplatys; species Deroplatys truncata. The sequence goes on from CM060987.1 coordinate 12,081,855, forward strand.
AAAAAGCATTTTTGGAAACATGTCCGTGTGTGTGTCTGTGAACAGCATAACTCGGAAACGAACAGTCGGATAAACACCAAACATGGTATTTAGGTTCAGTATCTTCCAGAGATGCGACACGAAGGTTTTCAAGAAAATCCCCCCACCCCAGATTACCCTTTACATGGAACATTTTTCGAAAATTTTAATTTTCTCAAAAATGGCTCTAACGATTTTGATTAAAATATCATATGTTTAAGATATTTTCATGAGAAATAAAATGTTTATCTTGAATTTTCTGGGAATGTCTCCAAAAGTATTCTTCATTGTGAACGACTTTTGGTAAACTGGTAAACCATAAGAGGACAACATTTTACTACACAAAAATGTAGATCGCGTTAAAATACACAATTTATGTCATATACATTTTTTTGTTGAGTGTACCATTTTCGAGATATTTCTTGTTATTCCCTTAAATGTTCCAATACTTATACTTTTTCTCAAATGGGAATTCGTTATTCGTGTTTTATGTCCTGGACATACAAGGAGAATGGAATGCTCCACATAGCAACCAGCTCTTAAAACATTTGACTATCACTTAAAGCCTACCAATTCCCCTTGTATCTACAAGAAAATTAGCAATAAGATTAACATCTCAATTAACATGAAGCATATGGAGAATAAGCGTTTGTAAAAATGGTTTGTACAAGAGTAGAGAAAGTCATGTGAGTGTAACACATCAGATTTTTCTTATAGCTACAAGGAAATATGTAATGGAAGTTTATCTGTATTAACAAGAAGAAGATAGAAAAATAGGATTTTCTAATACTCCTGTGCAGAAAAGTGAGTAGGGAAAGTCGTGTGAATGCAACACAGAACATCTTTTTAGCTTTACATAATGCATGAATTTATTGTATCGACATAACGTTATAAATCGCGCGGTGTGTTTAGGGGCTCATTCAATATTCCCAGCATTGCTCCCATGAGACACTGCGAACAAAAACAAAAGCCGTTCGGATTTTACAGCGGTAAAAGAACATGGATTTATGAACTTTTAATTTTGTGCAATTTCAAACAAATCTATTATACAAAACTTTTAAGTAGTATTCTGTCTTGTTTTCTCATTTGTTGTTGCAGGCATTTAAAATCCTACATGCGCCCGGCACGCGTTCTTTTTACTTTCTGTCACGTACCTAGTCGGTAGAGAAGGTACTGCATTTCACCCAAAAATTCGATATCGATATTTAACAGGAAATACATGTTTTGAGGACCCCGAATAAAAAAACTAGAAAAATTCCGTGTGTGTCTGTGAATACCAAACTTGGTATTTAGGTTTAGTATCTTCCGAAGAGGCGACACGAAGATCTTCAACAAAATTTCCGCACCCCTAAACTACCCTTTGCATGGAAAAATGTTTGAAAATGTTTGTTTCAAACGACTTTGATTAAAGTACCATATATAAAAGATAATTATATGAAAAATAAAATTTATGTTTGAATTTTCTGGGAAAACTCTATGAAGTCCTCTTCACGAAAATACAAGATATGCACTTTGTCGCATTTATCTTAAAAATGTGGCTTTCTAATCAAAGTTCCTAGTCATTTTTGAGAAAATAACAAAAATTGGAAAGGGTAGTTTGGGGTGAGGGAATTTTCTGGAAAATCATCGTGTGTCATCCTTGGAGGGTACTGAAGTTAAATACGAATTTTGGTATTTAAAGACATTTTTGTTTCTGGGTTATGCTGTTCACAACGCGCGCGCACACACAAATTTTCTAAAAATGCTTTTTTGGATTAAGGGGGCCTCAAAACATGTATTTCCGATGAAATCGCGATAACAATTTTTTGGGTGGAATACAATACTTCCCCTGATTACTATACGTAGTAGTGAAAATATAAATAAAGAAATACTATGCTTCTATTTAAAATCTTTGTCACTGACGTCACACCTGAACAATAACAGCTGAAACTTTGTTTCCTTTTTGTAAAATGTTCCTTTCTTATAATACACCTTACAAGCTTCTCTAGGAGCAAGTACCCAGGATGGGTGAGCAGCCTAATGCCTGGTATGGCGTTGATGAAAGGATGATAGGAAAATTCGCGGATCGAATTATCCAACCGAGCATTCGCCTAGGACCGAGGAAAACAAAGTTTTCCCTTCATAATATTAAATTTGACTTTTCTGAGCATTACTTTAAAAAAATCTGATGTGTTACACTCACATGACTTTCTCTACTCTTGTACAAACTATTTTTACAAACGCTTATTCTCCATCTACTTCATGTTAATCGAGATAAACATTTGCAGACTCTATCTTATTGCTAATTTTCTTGTAGATGTAAGGGGAATATATATTTACAAGGGCAATATAGAAATACAGTAGCCTTTAAGCACATACATATCTCTTAATAGCTGGTTTCTAGGTGCAGCACCATTCCCTTTCCCACAGATTGATACTCTTTGCACCTCCAAGACAAAAAGATGAATAGCGAATTCCCATTTGAGAAAATAAGTATTGAAAAATTTAAAGGAATAACAAGCAATATTTCGAAAATGGTTCACTCAACAACAAAAATGTATATGACATAAATTGTGTATTTTAACGCGATCTACATTTTTGTGTGTAGCAAAATTTTGTCTATCTCTCATGGTTTACCAGTTATGCAAAAGTCGTTCACAATGAAGAATACTTTTGGAGATATTCCCAGAAAATTCAAGATATACATTTTATTTGTCATGAAAATATCTTAAACATATGATATTTTAATAAAAATCGTTTGAGCAATTTTTGAGAAAATTAAAATGTTCGAAAAATGTTCCATGTAAAGGATAATCTGGGGTGGGGGGATTTTCTTGAAAACCTTCGTGTCGCATCTCTGGAAGATACTGAACCTAAATACCAAGTTTGGTGTTCATCCCACTGTTCGTTTCTGAGTCATGCTGTTCACAGACAGACAGACAGACAGACATGTTTCCAAAAACGCTTTTTTGGATTCAGGGGGTCTCAAAACATATATTTCCGGTGAAATCTCGGTATCGAATGTTTGGGTGGAATATAATAAGTATTCCACTACTTACTATACGTTTTAGACATAGTAAAAAATCTGATGTGCTACATTCACATGACTTTCTCTTCCCTCGGCCTTCACCAGACGTCACGTAAAGCATGGGGAAAGTAGTACACGATGGCCTCGAGAGGGTTATAGATTACGGTAGCTAGAGAGGAGGTGAAAAGGTGCCATTATAAGACATGTAATTTCTGTTACCAATCTTTCTAATCTTTAATTTTCCTAATATAACCTAAACTACAACTCAAAAAGAAAGGATTAAACATCTGGTGGATTTACCTACATGGCAGAGGGGGTCTGGCGGTGCATCTTCGTCAGGCCTAGCGCCTACGTCGAGATTGTGAATTAACACTATATAAATTTAAGAAATGGGCCAGCTAAGATTCCTGCTAGGCATGTGCCCGGTCGAAAGAGCGCCATCAAAAATTCCTAAGTTTAAATACCCGACAAAATACTGATTAGTGCCTACTTGTAACTGACGTAAGCGTATGTCAGCAGACATTACGTAACTCACCCACGTGTCGGACATGAAATGATCTTTTGCCCTAAGCCGTGCTTTAGCTAATCTCTGCTTACTTCAACATCCGGAAAATATCGCGCAAGAAAGCTAAAGCCAATTTCTTGGAGTTACTTAAAAGTTTGTCCTGAATATCTCATACTTTATAAAATCATATTTATCGAAATATTTTAAAATAAAATTATAGCCGTCATAATACTCTTACGAAACTTTATTTTTTTCTACTTCATTTTAATTCAGGTAAACCTTTGCAGAAATAGCTACATTACACGTTTAGTTAGAATACAAAGGGAACAGCGATAGTCAAATGTTTAACAACTGGACGCTATATGCTGGCCTTAAAATTCCATACTGTTTCCATGACATCGCGAGAAACAACTGAACGTTGACAGGACTTTAAGAGAATGACCAAGAAATGAACAATTCGAACCTTTAATAACGGTATCTCAGAAATGTCTGATGCCACAAACTAAGTTATTTGAAATAAATTGTGGTTCAATCTACATTTTTGTGCGGTACGTTTTCGTCAATCGCTTAACCTTTACCAGTTATACAAAATTATAACTACAATATTCCTTAGACTACATAGGCTATTCTAAGAAAATTCAAGATATGTATATACATATACAGGGAGAGTCAAAAGACTACGACTGGCTGCGCGGAGTTTTCCCTGTCCGCGTCCTCGGCGCTCGTTGCCATCAGCCGCTATCATAGAAAGGTGCGGATGAAACCATACATTTTTTAAACTACTTATAAAGGCTTTACTTAACGACTTTATGAAAGTGTGTTTGAGGACAGAATTATTAGTAGAGATTTGTGGCCCCCTCAGTCCCCCGACCTAACCCCCTGCGATTTCTATCTCTGGAGTAACTTAGAACAAAATGTACAAGACAAATCCACACACCCCAAAAGAATTAAAACAAAATATTCGCCAGGAAATTGCCAGATTTCTCAACGTGAACTACGGCAAGTGATGGATAGTTTCCTAAAGAGGTGCCAAAAATGTATGGACAACGACGTTGGTCAGTTTCAGCATCTCCTTTCATAAAGTTGTTAAGTAAAGCCTTTACAAGTAGTTTTTAAAATGTTGTATGGTTTCATTCGCGCCTTTCTATGATAGCGTGAGGCAGTATTTTTAACACTTAAATGATTTCAGTCAAATTATATAATATATAAATTCAATAATAGCCCGCCTTGAAGCAATATGTGTATGTAATAATTTGTAAAATGTATGTAACAGTCATTGCATATGCTTATATTATTGTATCCATGTGTAATAATGCTATGTGAATATATTAAGTAATTTAATAATGTAGGAGCTATGAGAATAATAAGATAAAAGTTGCTAACAATGAGGTAACCTTGAGGCAATAATGAGTTTGAGAGTTTAAATGTTATTTGTGATTCTTGGAAGCATTAATGTAATTTTAGTGACAGTTTATGAAAAAATAGTCAATCAACAACCTGAAAAAGCTTTAGTTAAATACAGGTATTCTATTGGAGTAAAAGTAGCCAATCAGAGACTTGAAATACAGAAATTTACAAGTTTAGACGGTTGGAATCTAGTCAGTTGCCTGCAGACAGTTGTCATAACTGGATGCGTTGCTTGTGCGTCCTTGAGAGATTTAATACGCATTCATGTGAGACGAAAAATCAAGTTTACGTGTTAAAAAGTGTAATTAATTAATAAAAAAGAATCTCACAGCTCTCGATATCAGTTAAGTGCTATTTAATTTATGTCAAGGATTAATAAAAAGGAGTGAATTAAAACTTAAAATCTGTGTAAGTCTACATTCTTGTCGCATCACGCCCTGCCAAGACTTCCATGTCTCTAACAATAATACTGACGCAGCCGAAGCAAACATAAATATATATCTAAAGAAACAGTCAAATTACAAAGCTATTATTTTTAAACTTGGGGCAAAGGTCACCAGAAAGTACATTTTGGGGCGAAGGCTACCGGAAACTGTTTACTATACGTGCGGTTGCAACTACTACAGGTTCGGCTCCCCAACAGTTGAAATACAATACATCATCTTCAAACTGACTTTTCTTACCTACTTTATTACCTACTTCTTCTAAAATACTCCTTTCTCAAATTGACGCCCAGAACGTGGCGCTAATTAATAACTTCTCAAATTGGTGCCCATACGAGGGGCTACTAAAAAGGTGCAAATAAAAACAACGTAAAGAAACTATCTTATTCAAGCGGCAGACGGCAACGAGCGCCGAGGACGTGGACAAGAAAAACACCGCGTAGCCGGTTTGCAGTTTTTTAGCTCTCCCTGTATATGTATATGTATATACATATACTTTATTTGAAGTGTAAATATCTTTAATTTATGGTATTTTAATCAAAATCGTTAGAGCCATTTTTGAGAAAATCAGCATTTTGGAAATGTTTCCATGTAAAGGTACTTTGGGCTGGGGGATTTTTGTAAAAATCTGTGTGTCGCAAGTTTGAAGACGAATTTTGAAGAAGTTGTTTTGTTGCTGCTAATTGCCCCACTTTTGGGAGCGAATTTGAAGAAGTTTTGTATTGTAGTTCAAGTGTTGGGGAGCCGAACTTGAAGTTGTTGCAACCGCACGTGTGGTACAAAGTTCCGGTAGCCTTCGCCCCAAGTTTAAAAATATTAACTTTGTAATTTTTACTGCTTCTTTAAATATTATATATTTATGTTTGCCTCGGCTGCGTCAGTATTATTGTTAGAGACATGTTTCTCTTAGCAGGGTTGTGGTGCGACTGAAGAATGTAGGCTTACACAGATTAAAATTTAATTCACTCCTTTTATTAATGCTTGACACGATTTAAATAACACTTCACTGATATAGAGAGAGAGAGAGAGAGAGAGCTGTGAGATGTTTTTATTAATTGCTTGCACTTTTTAACACGTAAACTATTTTTGTCTCACACAAAATACGTATTAAATTTCTCGAGGACACATCTCGCGTCTAATTAGTAACACTGTCTACAACCAACGCGTCCAGTTATAAGCACTGTCTACAAGCAACTGACTTGATTTCTAGCGCCTAAATTTGTAAATTTCGCATTTCAAGTCTCTGATTGGCTAATCCTAGTCCAATAGAATACCTTCATTTAACTAAAGCTTTTTCTGGTTGTTGATTGGCTATTTTTTTAAACTGTCACAAAAATTACATTATTGCTTCCAAGAGTTACAAGTTGTATTGTTAAACTTGCAAATTCATTATTGCCTCAAGGTTACCTCATTGTTAGCAACCTTTAACTTATTATTCTCACAGCTCCTACATTATTAAATTACGTAATACATTCGCATAGTATTATTGAACATGTATACAATAATATAAACATATACAATGACTGTAATATACACTTTTTATATATTGTTACATACACATATTGCTTTACATATTGAATCTATATATTATATAATTTGACTGAAATCATTTACGTGTTAAAAATACTGCCTCAATTTGTACCCAAATTCGATTTAAATAATTCTAAGAGTTAAACTGATTCTTAATAATAAATAAATGTCAAAGAATAGATTATTATCAAATATTAGTTTTGGGAATTACCTAATGCATTGAACTTAATCACAAGTTTGGTATTTATCCGAATTTTCATTTTTGAGTTACGCTGTTCACATACACACAACTTTCGGCGACGAACTCTGCAAACATACAATTATGGTGCATACATAAATACATAACATACATTACATAGAGTACATATTTACTTGTGGTCAGGAGTAACATAATTACAGTAAAGCCCGTAGCGCTAGTATGTAAATCTAAGCACGCTGAACGGTGGCGATTTATCGGCCCTATAAAAGGTAATGCAGTGACCGACCTCGGGTGTAAAGCTATTAGCGGTATCTGAACTCCCCCTACAGACAATGTTTCCTTCCTCTGCTATATTTATAGTGCTGAGGGATCAGAAAGTTGGAAGTCGAGGTGCCCGCCCAGGGCGCCATGCAGGAAGCGGACGACGTTCACAACACTTAAACTGAACACTAACACAAGTGTTTAATGTCTCTCTGATAACTTTAACTAGAATTTCGAAGGTAACAGTACAACCGTAAAACACGAGAAACTTCGTTTTCCTTAAGAAGCTAAACTAACCTAAAAGATGTGACCTTCTCCATTCACTATCCTTTAATAGTGGCTATACAAATTATTCTTACGAAAAGAATAAAAATTCTATACCGAGATTTCACCGGAAATACATGTTTTGAGGTGCTGTCAATCCAAATAAAGCATTTTTGGAAACGTGTCCGTCTGTGAACAGCATAACTCCGAAACGAAAAGTTAGATAACTACTAAACTTGGTATTTGAGTTTTGTATTCATCCAAGAATGCGACAATATCACCTCAGACTACCCTTTACATGGAATATTTTTGGAAAATTTTGATTTTCTCAAAAATGGCTCCAATAATTTTGACTAAAATATCATATGTTTAAGATATTTTCACGACAAATGTAATGTATATCTTGAATTTTCTGGGAATGTCCTCAAAAGTCCTCTTCATTCTGGATGACTTTCAGTTTTACTACACAAAAATGTGGATCTCATTAAAACACACAAATTATGTCATATACATCTCTTTTGTGGAGTGAACCATTTCCGAGATATTCCTTGTTATTTGTTTGAATTTTCCAATACTTATACTTTTTCTCAAATGACCTACCATATTCCCCTTCAACTTACATGAAAATTACCAATAATATAGTTTCTGCAAAGGTTTATCTGGATTAACACGAAGCATATGGAGAATAAGCGTTTGTAAAAATAGTTTGTACAAGAGTAGAGAAAGTCATATGAGTGCAACACTCAGATTTTTTTTCTTCATTTTAATCCAAATAAACCTTTACAGAAACAGCTACATTACACATTTCGTTATAGAGAACAGCGATAGTCAAATGTTTAACAACTGGACGCTATATGCTGGCCTTAAAATTCCATACTGTTTCCATGACATCGCGAGAAACAACTGAAAATCGAGACGGCTTTAAAAGCATGGCCAGGATAGAACAATATGTACCCTCAGTCGGGAGAACAACTGCCTGATGTGCGAGGGTTCCCGGGTTCGATTCCCGGCTGCGCGGTGGGAATTTTTCTCTAGCCAAGATTAATCCCTATGCTCCCCAGAGTCTGGAAGTGAGTATGAGAGTATGAGTGTGTGTATGATCTAATTATTAAAAAAAACAAGCAAAAGTGTATGAAACCCGACAAGAGTTACACGAGTTAATACCGATGCTAATAGGCAATAAGTTCAAAAAAAAGGGCCTCTGTTAAGACGAATGTAGTTAAAGGAGGGGAAGAACGGAAATAAAAAAAAAGTACACGACTGGCCCTGTAGCTCAGCTGGTAGAACAGCTGCCTGATGTGCGAGGGGTCCCGGGTTCGATTCCCTATCCTCCTCACAGCCTAAAAGTAAGAATTAGAGTGTGAAAATGTGTGTAATCTAACGATTAAAATCACAAAAGTGCAAGAAACCCAATGACAAGAGCTACAAGAGTTAAGACCAATGCAATTAAAGGTGGGGTTTAAATGGAACTAAAAAAATAAATAAATAAACTTACCTTAATAACGGATATCTCAGAAATAGCTGTTGCCACAAAAAACGTTGCTTGAAATAAAGTGTGTTTTAAAAAGATCTACTTTGTTTATGTAGTACGTTTTCGTCTATCATTTAACGTTTACCAGTTATACAAGATTATACAGAATTCCTTCCGAATGAAGCACTTTCTAGGCTATTTACAGAAAATTCAAGCTATACATTTTATGTATCACGCAAATATTTTAAATATGGAATTTTAATCAAAGTCGTTAGAGCAATTTTTTGAGAAAATGAAAACTCTTCCATGTAAAGTTTGGGGTGAGGGATTTTCTTGATAATTTGCGTTATGACTTCCTTAGTATGGTTGAATTGGAATACCAAGTTTGTTATTTAATAGAACTTTCTTTTTTGTCTTATGCTGTTCAGAGACACACACCCACGCGCACGGACAAGTTTTTTGTAAACTAGCTTTTTTACTTTGCTACGTATAGTAAACACCGAGCTGGATGGTTCAGGCGGCGTCTGTGGTCCGCATTCACGAGATACCGGGTTCGATTCCCAGGGCCGCCCACTCTGATATTGGGGCTTTCCGTGGTTCCCCTCTGGTCGCCTAAGCGAATACTACGGTGGTGTGTTCTACCACGATGTCTCCTTTACCTCCTTTCCTATCATTTCATGTCTCTCCCTTTCATCTTTCAGGCAGTGTCTCTAGGTTCCATAGTGCGTCTGGGAAGGAACTGAGATGGCATGGTCACTGCCATTTCTCCCCGTCAACGACAGGGTGCATTGACCTGCCTACAAGGGCCGCTTCGTCGCGACTCTTCGCGTCTACTGGCGAGAGCGTGAGTTTTTGTACTGGAAAGGATAGGGACTTCCGTGCGCCTCTGTGAACCTGTGTGCCTGCGGACCTGCAACCTCCTGCGGCTCCTTCACTTCATCCCTGCCTCCCGGGGGGTGTAGCCACAATACGTATCTAGTTGGTCGCAGTGGCCAGATGTCTTCTTCCTCCGGTAAACACATCTTGCGTATAGTAAATAGGACTAGTATTGTATTCCACCCAAAATTTCAATACCGAGATTTCACGGGAAATGTATGTTTTGAGGTCTTCCGAACCCAAAAAGGACTTCTAAAAAGGTCCGTGCGTGTGAACAGCATAACGAAAACTCGGATAAATACCAAACTTGGTATAGCTACCATTTACCTGGAGCATTTTCGGAAATTTTTATTTTCTAAAAAAGGGCTCTAACGATTTTGATTAAAATAACATGTATTAAAATTATTTACATGACAAATAAAATATTTATCTTAGATTTCTAGAGAATAGCCTGTGAAGTCCACTTCATTCAGAAGGAATTTTGTATAATCTCTATAACTGGTAAACGTTAAGCGATAGACGAAAACGTACCACGTAAAAAATGTAGATCTCTTTAAAACATACAATTTATTTCAAATAAGTTTTTTGTGGCATAAGCCATTTCTTAGATATCCGTTATTAAAGTTTTCGAATTGTTCATTACTTCGTCATTCTTTTAGTCCTGTTGTTTCTCGGGATGTCATGGAAACAGTATGGAATTTTAAGGCCAGCATATAGCGTCCAGTTGTTAAACATTTGACTATCGCTGTTCTCTATAACGAAATGTGTAATGTAGCTGTTTCTGGAAATGTTTATTTGGGTTAAAATGTAGTAGATAGAAAAGCAGTAGAATAGCTTTATACTCACTGATAAAGATGGAGGGTAGAGAAAGTTATGTGAATATAACATATCAGATATTTTTATTCAGTGAGCCTGAGAACGGTATTTCCCATTAAGTTTCAGCATAGAAGTTTTGGGTGGAATGCAATATTCCCACTTACTATAGGTAAGAGGGATTGCACAAACTGAACCAGCAAGAGTAGGGACCAAAGGAAAATTGATAAGAATGTTGAAATAGTGATTCACGATACACAATGTATAGTGCGATCCATATAAATCTCAACTATTTTAATAGGCCATAATTTCCCTCTGAAAGCTCGTAGAAATGTGAAATTTGTTTTAATGATTTAAGCGGCTCTGGGAGGATCGGTACGGCTGCCATTTGTTAAATATTTTGTTGACTTTGATGGCAATTACGAGCATTGTTGACAGTCCCTAGTTTGCTGTCGTAGCAGAAACATGCAGTACTCGCTTCGAGAGCGTGTTTTTATTATGAAAACGTATTGGAAGACAAATTCATTGACAACAACACAGCCGGAATTTTAAAGAGAATTCAGTGTGCACGATGTTCCAACAAAGAGAACAATTTTATCGCTAGTAAGAAGGCTGGAAACAACTGGTGTGCTCGTCAGCGAAAGTGGAGGACATAGACCATCACTGAGTGCAGAGTCTGTTGATAATGTTCTAAGACACTTAGTGAACTGTCTAAAGAAATCGTTGCATTGATTGAGCCAGGCTATTCATATGACACATGTCAAAGAGCTGCGAAGAAATCGGGACTGCGTACATACAGAGCTCAGCAATTGAAAGAAGCAGATCATGAAAAAGGAATGCGTTATTGTCGATGGTTTCAGGGTTTTCTTATTCCACGTCCATAACGTGGTTACAGATGAGACATGGTTTCATCTGTCAGGCTACATCAACAGCAGATACTGGGCTGCTGTAAACCCCCATATCATCCACGAAACACCACTGCATGATGAAAAGGTGGAGTATGGAGCGCGGTGTCAGTTTCCAGGATTGTTGGCCATATTTTCTTTGATACAACTGTAGACACTGCAGTTGTTACGGGCATCTTCGATACATTTATGGAGCAGCTGGATGATATCGAATTGACAGAAGGTTATTTCCAGCAAGATGGAGCAACGTATCATACATCTAACTCCTCCATACAACTTGTAACCAGTTTCTTTGATAATCGAATAATCTCAAAAGGTCTGTGGCCCCCCAGATCACCTGACCTAATCTCGCCAGACGTTTTCTTATGGAGATATCTTAAAAATAGAATGTATAAGAATAGATCTCGGGCAACTGTGAACTCAGTGAATCCATTAGTAACGAAATAAGCAACATTGGCGAGGATACTCTTCGTAGAAAGTCACCTAATATGGTGAAACGAGTGCAGATATGTATGGATACCGGTGGAAGATACTTCCAACATTTGCTCTGAGGAACAATAAACAATGTTATCGCCCAATTCTGTATTATATTCTCCAAATGTTGCACATGTGTCTTATTGTTGGTTCAAGAGTTATGGCTCTATATAGTGGTTCAGGTTTATATGGATCACACTATAGAAGAAGAACATATCTTGAAACAATGCAGCAGAATGCAATTGGGTGTACAGAATTAAGAGGGGTCATGGAAAAAACTGGCTTAGGGGCAAATTGGGAAGATAGTATTCGAAAAGGAAGAGGCTTCTGGAGAGAAGTTAAACAAGGAATTGTTGATATTGAAACTCATAAAATATTTAGCTGTTTCAAAAATCAAAAGCCATTGAGGAATTACATGGGAATAATTGAACTTAAAAAAATTTGGGACGTTATTCTTTGTTATTGATCTGAATTTTCAATAGTTATACTTTTCAAACGTGTAGCTTTTTTAAACTCGAACGACGAATTGATTTTATTTAGGCCTCCCCCGTTCTTTATGAAATTACTGCACAATGATCTGTAAGATTTTAACGGTGAATCCTCCGCTTTAACCTTATAATTGTAATTTCGTACAACCCTGGCTTGTTCTTAATAACTCATGAAAAATCCCATGATATTCACACAAAAGGATGTGAAACATCGGTCGGAACGTCTGACTTCCTTAACCTCCCTCGACAGTCTTCCAAGTTCTGGAAATACTGCATACTCTATAAGTATTATTTGGTGGTGTAACAATCATCGGTTGGAACGTCTGACTTCCTTAACCTCCCTCGACAGTCTTCCAAGTTCTGGAAATACTGCATAGTCTATAAGTATTCTTTGGCGGTGGAACAATCATCGGTTGGAATGTCTGACTTCCTTAGCCTCCCTCGACAGTCTTCCAAGTTCTGGAAATACTGCATAGTCTATAAGTATCCTTTGGTGGTGGAACAATCATCGGTTGGAATGTCTGACTTCCTTAGCCTCCCTCGACAGTCTTCCAAGTTCTGGAAATACTGCATACTCTATAAGTATCCTTTGGTGGTGGTACAATCATCGGTTGCAATGTCTGACTTCCTTAGCCTCCCTCGACAGTCTTCGAAGTTCTGGAAATGCTGCATAGTCTATAAGTATTCTTTGGTGGTGGAACAATCATCGGTTGGAATGTCTGACTTCCTTAGCCTCCCTCGACAGTCTTCCAAGTTCTGGAAATACTGCATACTCTATAAGTATCCTTTGGTGGTGGTACAATCATCGGTTGCAATGTCTGACTTCCTTAGCCTCCCTCGACAGTCTTCGAAGTTCTGGAAATGCTGCATAGTCTATAAGTATTCTTTGGTGGTGGAACAATCATCGGTTGGAATGTCTGACTTCCTTAGCCTCCCTCGACAGTCTTCCAAGTTCTGGAAATACTGCATACTCTATAAGTATCCTTTGGTGGTGGTACAATCATCGGTTGCAATGTCTGACTTCCTTAGCCTCCCTCGACAGTCTTCGAAGTTCTGGAAATGCTGCATAGTCTATAAGTATTCTTTGGTGGTGGAACAATCATCGGTTGGAATGTCTGACTTCCTTAGCCTCCCTCGACAGTCTTCCAAGTTCTGGAAATACTGCATACTCTATAAGTATCCTTTGGTGGTGGTACAATCATCGGTTGCAATGTCTGACTTCCTTAGCCTCCCTCGACAGTCTTCGAAGTTCTGGAAATGCTGCATAGTCTATAAGTATTCTTTGGTGGTGGAACAATCATCGGTTGCAATGTCTGACTTCCTTAGCCTCCCTCGACAGTCTTCCAAGTTCTGGAAATACTGCATACTCTATAAGTATCCTTTGGTGGTGGTACAATCATCGGTTGCAATGTCTGACTTCCTTAGCCTCCCTCGACAGTCTTCGAAGTTCTGGAAATGCTGCATAGTCTATAAGTATTCTTTGGTGGTGGAACAATCATCGCTTGGAACGTCTGACTTCCTTAACCTCCCTCGATAGTCTTCCAATATCTGGAAATACTGCATAGTCTATAAGTATTCTTTGGTGGTGGAACAATCATCGGTTGGAATTTCTGACTTCCTTAACCTCCCTCGACAATCTTCCAAGTTCTGGAAATACTGCATAGTCTATAAGTATTCTTTGGTGGTGGAACAATCATCGGTTGGAACGTCTGACTTCCTTAACCTCCCCTCGACAGTCTTCCAAGTTCTGGAAATACTGCATAGTCTATAAGTATTCTTTGGAGGTGGAACAATCATCGGTTGGAACGTCTGACTTCCTTAACCTCCCCTCGACAATCTTCCAAGTTCTGGAAATACTGAATAGTCTATAAGTATTCTTTGGAGGTGGAACAATCATCGGTTGGAACGCCTGACTTCCTTAATCTCCCCCGACAGTCTTTCAAGTTCTGAAAATACTGCATAGCCTATAGGTACCCTTTGGTGGTGGAACAATCATCGGTCGCAATAGTCGAGTAACTTGTTTGATAATTATACTTAGGAAATTTCCCCCCCCCAGAGTTAAAAATCGCAGGTGGTTAAATCAGGAGAACGAGGGAGCATTAAAAGAGAGAGTGTACAAAATAAATTCACACGCTTTAGATGAACTTAAACATAACATTCGTCAAGAAATTGCTGCCACTTCTCAGAGGGAGCTGTGGAGTGTAATGGGCAATTTCCTAAGCAGGTGCTAGAGATGCTTGAACAACGAAGGGAGATATTTCCTTGCATGATATTTTCTTAAGTGCTTATGGCATGTGTATCATAAACAAGTGAAGCGACAAACCGTTCTGTGCGGACATCCTGGCACCCGCAGCGCACGCTGTTCACCGCGCAGAATACTGCCTCTCCTAACGCCAGGACGCGGGAGGCAGTGCCGGACTTGCGAGCACACGCTGTAGCAGTAGACTTTAATGGGAAGGGTAGGTAGGGAATTCCCCGGCTTTTCGAGCATAAGCTGGTGCGTCGTCCCGAAATGACAGATAAATCCTTTCCGATACGGACGGAAGATAAACTTCCATTAGCACAGCGCTGGACCTGGCTTTCTCTCCCTAATGGAAACACATGATGCAGCATCATAACTGTCTATAGGCCCTTTGCTCTATACCTACCTGATTAACGCCCATTAGTTTTGTTTCTTCTCAAAGAGCTCGCCAGCCAGACTAACAACAGATTTTCTATGTGTCATTAATTTGGAGCGGATGTCTTTAAATTCCTCTCAACTTTTCAAACGGTCGTCCCCGAGCAAGTGCATTGTGAATGTGCTCCTAATACTGGCATACGTTCTCACAGCTGCGGAAACATCTGCATACTTCACCTCAGTTGATTATGAAAACAAAAGATCCTCATGGACTTTAATCACGATACTGCTGTTACCTATTTGGAAGAAACAAATGCCGTTTTATTTGTAGGGGGAATACATACCTCACGTTTAACACATAGAAATTATGTACAAAAGTGTTGCAGAAAATAAGAATAACAGCATGAAGAAAAATATCTGATGTGTTACACTCACATGACTTTCTCTACTCTTGTACAAACTATTTTTACAAATGCTTATTCTCCATTTACTTCATGTTAATCGAGAAGCTAATCTTATTGCTAATTTTCTGTAGGTGCAAGGGGAATATGGTAGGCTTTAAGCGATAGTCAAATGTTTTAAGAGCTGGTTGCTATGTGGAGCATTCCATTCTCTTTGCATGTCCAGGACATAAAAATCGCTATCGCTAAAGGCGTACTATGTTCCCCATGCTTTGTATTTACAAGGACATATAGAAATACAGTAGCCTTTAAGCACATACATATCTCTTAATAACTGGTTGCTAGGTGCAGCTCCATTCTCTTTGCCACAGATTAATACTCTTTGCATATCCAAGACAAAAAAATGAATAACGAATTCCCATTTGAGAAAATAAGTATTGAAAAAAATTTGAGGGAAAACAAGCAATAACTCGAAAATGGTTCACTCAAAAAAAAATGTATATGACAAATTGTGTATTTTAACGCGATCTACATTTTTGAGTAGTAAAATTTTGTCTATCTCTTATGGTTTACCAGTTATGCAAAAGTCATTCACAATGAAGAATGCTTTTGGAGACATTCCCAGAATATTCCAGATATACATTTTATTTATCATGAAAATATCTTAAACATATGATATTTTAATCAAAATCGTTATAGCCATTTTGAGAAAATTAAAATTTTCTAAAAATGTTGCATGTAAAGGGTAATCTAGGGTGGGGGTATTTTCTTGAAAACCTTCGTGTCGCATCTCTGAAAGATACTGAACCTAAATACCAAGTTTGGTGTTTATCCGACTGTTCGTTTCTGAGTTATGCTGTTCACAGACACACACACACAGACATGTTTCCAAAAATGCTTTTTTTGAATTCAGGGGGTCTCAAAACATGTATTTCCGGTGAAATCTCGGTATCGAATTTTTGGGTGGAATACAATACTTCCCCTACTTATTGCACGTAGTAGAGAAAGTAATAACGAATAACGAATTCCCATTTGAGAAGAAGTATAAGTATTGGAAAATTCAGACAAACAACAAGCAATATCTCGGAAATGGTTCACTCGACAATACAATGTATATGACAAATTGTGTGTTTTTACAGTATCTACATTTTTTGTGAAGTAAAATTTCGTCTATCTCTTACGGTTTACCAGTTATGGGAAAGTCATTCAAAATAAAGAGGACTCTTGGAGACATTCCCAGAAAATTCAAGATATACCTTTTATTTGCCATGAAAACATCTTAAACATGTTATATTTTAATCAAAATTGTTAGAGCCAGTTTCGAGAAAATAAAAAATGTCGAAAAATATTCTATGTAAAGGGTAGTGTGGGGTGTTGGGATTTTCTGTAAAATCTTCGTGTCGCATTTTTTGGGGATACTGAACTAAAATACCAAGTTTGGTACTTATCCGACTTTTCGTTTTCAAGTTATGCTGTTCCCAGACAGACATGCTTCCAAAAATACTTTATTTGGATTCAGGGGGACTCAAAACATGTATTTCCGGTGAAATCTCGGTATCTAATTTTTGGGTGGAATGCAATACTTCCCGTACTTACTATACGTAATAGAATATGAAATAAAGGAGAGCCTACTTAAGTAAGAGTGGAGAATGAGAAAACAGCTGATAGGAATAGTAAATAAGCATACAAGTAATACAGTGCGTTCCTTATATTGCAGTGCCGCGGATCGGCTTCGCATACTGTCTACTACACCGGGGTTACTTACACACGCAGAGGGGTTTTAGTAAGGTTAGAACGCACCGAGGGTTGGTGGCGTGGGAAGTGCGAAACGATTCCGACCTTTCAGTGTACTCTGTAAACAAATATAAACAATTGAAGGCACTACACCCTGCTTCAAAGCAGGTTGATCAGGATTACACAGTATTGTGAAAAAATGTATACAGGGTGTCTGACAAGTCCCAATATCATACTTGTTTTTTGTCTTTTAGGTGAATCATGCTGAGGCAGTATTATTAACACTTACTGAATTTACATATTATATAATTAGACTGAAAGTATTTAACAATGAAGCAATATGTGTGTAACAATATATAAAAAGTGTATATTACAGTAATTATATATGTTTATATTATTGTATACATGTGTAATAATGTTATGTGAATGTATTACGTAATTTAATAATGTAGGAACTGTGAGAATAACAGGATAAAAGTTGCTCTCAATGAGATAATAATGAGTTTAAATGTTATTTGGGATTCTTGAAGCATTAATGTAATTTTAGTGACAGTTTATAAAAAATAGCCAATCAACAACCAGAAAAAGCTTTAGTTAAATGCACGTATTCTACTGGAGTAAAAATAGCCAATCAGGGATTTGAAATACAGAAATTTACAAGGTTAGACGGTTGAAATCTAGTCAGTTGCCTGCGGACAGTGCTTGTAGCTGGATGCGAGATGTGTCCTCGAGAAATTAATTACGTATTCGTGTGAGACGAAAAATAGTATACTTGTTAAAAAGCGTAAGTATTAAATAAAAGAATCTCACAGCTCTCGATATCAGTGAAGTGCTATTTAATTTGTGTCAAGGATTAATAGAAAGGAGTGAAATAAAACTTAAAATCTGTGTAAGTCTACATTCTTGACGCATCACGCCATGCCAAGACTTCCATGTCTCTAACAATAATACTGACGCAGCCGAGGCAAACATAAATATTAAATATTTAAAGAAACAGTTCAATTACAAAGTTAATATTTTTTTAACTTGCGGCAAAGGCCACCTAAAATACATTTGGGGTGAAGGCTACCGGAAACTGTTTACTATACGTGCTGTTGCAACTACTACAAGTTCGGCTCCCCAACAGTTGAAATACGATACAACTCCTTCAATACAAACTACTTAAAATCGGCTTTTCATACGTAGCAGCAAACAACGTAAAGAACAATACTACTTCATATTGGCGCCCAACGTGGGGCAAATAACGTAAAAACAATATTCAACTTCAATTTGGCGTCCATACGTGGAGCTAAATAAATAAACAACTCCAACAAAACACCTACTTCAATGCTGACACAGGAAGAACGCTTTGAGATCATTTTGCTGTGCGGACGTTTGGGTTGGTCACTGAGTATGGTGGCGGACGAATTCAACATACTGCATCCGGACAGAAGCTTGAATCAAAGTACGGTATCTCGGCTGCTGGAAAAATTCAAGAGAACGCGGTCAATCTAATGATTTGCCCAGATGCGGCCAACCGCCATCTTCTCTGAAGTTCATGAAGCAGCTATGGCACAGCTCATGGTCAGTTCCAAAAAGTCTACGACCGACAAGTATGGAACTGAACACAACTAAGAGCACTATCCAGGATATCCTTCTATCCATACAAGCTTCAAGTTATGCACCATCTATCTGATGATGACCCGGACCTTAGATGTGTCAATGGTTCCTTCATGAGAGAAACTGAGATGACAGGTTTCTCACGAAAGTGATCTTCTCTGACGAGGCCAACGTTTACGTCAACGGGGAGGTAAATAAATAGAATCTCCGGTACTGGTCCATCACTAACCTTCATTGGTGCGACGAAAGTAAGGAGCACAGCGCATGATAGTATGGTGTGGAATTTGGAATGGCCACATCATTGGACCATTCTTCTTTTCTGGAACAGTGGCTGGAGAAAAATATCTCCAGCTGCTAGGAAATAGGCTTATGCCTGAATTGGATCTATTTGGTGAAAGACCAGCATGGTTTATGCACGATGGTGCTTCAGCACATTATGCCAAAAGTGTTCGGCACTGGCTAGACAACACCTTCCCTGGTAGGTGGATAGGACGCAGAGGAACCAGAGAATGGTCTCCACCGTCGCCAGACTTAAACCACATTGACATTGCATTCTGGGGCTGTCTTAAAGAAAAGGTGTACCAAGTGAGGATTCGTGATCTGCAACATGTACGAACAGGAATTGAGGAAAATGTCGTGAAACCATTTCTGATATGTTACACCGTGTTCTGAATAACACGAAATTTCCTTTCTAAGCATGTTTGGAACTTGGGGCACTCATATAGAGCAAATATTATAATTTAATTATGATAAAAGACAAACAAATGATATCTCCTATGTTGCGAGACTTGTCGGACAACTTGTAGATATGTTTAGGTATTGGTAACGTACAATGAAGTTGATTCACTATTTAGTTACGTTATCAATATTGTAACACCCCTACCGGGGGTGGTAACCCCTCAGTAGTTGGTTACACTAGGCCGGGGTGGCGTTCCAAGATGGGGGTATTTAAATAATGCACAAGGGATGCATTGATCCAATAAATTGTATTATTGCGTTTGTGTGTGCACATTAGGGCCCGTAGGTGAGCCACTCAGATTGGGGTGAAGCCCGGCAAGCAAGCAGAACTTAGAGGAGATACATCCTTACCTGTTCACCTGGTGTTGCGTTGGCGACTCGTGTAAGGTAAGCGGACCTCAGGTCGTCGATGATAAAACTCTCCCTTCAACTGATTACTACGTCGATTCCCAAAATGATTCAGACATGATCGCTTCGAGCCAAACCCCCGTAGTATAAATACATACAGAAGAGCTGACTCGGCGTTCCTTAGCGCGGTCGTGTTGAGGTAACCTCGTTTCGACACTTTATACTTGATTACCTCATCTGACGTAATCCTCGGCGCTCAACCTGGTCCGCTACAATATACAGAAATCGAGTTGCACTGGCTTTTCCGTTACATCATGAATTTTACAATAAAGTATTTTCGAAATACATTGAACATAAATCGCATGTGATTAGCACGTAGACTGTTATATTTTTAAACACTACGTTCCATATCATCCCACTGAGCGGGATGGCTCAGCCGGCTACGTCTGTGGCCCGCATTCGGGTGTCGTGGGTTCGATTCCCGTGGCCGATCTTCCTGACCCATGAATTTTTTCGGGGCTTTCCCGTGTCGCGGGCGAATGCTGGGAAGGATTGTCACATTCCCCGAACTTCCTGTCACTCTTTCACTTCAACGTTCATCTGTTGGTCTCTTTTAGTGTTGGAACTGTTGGCGATGGTGTTTTGGTGCAGTGTGGTGGAGGAAAAGGATGCTCTTTGTGACTCTCTCCGTCCCTCGGCTTTCGGCTGGATGCTGGGGTAATCCGAACCCCCTTGAGGGGCTAGGTACAACATCCCCTATGTGGATCAGTGCCGAGTCCCCTCCGTAGCCAGTCCAATCCATCCAACGCAGTAAGTGTATATAAAAACGAAATATCAGACTTGTTCGAGATTCCCTGCCTCAGTAACGCGTCCTTCGTTTACAGATTTCTGTGTACCGTGAATTCTTCTCTAGAATACTTTTAATGTTTCTTTATCACCCTTTCCCTTAAAGCTCCAGCTTTATACCTTGCTCAGTGTTTCTGAAATCTGTGCTATTGCCTGAAGGGCTTCTGGCAGTTTTTAGTGTCTATGCTTGCAAATGCATGTGCCAATGTAGTTACAATAATACTAAAATGATTCTGAATATATGAAAAAATCATAAAACAAAGTTGATGAAATTATTTGCTTCACTGAATGTACATCAACATTTTTCTCTCGTCAAAGACATTAATTACATTAGCAGCTTTGTTGTAATATGTATACTATAGGCTCTAGCCATGTCCCCACCGAGTTGCAATTTGTTGAGAAGACAAGGGAATTGCAGGTTCTGTCCTCTTACATATTTTGGGGGTGACTTGTAAAATACCTTTTTCACGTTGGCTATAAAAGTATTAACATCCGGAAAACAGTCTCTGATTTCTTCCTCAACTGTTAAGGGCCATGTGCTGGACATATTTAATGTATTAATCTGGTATTGATATTTTAAACGCCATTTGAGCTCTATGTGACATACGTTACATCTGATGGTTTCATCATTTGTGCACCACAAACCATTCTGATTGTGATGATGATTTTGGTGTATGGTTCTTCTTTACTTTAGGCATATTGCCACAGTTCTCCACTGGCTTGCATGCATTCGAATAAATGGATCACTCGCAACGAAACCGGGTGTTGCGAAAGGAAGGAGTGGAGTGGAGTGTGACGTCACTTATACTGCAGGCGATAACACGATTGCTCTGTTTACTTACTAAAACCCCTGTGATGATAGTAGAAATAACTTTTGAGTGGCGCAAAAATGCTGGGATCATCAGCGCCACACAGTTGTTCACATCCTGGTACAAAAACAATATAAACTTTGAATACCATAAGATTCAGGAAAGGAACAAAAATGAAACATACAAAATTATATGTTCTAATCGAGTACACAGTTGTAGCAAAATGCACTGCCGTTTGTGAAAATTGCAACACCAAGAAGGAATTTAATAGCACAGGTTAGGTACATGACAAGTAACAAATGATAAACTTTTCAAATCTATACATGACCTTTGAGCCCTAATATTCAGTATTTGGTGTGGCCTCCATGCACTGCAATTAGAGCCACTATACGCCGTGGCATTGAATCAAAAAGGTTCTGAATAAGTTCCTGAGGGATTTCCCTTCACGCAGTTTGTATTCGAGCCCACAAATCCGTGACACTGGTTACTGGAGGACCGTAACGCACCAACCATATCCCAGACATGTTCGATTCGCGACATGTCAAGCGAACGTGCAGGCCAGCGTCGCTCTTCGAAGAAGGCTTGTACATTCCTCGCAATATGTGGCCGGGCATTGTCCTGTTGAAATGCGGCCTGTGGAGATGCCTGAAGTAGGGGGAGTACCTCAGGCTCTACAATCACCGTTAGGTACTGTTGCTGTTCAAAGTGTCCTCAATTCGTAGGAGACGAGATCGGTTGTTGTAACCAATGGCACCCCAAACCATCACACCTGGCGTTTGTCGCTATGCCGCTCAACAATGCAGCCCCCGAGGTTGCGCTCACCACGGTACCGCCGGACACGTATGCGGCCATCACTATAGGACACGTTGAATCGGGACTCGCCCGAAAATACATTTCGCCACTCAGCACCCTAGAGACGGTGTTCGCGTGTCCATTGCTGTCGGAGGAGCTTGTGATTTCTGGACAATGGAAGCCGACGTAATGGCATGCATGCAACCAGTCCAACCTGCAGCAGACGGCGACGAACACTTGATGCACACAAGTTCACACATTTTGCAGTGCTCCAGCGTCAAGCCAACACTGTGGATGAAGCTGTACGGTCCATTATGGCCATGGGTACAAGATGACAGTCATCCCATGCTGTGGTCATGTTCCGTGGTCCAGTACCCGCTCTTCGCTGCGTAGATCTTCATCTATCCACTGCTTGCATACACGCATCACTGTCGTAGCAGCATGCCCTGTATGAGCCGAAATGTCACGGTATGACAAAGCCGCTTCCCGGACCGGTCATTCTGCCCCGTTCGAACTCATTCAGATACCGACATGGCTCGCTTTGACGTCGACGAGGCATATTGGCAATAACTTTATTGTTTCCACCTTGTTTGACAGCTCTACACTGGGCGCAACACTGACCTTGTCGGTCCGACACGAGAGGGCTCTACGTGTACCCCAAACCTAATCACTTATTGCTTGTACACTCTTCTACACTTTCACCAAGTTTGGAGTCATTCGGGAAATTCTTTCTTGGTGTTGCAATTTTCACAAACGGCAGTGTATTTCAGAAAATTTAGAACAAGCATATAACGAGTGAAAACGCTGGGTTATTAAATTCCGACCAGTTCAGAAGCTTCTTCCGGAAAATCTCCCATTTCAAAACGGACAGGTCTGACCACTCCACCAACTTTGGTGGGCAGTCCAAGGCTTTGTTGCCATCCACACTCCCATCAGGAGGAGGCTCACCACACTTGACACCAGTCCACTAGCCGAGATTGGTTCTACACAACCTATATACTTTCTGTAGCTCTCCTGTTTGGATGGCCTCACTACACAACAAAAACCAAGTTTTTCTGCCTCATCTACAGCCTCAATGCTTCTCTCTTTTTCGTGTTCATGTTTCGTCTACATTCAATCTTCCCAGACGATGACGAGCAAGATATGCTCTAGGTATGTCTTCTCGTTTGGCACATTCTTTCAATGACAATTCAAACTTCTTTACTTTCGAAAACTCTTCCATTTCATTACGTAAAACTTACCAATTACATGCAGTGCATTGTCATCATCTATCTTTACAGCAAGGTTGTTGGCTTTATTGTACGCCTCTACCTTCATTGTTGCCGGAGTATCTGCATTCAGAAGCTCTAATTTACCCTTCAAATCAGCACTGTCAAACTTTCCGGAAAACGGCTGTCCACACACAAAAGATGAAGAAGGTTGCCGTTTTACGGGCAGGGCTGTTGACCCTAACCCAAACCACAAAACCTGGAGGACCGGTGGCTCGGGACACGGGAACGCCAATCCCGTACTTACCGATGTAAGCCCCAGGGGGTCTCTGATGATGATAACGAGGGATATTGTGTGGTTTTTCCTTAGGTTGCAAGTACATAGATGTTATACAGCTGCATGCCCAGTGTGTCTGTTGGCTTCCGACGTACACAAACTAGTCTGAAAATGAGCAACGCTCCGTTGAGGTCTACAGCTGACGATATACAAATGCGTTGAAACATCATTAAAGTTAGAAGAAGAAACCTGCGTTTATGATTCATCCACAGCTTCAGAGCCATCACAAGCACTGCACTACTATAGACATTCTTAAATTATCGAATGTCAAAACGTCGGCGTCGATCACTTAGTTTTTGAACTGCTAGGAACTTCCTTCAATGTCGCAGAACGTGCATATGTCAAGTATGCTATCGTCTGAGGATTTTGTATTCATCATGTTGCAAATTGTTAAACAGCCCTTATTTTTCTGTAGAATGTTCTGCCATTTATTCTTTATCCTCTGTGTGCAAGGTCCTGGAGGTTCTTTGATTTTTTCTGACATCTCTTCTATTATTGTATGCCCTTGAATACGAGGACAGTCCAGAAAGTCCCAGACGTTTTGGCCTATGGTGGCGATGAGTAGGGCTAGAGCCGCCATCTTGGTGTCAGAACGTTCCTACATTCAGTACGCATCCAGCTGTGCCTTCCTTACTGTGCTCTCTGTGAGTTGTTAAAATGTGCGCTGCAATAGAAAATCCCGCCACTTGTGAAGTGCGGTTGGCTAAAAAGAACAACCAATTGAAATTTATCGTCAATGAGTGAAAGCCGAGCCAGGCAATTGTGCATTGATTTTAAAAATGGCCGTACCAATGTTCACGACGAGCATCGCAGTGCTGGGCCTAGCCTTATGACTGATAAACTGTCAATGCAAATTAATGACAAAATTCATGAAAATCGTCGTTTCACGATTACAGAACTTTTGGAACATCTTCCCCAAATTTCACGGAGTTTGGTACATCAAATTAATACTGACGCTGAACTGCATGCCGGTGTGAACCAGTGGTTGAAATCGCAGGCGGCAGATTTCTGCAGAGAGGGTATTGAAAAACTTGTGGCACGGTATGATAAATGCCTCAATTTGAATGGTGATTATGTAGAAAAATAGCTTAAGAGTGTACCTTTCAAATGTTGGTAATAAACGTTGGTATTTGCGTTTTGTTAATTGTTTATTTCAAAACGGGCGGCACCGTGGGCGAGTGGTTAGACCGATCGCCTCTCACCGAGGCGGCCCGGGTTCAATCCCAGGGACCCGCATGTGGGATTTGTGGTGGACAAAGCGGCGTCTGGGCGGGTTTTCTCCGGGTTCACCCGCCATTCATTCCACCAACTGCTCCATCATCGCCTTTCCTTTCATCCATTTCACCATCATTTCGTTTCATCTACTTCCTTCCATACCAGGCATCGGGCTGATCACCCATCCTGGATATTCTGTCTGGTCCACGAGTGTCGTCCTCCGTGGACTAGTGGTGCCGAGCTAGCCTCTAGTTCCCAAGGTGGCGGATTCAAACCCGGTGGAGGGCGATGGATTTTTTCGCGCGTAAAAATCGTTAGCATGGCTTCCGTGTCGTAGATTTACGGCACGTAAAAGAACCTCAAACCTGATAAAGAGGCCACTGAGGAAAATTACCGATCTTTCACGTCCAATATAGAATGGGACGCTAAGGACATAGTAATCAAAGAGCGTCCATAAATAACACTCAATTTATCTCTGACCCCAGGCACCCACCTGTCAAGTCCTGGGGGGTGTAAGTCCTGCATAAGAAGTTAAACAGAGAAAGACGAAGAAGAAGTTTATTTCAAAACGTCTGGGACTTTCTGGATTACGCTCGTATTTGCAACTTGTTGTTGCAGTTCTTCTGGGTGCACTGCCTTGGTTGTTTACCTGTATGTTCACATTTGCTAGCTATCGAGTCAACGTGTATTTCACGCCGCGCACAAACCCCTCGTCTTTACTCACTAGTGATAGTAACTTGCACGGGGTTGTAATTTGAACAATAGTTATTCTGTAGGGTTTCAATTATAAAAGTTTAGCAGCGTACCGAGAAGGTTTTTTTAAACACCCACTTGCTGTGCAACACGTTTTAGACACTTCTTTGGAGAGCATTCGAATAATGCACCAATTTCATCAATTTTTTCCTCCGTTAGAAAATTTATTTTTCGTTTCTTAGGTTTAGCGTAACACTTTCTCTACCTAGAACTGGAATACTAGGAAATGTCTTGAAATTGTCCACATGATTCTGCTTTTACGTTTGTATCGTACATAAAAATTCTTCTTTCAACCGTGAATTTCAGTAGACTAATTAGAATAATCCAATGTAATTCACTCACAACACACGTGTTTTGAATAAACCTTCACTTTTGAGATGCACAATGAACAAACACTAGTCTTTACAGCTCGAACTGAAGGCAGCAACTGCCACAGTATAACACAGCTGATAAACAATCTCGAGCGGATCATTCACCGCTAGTGCGCTGCGGAAAAATACCGAGGTCGCTGCAGTGAAAGCGAACTACGCATATATGGGATATATGGCCCAGCTGTAAATGAAACATATGGTATAAGGATGTAATGTATGCATGCAGATCTGAATAATGCAAAGGAATCTAGCCTACAGAGAAAGGTAATAAACACCCTAGAGCACATGAGTGAGGATAAATACTGCATGGAGCGAGTGAAATAGGCAATATTATAAGGAGATAGAGACAGTTTGAAGTTCCATAATAGTCAAGCTTTGCAAAGAAAGACACATCAATTATTCAACAGCAGCCGTTGGGAAAACACGTTATATACCGGGTGGAGGGAAAGTATTACATTCCATCCAATATATGCTTCATAGAAGTATTATAAACAAAAAAACTATATTAGCATTTTGATTTTTGATAAGCTGTTTTCGAAAAAAAAACAAGTAGTTTTTGTTCCAAATCTGATGTATAATTCCAGAATGCATTAAGGCAATAGTTTGTGTAGATAACCAATTTTTGACATAATGTGACAATACACAGGGCTTTTAAATACTTAAGCAGTTGAAAGGATATTCGAACACCTTTTTGCAGACGTAATGTGGCTGTAAAAACTCGACAACGATGGAGTTGTTTTAAGCTTACATGTCAGAAACATGGTTTGGTTGCTTACATTACAGCAGTATCAATTGAAAAACGTGTTTAAGTTTAATGTTGAACGAGCTGATAATATCCGTAGATTGAGTTTAGCTTACAAAATATGTCGTTGGAAGACTCAGATGCAATTGTTAGGGGGTACCATACACGAAACGTTTGTTTGTTTTCGTTCATGAGATACACACCACTCTGAAAGCGAAAATGAAACATGTTTACTTGGTGGCCTCCAACAATTTTGAAATTGAAAGTAACACACCAGCTCTCATGGGTCAGCAACTCTTGCAACGTTACCAGCATGTGTGTTTTATGTTCTCGAAAAATCTAAAATATTTCCGTAGAGAAATGGTCATAGAACAAAATGAAGTTAGAAAATGTGTTCCAAATAATGAGATCTGTAACTGGTTTAAATATAATAACTTCCCTTCCTCTAGTATTAAAGCGGGAAAGTTAGCGCCTGTCTGGTAGAGTATAAAAGGTGGGCAATTCCGAGAAACTTACTTCCAATTCTGATCTTCAAGAAGTGCACTTCACACGGTCTGGGGAAGTGTGTGAACTCAGATGTAGATCTTGACAAAGTAGCGGAAACAAGATGTAATTGTTTGCAAAGTGGTCCAGACAAGTGTAATATGTAACTGCCTAGCAGCTTCATTACTGTAATAAATCCAGTAACTTGTGGCTTTGTTCAACTCTCATTACCCGATCCGAGATAAAAGTAGCTAAGCAAATACAGACAATCAGGAACTTCGAGCCAACTTTCTGGACTTCAGTAGCACACAGCTACATGTTACAACGGTGTCGCCATACGGGTCGTCTCTTATAATGAACCTTCATTGACACAAGCTTCCTTTCGCTCTGGTTACCCAAAGTAAACGCTAAAATATTCAAGATACAAATAGTTACATTCTTTAACGCTTAACCTTCAGGCAGTATTTTTAACACTTAAATAATTTCAGTCTAATTATATAATATAAATTCAATAACAGCCCGCCTTAAAGCAATATGTGTATGTAACAATATATGAAAAAATGTATATTACAGTCATTGTATATGTTTTTATTATTGTATCCATGTGTAATAATGTTATGTGAATGTATTACGTAATTTAATAATGTAGGAGCTGTGAGAATAATAGGTTAAAAGTTGCTAACAATGAGGTAACCTTGAGGCAATAATGAACTTGAAAGTTTAAATGCTACTAGTCATTATTGGAGCAACAATAATGTACATTTTTGAGACAGTTTAAAAATAGCCAATCAGCCACCAGAAAAAGCTTTAGTTAATTGAAGGTATTCTACTGGATTAGGATTAGCCAATCAGAAACTGAAAAAAAGAAAATTTTACACATTCAGAAGTCAGTTGGTTGCAGACAGTGTTACTAACCAGACGCAAAAACTGTCCTCAAGAAATATAATATGTATTCGTGTGAGACGATAAATAAGTTTACCTGTTAAAAAGTGTAATTAATTAATAAAAAGAATCTCACAGCTCTCTATATCAGTGAAGTGTTATTTAAATCGTGTCAAGTATTAATAAAAGTAGTGAAGTAAAATTATAATTTGTGTAAGCCTACATTCTTCAGTCCCACCACTCCCTGCTAAGAGAAACGTGTCTCTAACAATAATACTGACGCAGCCGAGGCAAACATAAAATATAATATTTAAAGAAACAGTCAAATTACAAAGTTCATATTTTTTTTAAACTTGGGGCAAAGGCCACCTGAAAGTACATTTGGGACCAAGGCTACCGGAAAGCGGGTACTATACGTGCGGTTGCAACTACTTCAAGTGTTCGGCTCCCCAACAGTTGAACTATAACTCCTTCAATACAACCTACTTCAAATTGACGCCCAAAGCATGGGGCTAATAAAAAACTTCTTCAACCTAGGTAGTTCATTCGCCCAGATATAAAACCAATTGCAGCATTGAGTTTCCTTGAATAGTAATAAAAATTATCTGTTGCGTTCACATAACTTTCTCTGCTCACTATTGCACAAGTACTCTTACACAAGCCTATTTTTCTATCTACTTCTTGTTAATACAGATAAACTTCCATTACCACGAAAAAAAGACTAGCGACTTACCACTGGAAAAAACTAGTTATTTGAAAATTGAAACCATTAACCAAGAATATTTCGGAAATGGTTAACGGCACAAAATTACGTGCTTTAAAGAAACCCATATTTGTTTGTCTATCTTTTAAGGTTTACAAATTACACAAAAGTCATTCAGAATGAAGAGGAATTCACAGATATTCCCAGAAAATACAACATAGGCATTCGATTGGATTGGGCAGATAAAACCGGCCCGTGTTATATATTGGCTTGAAACAAACTTCAAATGGAATAAAACGAGTAAATGAACGTGTCTGTATTTACCTTCATAATAAATGTTGGAAGTGGCCTCCACCTGCATCTAGACACTTCTGTGCACGTCTTAACAGGCTCATAAATACACGTGTCAATTCCTCATGGGTGATAGTGCGGATGCAATACTCCCAGTTCATCAATGAAATGGGGATTTTGCTTGTACACTTTTCCCTTCAAGTACTCCCACAAATAAAAGTCACATGTCGACAAATCTGGTGACCGTGATGGCTATAAGCCTTTACTCACAGTCCTCTCTTCAGTGAACCTCTGATGAATATGGGTAAGTGACCTCTCAGATGTGTGACATGTTGTACCATCTTGTTGAAAGAAGCAATAATTACGCTCCTCTCCTGATATTTGGGGATAGATTTAATCCAAAAAGGTCAAATAGACTGCAGTGTCGAAGAATGTTGGACCCATAATGTTTTTTCGCAGACATAGCGCACCACACACCGATCTGTTGGTCGTGTAGAGGTTGCTCGAACAATAGGTTAGGGTTTTGTGTCACTCAATACCTACTGTTTACATATCCCGATAGATGAAACCAAGCTTCATCACTCATGATAAACTTCAGCAGGTCCATATGATCATCTGTAACCATGTTCAACAACCAGTGGCAGAAATGTACACGTTTATCGCTATCGGGCTCCTTCACTTGTGCAGCTGTCACTCAGTAAAGACTCAACACACGTCAGCAAGTTCTCCTACTTGCATGAACCTGTTGAGCCAATGTCGCGGTAGACTTTCGAGGAATCCTAGTCATTGTTTCATAACTGCGGTGTGCGGACAGAAGGCGTTCTGTTCCTTGTTGCATTTGTAATGGATCCATTCGTACATCATGATGCTGCTTTTCGCTGGTACTGAGAGAAGCGGAGATTTGTCTTTGAACAATAATTGTCGTGATTCCTTGGTAGAGCTGGTCTGTATGTACGCCTCTACAATGAGTATTCGCTGTGATATTGAAAAAGTCATGCTTATTTACTGTACAATACAACTCTTTACAACATTATAAATCATTGTAAGAAGCTACAACAACAATAATCAAACTGAACATCATGAAGAAAGAATACCCAAAATTATTTCTTTCCAAATCATACAAAATGAGGTGGGGCCGGGTATCTGTATCTTGAACATAGGATATTTTAATAAAAATCGTTAAAGCCACAAAACGTAGTTGTGTTGCGGGCATTTTATGGAAAACCTTCATGTCGCTTCTTTGGAAGATGCTGATCTAAAATAATACCAGGTTTGGTATTTCACCGATTTATCGTTTTTACTTTCTCTACCACGAAAATTCTATACCACCGAGATTCCACTAGAAATACAGGTTTTGAGGTCCCTGAATACAAATAAAGCATCTTTAGGAAAATGTCAATGTGCCGGTATCTGTGAGCACCATAACTGCAAAACGAAAAGTCGGATGACTACCAAACTTGGTGTTTATGTACAGTATCTTCCAAGAATGCGACACGAAGATTTTCAAGAAAATCCCTCCACCCTAAACTACCCTTTACATGAAGCGTTTTTCGAAAATTTTGATTTTCCAAAAAATGGTTAATGATTTCCCTTAAAATATCATATATTAAAGATATTTACATGAAAAATAAAATTCATATTTTGAGTTTTATGGAAATAGCCGTTGAAGTTCTCTTCATTCACAAGGAATTTTGTTTAAACTTGTATAACTAGTAAACGTTAAGCGATAGACAAAAACGCACTACACAAAAAATGTAGCTCAAAACACACAATTTATTTCGAATAAGTTTTTTTGTGATATAATTTATTTCCGAGATATCGGTTACTAATGTTTCAAATTGTTCATTACTTGTTCAAGTCCGTCAACATTCAGTTGTTTCTCGTGATGTCATGGAAACAGTATGGAATTTTAAGACCAGCATATAGCGTCCAGTTGTTAAACATTTGACTATCGCTGTTGTCTTTGTATCTATAACGAAATGTGTAATGTAGCTCTTTCTGTAAAGGTTTATCTCATTTAAAACGCAGTTTTAGTAAGAGTAGTTTGTATACTCGCTAATAAACAAAGGGTGGATAAAATCATGTGAATGTAACACATCAGATGTTTTTATAAATTCAGGTGCCTCGAAAGATGTATTTCTAGTTTAATCTCACTATTGAATTTTTAAATAGAATGCTATAGTTGCTCTACTTACCATATGCAAGTAAAACCGGGCTATTAGTGAACATGGCCACCTCTATCGTTTGAACGGTCCGGTTAGTTGTAAAGCCGCTCATCGGTATTCAATTGCCCTCATCGCAGCTAAAACACGCACCAACCCGGGAAACAAAGCGGTGGTGCAATTACAACTTCTTCACCAGTAACTCTCACATTAATGAGAAACAGTCCAGCATTTTTTAGCAACATAAAAAAAATCAATCTTTCTATCGTTTTCCTATCAATTTTTTGCAAAGACGTATGTGCACTACCCTTTCTTATTGTAAACTGCAGACATTTTGTTTGTAGATGAATATGGAATTTGGAGATGGTATAGAATTCCCTCAGGACTGTGAAAGGGGATATACCACACACACATATAGACGTATAAGTCAATATCAAACAAGAATTGTACATAATCATATAATTCATCAAGAAAGATGTTAGAATATTTAGCAGCAAGAGATGTACAAATCAGATTGTAACTTAGATAAGTAAGGGACGGGTGAGCTAGCAATTCCAGGTAAAAGTTAATTCTACGTAGAGCCCACCTTTCACCAAGCTAATGAGCAAGGAACTTGTAGCAATAAGAAGAAATAGAAAGAGACAGCTATAGAAGGGAAAGAGACAGAGATATTGAATTTGCTTGCGGACGCGTCACTGGGACGCAAAATTTTGGAGCAGAATATTTTCATACATAATAAGGTAACGCGGTCTGAGGACCAATTAGAAATGTCGTTACATTCTAAGGCGAAGATGAGCGTCACTAGGTTTAGGTATAAAAAGGGGAAGAAAGCCGCAGATTTTCACTCTCTTACAGAATCTCGTCGACACACAGTGAAACATTCTGGACGACGGATGCACGTGTGCGCATATGGATGGGAAGCGTGTGCAGTTAGACTGGGCTCCTAATTTATTATTATGGTGGGAATTGTTACAGATGGGAAAAACTAGCCACCTATAAGTGTTTTATTGATAATAAACCACACTTTAAGGGAAATGTAGTGTATTTTAATTTGCCTCACCTATGAAAACCCCGAGACCAGTGAAATTAGATAGGTAATTTATTTGGAATGGAGAAATCGTCAGCCGCTGAGTAGAGGTAGCCGGAGACCACAACACTGCAGCAGAGGACCAACGTTTTCCAGCTACAACTGCTAATATTATACATATATTAATTTAACTCAGCATACTCACAGACAAATACTACTTTATGCGAACACGTGTTCTTGAGAAAATGGGAGGAACCATTTAACAGATCCTATTTTATTGGGTTGTCTCATAAGTAATGTCGGTTTTTAAGTTTGGCGTTCTATCATCGATATTCTTTGGTTCGCCATGCTGTTTACAGGATGCCATGGCTAGTTGCGAGAATGTGTCAGTCGTCAGTTGTTAATACACAATCACAAAATGGAAGTTACAAAGTTTGAGATTAGAGTCCTTCTAAAGCACTACTGGAAACAAGATTATAAACCTGCTGCTGCCGCGGCTCCAAAAATATGTCAAGTGGAAGGAGAAGGTGTCGTTAGTGAGCGTGTGGCATAACGATGGTGCCAACGTTTCAACACTGGAGAAGAAAACACTAAAATTTACCACCTTCTGGAAGAACTAAATTATGGGACATTGAGAATACACGTAGAGGTTTGGAAGAAAATCCCCAAAAAGTACTCAGGCTGTCAGAAGAACTTATTCCATCATAAGATACCATACATCGCCAGATTAAGAAACTTGGAAAATCAAACAGAAGCTGCAGATCTGTACCTCAAGAATTGACACCCCAACAGGCTCAACGTAGAGTGGATATCTGTCGTCAGCTTATCGGTAATACCATGGATGATACATTTATCAGGAGAATTGTCACATGTGATGAAAAATGGATCTATTACGGCAACCCTGACGCCTCGAAACAGCGGCTCAGTTCCGCCAACCTGCCAAAGTCATCGTTACAAAATCTGATGTGTTACACTCATATAACTTTTTCTACTCTTGTACAAACTCTTATTCTCCATCTATTTTATATTAATCGAGATAGACATTTGCAGAAACGATCTTTTGACATGCAAAGAGAATTACATTTTACACATAGCGACCAGTTCTAAAAATATTTGACTATCGCTTAAGGCGTACTATGTTCCCCTTGTTTTGTATTTGCAAGATATAGAAATACAGCAGCCTTTAAGCATCGACATATCTCTTAATAGCTGGTTGCTAGATGCAGCACCATTTCCTTTGCCACAGATTAATACTCTTTGCATATCCAAGACAAAAAATGAATAACGAATTCCCATTTGAGAAAATAAGTATTGAAAAATTTAAGGGCATAACAAGCAATATCTCGAAAATGGTTCACTCAACAACAAAATGTATATGACATAAATTGTGTATTTTAACTCGATCTACATTTTTTGTGTAGTAAAATTTTGTCTATCTCTTATGGTTTACCAGTTATGCAAAAGTCGTTCACAATGAAGAATACTTTTGGGGAGATTCCCAGAAAATTCAAGATATACATTTTATTTGTCATGAAAATATCTTAAACATATGATATTTTAATCAAAATCGTTAGAGCCATTTTTCAGAAAATTAAAAGTTTCGAAAAAATGTTCCATGTAAAGGGTAATCTGGGGTGGGGGGATTTTCTTGAAAACCTTCGTGTCGCATCTCTGGAAGATACTGAACGTAAATACCAAGTTTGGTGTTTATCCGGCTGTTCGTTTCTGAGTTATGCTGTTCACAAACACACACAGACACACACACGGACGTTTCCAAAAATGCTTTTTTTGGATTCAAGGGGTCTCAAAACATGTATTTCCGGTAAAATCTCAGTATCGAATTTTTGGGTGGAATACAATACTTCCCCTACTTACTATACGTAGTAGAGAAAGTAAAAAAGCAGTTCGTCCCCAAAGCAACGTTGTGTGTCTGGTGGAATTTTTGTAGTGACTGAGTGGGAGTTTGTTCCAAACGGGGCGTGCAAAACAACTGGAACGAGTTTATGAACATTTGAGACGGAGATACCCAGCATTAGTTCACCGAAATAGAATTCTCTTGCAGCAGGACAATGCAACACCCCATACTGCACGAACAACCATGACAAAAACTCAGGAATTGGAAGGAGTCGAACTGCTACCACACCCAGCATACAGCCCTGTTCTTGCGCCTGCAGATTACCATCTGCTTCGATCCATGGACCATTTCTTGCTTGGAAGAAATTTCGAAAACATTGATGCTATGGAAGTGGGTCTCACCGAATTCTTCACATCAAAAACCCGAGACTGGTACCGTCGCGGGATAATAAACCTCGCTGAAAGACGGCTATAGACCATAGAATGTGATGGTCTCTATTTTGAAGAGTAGTTTAATTTCTTGTCAGAAAACGTTCCAAATAAACTTTTGCTTAAAACCCGACATTACTTATGAGACACCATCTACATTACGGTTTGTACGAATCAACACGTTTAAGAATGTGTTTCAATTTACAACACTGCTATGAACCAAATAACAGATTCAAAAGCAATTTCTACAGCTTCGACAGCAGATCGTTATGTGATACCTTTAAATTCCATGCTCGTTGTTTGTCCACGAGAAAAAAATGAAGAAGAAATATCTGATGTATTACGTTCAATGACTTTCTCTACTCTCTGTCGCTTATTGGTGAGTATACAAACTATTCTTACTAAAACTGATTTTTGCATCTACTACATTTTAATCCAAATAAACCTTTGTAGAAATAGCTACATTACACATTTCGTCATAGAGAACAGCGATAGTCAAATGTTTAACAACCGGACGCTATATGCTGGCCTTAAAATTCCATACTGTTTCCATGACATCGCGAGAAACAACTGAATGTTCACAAGTCTTTAAAAGTAATGAAGTATCAAACAATTTCAACTATTAATAACATATATATATATATATATATATATATATATTGGACATGGTTCATGCTATAAAATGGTTATTTGAAATAAATTGTATGTTTTAAAGAGATCTACATTTTTTGTGTAGCACGTTTTGGTCTTATCGCTTAACGTTTACCAATTACACAAGATTATACAAAATTCCTTCCGAATGAAGAGGGTTTCACAGGCTATGCCCAGAAAATTCAAGAAATGCGTTTCATTTGTCATTTAAATATCTTAAATGTTTAAGATTACAACAAATATATTGTAATACAAATCGTGTCATTTAAAAAAAATAGAAAAAGTGTTCTATGTAAAGGATAATTTGGGATTGGGGATTTTCTTGAAAATCTATGTGTTGCATCTTTCGAAGGTACTGAATCTAAATACCAAGTTGGACGTTTATCTGACTTCTCGTTTTTGAGTTATGCTATTCAGACATACACATACGGACATGTTCCTAAAATACTTTTTTACTTTCTCTGCTACGTATAGTAAGTAGGGAGAGTATTGTATTCCACCCAAAAATTAAATACCGAGATTTCACCGGAAATATATGTTTTGAGACCCCCTGAATCCAAAAAAAGCATTTTTAGAAACATGTCCTTGTGTGTGTGTGTGTCTGTGAACAGCATAACTCAGAAACGAACAGTCGGATAAACACCAAACTTGGTATTTAGGTTCAGTATCTTTCAGAGATGCGACACGAAGGTTTGCAAGAAAATCCCCCCACCTCAGATTACCATTTACATGGAACATTTTTCGGAAATTTTAATTTTCTCAAACATGGCTCTAACGAGTTTGGTTAAAATATCATATGTTTAAGATATTTTCATGACAAATGAAATGTATTATCTCGAATTTTCTGGGAATGTCTCCAAAAGTATTCTTCATTGTGAATGACTTTTGCATAACTGGTAAACCATAAGAGATAGACAAAATTTTACTACACATAAAATAAGGATCACGTTAAAATACACAATTTACGTCATATACATTTTTTTGTTGAGTGAACCATTTTCGAGATATTGCGTGTTATTCCCTTAAATTTTCCAATACTTATACTTTTTCTCAAATTCGTTATTCATTTTTTTTATGTCCTGTAGATGCAAAGAGAATGGAATACTCCACATAGCAGCCAGCTCTTAAAACATTTGACTATCGCTTAAAGTCTAGCAACATATGGAGAATATGCGTTTGTAAAAATAGTTTGTACAAGAGTAGAGAAAGTCATGTGAGTGTAACACATCAGACGTTTTTTGGATTCAGGGGCCTCATGTACAGTCGAGATTTTCGTCGGAGCAGGTCAGAAACAGAGGGGGAGAGGACAGTCTAGGGTGAAGGAGAACGGCTGGCAGTATTCCCGTTACATGGATTCGGAACGCGTGATGATGTCTTATTTCACATTGTGTACGCTCCTGCTGCTTTGTTGCTACTGACTCCTATCAGAAGATAAATGGACTTGTCCAACTACTGCGCTCATAGATACGCCTGTCACGGCGAAAAAATCCACCTGCATTTCCGGCGAAATCTCAGTATCGAATTTTGGGGTCGAATACAATACTTTCTCTGCTTACTAGGTACGTGGTGGAAAAAATAAAAATGTAGATCTCTTTAAAAAAACAATTTATTTCAACCACTTTTTGCAACATCAACCATTTCTGAGATATCAGTTATTAACAGTTCGAACTGTTCATTACTTGGCCATTATTTGAAAGTGCTGTCGATATTCAGTTGTTTCTCGCGATGTCATGGAAACAGTATGGAATTTTAAGGCAGCATATAGCGTCCAGTTGTTAAACATTTGACTATCGCTGTTCTCTATAACGAAATGTGTAATGTAGCTGTTTCTGTAAAGGTTTATCTCGATTAAAATGTAGTAGATAGAAAAAAATAAACTTCCATAACAATAATTTGTACACCCGGTAGTAACCAATAGAGGACAGAGTAACTCATGCGAGTGCGTAACACACATTTTTTTTAATTTTAATGCTGTTGACAAACAGATAGGCACGCATACAGAACCTTTTTCTAAAAATGTTCTTTTTTAAAGATTCAACGTGTTTTAAAATATGTATTTCCAGTGAAACCTTGGTATCTAATTTCTGAGTGGAATACAATACTTCCTCTGCTTACTGTATATAGGTAAACCGTGGAGGAAGTAAAAGAAAATCTGATGCGTTACGCTCTCATGGCTTTCTCTACTCTTGTGCAAACTATTTTTACAAACGCTTATTCTCCATCTATTTCATGTTAATCTTATTGCTAATTTTCTTGTAGATGCAAGGGGAATATGGTAGGCTTTAAGCGATAGTCAAATGTTTTAAGAGCTGGTTGCTATGTGGAGTATTACATTCTCTTTGTATGTCCAGGACATAAAAACACGAATAACGAATTTCCATTTGTGATAAAGTATAAGTATTGGAAAATTAAAAAAACTAACAACGAATAACTCGGAAAAGATTCACTCGACAAAAAAATGTATATGACATAAATTGTGTGTTTTAATGAGGTCTACATTTTTTTGTGTACTAAAATTTTATCTACCTCTTACGGTTTACCAGTTAATCATATGACATTTTAATTAAAATCCTTAGAGCCATTTTTAAGGAAATCAAAATTTTCGAAAAAGTTCTATGAAAAGAGTGGTCTGCGGTGAGGAGATTTTCTTGAAAATGCTCGTGTCGCATCTTTAAAACTGAAATACCAGGTTTGGTATTTATCAGACTTTTCGTTTTTGAGTCACGCTGTTTGCACACGCACGCACACATGGACCTTTTTCTAAAATAATTTTTTGGATTCAGGGGGTCTCAAAACATGTATTTCCAGTGAAATATCAATATAAATTTTTTGGGGGATGGAATGCAATACTTCTACCTACTATACGTAGCTGAGAAAGTAAAAATGAAATTCTCTTTAAAACACACGATTTTTTTCAAATACTTTATTGTGGTATCAGCCATTTCTGAGATATGCGTTATTAATGGTTAGAATTATTGAATACTTAGCCAAAGTCCTGTCGATTTTCAGTTGTTTCTCGCTATGTCATGGGAAGAGTATGGAATTTTAATGCCAGTTGTTAAACATTTGACTATCGCTGTTCTCTATAGCGAAATGTGTAATGTAGCTGTTTCTGTAAAGGTTTATCTCGATTAAAATGTAGTAGATAGAAAAATAAACTTTCGTAAGAATAATTTGTATACCCACTAATAAGCAATAGAGTGTAGAGAAAGTCATATGAGTGTAACATACATTTTTTAAGTTATGCTGTTCAGAAACAGATAGATACGCATATACCCACCTTTTTCTATAATCTTTTTTTTAGATTCAAGGAGTCTCAAAAGATGTATTGTGGTGTGAGGCAGTATTTTAACAATTAAATGATTTTAGTGAAATTATATAATAAAAAATATAACAGCCCGCCTTAAAGCAATATGTATATGTAACAATACATAAAAAATGTATATTACTGTCATTGTATATGTTTATATTATTGTATACATGTAATAATGTTATATGAATGTATTACGTAATTTAATAATGTAGGAGCTGTGAGAATAATAGGTTAAAAGTTGCTAACAATGTGGTAACAATGTGGTAACCTTGAGGCAATAATGAGTAAGAAAGTGTAATAATGCTACTAGTCATTCTTGGAGCAACAATAATGTAATTTTTATGACAGTTTATAAAATAGCTAATCAACAACCAGAAAAAGCTTTAGTTAAACAAAAGGTATTCTATTGGACTAGATTAGCCAATCAGAGACTTGAAATACATAAATTTACAAATTTAGGGGCTAGAAACCAAGTCAGTTGCTTGTAGACAGTGCTCATAACTGGACGCGTTGCTAGCAGACAGT
Organism: Deroplatys truncata; assembly: GCA_030765065.1. Taxonomy (NCBI): domain Eukaryota; kingdom Metazoa; phylum Arthropoda; class Insecta; order Mantodea; family Mantidae; genus Deroplatys; species Deroplatys truncata. The sequence goes on from CM060987.1 coordinate 12,121,346, forward strand.
GTTATTAATCAGACGCGAGATGCGTCCTCGAGAAGTATAATACGTATTCAGTGTGAGATGAAAATAGTTTACGCGTTAAAAAGTGCAAGTAATTAATTTAAAAAATTTCACAGCTCTCTATATCAGTGAAGTGTTATTTAAATCGTGTCAAGCATTAATAAAAAGAGTGAAGAAAATTATAATCTGTGTAAGCCTACATTGTTCAGTCGCACCACTCCCTGCTAAGACATTCATGTCTCTAAAAATATAAACACTGACGCAGCCGAGGCAAACATAAATATATAATATTTAAAGAAACACTCAAATTACAAAGTTAATATTTTTAAATTTTGGGACGAAAGCTACCGGGTACCATACGTGCGGTTACAACTACTTCAAATTCGGCTCCCAACAGTCGAAACATAATACATCTTCAAATTGGCTTTCCATACGTGAAGCAACAAACTTTTTCAAATTGGCTCCCAAAGCGTGGGGCAAATAACAATAACGTAAAAATAACCTTTCTTCAGGTGAAATCTTAGTGTCTAATTTTTTCAGTGGAATACAAAACTTTCCGTACTTACTATATTAGGCAAACCTTGGAGAAAGTAAAAAATAAGCTTTCTTAATAATGTTTGCTTAAAGGCATATAAAAGTAAACGATAGTGCTAGAGAAAATCATGTGAATGTAAAATATGATAATTTTCCCCCCTTGTGATATATATGTTTATGGGGATAGCGACATTTTTATATGCAGTATGATTTCGAACAGGGCCAATTTGTAATCTGATGGCTTTTACCCCATTACCAAGCAACCTTTCCACTTTTGAACCTGGCATTATTTATTGCTTCCGTTTTCTAGTGGCATGTTGTACTAAAAGCTATTAAGATTTGCTCTCGTGTTGCTTGATAAATGCTGCGCAGTTAATTTTCGTCACGTTAATGGACGAGTATATTAAAAGCATGGCTAGTGCGTTCTAATTTGCATCGTTATGAAAACGTCTCGGATTTCATGGCTCGTTAAACCCCGCTAAAGGAGGAGGCGGCATCCCTCCTACCAGACAATAACTTCAGAAAGAGCAAATTTAAATAAAGGACCGAAATAAAATACCAAGGAGAGAATCAGATTCGTTTAAATAAATGAAGGGGTCACGTTAAAATGCTAAAGAAGACAAATTCATGAAAGCAAGTTCATTTGCTTTGTGCGGACTGCTCCTATTGTGTTCTATTGCTTTCTCTACTGCGTATCTACTTAACGGTAGGTATACGTTATACAGGGTGATTTATGAAGAACTGACACATTTATTTATTTAACTGTTTCAAAACGAGTTATGCTAGCGACAACGTATTATACCTGAATTTTGAGAGCAAATGCTGAAAATGTCCTCCATCCTGCTTAAGGCACAACTCAACACGCCGTTCCATGTTATTACTCGCGCAAAACTTCTGGAATCGTGACCTTGATCGCTACCCCAGCTGCGAGCCTAGGAATGGTTTATGTTTAGCTTAATCAACGAAAGCAATATAACACCTTTGCTTACTCACAGTGCGTAACACATACAGTCTGCATAGAAAGTGTCTACATCTGGTTGTAATTTTAAAGAGAGCTGCAGTATCTAAATAGTACTTATTTTATATTTGTTATATTTATAACCATGGCTCCTACGTTTTCAAAGTTAAGTGGTAAGGTGTTACACAGTCAAAGTAGGGAAATAATTGCAAATGTCCTCGACTTCATGAAGCAAGAAGCAGAGATGAAGGAAGAAAATATATGTTCATTCGAGTTCCACAAAAGCCTTAAGAGAGTGAAAGAAAGAGTAGTCAAAGCAACTGGTGTTTCACCGAGTTCCGATTCTAGAGTTCTCAAAGATAAGAGAAAAAAAACATATGGATGAAAGAGTACCGTTTGACACACCTGGGAAGAAACATAAGGTCCCTAAACGTATTACAGAAATAGACGATTTCGAATGCGTCATTCGGCGCACGATTCACAATTCCTATGTGGAAGAAAACACTGTGCTAACAATAAGCAGATTGCTCATCAAGCTGAAACACAGCAGAAACTTACAAGCTGGTGCTACAAATCTCAGAAAAATTATTAAAGATTTAGGGTTCAATTGGAAGAAACCGAAATCAAATAGAACTCTAACAGAAAAGCAAAATAAATAAATAAATATATAAAATAAAAAAAATAATAAAATAAAAAAATAAAAATAAAAAGTAAATGTTGCCATGATAGCTTAGTCGGTTAGAGCAACGGCACGGAAAGCCTAAGAATCATGGTTCAAATCCCGGCTATGGCATTGAATTTTTCAGTCTGATTCTACCTTTCCAAATGAGTATAATTTTATATGTACTTATATCAGCATCAATTTTTAAGGTGGTGCTACAAATTTCAGAAAAATACTATAATGAATGAAGATGAGTCATACATACACAGCAGTCGTACAACATCTAAAAGTTGGAGTGACGATAGCGAGTTAGGTTGCAGGTTCCTGTTGCTAAAGGACAAATACTTATTATCGTTTATGCTGTTGGAAAGATCGGCTTCGTTCCAAATGCCCTTCTTTTACAAGTCGCAACAAACAACAGGAGATTTTCATCAAGAAACGAATACAGAAAAGTACATGAAGTGAATCAACGCCATGTTGATACCTAATATGCCTGCTGGGTCTGTTCTGGTCATCGACAATGCTTCACAATGCGTCAACACTCAATTGACAAACCACCTACCTCAACTTCCTTGAAAGAAGAAATGAGAGCTTGGTTACTTAGACATAATAAAGCTTTAGATGAAAGCATGAGTAAAACAAAGCTATATAACTTAATTAAAGGCAACAAACAGCTTCAGACGTCATACATACGTGACCAGATAGTAATACAACATCGCCATAATGTACTTAAGACTGCCATCGCATCGCCCAGATCTAAACCCAATCGAATTAATCTGGGCTGATATCAAAAAATGGGTGGCATGCAGAAATATCACTTTTAAATTAAAATATGTGGAGCAGTTATAACGCCAGTAATTTGCTGAAATTGGAAGGCCATAATGGGAAAATGTATGTCGACATGTTGAATAAATTAAGAATCATTATTTCGAAAAATACGGAATTGCAGAAAATCAAATAGAAAGAATTCTCATCCAAGGTAATGGTGCAGAAAGTAGTGACAGCAGCGATGACGGAAATAATGTGAGTGATTCCGCAGAAGAGGAAGGGTTGTTAGGTGTGGAAGAATTGGAGGCAATGATTGACAGCGTTTTTTATATTAAGCACTGTTTACAGCGTGGATTTTAATATACTCTACATAACTAAGTTTATCAGCGCAGCGCATAACCGGTGTCCGGACATTTGACAATGACTGTCCCACGCACTCGTGCAGCATGCAGACGACCGGTCACCTCCTGATCCGGTAAGCAACTCGCTTCAAAGCTCTCATTAAGATTTGCACATGTCTAGAACTGTTGCGCCGATTATACTGGCCACTCGTTGGAGGACTCTTGTCAATAGCTTGAATCTCCTGTGTAATGTTCTGCTTCAGATCGTCCAATGTCTGGGGACGTGTGGCATAAATCCTGTCTTTTAAGTAACCCTATAGAAAGAAGTCCGGCGATGTCAAATCTGGAGATCTCGGTGACCATAGGTTCTTGGAAGTTATCCAGTCGTCAAAGAAACTTGCAGTTAGGGCCATGGATTCATTTAATGTATGGCATGTAGCACCGTCCTGCTGAAAATATCCTTGACTCAGCTCTGCATCATCTAGTTGCTCAGCAAACTCCATGAAAATCCGTCGGTGCTCTGCAGTGTTCACATTATTTTAAAACAAATTGGTCCCACTATTCTCTGTGCGGATATTGCGCATCAAACTCCGATTTTAACCGTGTGCATAGGTGCTTCATGAATAACATGTGGATTTTCGCTGGCCCAATAGCGTGAGTTATATGAGTTCACATAACCGGATAAATGGAACCATGCTTCATCTGTGAACCATGTGGTGGACAATATGGCAGGATTTTGCACGCCTGAACGCCTGAAACCAACGACAATAATTCAGTCGGCTATCCTTATGTGGTTCCTGCAACTGATGGACAACCGTAATTGTATACGGCTTTAGGCCTGCACTTTTCACAGCTCTCTGACACATTGAATAGTTGTATGCTGTCTCCTGCGACAAACGTCTTAATGATTTTTTGGGTGACTGATCCAGTCGTGCTCTTACGTCAACAACAACCGTGGGAAGCCTAGATGAACGAGTTTTGCCTTTTTCACTCACCAGTTTTCCAGTTGTTTCCAATTTGTTTACCAGTCCCAGTATTGTGTTTCTTTGGGGAGGATTCCGAACACCAAACTCTCTCTGGTATTCCCTTTGAGTAGCTATAATTGAATTCGTAATCCAGTATTGCTTTACAAGGTGGAGTCGTTCATTTAATGTGTACTCTACGTTCACGTTGACTAGAACAAAATCTGAAAAACAGTTGCCGACAATAAAAATATCAATTACGAATAAAACATGAACATCTGCACATCTAGTGACAAGCAATCAAAACTCCAGAACATTCTGCTTAATTTGGTGCTAAAATTGGGGCATTGAGTGAATTTCGAGCAGAATAAGTGAAGAAAGAAGTGTGTCAGTTCTTCATAAATCACCCTGTACAACAGAGGGGGACACCTCGCGCACTGTGACCTACAGAGATATATTGTGGCTAACCACCCCAAGAGGAAGGGGTGGGAAGGAACTACAGGAGGCTACAGGCGCAGGCAAATAGGTCACAGGGCCGCGCGGAAGTACCTAACATTTCCAAGCACGCAGGGCTGCCAAGAGAGGGCGAAGAACGACCCACCAATCAAGCAGCGCTCTGGTGTCCAAGGGGAATACTCTTTCCATTGATCAAGCATCCGTGACATCTGTCCGGCACCGCTATACGCCACGAAACCTAGAAGCACCCTGAAAGATGGGAAGGAAACAGAATAAAAGGAAAAGGAAGTAAAGTAAATCTTGGTAGAGAACAAACCACTCCTGTATTCCCCTTGCCGACCACGGGGAAAGCAAGTAAAACCTATGGGTCACAGTGGGTGGTCGCTGGGAATCAAACCCGGGACTTCCCGATTACGAGTCGAATACGTTACCACAGCGCCACCTCGCTCGGTCGTACCAGCAAGTGGGGGAAGTACTGATTTCCACCAAAAATTATATGTCGTGATTTCCGCGGAAATACATGTTTTGAGGCCCCCGAAACAAAAAACGTAATTTTTTAAAAAAAGCTACGCGCACATAACAAAAAGCGAAGAGTTCCGAGAAATACCCAAGTGTGTCTTCCAAACATGTAACATGAAGATTTTCAAGAAAATCACCAAACTGCTCTTTACATGGAAAAATTGTCGATCAATATACCATAAGTTTAGGAAAAATAAAATGTTCTGCCACATTCATTCAGAATTACTTCTTTAAAGTACACAATTTTTGTGAATTGTTTTTAACTAACCATTTCCAAGATATTCCTTGTTATTGCTTGAAATTTCAAAAGTATCAAGTACTACCTTCTTTTTAATTTTGTTTCCTTTCTCTACGACGTACATAGTAGGAAGAGAACGTATTGCATCCAACCAAAAATTCGATACCGAGAATTCACCGAAAATACATGTTTTGAGGCCCTGAATCCAAAAAAAAAACCTTTTTTACAGAAAAAAGGTCCGTGTGTGTGTGTCTATGAACACCATAACTCACAAACGAATAGTTATTTTTTCAACGAAGTACCCCATCATGGAACATTTTTCGAAATTTATTTTCTCAAAAATGGCTAACGATTTTAATTAGTATACCGTATATTGAAGACATTTATATTACAAATAAAATGTATATGTTGATTTTCCTGGGAATAGCATATGAAGTCTTCTTCATTCGGAAGGAATTTTATATAATCTTGTATAACTGGTAAACGAAAAAAGATAGACGAAAACGTACTGCACAAAAGATGTAGGTCTCTAAAGCACACGTTACTTTTTTGTGGCATAAGCCATTTCCGAGATATCCGTTATTAATGCTTAGAATTTCTCAATATTTGGTTGTTATAAAGCTGTGTTGTTTCTCGCGATGTCATGGAAACAGTATGGAATTTTAAGGCCAGCATATAGCGTCCAGTTGTTAAACATTTGACTATCGCTGTTCTCTATAACGAAATGTGTAATGTAGCTGTTTCTGTAAAGGTTTATCTCGATTAAAATTAAATGGATAGGAAAATTAGCTTTTGTAACAATACTTTGTATACCCACTAATAAATGATAGAGGGTAGATGAAGGCCATGTGAATGTAACGAATTATATCTTTTAAAGTATGTTCAAAATATAAATAATGTGCATCTTGTCTTGTTCGATGTAAATTTCTATAGTTACTCCGGACGCACTTCAGCCTTGGGCTTAGCACCCTTTACCAAGGAATACAGTCTCATAACAGATATGGTTTCAAACTCCTCTGGTTATAATAACATTTCCCCAAAAGCAATATATCTGCTGTAAGACAAGGCCTCACAATGTGCTGGGCTGTTACAGCTTCTTTCTTGCACAATCTGCAATCTAAGTTACCTTGAAACACTCCCATCGTGTTAAGATGCTTTATCACAGCAGCATGTCCTGTAAGAAATGCAATGGTTGTTCTCAGCTGAGCTCTGTTACATTTATTTAAGCGTTCAGCTCTTTTCTTACATGGTTTTCTAATAAATAGTTTACCGTCTTGATTTCCTGGAGTTTTAAATCAGATTTTATGATGTTATACTTTGGACCAGTCCTTCATAGACTCTTACTAAACATCGAGATTCTAGAGACGACACTGGCTAATAAATTGTGAAGCTGTTCCTTGTCTTACACGTTCATTTCCCTAAATAATACTTCAGAGAAAATTCTAATTTATCAAACTACATTTGTGCTCAACTTAAAAGTTGCCTCTATTAATGGGACAAGGTAGTCTGAACGCATGGAAGTTACACCTTAAGACTGCTGTTAAAGTTATCAATGGTTTTTCCTGACATTTTTATGAATTATTCTATAAATCGTGATAATTATTTTAAGTGGTTGTTTGCATTGATAACTTACGTAATCGAGTCCGTAAAAATAATTTCATTCAGCAGAAAAATAATAAAATTTACTCTTAAAACATGCGGATTCAATTACCTTTTTCTCTGATACTACTTGCAATACATAACCACACTTTTGCATGTTCGTTCTTAGTATAATCAGCTATCTTCTGAACCTCAGTTATTTTGTTATGTATTTTACTAGAAATTGAAAAAAAATATTTGAAAAGTCAAAAAGGTAAAAATGTGGAAAATATGCAATGTTGTTGCTTTCTTCATATCACTAATGTACATTATAAAATTATGATTGTGGTTCAGAAAGTTTAACTATGTGTTGTGTACATGTACTGAAAATTTCGCTCCCTATCTCTCATACTTTCTGAGAAAAAGGTAAATAAGTATCCAAAAATGTTGTTTTGAGAAAACTGAATTTGAAGTTTGAACATTTAAGTTCTGACACACTTCAGTACATTCCAGGGTCATAATCACCTGTACCTTTATTCCTGGATTGCTTCAGCTTTTCTGATTGCCTTCTCTTGGTCCTGGCCTCTTTTGTTAATTGCTGAACTGCTCGCTGGGAATGATATAGTCGTTCGTTGTTGTAAGATACAAAAAGGGGCGTTGCATGACAGCTTTAAAGGAATGCAGACTAGCATTTAAATGTCTTAAAAGCCTCTTAACCCCCAAAAGTATATTTTATTAGAGCCTAAAACAAAAAAATCTTATGTGTTGCACTCACATGACTTTCTCTACTCTTGTACAAACTATTTTTACAAACGCTTATTCTCCATATGCTGTATGTTAATCGAGATGTTAATCTTATTGCTAATTTTCTTGTAGATGCAAGGGGAATATGGTAGGCTTTAAGCGATAGTCAAATGTTTTAAGAGCTGGTTGCTATGTGGAGTATTCCATTATCTTTGCATTACCAGGACAAAAAAAACCAAACAAACAAACAAATGAATAACGAATTCCCATTTGAGAAAAAGTATAAGTATTGGAAAATTTAAGGGAATAACAAGCAATATCTCGAAAATGGTTCACTAAAAAAAATGTATATGACATAAATTGTGTATTTTAACGCGATCTACATTTTTTGTGTAGTAAAATTTTGTCTATCTCTTATGGTTTACCAGTTATGCAAAAGTCGTTCACAATGAAGAATACAATTCAAGATATACATTTTATTTGTCATGAAAGTATCTTAAATATATAATATTAAATCAAAATCGTTAGAGCCATTTCTCAGAAAATTAAAATTTTCGAAAAATGTTCCATGTAAAGGGTAATCTGGGATGGGGGGATGTTCTTGAAAACCTTCGTGTCGCATCTCTGGAAGATACTGAACCTAAATACCAAGTTTGGTGTTTATCCGACTTTTCGTTTCTGAGTTATGCTGTTCACAGACAGACACACACACGGTCATGTTTCCAAAACTGCTTTTTTTTATTCAGGGGGCCTCAAAACATATATTTCCGGTGAAATCTCGGTATGAATTTTTGGGGGAATGCAATACTTCCCCTACTTACTCTACGTAGTAGAGAAAGTAAATGTGATTTTTGACCATTTTAGAGTACCTTGTCCCCTTAAACCTGACACGTCCCTTTGCAAGTTTGATTGTCCACAAGCTCCAGCAGGAAGGAAATCTGCTTCTCACTTGTTTTTAATAGCAACCTGACAGCAGGGCTACAAAACTGTTTACGGCCTTTCTGTGTAATTACTTGTTGAGAATCAGCCACACAGACTGCAATAAAAGGTCGTAGAAGCTCATAAAAAACACTCTCTCCACTGTGTGCGCGCGCGTGCTTGCGTATGTGTTCCACTTCGTTTCAAAAGCACCTCCCTGCTTCGCTTCCCAGCCCGTGCCTTCTTCAAGTGGCAACTGGAACAGGGTCGAAGAGCGCACTAATATGTGTAGCAGATATTCGGCTTGCATTCACATCACTTTCCCCATCCACAATACAGACTACCCTTGCAAAACGTTTTCTTTTGTGTAATTGTTATTAATCGAGATACATTTTCATTTTGTATTTCCTTGTACAATACAGTAGAATAAAGCGATTGTCAGATTTTTAAAGTGCGTGTCGCTACGTGATGATTTTGATGATTACACGAGAAAAAAAGAACTGATGTGTAACGTTCACATGACTTTCTCCACACTTTATCACTTAATAGTGCATACACAAATTATTCTCACTAAAGCTTATTACTTTCTCTACTACGTATAGTAAGTAGGGGAAGTATTTAATTCCACCCAAAAATTCGATACCGAGATTTCACCGGAAATACATGTTTTGAGACCCCCTGAATCCAAAAAATGCATTTTTGGAAACATGTCCGTGTCTGTCTGTGTGTCTGTCTGTGTGTCTGTCTGTGAACAGCATAACTCAGAAACGAATAGTCGGATAAACACCAAACTTGGTATTTAGGTTCAGTATCTTCGAAGGATGTGACACGAAGGTTTTCAAGAAAATCCCCCCACCCCAAAGTACCCTTTACAGGAACATTTTTCGAAAATTTTAATTTTCTCAAAAATGGCTCTAACGATTTTGATTAAAATATCATATGTTTAAGATATTTTTATGACAAATAAAATGTATATCTTGAATTTCCTGGGAATGTCTTGAAAAGTATTCTTCATTGTGAACCACTTTTGCATAACTCGTAAACCATAAAAGATAGACAAAAGTTTACTACACAAAAGATGTAGATCGCATTAAAATACATAATTTATGTCATATACATTTTTGTTGTTGAGTGAACCATTTTCGAGATATTGCTTGTTATTCCCTTAAATTTTTCAATACTTATTTTCTAAAACGGGAATTCGTTATTCATTTTTTTTTCGTCTTGGATATGCAAAGAGTTATAATTTGTGGCAAAGGGAATGGTGCTGCACCTAGCAACCGGCTATTAAGAGATATGTATGTGCTTAAAGGCTACTGTTTATCTAAATTACCCTTGTAAATATATTTTCCCCTTACATCTACAGGAAAATTAGCAATAAGATTAACATCTCGATTAACATGAAGTAGATGGAGAATAAGCGTTTGTAAAAATAGTTTGTACAAGAGTAGAGAAAGTCATGTGAGTGTAATACATCAGATTTTTTTGGTGGAATGTCCCATTTCCGAGATATTCCTTGTTAATTGTTTAAATTTTCCAATGATTATTCGTTTTTTTATGTCCTGGATATACAAAAAGAATGGAATACTCCACATAGCAACCAGCTCTTAAAACATTTGACTATCGCTTAAAACCTACCATATTCCCCTTGCATCTACAAGAAAATTAACAATAAGATTAACATCTCGATTAACATGAAGCATATGGAGAATAAGCATTTGTAAAAATAGTTTGTACAAGAGTAGAGAAAGTCATGTGAGTGTAACACATCAGATTTTTTTGGTGGAATGTCCCATTTCCGAGATATTCCTTGTTAATTGTTTAAATTTTCCAACGATTATTCGTTTTTTTATGTCCTGGATATACAAAAAGAATGGAATACTCCACATAGCAACCAGCTCTTAAAACATTTGACTGTCACTAGCAATTCCCCTTGCAACTACAAGAAAATTAGCAATAAGATTAACATCTCGATTAACATGAAGCATATGGAGAATAAGCGTTTGTAAAAATAGTTTGTACAAGAGTAGAGAAATTCATGTGAGTGCAACTCATTAGAATGTTTACTTTTTCTGCCGCGCACATAGTAGGTAGAGAAAAGGTATTGCATTCCACCCAAAGATTCAATACCGAGATTTCATATGAAATACAGGTTTTGAGGCCCCCTGAAAAATAAAAAGCACTTTTAGGAAAAAGGTCCGTGTCTTTGTGTGTGAGTGGGGGGGGGAGCGTATCTACGAACAGCATAACTCAAAATCTAAAGGTGGGATAAATTCTAAAGATGGTATTTAAATTCCGTTATCTTCGAAAGATACAACAAAGATTTTCAAGAAAACCTCTGACCCCAAACACCGAACATTTTTCCGAAGTTTTTCCTGTACCAAAAATGGCTCTAACAATGTTTATTAAAATACCATATATTAAAGATATTTACAAGACAAATAAAATTATATGTTGAATTTTCTGGGAATAGTCTGTGAACCTCTTCATTCTGAAGTAATTTGTTATGTGATCAACGTTAAGGGACGGACAATATATATATATATATATATATATATATATATATATATCTTTAAACCACACAATTTAGTTCAAATAATATTTTTTGTTATGTTTCCGAGATTCCATTATTAGATGATTTGAAGTTTTTAATACTGTTCGTCATCTTTTCAAAGTACTATCGCTATTCGGTTGTTTCTCTGGATGTCATGAAAATAGTAGGGAGTTTAAAGGGCAGCATATAGCGAGCAACTTCTGAACATCTGACTATATAATACAAAATTACTATTTTTTTGATTTAAAATGTGCATTGTGTTATTTACAAAGTCTATTTAAAAAATCTGATGTGTTACACTCACATTATCTTCTCTACTCTTGTACAAACTATTTTTACAATCTTATTGCTAATTTTCTTGTAGGTGCAAGGGGAATATGGTAGGCTTTAAGCGATAGTCAAATGTTTTAAGAGGTGGTTGCTATGTGGAGTATTGCATTCTCTTTGCATTACCAGGCCAGAAAAAAACGAATAACGAATTTGAGAAAAAGTATAAGTATTGGAAAATTTAATGAAATAACAAACAATATCTCGAAAATGGTTCACTCAACAAAAAAATGTATATGACATAAATTGTGTATTTTAACGCGATCTACATTTTTTGTGTAGTAAAATTTTGTCTATCCCTTATGGTTTACCAGTTTACCAAAAGTCGTTCACAATGATGAATACTTTTGGAGACCACACGCACGCACACGCACACGCATACGCACACACAGGGCGCGCGCGCTTCAAAAAATGCTTTTTTGGATTCAGGGGGTCTCAAAACATGTATTTCCGTTGAAATCTCGGTAACTAATACTTGCACTACTTAACTATACGTAGTACAGAAAGTAAAAAAGCGGTAATTTTCGCTGAATTTTCTTCTCGCAACTTTTGGGAGCAGTTATATCACGTGACCGTTTGATAAGCATTATATCTGTTGTTGATTCGGTGCTTTGTTCCAAGGCAACGTGTGTTACTGATCGTGGTGTAACTCAATATTTCCCGTTAACATTTGAATATGTCTTTCTTACCTCTGATGCTTTGAATCCCTCGAGTTTCTGTTCAATGCTAATTACAACACGCTTTCTTTTCACTGATATCAATAAACCACACTGACCAACACCAAAAATAACATTGGGTCTCTGCAGTTAAAAATTGTTATAATGATACAATATTCTTGGAACGTGGGGTAGGTGGTGAGGATTAACTGCATACAATATCAAGTACTTGTATTGGAATTTAGGGTTGTGGTAAAAGAGCATTTAAATTGTCCAGCATTCGTTGCCAGTGCGAATTTGAGCATCTCGTAATGTTTCTTCGTTCTCTCTCACCTTTTTTTTTCCTCCGCCGTTTTGGTTAAGCGAGGTTTTACGGTACTTTTTTGTAACAATTTCAGGTACGTAACCCCAAAATGTCGCAGTAAGATTCAGCTGTCAAAGCGACAATAATAATAATAATAATAATAATAATAATAAAGGTGGGGCGAATAGAGGGGCCACAACAACCGGGCAGAGCAGAGCAAGTCGGTCGCAACAGCCGTTGTTGTTTCCACTGTGACCTCTGGGAGGGAGGGATGAAGGCAAAGACTCGAAGGGTGACCAGATCCGGATGACGGTCACAAGCATGTACGGGACCCCTAACGTTTCTAGATCGAACGGATTCACTGGTGGGGCCCACTGGGAGGGAGAGCCTAACTCAGCAACGACGCCAAGGAAGAAACCTCGACGAAACGAATATCCACCATCCAGCCGCAGGCCGCCGAACACCATCGCCTGGTCCTACAACCCTGAAACACATGGCAGTGAAGGAGATGATGGGCAGGAAAGTCCTGGTGGAAGAGGAACCACACCGGCATTCGCCTGCCGACCCGGGGAAACCACGAAAAACTCGCGGGACTGAGAGGAAGCTCGAACCCCATGATCGAACCCGGGACCCACTGAGTGCGAGTCGCACTACCTCGCTCGGTTAAATAATAATGATTGTTTTTCTTCACGCCCTGTGTTAAAACATGCTTCGATGGTTTAAGGAATTTGTGTGTTGACACAGGGAGGAGGGGGTTGGGTTGGTAGAGATGTTAGCCAAAATAAAGTAAAACGTGGCGCTTCCTTTTTATGCGTCATTGCACATCACGACGACCAGCCAACAAAGCTATTGCTGTCATAACAGATGGTGTGAATGTGTTTACAAATGCAAACGAGGCAGGCAGGCAGGCTTCTGAGCAAAACCAGCTCTTCCGTTCCTGGCGATCGCCTCCAGCATAAATATTCCTCTCCTACATACACGACAAGGGTGTGTAACACGAGACCTCTAGCTTATTTTCAAAACCTTCTCCTAAAACCGGCATGCTCCAGGACCGCAATCTCTGAAATAGATATCCCACGGGATTTGTCATAATCGCTGTTTAGGGCAAAATTTGATTTACGTAACATACTCCAAAGTAAGGTACGAGGTGTGCTTTTTTACTTTCTCTACTACGTATAGTAAGTAGGGGAGGTATTGTATTCCACCCAAAAATTCGATACCGAGATTTCACTGGAAATACATGTTTTGAGACCCCCTGAATAAAAAACAAATCTTAGAAAAAGGTCCGTTTGTGTGTCTGTGAACAGCATAACTCAAAAATGAAAAGTCAGGTAAATACCAAAATTGGTATTTATTTTCAGTATCTTCCAGAGATGCGACACGAAGGTTTTCAAGAAAATCCCCCCACCCCAGATTACCCTTTACATGGATCATTTTTCGAAAATTTTAATTTTCTCAAAAATGGCTCTAAGGATTTAGATTAATATATCATATGTTTAAGATATTTTCATGACAAATGAAATGTATATCTTGAATTTTCTGGGAATGTCTCCAGAAGTATTCTTCATTGTGAACGACTTTTGCACAACTGGTAAACCATAAGAGATAGACAAAATTTTACTACACACAAAATGCAGATCGCGTTAAAATACACAATTTATGTTATATACATTTTTTGTTGAGTTAACCATTTTCGAGATATTGCTTGTTATTCCCTTAAATTTTCCAATACTTATACTTTTTCTCAAATTCCCGATATCTCGATTAACATAAAGCATATGGAGAATAAGCGTTTGTAAAAATAGTTTGTACAAGAGTAGAGAAAGGCATGTGAGTGTAACACATAAGATTTTTTATAAACCTTTTGATTATTCTCAAGTTAATCGCACGAAAGTTGAAGTTGAAATAAAGTTGTATTCTCTTGCACCTCCCCACATACGGATGCCAAAACACGTGACAAAGTGCGAACACATGGACATGGGCCGATGTCAGCATATCCACCATCACGTCCCAGCCAATATGACAAGATTCAAACCCACTGATGATTCCTTGCTATTTCGTTAGGGCTAACTGCGTGTGCATTTGTATGAATCACATTTTTGTTTTATTCAGAATATAGAGCTGGCGGTCATTAGAGTGAAGGCCGATATCCTATTGAAGTCTGGTTAATTATCTGGCATCCATCACTCTGTCAGACACGTCACCTGAGGGTGACTGTTTGAATAACGACTTCGTGACAACCCTTATTGATGTGCAAAAGAATATGCCACGCGAATTATATCCTAGTTGCAGTGCGACATTTCTTGCTCGCATTGGGCGCCCTTCTCTCTGTGCAACGTGCTGCTTATGTCATGTTTCAAAACCGCTACCTCTAAAGCGGTACAAACAATTAACACAGAAATAGAGGCTTTAACATCCTACAAATATGAACATGTTCTTTTCTTTTGTTAACACAACAGAACTACAAAAATCTGATGTGTTACATTCCCATGATCTTCTCTACCCTCTTTCGTTTATTAGTGGGTATACAGACTATTCTTATTAAAGCTTATTTTTCTATCTACTACATTTAAATCCAAATAAACCTTTACAGAAACAGCTACATTACACATTTCGTTATAGAGAACAGCGATAGTCAAATGTTTAACAACTGGACGCTATATGCTGGCCTTAAAATTCCATACTGTTTCCATGACATCGCGAGAAACAACTGAATGTTGAAAGGACTTTAAGAGAATGACCAAATAATGAACAATTCGAACATTTAATAATGGATATCTCAAAAATGGCTTATGCCACAAAAAATGTTATTTGAAATGAATTGTGTGTTTTAAAGAGATCTACATTTCTTGTGTAGTACGTTTACGTCTATTGTTTAACGTTCACCATTTATACAAGATTATACAAAATTCCTTTTGAATGAAGGACTTCAAAGGCTATTCCCAGGAAATTCAAGATACACTTTGTCATGTAAATATATTTAATATATTGTATTTTATTCAAAATTATTAGAGCCATTATAGAAAGTAAAAACAATTAAAAAAAATCCACGTAAAGGGTAGTCTGGGGTGGGGGAATTTTCTTGAAAATTTTCGTGTCGCATCTCTAGAACGTACTGACTCTAAATACTAAGTTTGGTGTTTATCCGTTTTTTCGTTTTTGAGTTATGCTGTTCAAAGCACACAAAGACACACATGGACATTTTTCTAAAAACTCGCTGTTCTCTTTGTATCTCCGAGTAACAAAATGTGTAATGTAGCCGTTTCCATAAAGGTTTATTGGATTAAAAAGAAGCAGATAGAAAAGTAAGGTTTAATAAGAATAGTTTGTATACCCACTAATAAAGGATAGAGGGTAGAGAAAGTCATGTAAATGTATCGTATCAGATTTTGTTCTTAAATATTAATTAGGGTCAAAATAAATATTTATATTAATATCATTTTATTTTTTTCATCGTATGGAGCATTTTGTTTAGCATTAAAGCATTTAATTAAGGAAGATATTGCAATTAATATATGTATTCCTGCTAATGATTTGGTGTGTTACTTGCTGTTGAGGCAGTATTTCAGTCTACTTATATAATATATAAATTCAATAACAGCCCGCCTTAAAGCAATATGTGTATGTAAGAGTATATAAAAACGCGTACAATACAGTCATTGTAAATGTTTATATTATTGTATACATGCAATAATGTTATGTGAATGTATTACGTAATTTAATAATGTAGGAGCTGTGAGAATAATAGGTTAAAAGTTGCTAACAATGAGGTAACCTTGAGGAAATAATGAATTTGAAAGTTTAACAATACTACTTGCAATTATTGGAGCAACAATAATGTAATTTTTTGTGACAGTTCATAAAATAGCCAATCAACAACCAGTTAAATGGGTATTCTATTGGGCTAGGATTAGCCAATCAGAAACTTAAAATAGAGAAATTTACAAATTTAGGCGGTTGAAATCAAGTTAGTTGCTTGTAGACAGTGTTCCTAACCGGACGCGAGATGTGTCCTCGAGAAATTTAATACGTGTTTAGTGTTTAAATAGTTTACGTGTTAAAAAGTGCAAGTAATTAATAAAAAATCTCACAGCTCTCTCTATATCAGTGAAGTGTTATTTAAATCGTGTCAAGCATTAATAAAAGGAGTGAAGTAAAATTATAATCTGTGTAAGCCTACATTCTTCAGTCGCACCACTCCCTGCTAAGACATTCATGTCTTTAAAAATAAATACTGACGCAGCCGAGGCAAACACAAATATATAATATTTAAAGAAACAAGTAAAATTACAAAGTTCTTAAACACTTTTTTTGGGGAGGGGCAAAGGCCACCGGAAAGTACATTTGGGGCGAAGGCTTTTGGGGCGAAGGCTACCGGGTACCATACGTGCGGTTGCAACTACTTCAAGTTCGGCTCCCAGCAGTCGAAATACAATACAACTTCTACTACAACAATAGAACTACTTCACTACATGTATTTCAAACGCATACGTTAAGAAATTTAGAATTTAGATATTTCATCTATACTCGTATGTAACATTAAAGAGATGTGCATTTTTACTTCCTCCACTACTTATAGCAAGCACGGGAAGTATTTTATTCCACCCGAAAATTTGATACCGAGATTTCACCACAAATATATCTTTTGAGACTCCCTGAATCAAATAAAAAAAGCACTTTTAGAAAAAAATGTGTGTGTCTGTGAACTGCATAACTCTAAAAGGAAAAGTCGGATGAATACCGAACTTGGTATTTAGGTTCAGCATCTTTCAAAGATACGACACAAAGATTTTCAAGAAAATCCACCCCAGACTACACTTTACAAGAAAGATTTTTTGAAAATTTTGATTTTCTCTAAAATGACTAACGATTTTGATTAAGATATTATATATTTAAGATATTTTCATGACAAATAAAATATATATCTTGAATTTTCTGGTAATGTCCAAAAGTTCTCTTCTCTCTGAATGAATTTTGCATAACTGGTAAAGCGTAAGAGATAGATAAAATTTTACTACACAAAAAATGTAGATCTCACTAAAACACACAACTTATGTCCTATTGCACATTGTTTTGTGAGTGAACCATTTTTGAGATATTCCTTGTTATTTGTTTGAATTTTCGAATACTTATACTTTTTCTCAAATAGGAATTCGTTATTCGTTTTTTTATGTCCTGGACATACAAAGAGAATGAAATACTCCACATATCAACCAGCTGTTAAAACATTTGACTATCGCTTAAAGCCTACCATATTCCCCTTGCATCTACAAGAAAATTAGCAATAAGATTAACATCTTGATTAACATGAAGCATATGGAGAATAAGCGTTTGTAAAAATAGTTTGTACAAGGAAACAGGCTGTTCCCAGAAAATTAAAAATGTACATTTTATTTGTCTTGTAAATGGATATAATATATCGTATTTAAATCAAAATCCTTATTGCCATTTTTTTAGAAAATCCAAAATTTTGAAAAATGTTCTATGTAAAGGACAGTTTGGGTGTCGTATCTTTTGAAAATTGTGAAGTTCAATACCAAGTTTGGTATTTATCCGAATTTTCGTTTTTGGGTTATGCGGCTCACAGATACAGACACTAACGGATCGTTTTCTAAAAATGCATTATTTGGATTCTGGGAGCTTCATAACACGTATTTGCTTTGAAATCTCGATATCAGGACTGTAATGTTTGATTCATGATTCGTCAATATTTCCCATTTGGAGTCATGAGTGAAGAAGTCTAGAAAAAGTTTATGGACTTCGTATTTTAGCAACATGATATTTGAAAGTTGAAAAGTCAGTTTGTACAGGATGACAGAACGTTCTTGAACTGTAATGTTTGTACAATAAGCAAATAAAGCGCACCCGGGCAGGGCGGCGCAGCACCCCGGCGGGGCGGAGGGAACATCTCCGGAAACACACAGCGTATATCTTCCTTTGCTGCCTCATTTGGTGGCGTGATTTGCTATTGGCAACCGCTCCAAATCACTACTGGCTGCTGCAGGAAGGAAACGAAGCAAAAAATAACGATGCTTCTTCTTCTTCTTCTTCTTCTTCTTCACAAGGCTGACTTAAGTTCCTAGACGTCTTCTCTCTGCGTTTCCAAGTTGCAGAGAACCGGGATATCGTAAAACAATAGCCGGGCAGGGCAAAAGGAATCACCTAAAGGAACTGAATATTATTTATCTGCAAGGGTGGCAGCAATGGATGCTGTTAGCTGAGAGCGTGCAACTTGAAACAAGTACGATGAGTTATTTGTATCACAGACACTTTCATTGTTCACTCCTGATAGAACTGGAAAGAGTTTTTAAAGTTGTAGTTAGGTATTACTCCAATTGCGTTCATTCTTACAACATTAGTACCTGTTGACTTTCCATTAAGAATGTGACGCTAATTTATCATCATTACAGCCAACAGGGTGAAACTTTGGGAAAGAGGAACCTCTTTTACTCCAAAATTGCAAACTATTGCTTGTACAAACTACTTTTTACAAACGCTTATTCTCCATATGCTTCATGTTAATCGAGATGTTAATCTTATTGCTAATTTTCTTGTAGATGCAAGGGGAATATGGTAGGCTTTAAGCGATAGTCAAATGTTTTAAGAGCTGGTTGCTATGTGGAGTATTCCATCCTCTTTGTGTGTCCAGGACATAAAAAAATGAATAACGAATTTCCATTTGAGAAAAAGTATAAGTATTGGAAAATTCAAACAAATAACAAGGAATATCTCGCAAATGGTTCACTCGACAAAAAATATGTGCTTTAATGATATCTGCATTTTTACTTTCTCTACTACGTATAGTAAGTAGGGGAAGTATTGTATTCCACCCAAAAATTCGATACCGAGATTTCACCGGAAATACATATTTTGAGACCTCCTAATCCAAAAAAAGCATTTTTGGAAACATGTCTGTGTGCCTGTTTGTGCGTCTGTGTGTCTGTGTGTGTCTGTGAACAGCATAACTCAGAAACGAACAGTCGGATAAACACCAAACTTGGTATTTAGGTTCAGTATCTGGTTTTCAAGAAAATCCCCCCACCCCAGATTACCCTTTACATGGAAGAGTTTTCGAAAATTTTAATTTTCTCAAAAATGGCTCTAACGATTTTGATTAAAATATCATATGTTTAAGATATTTTCATGACAAATGAAATGTATATTTTGAATTTTCTGAGAATGTCTCCAAAAGAATTCTTCATTGTGAACGACTTTTGGTAAACTGGTAAACCATAAGAAATAGACAAACCTTTACTACACAAAAATGTAGATCGCGTTAAAATACACAATTTATGCCGTATACAGTTTTTTTTGTTGAGTGAACCATTTTCGAGATATTGCTTGTTATTCCCTTAAATTTTTCAATACTTATTTTCTCAAATGGAAATTCGTTATTCATTTTTTTGTCTTGGATATGCAGAGTATTAATCTGTGGCAAAGGGAATGGTGCTTAACCTAGCAACCAGCTATTAAGAGATATGTATGTGCTTAAAGGCTACTGTATTTCTATATTGCCCTTGTAAATATATATTCCCCTTACACCTACAAGAATATTAGCAATAAGATAGAGTCTGCAAATGTTTATCTCGTTTAACATGAAGTAGATGGAGAATAAACGTTTGTAAAAATAGTTTGTACAAGAGTAGAGAAAGTCATGTGAGTGTAACACATCAAATTTTGTGTGTAGTAAAGTTTTGTCTATCTCTTACGATTAACCCGCTATGCAAAAGTCATTCCGAATAAACAGGACTTTTGGGAACATTCCCAGAAAATTTATGATATACATTTCATTCGCCATGAAAACATCTTAAACATATGATATTTTAATCAAAATCGTAGAGCTATTTTTGAGAAAATAAAAATTGTCGAAAAATATTCCATGTAAAGGGTAGTCTGGGGTGGGGGATTTCTTGAAGACCTTCGTGTCGTATCTCTGGAAGATACTGAACCTAAATACCAAGTTTGGTGTTTATCCGACTGTTCGTTTCTGAGTTATGTTGTACACAGACACACATACGGACCTTTTTCTAAAAATACTTCTTTTTTATTTAGGGTGCCTCAAAACATGTATTTCAGGTGAAATATCGATAGTTAATTTTTGGATGGAATGGAATACTTCCCCTACTTAATATACGTAGTAGAGAAAGTGATAAAGGAGAAAAAAAAGAACTGGAAGGAGTACAAATAACCCAGAGGGATGGCAGCTGGTAAAGTCTGTGGCCCGAATTCGGGAGCTCTCGGGTACAAAACCCTATGTTCAACCAACCTGACCGAAGGGTTTTGGCAGAATCACTTGGTCTTGGGGTTAGATAATTTGATCCGCGAATTTTCCTATCATCCCCTTCAACATTACATTTCACTTCCTTCTTCTTCACCGTTATACCAGACATTGAACTGATCACCCATCCTGGATGTGCTATGCTCCAGAGTTGCTTGCTCCTCAACAGGTATTGGCTGGTAAGTCCTACAAAGAGGAGGCTAGCCGCTAGAGAAAAATTACAAATAGAAATCTAATCTCACATTCACATGACCTTCTCTACTCTCTATCACTTATTCGGGGGTGTACTGCGGCGATCTTAATATTTGTTAGCCCCACGTTTGGGAGCCAGTTTGCGGCGATCACCTCCTCATCCGTTGCTGTAGCTTACCTTGATGCTTCTCCCGTTGCTTCCAGAAGTTCTCAGCGTGTTGGTTCTTCAATTTATCCTCGGCTAGCTGCAGTAATTTTCCTTAAATTATATGGGAGCATGGACTTATCCTCGGTAAAGGAAAACGTAGATCTCGGGTGGTGATATAGGAAGACATAGACTTGCTTTGTTTATGAAAAGATGACACTGCCGTTTCTTTTTATTTAATTAACACTCGTAGTATACAAAACTGGTATTGCCGCTGTAAAATACTGTCCACCGCTGTTAAACTATGGCGTGGATATGGCACGAAATATAACTATTCTTATTGTCGCTTTCAGAGTAGCGGATCTTAGGTGTGTTGCTAAAACTATTTTTGATTCCCTGTTTTGGCGCGATATCTCACACATCCTGCAGCATCTCTCCCTGACCACACATTACGAAAACTCTCGAATAAAATGCAATACTAAGCTGACATGACAAATTTGACTTGATTCCCTTTTTGGCGCGATATCTCACACATCCTGCAGCATCTCTCCCTGACCACACATGACATAAACTGTCGGATAAATGCAATACTAAGCTGACATTACAAAGCTGACTTGATTCCCTTCTTGGCGCGATATCTCACGCATCCTGCAGCATCTCTCCCTGACCACACATGACATGAACTGTCCCGAAATTTCCCCAAACAGATTCATTTATAGTCTCAGGCTTCTGAGGCTGCTTCCTTTCCTATTGGTACATTTTTAGCGCGACTCGACGCGTCTAACTATTTCGAATAAACTTCCAGGGATTTCATTGGTCCAATTTTAATATAAATCGCGGCTTTTCCTACATGTACCGTTAGATTGTCCTTCTCACTCACTTGGTCACGGCGAATTATCAAATAATGGGACAAAGGCTCTACACCCTCGCTGTAGGAATAATAGCACTGCGACCGAAGAGAGGTAATAAAACTAGGTTTTCTGCCTTCGAAAGCACTATTCCTGTAGCTAAAACATTCCACCGTGGACAGTATTTTAACATAGCGCTTAAATTATTTACATTAAACCATTTATAACTCTACTAATATTAGTAACCTAGATAGATACATAATGTTAAATCACCCTTCTTAAAATATACAAGCAGTATGAGAAAAAGATATTTACATAGTAAGATTTAATATCAATAAAAGTTAATTAATCAATTATCTATAATTATGGTTCTCGGGCTCGGCCTAAAGTTGCCGTTTCAGTACAAATTATTCTTACTAAAGAATATTTACCTATCTACTTCATTTTAATCCAAATAAACCTTTACAGAAACAGCTACATTACACATTTCGTTATAGAGAACAGCGACAGTCAAATGTTTAACAACTGGACGCTATATGCTGGCCTTAAAATTCCATACTGTTTCCATGACATCTCGAGAAACAAATGATTGTTGACAGGACTTACTGAGAATGACGAAGTAATGAACAACTCGAACCATTAATAACGGATATCTCAGAAATCGCTTATGCCACAAAAATTTATTTGAAATAAATTGTGTGTTTTAAAGAAATCTTTATGTTTTATGTAGTGCATTTTTGTCTATCACTTAACGTTTACCAGTTATACAAGATTATACAAAATTCCTTTCAATGAAGAGGACTTCACAGACTGTTGCCAGAAAATTCAAGATGTACACTTTATTTGTCATGTAAATATCTTTAATGTATAGTATTTTAATCACAATTGTTAGTCATTTTTAGAAAACAAAAAAATTGGAAATATGTTCCATGTAAATAATAATAAAATGGGATGGGTTAATTTACTTGAAAATCTTCGTGTCATATCCTTACAAGTTACTGGACCTAAATAACAAGTTTGGGATTTAACCTACTTTTTCGTTTTTTGGTTATGCTGTTTGAAGGGGTATTAATATTGTTACTGCCCCAAATATGGGAGCCAACATGAAGTTATGTTGTTCAACTATTGGAGTTTATTGTTGTTGAAGTTTTACCGTTGTTAGCCACACGCTTGGGAAGCCAACTTGAAGTAGTTATTGTCTTGAAGTTTATTTAATCAGCTCTATGTATGAACGTGAATTTTGAAGTGGATTGTTTGTTACGTAATATGCTGCTACGTATGAGAAGCCGAGTTTTGAAGATGTATTTTTGTTGTTACGCTCCAAGTTTAAAAATATTAAATTAACTTTGTTATTAAACTGCTTGTATAGATATTATTTATGTTTGTGTTTGCCTCGGCTGCGTCAGTATTGTTTTAGAGTCACGTATCTCTTAATCAGGGCGTGGTGCGACAAGAATGTAGGCTTACTCAGATTTTATGTGTAAATTCACTTCTTTTTATTAATCCTTGGCACAAATTAAATAGCACTACACTGATATTAAGAGCTGTAAGATTCTTTAATTTAATACTTGCACTTTGTCAACGCGTGTACTTAATTTTCGTTTCACACGAATGCGTAATATTTCTTTAGAGAACACATCTTCCATCCGGTCACTACCAAGGTCTGTAGGCAATTGAACATATTTCAACCGTCCAAACCCGTAAACATTTGTATTTCAAGTCTCTGATTGGCTAATGCTAGTCCAATAGAATACCTGCATTTAATTAAAGCTTTTTCTGGCTGTTGATTGGCTAATTTTAAACTGTCACAAAATTTACATTATTGCTGCCCTAATCATGACTAGTAGTATTTAAACTCTCAAACTCATTATTGCCTGAAGGTTACCTCATTGTTAGCAACGTTAAACTTATTATTCTCACAACTCTTGCATTATTAAATTACATAATGTATTCACGTAACATTGTTGAACATGTTTACAATAAAAATAAGCATATGCAACGACTGTTACATACATTTTACAAATTATTACATACACATATTGCTTCAAGGCGGGCTGTTATTGAATTTATATAGTATATAATTTAATTAAAACTCGCATAGGACCTTTTTCTAAAAAGGTTTTGATTTTGGATTCAAGGTGGTTCAAAACATGTATTTTCGGTGAAATCTCGAATATCAGATTTTTGGGTCGAATGCAACACCTTCTCTACCTATTAGGTATGAGGTGGACAATGTAAAAATGTCATTTTTTGGCAATTATCTGGCCTTAAATATATTTTCACCCAAATAAAAGCGACAATTATTCCTCTATACCGACTTTTCGAGTTCACGAAATAGCTTCCAGCAAAATAACTTTGGGGGAAAGTCTCCCGACTCTCAGTAGAGCTTATAGGGTGCTACAAATGCAAAATGGGATATCCACATTTCCGCGAGATTTCAAGAAGTTCTGATTTAATGAGATCTTCGAGAATGTAATCCCTGTACTAGCTGAATAAAGAAAAGCACGGTAATAAAATAACAATAAAACCATAAGCGTTCCCAACCGTATAACGTGGAACACGAAGCGTGTCGAATGATATACCTACTCCTGAAATGTCAGTATTCGACTCTAGTAGGCAGTGACATTTAAGAAATGGTACCTCAGCGACCACTTCTCGCCATCTTTCTTTACATAAACGTTAACAGCTCTTGGCGGCTTTTTACGTTTTACCTATAGTGAGTCAAGGATGTACTGCACTCCATTAAAAGAAAATCTGATGTGTTTCACTCACATGACCTTCCCTATCCTCTATCGTTTATTAGTGGGCATAGAAACTAGCCTTACTAAAGCTTATTTTTCTATCTACTACATTTTAATCCAAATAAACCTTTACAGAAACAGCTACATTACACATTTCGTTATAGAGAACAGCGATAGTCAAATGTTTAACAACTGGACGCTATATGCTGGCCTTAAAATTCCATTCTGTTTCCATGACATCGCGAGAAGCAAGTGAATGTAGACATAACCTTAAGAGAATGGCCAAATATTCAACAATTCGAACCTTTAATAACGCAAATCTAATAAATGGCTTATGCCACAATAAACTTATTGAAAATTGACGTGGAATTATTAATGTTTTTTTTTAAACATTTTTGTAGCCCCACGTTGTGGTAGCCAATTTGAAGTGGTATACTTCAAATGTTATATTTAATTTGTTGAGCCCCACGTTGGGGAGCCAATTTGCGGTGGTGTTACTTATAATGTTTGTGTATGTGTGTTTACTTCACGTGGTGATGGCATTTTGTGACGTAATTCTTTGTTAGGTTTGTAGCTCCATCTGGTGTCAGCAGCTTTAATTTGAAAGAATTCTACTGTTTTTTATTTAATTTTTGTTCACTGTCCTCCGGCTAGCTATGATCTTTTGGTCAAGCACTTCTCTTTATGCAGGTTGTGTAAACGGAAAGGAATCTTTTATCCAAAGATAACACTGATGAAGGAATTTGTTTTACACTTTTATTGTCGAACACATTTACTATCACATTTACACATTGATCTTGACACTCGCCAAACTGAAACTGTTATAACAACTTCTTACTGGTCATTCTTAATTCGCGTACTTCAACTTTTTGTATAATTAACTTTACAACACTTTAGATTTTTCATAACTCTGCTACGCGTAACTTGTGAATCGATAGCCGACGTGTAATATTTCTGCTGAACTGACGGACTGAAGGCGACGTGTATCATACAAATATTTTCGACGAACTGACGGACTGAAGACGACGTGTAGTGTATAAAGATTTTTGATGAACTGACGGGGTCTTTACCTCTAACCTACCTTTTATACTCCTACACCCAGATATGCCTAAAGATTATAACTGTGCTGCAATTGGCTAATAAAACGCGCCAACATTAGCGTCTATTTTTATATCCAATGAAAATTATGAATACATATGCTCTAAGGAAATGTTCCAGAAGATTCTAAAAGAAAAACGCGCCAACATTACGTAACTTCCTCGTTTCCAATAATGATAAACAGCTCATCCCCTCGCTGCATTATTGCACGCTATTATTGTCAGTTTCAGTAAGGCCGTATAAACTTACTTCCCAACAATAATTACAATCAACAAACATCTCAAATCAATGTCACATAATAATGCATATTCATACTATAATCACTCTTTACATTTAAATAATTTGTGATACAAATTACTGCATCAAAATAAATCGTGTGTTTTAAAGAGATCTGCATTTTTTGTCTATCACTTAACATTTACTAGTTATACAAGATTATAAAAATTCCTTACGAATGAAGACTTCACAGGCTATTGCCACTAAACTGAAAACATTCATTTGATTTTTCATTCAAATATCTTTAGCATAGGATATTTGAATCAAAATCGTTAAAGCTATTTCTTCGGAAATAAAAAAATTTCGAAAAAATTTCTATGTAAGTGGTAGTAGGAGATATGGGGAATTTTTTTTTTGAAAATCTTCGTGTCGCATTCTTGGAAGATACTGAACTTATATACCAAGTTTTGTTACTTATCCGACTTTTCGGTTTTTAAGTTATCGTTGACAGACACAGAGGAACATTTTTATAAAAATGCTTTTTTTGATTCATGGTGCCTCAAAACATGTATTTATTTAAAATCGGTATTAATTTTTGGGTGCAATGTAATACCTCCTCTACTAACTTTGTACGTAGTAGAGAAAATAATTAGAGCTTGATTAAGCACACAATTTATTTCAAATAGCGTTTTCGTGGCATCGGCCATTTCCGAAGTAACCTTTATTAATCATTCGAATTATTCGATACTTAGCAATTCTTTTAAAGACCCGTCGATTTTCATCTGTTTCTCGCGATGTTATGGGAACAGTATGGAATTTCAAAGCAATAACATAGCGACACCTTCTTTAAAAATCTGACTATCGTATTCTACTTGTACGTGCAGGAAGTGTGTAAATGAAGGTTTGTGTCGACACAAGACATGGCTCATCCTGCAACGCTATAGGGTGGGAATTTTGTGCCAGATGCGACAACAGGGATAAACTCTGCTGCTATGGAATCATAGCGCGTTAGTCTGTAGTAAACGCGAGTGCACTACAAGCACTGTTTCGTGTTTACAATGGCATTACACTAAGCCGAATTGAACCATAAAGAGTGTCTTGGGATTATAAGCTTATCGCAAGGGACCAGTTGTTTGCTGTAATTAGGTGACGTTGACACCAAGGGAGCCTACTATTTTAACTTTTGTAATGCACTTTCATACAAATTCCATGGAACATGAATCCTGTTCTACGCTACACCTGCAGGATTTGGCTGTTAGTCTCGAGGAAAAAAAAATTATCCCTCCGAGATGGCTTTTAGGTTAATTATATGAAGTGTGCGAACAACTCGCGTAAGTATATAAATACCTGTCATAGATCACACATGTGAACTCGCCAGTTGTGTCATAGGGGCATAATCCTATATACAGTTTTCATACCTGCATTTATGAAATTAAAAGCCATAGTTAATAAGGAATAGATTACTAAATCTTCATATATCCACGAGAAAAATATCTGATGTGTTACACTCACATGACTTTCTCTACTCTTGTACAAACTATTTTTACAAACGCCTATTCTCCATCTACTTCATGTTAATCGAGATAAACATTTGCAGACTCTATCTTATTGCTAATTTTCTTGTAGATGTAAGGGGAATATATATTTACAAGGGCAATATAGAAATACAGTAGCCTTTAAGCACATACATATCTCTTAATAGCTGGTTGCTAGGTGCAGCACCATTCCCTTTGCCACAGATTATAACTCTTTGCATATCCATGACAAAAAAATGAATAACGAATTCCCATTTGAGAAAATAAGTATTGAAAAATTTAAGGGAATAACAAGCAATATCTCGAAAATTGTTCGCTCAACAAAACAAATGTATGACATAAATTGTGTATTTTAACGCGATCTACATTTTTTGTGCACTAAACTTTCGTCTATCTCTTATGGTTTACCAGTTACGCAAAAGTCGTTCACAATGAAGAATACTTTTGGAGACATTCCCAGAAAATTCAAGATATACATTTTATTTGTCATGAAAATGTCTTAAACATATGATATTTTAATCAAAATCGTTAGAGCCATTTTTGACAAAATTAAAATTTTCGAAAAATGTTCCATGTAAAGGGTACTCTGGGGTAGGGGGATTTTCTTGAAAACCTTCGTGTCGCATCTCTGGAAGATACTGAACCTAAATACCAAGTTTGGTGTTTATCCAACTGTTCGTTTCTGAGTTATGCTGTTCACAGACATACACACACACAAAAAAAAACACACACACACACACGGACATGTTTCCAAAAATGCTTTTTTTGAATTCAGGGGGTCTCAAAACATGTATTTCCAGTGAAATCTCGGTATCGAATTTTTGGGTGGAATACAATACTTCCTCTACTTACTGTACGTGGTAGAGAAAGTAAAAATTCCGGTTAGTTACATTCACACCACATTCTCTACCCTGTATCATTTATTATTAACTATAAAAGCTCATTTTTCTTCCTACTACATTTTAATCGAAATAAACCTTTGCAGAAATACCTACACTGCAGTTTAAAGGAAACAGCAGTAGTTGAAGTAGATATTTTTCTGTTGTTGTTATTTAACTGCCCCACGTATGTGTGCCAACTTGAAGTAGGTATTTTGTTTACGTAATTTATTTACGTAATTTATTAGCCTCACCCTTGGGAAGCCAACTTGAAGAAGTATTGTTCTTCAACTGTTGTAGTTGTTGTCTTTATGTTGTTTATTTATTTCCACACTTGGAAAACCAATTTAAGAAAGTGTTTTGTTGTTGAAGTTTGCACCACGCTTCGGGCGTTAATTTGAAGATTGTTTGTTACGTAATATGCTGCTACGTATGTAAAGCCGACTTGAAGATGTATTTTTGTTGTTACACTCCAAGTTTAAAAAATATTATTTATTTAACTTTGTTATTAAACTGCTTCCATAGATATTATTTATGTTTGTTTTTTGCCTCGGCTGCTTCAGTATTACTTTAGAGTCACGTATCTCTTAGACAGGGCGTGGTGCGACAAGAATGTAGCCTTACACAGATTTTAAGTTTAAATTCACTTCTTTTTATAAATCCTTGACACAAATTAAATAGCACTACACTGATATCAAGAGCTGTGAGATTCTTTAATTTAATATTTGCACTTTGTTATCACATATACTTGATTTTCGTTTCACACGAATACGTAATATTTCTTTAGAGAACACATCTTCCCTCCGGTCACTACCAAGGTCTGCAGCAACTGAACATATTTCAACCATCAAAATCCGTAAGCTTCTGTATTTCAACTCTCTGATTGGCTAATCCTAGTCCAATAGAATACTTGCAATTAATTAAAGCTTTTTCTTTGCTGTTGATTGGCTAATTTTAAAGTGTCACAAAATTACATTATCGTTGCTCTAATCATCACTAGTAGCATTATCACCTCATTGTTAGCAACTTTAAACTTATTATTCTCACACTTCTTACATTATTAAATTACACAATGAATTCACATAACATTATTAAACATGTTTACAATAATCTAAGCATATGCAATGACTGTTACACACATATTGCTTCAAGGCGGGCTGTTATTGAATTTACATATTATATAATTTAATTGAATTATTCCAGTGTTAAAAATACTGCCTCATAGTCATATGTTTACTGTTTCGATAACATCACGAGAAATAACTGAATGTCCACAGGATTTTGAAAGAATGACAAAGTATTGAACAAACCGAACCATCAATAATGGATATCTCGGAAATGGATTATGCCACAAAAAACTGCTTGAAATAAATTGCGTATTTTAAAGGGATCTAAATGTTTTGTGTAGTACGTTTTCGTCTATCGCTTAGCGTTTATCAGTTATACAGCATTCTACAAAATACCTTCCGAATGAAGAGGACTTTACAGGTATTTCCAGGAAGTTCAAGGTAATGTAAGGGGACATATACCCAATAGAGTAGAATATTGAAATAATACGAATAACAAATAATGTAAAATAACTCGTACCTCAAAATGTAATTAATGTGAAACCAAGTATGTAAGGAACAGTATAATTAGTAACTGTCAGCGAGCGAGCAACAGGGCTAAAGTCCACATGCACATACACGCTAATGCACATAGGTTTTAGGCAGTCACAGAAAATACAGAGGGAGGTCCGAGACTAGAGTGAGACAGAGATAGTGGTCCAATTCCTGGAAGACAAGGGAGTTGGAGAAACAGAAAGAGAAACGAGAGTTGTAAAGTGAGATGGAGATAATGGGTTTTACCAGAGAAGTCAGAGGGAAACGTGACTGCTACAACTGTAACGTTTTATTTTCATAGCACGCTAAGTAGATAACCAATTAGAATGGTTGTCACATATAAAGACGCGAATCCTAGCGTCATAGTAGGAAGGTATACAAACGGAGGAGGTCCCAAGCTAAACAAAAATAAATACATGGCAATCACTCTCACACTTCGCTTTGAGACATGCGTAGGAAGAAGACAAGGAACACCGACAATGAAGTTGAACCCTGCACAATCAACGCCGTGCCTGCCGACACTTTACCGCCGCTAATCGATGGAGTCGACTCAGCCGCCAACACCACGCCGTCTCCAGCTCTTCTCGTCAGCGCTTGCCTCTCCGCATCTCCCCGTAATCAGGAGAATTCATAGGCAAATCCCCGCCGCACTGCTTCTCCGCGCCGCCCAAGAATTCTAGCCCTCAGCTGCTAAAGAACGCACAACCAACGGGGACCGACACCGCTGATGAGGTTTATGGAGTTTATGGACAGAGAAGAATAGTCAGCGGCACTGGACACGGGGCTGCCCATGTTTGGGCAAACACTGCTGAAGTGTCTGCCCCGTTCCATGTTGTTGCCAGTTGTCAAACTGCTGACTGCTGCTCCAGCGATCCGAGGTGCCACTACTGTGGCGCCCTAGCCAGACCGCCGACAGAACTTGCAGCACCGACGTCGGTGCTTCGGCCATTACACAGGCCAGGCGCAGTGACCTCGCTCTCAGGCACCATCAGCTCCGCAGTTTCCAGTCCAGGACGAACTATCCACCACAAAGTTCTCTTCACCAGCTACTCCAAACTCCACTGCAGCTCAGACGGAGATCCTCCAGAAGTTGGAAGACCTATAAGCCGAGATACTTTGCCTCTTAGAGTTGCAGCCTTGGTCGAAGTACTTTCTGAGCATAACACAACACTCCAAAAACTTCAATCCACCCAAGAAACCTCCAACAGGTTTACTAACAACTAACGATTTCAATGCCACCATACGCGAGATTTCCATCACACTCCAGAGAATCGTTAAGGACGAGCTCAAGTTGTTCCTAAGGAAACTCAATGAACTACCAGCACAGAGCCGCCGAAGTGGCCGAACGCAGCACCTAGAGGCCACACTCGGCAGCCAAAGCACTTCTAGAAGCCATCACACCGAATTCGTAACGGTGGTAACCTGGGTTTTGCCTCCGCTACACCATTTCTTCCCTCACAATCTTCCCTCATTACATCGTCCCGAATTCCCAAGGGCGCAAGGAGGGCCTTGGCCATGCTTGCGTCCTGTCACCTTACCTATCATCTGAATTAGGTCCTCCAGGACCGGTCAACAAATCCTTTCCAACATTACGCAGGTGAAAGAGCGGTACTGCCTCATTGTCATCCTCGAATTCCTCTTTTTCCTCCCTCTATTTTCCTTCCGGTGGAGGAGTCTTTAGTGGGTATGGCCACCTACTGGCGAGTCCCACACTCATCCTCTCCGATTCCCTAACGGAGCGCTGGTCAGCACGTAAGTGTTTTTCTCCTCCACTCCAAAAAAAGTACACACTCTCCTATTTTACACCAACGATGTGACAGAGGCAGACGTTTGTGTGCGTGTATGTGGGTGGGAAAATATCGTGTGACGCAGTTATCTAACTCCACGTAAAGAATTAACAGTAGTGGGAATATTACATGTACAGCTTTTTTTTATGAAGCAAGGGAAAGTTGCTAGCCGCCACAATGGGCATTATATTGTGAATAAATTAAGCTGTTCAGGAGAAAGTCAGTTTATTATTTGCCTTCACCTAGATAAACTCCTAAAAAATATCAAGCAAGTTAGCTATCTAGAATAGGTATTTCTTCTCAGCTCTACGACAAGCAGCTCGGCAGAGAACCTCCAGGAACTTCGGAGATTCAGAACAACATCTACGCGAGATAGCACATCCCTCGCTACAATATGTATGTATTATTTGTCATGAAAATAGGTATTTTAATCAAAATACAACCATTTGAGAAAATTTCGGAAAATGTTCCATGCAAAGCGTATTTGTGAGTGAGGGATTTTGTTGAAAAAATCTTCGTATCGCATCTTTGAAATGTACTGAACTTAAAGACCAAGTTTGGTATTTATCCGAGTTCTCGTTTTTGAGTTATGCTGTTCACAGACACCCCCCCACACAGACCTTTCTCTAAAAGTGTTTTTTACTTTCTCTACTACGTATAGTAAGTAGGGGAAGTGTTGTATTCCACCCAAAAATTCGATACCGAGATTTCACAGGAAATACATGTTTTGAGATCCCCTGAATAAAAAAAAAACATTTTTGGAAACATGTCCGTGTGTGAGTCTGTGTGTGTCTGTGAACAGCATAACTCGGAAACGAACAGTCGGATAAACACCAAACTTGGTATTTAGGTTCAGTATCTTCCAAGGATGCGACACGAAGGTTTTCAAGAAAATCCCCCCACCCCAGATTACCCTTTACATGGAACATTTTTCGAAAATTTTAATTTTCTCAAAAATGGCTCTAACCATTTTGATTAAAATATCATATGTTTACGATATTTTCATGACAAATAAAATGTATATCTTGAATTTTCTGGGAATGTCACCAAAAGCATTCTTCATTGTGAACGACTTTTGCATAACTGGTAAACCATAAGAGATAGACAAAATTTTACTACACAAAAATGTAGATCGCATTAAAATACACAATTTATGTTATATACATTTTTTTTGTTGAGTGAACCATTTTCGAGATATTGCTTGTTATTCCCTTAAATTTTTCAATACTTTTTCTCAAATGGGAATTCGTTATTCATTTTTTTGTCTTGGATATGCAAAGAGTATTAATCTGTGGGAAAGGAAATGGTGCTGCACCTAGCAACCAGCTATTAAGAGATATGTATGTGCTTAAAGTCTACTGTATTTCTATATTGCCCTTGTAAATATATATTCCCCTTACATCTACAAGAAAATTAGCATTAAGATAGAGTCTGCTAATGTTTATCTCGATTAACATGAAGTAGATGGAGAATAAACGTTTGTAAAAATAGTTTGTACAAGAGTAGAGAAAGTCATGTGAGTGTAACACATCAGATTTTTTTGAATTGAGGCGGTTTCAAAATACGTATTTCCGGTGAAATCTCGGTGTCAAATTATTGGATGCAATGCAATACTTCCTAGCGAAAGTAAAAATCTGATGTGTTGCATTCACATGGCTTTCTCCACCCTTTATCTCTTATTATTAGGTATACTAACTACTTAATACGAACCATTACTTTCCTATCTACCTAATTTTAATCGAAATAAACCTTTACAGAAACAGCTACATTACACATTTCGTTATAGAGAACAGCGATAGTCAAATGTTTAACAACTGGACGCTATATGCTGGCCTTAAAATTCCATACTGTTTCCATGACATCGATAGAAACAACTGAAAATCGATGGACTTCAAAAGAATGGTTACTGAACAATTTGAAGTTTTAAAAATAGGTATCTCGGAAATGGCTGATGCCACAAGAGAGGTTATTCGAAATAAATTGTCTGTTTTAAAGAGCTCTACATTTTTTTTTGTGTAGTACGTCTTCGTCTGTCGGTTAAAGTTTACCAGTTATAGAATATTACACAGGGAGCAAAAAAACTACGAACCGGCTGCGCGGTGTTTTTCCTGTCCGCGTCCTCGGCGCTCGTTGCCGTCTGCTTCTATCATAGAAAGTTGCGGATGAAACCATACAACATTTTTAAAATACTTTACTTACCAACTTTATGAAAGGAGATGCTGAAACTGGCCACCGTCGTGGTCTAAACAAAATATCTGCCAGCATTTCTCAACGTGAACTACGGCGAGTGATGGATAGTTTCCTAAAGAGGCGCTAAAAATATATGCACAACGACGGTGGCCAGTTTCAGCATCTTCTTTCATAAAATTGGTAAGCAAAGCCTTTAAAAGTTGGTTTTAAAATGTATGATTTCATCCGCGCCCTTCTGTGTTAGCGGCAGACGGCAACGAGTGTCGAGGACGCGGACAGGAAAAACACCGCGCAGCCGCTTCGTAGTTTCTTTGCTCTCTCTGTAGAAAATTCCTTCCCAATAAGGAGGACTTCAAAGGCTTTTCCCAAGAAATTCAAGATATATATTTTATTTATCATGTAAATACTATTTTAATCAAAATCACTACAGCCATATTTTAAAAAATCAAACATTTCAAAAAATGTTCCAAATAAAGGGTTGTTTGGTGTTGGGGTACTGAACATAAATATAAATTTTGGTGTTTATCCAGTTTTTCGTTTTTTAGTTATGGTGTTCACACGGACCGTTTTCAAACAGTGAATTTTGAGTGAAACACAGTAGTTATGATGAGATAGAATAAGAGTTTTTATAAGAATGGCTTGTAGAGGAGTGAGTCGAGAAAGTCATGTGAATGCAGCACATCAGATGTTTTGCCCTTGTTACTTTACCTGTTTTAGTGACGCATGGAACGTATGGTATTCTCTTCCAGCGATTTAACCTGGCAGTTATTTGATGTTTGGATTAGGCTAAAACATTAAACATTGCAATAGTTGACTGCGATGGTCACAAAACAACCACACATAACTTTTATAACACGACACAGTAAAATGAGAAACACATTTAACGCCGTAAACTATGGGCGCTTGTGCTGCTACAATAAAGCGCGAGGCAGTTACTGGCTCACAAGTATGTTGTAGTGAAATATGTGTACAGATGTGCTATCTGCTGCAAGGGCACCTTCTAAATACAATCTGCGTATTGCTTTCATACTTCCTTCAGCTGAAATACCCGGCGTTGCCCATAGTTTGACGGTTTATCCCATAGCCTTGAGCTTCTTTTGAATCATTTAGCAATTACTATACAAGATACTTGAACATAGAAACTCTCAAGAGACAATAAAGACCAAAAGAACTAAAAAATCTGATATCTACAATCACTTGACTTTCTCTACCCTCTATTTTTATTAGTGGGTAAACAAATTATTCTTGCTAAAGCTTGTTACTTATTAGGGGAAATATTGCATTGCTCCCAAAAATTCCTTGTCGAAATTTCACGAGAAGTACATGTTTTGAGAGATTGCTAAAAACCCTAGATGAACGCCCACATATGTGTATGTGAACACCGGAACTCAAAAACAAAAAGTAGGATAAAATAAGGTTTAAAGTTGGTTTTTAAGTTCAGTATCTTCAAAAGGTGGGAGAGAAAGGTTTTCGAAAAAAAATACCTCATTCCAAGTACGCTTTCTATGCAACATTTTTCGAATTTTTTTATTTTCTCAAAAGTTACTAACGATTTTGATTAAAATACCATATATTAGGGATATTTACATGACAAAATATAGATATATCTCGAATTTTCTGGGAATAACCTGTGAACGCTATTATCGGAGTGTTCAATACTTAGTCAATAAATCCTGTCAACATTCAGCTGTTTCTCGCGATGTCATGGAAACAGTATGGAATTTTAAGGCCAGCATATAGCGTCCAGTTGTTAAACATCTGACTATCGCTGTTCTCTTTATATCTATAACGAAATGTGTAATGTCCCCGATTTTTAATATACTTCTAAACATGTCCCAGTTTTAGAAAGCTATTTCATTATTTTCATAAAGGTGAAAGATTTTAAACCGAAATTCGTGTATATCGATTAAGGCATCATTGTCAACAGACGCGATTGACCACTAGATGGCGTGATAATCCCGCGTGTAGTATTTCTACGTATTTAATGTATCACTGCTGCCAATCTGCCAGGAAGTAAAGCATCTGTGCAGAAGGTTGTTTTCAACCGTGAATATAATGCAGACGTCCCATCGTCCAAGCTATGTATCATGTCAGGATTTTGTTGCAAAACTGGCCTCCAGAAGAGACATGCTAAAACGATTCAATATGCATAATTTTGTGATTTTGTGACTGAATATTTAAGATACTTTGTTCGTGTTTTAATTAAAGTTAATTAACTGCTTTAAATTTATAACTGCATTATAAGAGTGCCAATAATAATAGCAATTGTTGACACCATACGGCTTAATATTGTGTAATAATGATGCAAAGCTGAGTTGGAATTTTATTTAGAGTGTGACAAGGTCGCATGTGTGCATTTTTTCCTTGTAAGTTCTGGCTGCAGTTCCTGTCAAGTCGAGCGTCTAATGACCTTAGTCTGGAGCTGAGACGTCCCCGGATTTGAGGTAAAAATATGGTTACCTTAGCATCCCCAGTAATCAACGGGAGAGGATAGAGAGTGTAACACATCCAATTCTTTACTTTCTCTACTACGTATACTAAGTAGGGGAAGTATTGTATTCCATCCAAAAATTCCATACCGAGATTTCACCGTAAATATATGTTTTGAGACCCCCTGAATCCAAAAAAGCATTTTTGGAAACATGTCCTTGTGTGTGTGTCTGTGAACAGCATAACTCAGAAACGAACAATCGGATAAACACCAAATTTGGTATTTAGGTTCAGTATCTTCCGGAGGTGCGACACAAAAGTTTTCAAGAAAATACCCCCACCCCAGATTAACCTTTACATAGAAGATTTTTTGAAAATTTTAATTTTCTCAAAAATGGCTCTAACGATTTTGATTAAAATATCATTTGTTTAAGATATTTTTATGACAAATAAAATGTATATCTTGAATTTCCTGGGAATGTCTCCAAAAGTATTCTTCATTGTGAACGAGTTTTGCATAACTGGTAAACCATAAGAGATAGACAGAATTTTACTACACACAAAATGTAGATCGCGTTAAAATACGCAATTTATGTCATATACATTTTTTTGTTGTTGTGTGAACCATTTTCGAGATATTGCTTGTTATTCCCTTAAAGTTTCCAATTCTTATACTTTTTCTCAAATTCGTTATTCCTTTTTTTATGTCCTGGACACACAAAGAGAATGGAATGCTCCACATAGCAACCAGCTCTTAAAATATTTGACTATCACTTAAAGTCTACCATATTCCCCTTGCATCTACAAGAAAATTAGCAATAAGATTAACATCTCGATTAACATGAAGCATATGGAGAAAAATAGTTTGTAGAAGAGTAGAGAAAGTCATGTGAGTGTAACACATCAGATTTTTAATGAAGGTCCGTGTATCAGAAGAAACTCAGCGCACTAACAGACATTTTGTAGGAGAAGGTGAAATCGTGTTGGGCGTTTTTCGAGTTCAAATGGACGTTAAAACGAGAAATAGGTTACCGGAGCTCAAAAGAAAGAGGAAGGAGAACGAGCCAACCTGACGGTGAACTGGTGGACACAGGAAAGGTAATAAATAATTGTAGAAGACCGTAGGCAGACAGAAGAGCGTGAATGGAGAAGAAATACTGCGGTAACTGGAGAAGAAGGATTTTTTTTTTATGTTTTCAGTGACACAGTTGATAAAAAAAATAACAAGAAAGTTTTGTGGACGGAGGAAGCATCGCCACAGCAAAGGTTATGAAATGTGTTTCAAATAACATAAAATGTATCGGAAACGGAGCACATAGAGATACACGTTGTGGGGTTGGAAGGAGCTCTCCTTGCGGTAAAAGTCTTGTTGGATTCAAACAGCACCACCTTTTAAAACTCTCTCGCCAAACCTTCAGGTAGATTTGTGGATTATATAGGGGGCGCAGTATAACTCACGTCACTAAAAACCGAAGATGGTTGATGCTGTATGTCAGGGCGTACAAAGTTCTTCTAACTTGAGTCACTAGCAGGCAGTGAGGTTATAGTAAGTAAATCATCAATTTTTACTTTCTCTACAACGTAGAGATATTTTAAGATATTTTCATGGCAAATGAAATGTATGTCATGAATTTTCTGGTAATGTCCGCAAAAACGTTACTAAAAAAATCTCATGTGTTACACTCACATGACTTTCTCTACTGTTGTACAAACTATTTTCACAAACGCTTATTCTCCATATACTTCATCTTATCCAATCGAGATAAACATTTGCAGAGTCTATGTTATTGCTAATTTTCTTGTAGATGTAAGGGGAATATATATTTACAAGGGCAATATAGGAATACAGTAGCCTTTAAGCACATACATATCTCTTAATAGCTGGTTGCTAGGTGCAGCACCATTCCCTTTCCCACAGATTAATACTCTTTGCATATCCAAGACAAAAAAATGAATAACGAATTCCCATTTGAGAAAATAAGTATTGAAAAATTTAAGGGAATAACAAGCAGTATCTCGAAAATGGTTCACTCAACAAAAAAAAAATGTATATGACATAAATTGTGTATTTTAACGCGATCTACATTTTTTCTGTAGTAAAATTTTGTGTATCTCTTATAGTTTACCAGTTATGCAAAACTCGTTCACAATGAAGAATACTTTTGGAGACATTCCCAGAAAATTCAAGATATACATTTTATTTCTCATGACAATATCTTAAACGTATAATATTTTAATCAAAATCGTTAGAGCCGTTTTTGGGAAAATTAAAATTTTCGAAAAATGTTCCATGTAAGGGGTAATTTGGGGTGGGGGGTATTTTCTTGAAAAGCTCCGGGTCGCATCCTTGGAAGATACTGAACCTAAATACTAAGTTTGGTGTTTATCTGACTGTTCGTTTCTGACTTATGCTGTTCACAGACACACAGACACACAGACAGACACACACACGGACATGTTTCCAAAAATGTTTTTTTTTTGGATTCAGAGGATCTCAAAACATGTATTTCCGGTGAAATCTCGGTAGAATTTTTGGGTGGAATGCAATACTTCCTCTACTTACTGTACGTAGTAGAGAAAGTAAAAATAGATCTGTTAAAATACACAATTTATGTCATAGACATGTTTTTGTCGACTGAACCATTTTCGAGATATTCCTTATTACTTGTTTGAATTTTCCAATACTTATACTTTTTCTCAAATGGGAATTCGTTATTCGTTTTTTTATGTCCTGGTAATGCAAAGAGAATGGAATACTGCACATAGCAACCAGCTCTTAAAACATTTGACTATCACTTAAAGTCTGCCATATTCCCCTTGCAACTACAAGAAAACTAGCAATAAGATGGAGTAAATGGAAAATAAGAGCTTGTAAAATAGTTTGCACAAGAGTAGAGAAAGTCATACGAGTGTAAACACACAAGTTGTTTTATTACATTTATACCCCGCCTTTAACTACATTGGTCTTTGTGTTAACTTGCATTCCTTTGACGTTGGGTTTCTTGCACTGTTTGGGTTCTAATATTAGGTCACACACGCATCCATGCTCTCATTCATACTTCCAGACTCTGGGGGTGGATAGGAAATAATCTTGGCTAGAGAAAAACTCCCACACCCCAGCCGGGAATCGAACCCGAGACTCCTCGCATAGCAGGCAGGTCCATCAAGTTATGAACGCACCGAGGGTTGGTGGCTAGATAAAGTGAAAGTGGTTGTGAGCTTGCAGTGTTCTCTGTAAACAAATAGCTGTTATATTTAACTACTGATGATGTACAATAAAGTTATCTATGATTTAATGAAGGCATTAATATACAGAAATATCAATAACATTTTATTTCGTTCACATCGAAAGCTGTAATTACTTCTCTACTACGTATAGTAAGTAGGGGAAGTATTGTATTCCATCCAAAAATTCGATACCGAGATTTCAGCGGAAATACATGTTTTGAGGCACCCTGAATCCAAAAAATAAGCATTTTTGGAAACATGTCCGTGTGTGTGTGTGTGTCTGTATGTTTGTGTGTGTGTCTGTCTGTGAACAGCATAACTCAGAAACGAACAGTCGGATAAACACCAAACTTGTTATTTAGGTTCAGTATCTTCCAGAGATGCGACACCAAGGTTTTCAGGAAAATCCCCCCACTCCAACCACACTTTAAATGGAACATTTTTCGGCAATTTTTATTTTCTGAGAAATGTCTAACGATTTTGATTAAAATATCTAATATTAAAGATATTTAGAAGACTGAAGACATTAACCCTACCTTGCATGTACATATTTTCAATCTTAAAATTCTTTGTATGTAATCGAACCACATTTATTACAAACGTGGAAATTCATGAGATAAACACTAGACAAAAGGGTAACATCCATCATCTCAGTGCAAAGCTTTCTTGCTTCCAGAAAGGTGTATATTACGAGACCATAAAAATATTTAATACCCTCCCTAATGATCTTAAGAGAAAAGTTGACAATTTCAACGTCTTTAAAACTGCTGTTAAAGAGTACCTATGCTCAAAAGCATATTATTCTGTACAAGATTATCTGATGATGATACATATATAGCTATCTAAGTTGTATTAGTAAATATTAATGACAATTACATGTGATGCCTGCTCTAGAATTAATAAAGCTATTTAAATGTATGTATATTAAGAACTGACAGTAAATGCTATGCATTACAAATCAAATAGAACAAAATGATGAGACGAACAAAGGTACAGGCCTAGTGAAAGTTAAAATAACTGTGCTTGTCTATAAATATGTTAGCCTTATAACGGTAGGGAGGTATTCGATTTTGCACAAAATTACGCCTGCTTTGTTTCATTTTGTATATAATGTCTTAGTTTTATTTTAAATGTTCAGTATTATATGTAGTATTTATGTATATTTGTAACTATATTGTACATTTCCTTGACATGTTCTATGTTCACAAGCCTTTATGGCTGCTAGTGAACTCATAGAATGCAATGCAATCTAATCTAATATTCCTCTATTGCTTTCTTATGAGTTTTTGTGGAGTGTAGCCATTTTGTCAAAATAAAATGCATATCTTGAGTTACTGTACAAAAATTTAAATCTCTATTAAACGACAATTTATTTCAAGTAACAACCATTTACGGGATATCCGTTGTTAATGGTTGGAATTTGCAATACATAGCCATTCTTTTAAAGTCCTATCGATTTTCAGTTGTTTCTCGCGATGTCATGGAAACAGTATGGAATTTTAAGGCCAGCATGTAGCGTCCAGTTGTTAAACATTTGACTATCGCTGTTCTCTATAACGAAATGTGTAATGTAGCTGTTTCTGTAAAGGTTTATTTGGATTAAAATGTAGTCGACAGAAAAATAAACTTTAGTAAGAATACTTTATGTATGTGACATCAGGTAAACTAAGCGTCATTGACTCGTCTGGTAGATTTGTCCTGTGAACCGCTTGACTTCTTAACTTTCGCCAGCTGTGAAGATAATTTGGTGCACGTTAAAGGAGGCTATAAAGGCAGGAACGTTACCCCCATTTCAGCTCGGGAGCCGTGGTCATTTTTCAACACGCAGCAAAAATACCGCCATTTACGTCATTACAGCTCGTGAAATCGCTACATATCAGCCAGCAGCTTACTGTTTTTTGTCAATCGCACCTACTCTGCTCCGCTCCGAACCCAAAATAAAATAAATAAAACGGATGCTGTATGTTTCCGCAATGAAGCAGAGGAAGTGTAATATCGCGAGGAGAACATAAAGGGCAGCGGTCCCGCATTCCAGCCACTGGTGCAGAATCCATCCGGCGTGCTCAATACTGCATGAAACACGGCAGCATCCAGCTCTGCCTTAGAGACGTGGCATTAACGGCCTGTATTAGCTATCTTTATTGAATAGAGCACCAAATTACCTGGCAGAGAACTTGCGCTTTCCCTAAACCGATAGAGGTGGCGCCGTGGTAACGTTTGGACTCGCATTCTGGAGGTGCCGAGTTCGATCACCGGCCACCGCCCTCTCTGTACCTGGGTTTTTCGTGTTTTCCCTGGGTCGGTAGGCGAATGCTGGCGTGGTTCATCTACTACGACTCTCCTGCCCTCCATTTCTTGTAGCCATAATCTATCTTGTCTACTCTTTCAGGATTGTAGG
Source organism: Deroplatys truncata (assembly GCA_030765065.1). NCBI lineage: Eukaryota > Metazoa > Arthropoda > Insecta > Mantodea > Mantidae > Deroplatys > Deroplatys truncata. Next base: position 12,163,426 of record CM060987.1, read on the forward strand.
TCCAGGCAAACGTGTTCGGCTTTAACCGTCTCTTGGTGCTTTCTGGCGGAGTTTCTTCGCGTTCAATCTGAAAACATTAGAGTCCCGTCGGGTGTCTTTCCTCCTTCCCGCCCACCCCGGGGTCACAGTAGGCACACAAGGGGCCGCTGGGCCCCATCCGTTCGCCCATACCTTTACCTTTATCGTTTATGCTTTCCCTACTATATATACAGAGCGGTAGGCTCGCTTTCGGGAGGTCGTGAATTGAATTTCCGTCGGGCCTGCCAGGTTTTCGTGGTTTTCCCTGGTCGGTAGAGAAATGCAGCTATGGTTCCTCTTCTACCACGAACTTGCTGTCCATTTCTTTCATATGTTTTAAGATTGAAGGACCGGGGGACGGCGGTTTGTGTGTAGTTTCCCGGTGACTAAACCACGGCTATCTGACGTCATATTGGGTCGTTAAGGACCCCGTCCGGGTGTGGTCGGGTGTCCGCATCCTCCCAGCGGTCATGTTGGAAGCACAACGGTCCCACTATGGTTTGCGTGTGGTGCTGTACTCCAGTTACGGGCCGCTTCGTCTGACTGCTCCTAACCGGGAGAAAATCTGAGTTACATTCATATGACTTTCTCTTCCGTATACTTCCCTTTTTTTTGCCCACGTTTATATGGCGCCTTTGACATCGAAGATCATATTGGCGGCTTACTACCTCAGGAACAAATTATTGCCCATCGGTGATGACATTCTCTTGTTTACAGTGTTGTTGTTCTTCGGATTGGTATTACATTAAATTCACACTTGCAGATTCTAGGGAGGTTAGGGAATAACCCCGGCTAAAGAAAAATTCCCAACCTCCAGCCGGGAAGCGAAACCAGTGTAGCGAGAAAATGTTGTTCCTCTGGTTGATGCGCTCTGCTGCTGTATTCTTCATTCCTAATCAATTACCTATCTAGCTAATTTCAAGGGTCTCACGGTTTTCGTACGTGAGGCGAATTAAAATACACTGCGTTTATTATTATGTGCTTTATTATCAAATAAATACTTATGGGCGGCTAGCTTTTCCCATTGTAACAATTCCCACCATTATAATAAATTAGGAGCCTAAACTAACTGCACACGCTTCCCCACCCATGTGCATTCGTCGTCCAGAGAGTATCACTGTGTGTCGACGAGATTCTATAAGAGAGTGAAAATCTGGGGCTTTCTTCCTCTTTTATACCTTAGCCTAGTGACGCTTACCTTCGCGCCTCAAAATATAACGATATTTCTGATTGGTCCTCAGACCGTGTTATCTTATTATGTATGAGAATATTCTGCTCCAAAAGATTTTGCATACCCGTTCTAGGGACGCGTCCGGGAGTAGATTCAATATCTCTGTCCCTTTCCTTTCTATATCTGTCTCTTTCTATTGTTCCTTACTGCTACCAGTTCCCTGCTCATTAGCTTGGTGAAAGGTGGGCTCTACCTAGAATTAGCTAGCTTGCCCGTTCCTTAATTATCTAAGTTACAATCTGCTTAGTACATCTCTTGGCTGCTAAATATTCTAACATCTTTTTTGCTGAATTATATTATAATGTAGAATTCTTGTTTAATATCGATTTATATGTCTATGTATATATGTATACATATGTGTGTGTGTTTGTGGTATATGCCCTTTCACCAGGACTTCCAGATCTAGAGGCTAGCATGCTGAGCACCGACCATAGAAGCAGTTTCTATGTTCTGTTTGTTAATACAGATAAACCTTCATGAATGGTTTACATATTTCACTGTACTTATAAGAATACTGTAAGTTAAAGCGATACTCAAATTTTTAAAAACCGTGTCGCTATGTGATAGCTTTGAAATTCTACTTTATTTGTGTGACTAAGAGAAAAAAAACCCTAATAGCGTGTTACTATTATTCTTAAAAAATCTGATGTGACTTTCTCTACCGTCTATCGTTTCTTAGTGAGCATACAAACTATTCTTACCTAAGTTTAATTTTCTATCTATTACATTTTACTCCAAATAAACCTTTACAGAAACAGCTACATTACACATTTCGTTATAGAAAACAGCGATAGTCAAATGTTTAACAACTGGACGCTATATGCTGGCCTTAAAATTCCATACTGTTTCCATGACATCGCGATTAGTGATAGGACGATTTCTAGCTTGTTCATTGAATTATGTTCTTTATTAGTAGTTTTCTGTGTATAAACAGATTAACTAATTTTGCATTGTATGCTGATACCGCAATTGTTCCTGTTTGACATTTTCTCCAATTGGCAGACATTTTTACTTTCTCTACTACGTATAGTAAGTGGGGAAAGTATTGTATTCCACCCAAAAATTCGATACCGAGATTTCACCGGAAATACATGTTTTGAGACCCCCTGAATCCAAAAAAAAAGCATTTTTTGAAACATGTCCGTTCGAGTGTGTGTCTGTGTGCGAGTCTGTGAACAGCATAACTCAGAAACGAACAGTCGGATAAACACCAAACTTGGTATTTAGGTTCAGTATCTTCCAGAGATGCGACACGAAGGTTTTCAACGAAATCCCCCCACCCCGGAATACCCTTTACATAGAACATTTTTCGAAAATTTTAATTTTCTCAAAAATGGCTCTAACGATTTTGATTAAAATATCATATGTTTAAGACATTTTCATGACAAATAAAATGTATATCTTGAATTTTCTGGGAATGTCTCCAAAAGTATTCTTCATTGTGAACGACTTTTGCATGACTGGTAAACCATAAGAGATAGACAAAAGGTTACTACACAAAAATGTAGACCACGTTAAAATACACAATTTATGTCATATAATTTTTTTTGTTTGAGTGAACTATTTTCGAGATATTGCTTGCTATTCCCTTAAATTTACCAAAACTTATACTTTTTCTCAAATGGGAATTCGTTATTCATTTTTTTTGTCCTGATAATGCAAAGAGAATGGAATACTCCACATAGCAACCAGATCTTAAAATATTTGACTATCACTTAAAGCCTACCATATTCCCCTTGCATCTACAAGAAAATTAGCAATAAGATTAACATCTCGATTAACATGAAGCATATGGAGAATAAGCGTTTGTAAAAATAGTTTGTACAAGAGTAGGGAAAGTCATGTGAGTGTAACACATCAAAACAATTTTCTGGATAATCCACAGGTTATATATCCTCTAATGTTACTAAAGGCTGATATTATTATCATCATCATAATTTATTTGAGTATTCAGATTGACAAGTCACAAAGGAAACAGACAAATGATAACACTCCAGAAGCCACCACCTGGCCCTTCAACCCTGATATACAAGACAGGAAATTCACGGTAGGTCAGAAACAATCCCAGCATTTGCTTACCGACCCGGGAAAACCACGAAAAACTATGGTCAGAGTGGACGGATTCCGGAAATGGAACCCGGACCATCCGAATGCGATCCTCCCACGTTACCATGGAGCCATCTGAGTGAGATTTGGAGGAACGTGTCCTCTCTCCTGTCAGAGTTAGAGGTTACGACATACAAGAGGTTACTAAAGTACAACTTTGACGTTCTTCCACCATTACGGGATAAGTCACGAAAATCTGGTGATATTCCGAAACTTCTCCACAAATACGCTCCAGTTACATGTTAGTTATATTGTATGTGTTACGTTGGCGCCTTGTTTATGTGTTCAGGCTTTCTACTAATTAGTCACCAACTGACACACTGATTATAATATTAATTATCTTACCTTTGCAGTTAACCACACATTTGAACTGTTTTTGTAATTTTTGGTGTAAGCGTTGTGTGTTTGTGAGGGGTTTTATTTTCAGAGGAAGATCTTTGTACAAGAAAAGCAAGAAATGTAATGGTTTGGTTTATATAAGTACACCGAAATGCGATTAAAACGTAACTATAAGTTATTCCTCATACTATTACAGTACAGTAATTTATAACGTTTAACCCTACAGAGGTGTCGCGGGGTATTTACTGACCCCAGTCAGTTTTATTTGCAAGTTATATATAATGATTTCGGATACCTGAACACTGCCTTTCCCTTACCTTTCGCTGCATTCCTTTGCATTAGCTTTGAAATACAGGTCATACATTCCTAGAATATAGGCTATTTGTGTTCTTCGGCTGAAATGAGGGCAGGAAATGCCCCACACCACCTCTCCCGTTGCCTGTTATGTGTCTCGTCTGCATGTTATTTCTGTAGTTACAGTGTGTTTTCAGCTGAACCTTCGAGAAGTTGTGGTTATAATATTTACGTATTTTTTAGTTTTAAACGTAGTGCTGTTTTTATATCAATATGTGTTATGAGGAACATCAGGCAAGGTTATTAGCCCTAATAAGGGAAGTGGAAGAAGAGGAAGCATTAGGTGGTGAAGGCAGCGAAACCGAAGATTAACTTGAAATAGTGAAAGTGAGCAAAGTGCAGAAGAGGCTCGAGTTATGGAAAATGGTTCAGCCTCCTCAAAATTAACGTACTCGCTCCCACAAGATAGTGACTTACCAGGTGTAAAATCTGCAGTTAAAAATGCAAAATCTCCTATAGAATTATTGCTTGAGAAAATACGGCACTTTATAAATGCAGCACAACCAGAAAATCAAGAACAGGAATTGCCAGTGAAGAAAAGAATGAGGTGTAATGTGTGTCCGAGAATGCAGACAGAAAGACAAAACTTTCGTGTGTAAAATGCAAGTAGCAGGTGTGCAAAGACCATAGTGTAGTCGTGTGAATTATAATATGAGTACCAACATATGTTCTTACTGTCGAGATGAAAAAAAACACATTAATTGTGATACTTTATGATTATGAGTGAAGTGAACATTTAAATATATTTTTTGTGCTGTGCATCAGTCCAAATTGCAAGGAACTGTCAATTCAAAGTTTTTGTTTTAGTTTTTAAAGCAGAGTTCTACAACCAACAGTTATTTTAATACATAATGTATAACTCGGTACATGTAAGCAATAATTAGATAAATTTATTAATTCGGTCCATTTACAACAATCGTTTTATTCCTGGGGTCGCGAGTGACCCCGCGCCACCACTAATGTAAGACGTACATGCACCACCTGTCTAGGGTTAATGACATACGAGTGTTATATAAATTAAGTCATAGCACGGTTCAGTACTTAATTTAACATCCAGGTGATCAGTGATTATGGCGGAGAAGGAAGCTGATGACCAAACATTTGTACCGAAGAAAACCATTTTACAGAGCAGTATATAAGATATGAGAGAGAGTCAAAGACAGAGTGCCCAACACTAGGTTAAGGGAAATAACAGAATTGGAAAATGTATCCCAAGGAGGCACCAACTTGAAATGGAAGCGGCGGGACTCCTGAACAACAGTTGGGCATACATAGGCAGACTCGGAACAAGATGGGACGACGCCTTCAAGTAGGCTTTCGGAGCACACTGGACTGCACACGACCGCAGCAGCTGTAGAGACATCCGAAGAAGGCAGGAAGTGCTAGACACAACCACCTAGTGTCCCAAACTAGATCATTTGGTGCTGATCGCAAAGAAGTCAGTGAACAATAGTGCGAAGTGCGGAAGAAACAACGCAACGAAAAACACCACTCATGCGGACCAGCTCCCCACGAGTCATATCGAGCTACCCCTCGCAACAGGAGGCTTTAGCCCTTCAGGGACAACTCGGCTATTCATAAATTCATATACAGAATGAGCCAAAAGACTCCGAACCGCCTGCGCGGTGTTTTTCCTGTCCGCTCGTTGCCGTCTGCCGTTATGATAGAAAGGCGCTGATGAAACCATACAACATTTTTTAAACTACTTTTATAGGCTTTACTTACCAACTTTATGAAACGAGATGCTGAAATTGGCCACCGTCGTTGTCCATACATTTTTGGCATCTCTTTAGGAAACTATCGTCGTAGTTGACGTTGAGAAATTTCCTGGCCGATATTTTGTTTCAATTCTTCCAGGGTGTGTGGGTTTATCTTGTACACTTATGTTTTAAGTTACCCCAGAGGGGTATTTTATGAACAATATTACCGGTTGCGCGGTGTTTTTCCACTGGGCGTGTGGAAATGTGATAAAAACATGATAACGCACTGCTGCTATAAACAAAGTCACGTTGCTGTGCAGTGTGAAGTGCAGTATTGAGTTGACGGTGATGTGATGTGATGTAGTTCTGCTATTATTATTCAGTTATTTATTATTTTGTCCTGTACTTAGTCACAAAGTATATTATGTGCTTTCTACTGCACAGCGTGTATTTATTTATGATTCGTATGTGTTAACTCGGCCGCTCACCAAGTGACAAGTACGATTTGCAGAAAGATTTCCAGGTATAGAAGTTCCAGCCCGTACAACAATCCATGGACTTTACAGTAAACTTCAGGCCACAGGAAGTGTTCAGGCTAAGAAATCTAAAAGACGGCGTTCGGTTCTTACCGAAGAAACATTAGACGACATCGGTCATGATGGATAGTTTCCTAAAGAGGTGCCAAAAATGTATGGACAACAACGGAGGCCAGTTTCAGCATCTCCTTTCATAAAGTTGGTAAGTAAAGCCTTTAAAAGTAGTTTTAAAAATGTTGTATGGTTTCATCCGCGCCTTTCTATGATAACGGCAGACGGCAACGATCGCCGAAAACGCGGACAGGAAAAACACCGCGCAGGCGGTGCGGTGTCTTTTGGCTCACTCTGTATGATATGGCAATTAATCATAATATTAACAGAAGGCCGTATTTTGTAAATAGGTTGCATGGTGATTTCTCTGCTATATATCTGAGTGAAGGCAAAATGTTGCGGCGTCAGCCATCTTGGTTTTAGTAACCTGGGTTAGGCTGTGTTCCCAACAGGATGTAATATCTAGAGATGTTAGCGACCTCTTATACCGTAATTATTGACAGGAAGATATAAATAATTAAATAAAAAAATGATAGTAAGACAGAGAAATAATTACAATAAACCATTTCCGTATATCAAATAAAACTATAATGTAATAAGTCTGAGTTAAAAGTTTTATCGGGAGAAAAAAGTAATTAGCGAGTTATGTTAAGGAAAGCCATTAGCAACAACCGACTAGCGAACACGCTAGTATAAAACTTCCTGGAATGCAGTTAGGGTTGAGACCAATAGTTTGCAAAGTCAAGTAGACGGGTTCTGTAAATCTGAAAGGGGAATGGAATTCTGAGATACGAGCAAGGTACCGCATAGTAACATTGTCAAATACGCATATACGTACATTTTTAAGATTGGACAGCACGAGTAGGAACGTTGGTAGGGGCAGCCATAGGTAGGCAGAGCTTAAGTTAAGAAAAGAGCGTGCATTCTAAATCAGTCTTATCTTTTACTTGATCATGTGACTTACTCGCGCGACGGCTGTTGTGGCATTTACTTTTCATTTTAAGTTGTGTAGGCCCAGTGACGCGCTTGAGTAAAGTTTAGCGGCGATTGCGAGGGACTTTACCGAGTAACATTTCTGAAACTTACGGCAACTGACGCTTCGCATCATTATTATTCTAGAAATAATTTAATCCTTTAACTCCACAGATGGCAACTCTCTTTAACAGAATATTTTAGTTAATACTGAAATTTATCAACTCACTAAACTGGTGCTATGCTTTCATATTACACTCAGGCATACCCTGAGACAAAGTACTCGTAGTTATACCGCTGTAGCAGCTGGGCAGACCAGACAACGCAGAACGAGCTAGGAGATGACATTAAATGTTATCTAAATCGATGCAACTTAGAGATAGCAGCATCAACATTTGAAGCAAAGGGTACGGTTTCAAAATAATCGCACCACGATTGACTTCACCCTGTTTTTGTGCAGGGCTCTGTGTTCTTCGCTTCACCACTTCCTCCTGGAGGTTTCCAGAAGCACCTCCGGAGACTGTGACGTTAAGTACCGAAATCCTCCTCGTCCATGACCCGGGTGTAACGTTTATTTCCTCTTGCAACTTTAAATAATATCTATGAAGCTGAAGGATTTACGAGTGCATGTTCTCCTACCTAGAGTTTTATAGTCCTATGGCGAATCTCTACTGACGCTTTTCTTCTCTTACCTCGTGTGAAAGCTTATTCCATTTTACTGCGTGGGTCTGTCAGCGCTGAAGCCACGGGCTTTCCTTCAATGTTTTTCCTGCGAGTTTATGTTTGTGTTCCTGCAAGGCGAGCTGGTTTATTTTTTGCTTCCGCCAATAAAATGGTGTACTTCAAGTGACATCAGCTGATTAAAACTACCACCTGTCTCTATGGAAAGCTGTAAGCAATTACGCGGGCAATACTGAAACTTTTTAGACTGCCATGTTTCCAAAAACAAGTGAAATTTGTTTATATATGACAGCCACTTTCTAATGTTTTGCGAGTTGATTGCCATGTAGTTTGTTCGGTTTGCTCGAATAGTTTATTAATTATCATTTAAGGATTTTATGCTCAACCAAAATTGAATCTGACTAGAGAAAGTTTCCAGGCTACACTTTTTTATGATTATAAATCGCCATTAAGGACTAAACAATACGAAGATCACTTAGATATGCACTTGCCGAAGAAGCCCCATCTAAGACAACAATTTATAATATGTAGAGGAATTCAAAAGAAATAGATTTTTTCTTAGTGATGAATTTAGTGAAGGACGCCCAAGAACTGTTGTTACTAATGAAGATACGAGGGGCACTATTTATATTTTGAGCCTAATAATTAAAGCAAAGTAATTTCTGATTGAAAAATTTTTTGTTTTTCAAAATATTCTCCTTTATGATCAGTACACTTTTGCATCCATTTGAACCATTTGTCAAAGCATTTATTCCAGTCTTCTTGAGATACCCCCAAAAAATGGTTTTTGAACGGCTTCTTCTGCCAACGAAAATTGTTGTCCACGCAATTTATTCTTGATTTTCGGGAACAAAAAGAAGTCATTGAGTGTCAAATCAGGACTGTATGGCGGATGACCCATCAATTCCATGTTTTGAGCCTTCAAATACTCTGTTGTTAGACGAGATGTGTGTGCGCTCGCATTGATGAAGAACTATCCTACGTTCTTATTACTTTTCCTTACTTCACCGAAGACTTCCGGCAAACAAATGGTTGTCTACCATTCGGCATTGACCGTTTATGTTCCTCTAAAGGCAATGTTGCCACATGGCCAGTTTTGCTGAAAAAGCTGTATACGTTCTGGTTCATTAGAATAGATCCATGATTCGTCACCTGTTACAATCTTATATACGTCTTTTGAAGCACGGCCATTGTATTTCTTGAGCAATTTTGTACACCAATCGACACGAGCATCTTTTTGAGATTACGTCAAATTATGTGGGATCCAACGAGAATAAACCTCTTTCACGGCTAAATAATCATGCAATATTTTATATATGCTGGAGGAACTAATGCCTAGGGTTGCCTCAATCTCACAATATGCCGCATGACGATCTTTCATTATTAGTTTTTGCACAGCATCAATGTCTTCTGGCACAACAACTGATTTTGGACGACCTTCACGAACTTCATCATTGAGCGAACGGCGGCCACGATTAAATTCGTTATACCAGCGTTTCACAGTGGCAAAGGATGGAGCTTCGTCGCCAAATGTGGAAGTTAGTTGATCGATGCACTCTTGTCTTGATAATCCACTTCGAAAGTCGTAATAAATCACTGCACGAACATTTTCACGAGTTAATTCCATGTTTTTGTTGACACACAATTTTCAAATTAGTGTAAACAAAACAAATGACCCTCTATTGACAAAATGTTTGAAGTAGATTATGGTAAAAAATGTCAAACTTTCCATTGGAAACGTCAGATGGCACCTACAACATTCAGGGTTGCCAAGGCTCAAAATGTAAGTAGTGCCCCATGTATTGGCGCTGTTCGAGCAAGCTTGAAGAAGTTCGACGGTCATCTTATGGCGACATTGGGTATTGGTTTGAGTCAAATCCAAAACATTTTACCTCAACATTTAGACGTGACAAACGTTGTTGCCGATGTATTCCATATAAATAGACTCCCGATCATAAACAACATTGATTGGCGCAGAAAAACTCTGGAAAAATTCCAACACGTCTCTTCAAATTTGGTTTGTAATATCGTTACTCGTGCTGAATATTGGCTGATCCTGAAAGGAAAAGTGAATCAGCTCAATGGATCTTTCAAACACAACCTTAGTCTACGAAAGTCTGACGAATTCGCACCGCTGGTAAGATGGTTGTTAGCTTTTCACTTTCTCTACTGCGTTATAGTAAGCAGAGGAAGTATTGCATTGCATCCAAAAATTCGATACTGAGATTTCACCGGAAATATATGTTTAAAAGCCCCCTGAATAAAAAAAGAAGCATTTTTAGAAAATGGTTCCTGTGTCTGTCTGTGTGAACAGCATAACTCAAAAACCAAAAATCGGATCAACATCAAACTTGTATTTAACTTCAGTACCTTCCAAAGATGCGACACGAAGATTTTCAAGAAAATTCCCCCCCCCCCCAACTAACCTTTACATGGAACATTTTTGTAAAATGGCTCTGATTAAAATATCATACGTTTAAGATGTTTTCATGGCAAATGAAATATATTCCTTTCAGTATGTATTGTTAGACTCCCTTTCTAGAACATTCCGCGTTGTTTGCCAGGTCTATATAAGGGGCTACTCTCCCTAATGAGTTCAGTTTTAATAATTAAGAAGCTAGGAAGTGAGAAGTGGACAGTGCTAGTGAGTTGTGACTTAGCAGTCAGTTGTGCTGTGTTCCGAGCGAGTCGCTAAAGTGATTAAGTGTAACGCCGAATGTCTAAGTGATAAGCAGGCCTCGGTTTTGGGTCACGGAATTAGCAGACTGAAATTGGGAGCGAACGGGGTTGAGGTGGGGTAGCACTTCCAACCTACAGGTAGTTGCGTAGCGAAGGTCACTGTGGACATTCATATTGCTGCTTGTCCCTGGTTAATGCAGTCCCCTTACCTATTCGAGATCCAGTGAGTAAAGAACTATAGTTTCATGGTATTTACATATTCATTGATATTTTGTTAGTGTTAATTGCTCTTATTTATACTCCACAGTACTTTGAAACATGTCGAAGAATACGAGTACCAAGCGTTCCCTTCAGGATGCACTTATAGATATGTTTGGAATGGAACATTTCCTCATCAAAGGAAACAACACTGCATGTTGCCAACGCTGCAAAAAATACATCTTGTCACATAGATCTCGATTGTTTCAAAAACACTGCAATAGCAAAATACACACAAAAAATGTTAAATTCAACAATCCACGGAGGTCTTCAACATCACAATCAAAATAGAAAACTAGAAAGAATTTTATCGAGATTTGTGTAGCATGTTAGTACATGCCAACATCCATTTCAACGAGATCGAACATAAATATATTAAAGCGTTTCTATAAAAAAAATCTGATGTGTTACACTCACATGACTTTCTCTACTCTTGTACAAACTATTTTTACAGACGCTTATTCTCCATCTACTTCATGTTAATCGAGATAAACTTTTGCAGACTCTATCTTATTGCTAATTTTCTTGTAGATGTAAGGGGAAAATATATTTACAAGGGCAATATAGAAAAACAGTAGCCTTTAAGCACATACATATCTCTTAATAGCTGGTTGCTAGGTGCAGCACCATTCCCTTTGCCTCAGATTAATACTCTTTGCATATACAAGATAAAAAAATAAATAACGAATTCCTATTTGAAAATATAAGTATTGAAAAAATTTAAAGAAATAACAAGCAATATCTCGAAAATGGTTCACTCAACTAAAAAAATGTATGTGACATAAATTGTGCATTTTAACGCGCTCTACATTTTTTGTGCAGTAAGATTTTGTCTATCTTTTATGGTTTACAAGTTATGCAAAAGTCGTTTACAATGAAGAATACTTTTGGAGACTTTCCCAGAAAATTCGAGATATACATTTTATTTGTCATGAAAATATCTTAAACATATGACATTTTAATCAAAATCGTTAGAGCCATTTTTGAGAAAGTTAAAAATTTCGAAAAATGTTCCGTGTAAAGGGAATCTGGGGTGGGAAGGATTTTCTTAAAAACATTCTTGTCGAATCTCTGGAAGATACTGAACCTAAATACCAAGTATGGTGTTCATCTGACTGTTTCTGAGTTTCTGTTTCTGCTGTTCACACACACGGACATGTTTCCAAAAATGCTTTTTTTGGATTCAGGGTGTCTCAAAACATATTTTCGGTGAAATCTCGGTATCGAATTTTTGGTTGGAATACAATACTTCCCCTACTTACTATACGTAGTAGAGAAAGTAAAAAATGCCCTTTTGGCTTTGCAGATACGTTTGCCATTAAGGACGTTTATTGGAATCGAACATGAATACAAATCAACAAAAGTTTATTCGTGGATGTCCCATTCTTTTGTTATGTACCTGTCACGTCATGTGGCGAAGAACGAAGTTTTTTTAGGTATAAACTCATTTTAAGTGAAAATAGGAGATGTTTTATTTGATACATTGCTAATGCACCTTGTAATTCGCTGCAATGACAATTAAAGAAGTTTATTGTAGTCATTTATATTATTTTGGTTACTACTTGATGCATTTGTTTATTTTAAATATTTATGTATATGGTGCAATGAAGTTGTGAAGAAATCTATTTGGTGAATGTGTATATTGTTTGGAAAATGGATATTTCAGAATGTACAATCATGCAACATCGTTATGTTAGGCAATTAGTTTCCGTACTGGAAAATGTGAACGTTTATTTTGTGTCCTAACGTGACTAGATGTTTACATGTTGAGGCAAGGGCTGCCTGCACGCTTTACCTGCCATTCTATTCGAACTAAACAACACAGTGGTTCGTGTGCTCCTAACTTCATGCGCCTCGGAACCCTGAACCGAGGCCTGGTTATAAATAAAGTGTGTTTCACTAGTGTTCTCATTTCTTATAGTATTGAACCATTCCAATAATTAATAGCATATATCTCGGCATTTGCTTATACCACAAAAACGTATTTCTGTGTTTTAAAGAGATCTACATTTTTTTATTCAGCACGTTTTGGTCTATTATTTAACGCATAACAGTTATACAATATTATATAAAACTAGTGGCTAATCGTGGTTTTAGCTGCAAATTAAAGAACTGTAATTATTGAAAATGTAAATTATTATCAATATTGTGAGTCAATTTCCACTCTGCAATAGTTTTCATTTTGAATAGTGTTGCGGCCTCAGGGACTTCCATGTCTTTCACGAAAATTTTGTACCACCATTCGCATTCTGGCTCTTACTGTTGAAGAATCCCTTAGCACTATACGACGCCGCCGTGAATGTCCTCTAAAACGATGACTCATTATCAAACAAACGCGTCTTATGCAGTAACATTCATTCATTGTTTAACCTCATCTTACGTAGTACTTACAACCCCAGGACTTACAGGCGGGTGCCTGGGGTCAGAGGCCCGTCGAGGAGCAAACACACTCATGGAAATTAAAATTAAATTGAGTTTTATTTACGGACGCTCTTTAACTACTGTGGTCCTTAGCGTCCCATTCTATATTGGTCGTGAAAGACAGGTAATTCTGCTCAGAAGCGTCTTTATCAGGCTTGAGGTTCTTTTACGTGCCGTAAATCTACGACATTGGACCACCATTCCTTCCCTTCCGAAGGTAGCCATGCTAAGGATTTTTACTCCCGAAAAAATCCATCGCCCTCCGCCGGGTTTGAACCCGCGACCTTGGGAACTAGAGGCTAGCACGGTACCACTAATCCACGGAGGACGACACACTCATGGAGCAGACAGAATATCCAGGATGGGTGATCAGCCCGATGCCTAGAATGGGATGAAGGAAGTAGATGAAACGAAATGATGGCGAAATGGATGAAAGGAAAGGTGATGATGGAGCAGTTGGTGGAATGAATGGCGGGGGAAACCGGAGAAAACCCGCCCAGACGCCGCTTTGTCCACTACAAATCCCACATGCGGGTCCCTGGGATTGAACCCGGGCCGCCTCGGTGAGAGGCGAGCGGTATAACCACACGGTCACGGCCATGGGGGCAGGATTAAGGACACCGGGAAGGGAATTTCTGCGAAAATATTGATTTTTTGTTTTCTATTCTATAAAAAAGTACAACTCCTTAGCATTAAAATGATGTTTATAACATGGTATGTTACACGATTAGTAAGCCCTTTAAATATGGCGGCGCAAGGTCACGTCCCTCATCTTCCACAACCTCGTGCACTATGAGTTAGAAGATTTCTCTCGCTTAGAATTTCTGAACGAACACAGACTCGATTGACATGGGATAAATTTTAGCGCGTGCATTGAACATTCTGCTATACACTGCAACTTGACTTCGACATCGGGATTTATGGCTATGCGGTCTAAGACACGATAGGAGTAGCTAACCTATCAAAACCAAGGATCATAGCATCGAAACCCGGTAAAATGCATATTCTGCATTCAATTAAAACTATGGTAAAGGCTGGGGAGGGCCCAACTAAAGCAAGCGGTGTGATGCCATGGTTGGATGATGACGGGTTTCGATTGGATGCATATATGCGTTTTACATGCAAGTATCATGTGTTCAGATGGCCAATCGTTTTAAGGTTACGTTACATAGTTAGAGGTTCGCGCCCCAAAGTAAGAAAAGTTTTTTTGTTTTTTATTCTTACTCTCATTGGTTATCCTTGAAGGGGTTAATGAAGGATGGAGTAGTACGCTTAAAGTTATGCAAAACTGGTCAAAATATGAAGACAGCATTTTTAAACACTGATAGAGGCAAAAAAAAAAGCAGCTCAAATAATTTATGACAAGGCTAGGCCCAAGAAAAGGAAGAGAGGAGCTCAAAATAACCACATTGCAACAGCTGAAGTCCACCAGAAAGAACAAGAAGATGTTGAAATTGCAAGCAGAGGAGGCTAAGAAGAAGCAGAAGGGAAATAGCTATGGTTCTGGACAATGTTAACCCTTTACACCAGGTACATTAGCCTGTATAAATTTTTCAATATAAAATTTAACTTTTCTCAGAACGACATTTTTCACTATGTCAAATGTCCCAGGTGGGACAGTTTTCCTTAGTTTCACATGAAGTTCTACTGTTCTATCTAAAGAAGTTGTATCATTTTAGGGCTACTATGTAAAACCTGGCCACAGTGGGCTATTAATCCTAATTTTTTTTTTTTACTTTTTAGGCTGTAATATCTGCATTCATGATTATGATTTATAACCTGTTATTCAAAGCACAAAATGAAAAAAGTATACTAAGATAATTTGTTAGGACTTCAAATATTAATGTGACAAAGTGGTACTGATAAAAAATAAAATTTGTCCCGCAAGGAGTGTTTTATAATTTTCAAATATCGTGATATGAAAAACAGAAAATACCTCATATCTGAAAAACTACTTCAGCAATTTTATTAAAATTTACACATAAAGCTATTTAGCATGAGGGAAACCAACATACAAAATTTTAAAAAGATTGAAAAAAATTGTAGAAAATCATATAATCTACCCTAGGTCCCCTTAAAAGTTTTTCTTTGAGTTTACTTGTTCACTGGTTCTCCCACTGTCCACATTCTGCCAAAACATGTACCCAGTCCTCATCCAAATCACAGAATGTGTAGATTCTCCTGCCAGAATCGTCAGTCATTTTCTGTGCCCTCCACCCCCCCCAGTCTAAACCATGTCATTCCTGATCTTTCCTTTCTTCCTAGTTCAGTATATATACCTCTTTATCCCAATTCAATTTTATTTCATTTGCTAGACTTGGAGAAGATTTCATTTTACAATCCGATTCTGTTTCCTGTTGGTTGATGTCTCTTAGTCTTCTTTTGATACCTTTCCATATGTTTTTGTCAGCTGTTTGCCATACTGACCCCATGGCTATTCTCCTCAAACCCCACATTATAGTGACCAAGCAGCTTCGATTGGTATGCTAGTTTTGATTGGTACTTTCAGGATTAATGCGCAAGTTCATGTACAGCTTCAAATTATATATAAATAACCTTTTTATGTTGTTTTCTCACGCCTTATTAAAACAACAGCTGTATAAAGCACTTTGCAACTGTTCCTACACCTACGTAAATAACAACGAAAATTCGGAATGGCTGTGTACGAAGAGCGCAATGAATGGTTGGACCATCCATGGATTATCATTTGAGCATTTCGTAATTGGGAACGAACATGCTTTATTTTGTTTCCTTATTCCTCATCACAAAATAAACAGCGTTTTATAAACCATTTTCTAATGAGAAAACAACATACAAAATGTAGCTTCCTGTTTAGAAAAATTAAATTGACACTAAAGTGACTATCATAATGTCCTACAAACAAAACATTTACTTTCCTCCATAATATCCCACGACTTTTATCCAAGACATTTCTTTCTACAACGCTTTTTTCAGAGATATTGTACAGTCTCAACTTAATCTTCCCAGAAAATTTAAGATATACAGTTTAATAATTCATACAAATATCTTAAACATATGGTGCTTGGGTCAAAACCGTTAGGAGCCATTTGGAGAAAATCAATAATAATGAACATTTTTCTATGTCAAGGGTAGTCTAGTGTTTTGGAATTTTCCTGAAAATCTTTGTGGAGGACGCTGAATTTAAATACCAAATTTGATATTTTCGTTTTTGAGTTATGCTGTCCAGTTAGTCATATTGAAGTAGTTTATTTGTTGTATTGTTATTATTTGCCCCACGCTTTGGGAGCCAAATTTGAAGATGTATTGCTGCTACGTATGGAAAACGGATTTGAAGTAGGTTGTATTATATTTCAACTGTTGGGGAGCCGAACACTTGAAGTAGTTGCAGCCGCACCTATGGTACCCGGTAGCCTTTGCCCCAATATTTAAAAATATTAACTTTGTAATTTGACTGTTTATTTAAATATTATGTATTTATGTTTGCCTCGGTTGCGTCAGAATTTTTGTTAGAGAAACACGTTTCTCTTTGCAGGGAGTGGTGCGACAAGAATGTAGGCTTACACAGATTATAATTTTGCTTCACTCCTTTTATTAATGCTTGATATGATTTAAATAACACTTCACTGATATAGAGAGCTGTGAGATTCTTTAATTAATTACTTACACTTTTTAACACGTAAACTTATTTTTCGTCTCACACGAATACGTATTAAATTTCTCGAGGACACATTTTTGCGTCTGGTTAGTAACGCTGTCTGCAACCAACTGACAAGATTTCTAGCGTTTAAACTTGTAAATCTCTGTATTTCATGTCTCTGATTGGCTATTCCTAGTCCAATAGAATACCTTCATTTAACTAAAGCTTTTTCTGGTTGTTGATTCGCTATTTTTACTTTCTCTACTACGTATAGTAAGTAGGGGAAGTATTGCATTCCACCCAAAAATTCGATACCGAGATTTCACCGGAAATACATGTTTTGAGAGCCCCAGAATCCAAAAAAAGCATTTTTGGAAACATGTCCGTGTGTGTGTCAGTGTGTCTGTGTGTGTGTGTGTGTGTGTGTGTGTGTGTCTGTGAAGAGCATAACTCAGAAACGAACAGTCGGATAAACACCAAACTTGGTATTTAGGTCCAGTATCTTCCAGGGATGCGACACGAAGGTTTTCAAGAAAATCCCCCACCCCAGATTACCCTTTACATGAAAGATTTTTCGAAAATTTCAATTTTCTCAAAAATGGCTCTAACGATTTTGATTAAAATATCATATGTTTAAGATATTTTCATGACAAATAAACCGTATATCTTGAATTTTCTGGGAATGTCTCCAAAAGTATTCTTCATTGTGAACGACTTTTGCATAACTGGTAAACCATAAGAGATAGACAAAATCTTACTGCACAAAAAATGTTGATCGCGTTAAAATACACAATTCATGTCATATACATTTTTTTGTTGAGTGAACCATTTTCGAGATATTGCTTGTTATTCCCTTAAATTTTTTAATACTTATTTTCTCAAATGGGAATTCGTTATTCATTTTTTTTGTCTTAGATATGCAAAGAGGATTAATCTGTGGCAAAGAGAATGGTGCTGCACCTAGCAACCACCTATTAAGAGATATGTATGTGCTCAAAGGCTACTGTATTTCTATGTTGCTCTTGTAAATATATATTCCCCTTACATCTACAAGAAAATTAGCAATAAGATAGACTCTGCAAATGTTTATCTCGATGAACATGAAGTAGATGGAGAATAAGCGTTTGTAAAAATAGTTTGTACAAGAGTAGAGAAAGTCATGTGAGTGTAACACATCAGATTTTTTTAAACTGTCTCAGCATTTACATTATTGTTGCTCCTATAGTGACTAATAGCATTTAAACTTTCAAACTCATTATTGCCTCAAGGTTACCTCATTGTTGGCAACTTTTAACCTATTATTCTCACAGCTCCTACATTATTAAATTACGTAATACATTTACATAACATTATTAAACATGTTTACAATAGTATAAGCATATGCAATGACTGTTACATACACATATTGCTTTAAGGCGGGCTGTTATTGAATTATATATTATATAATTAGACTGAAATCATTTAAGTGTTAAAAATACTGCCTCAACATATACGACGTTTATGTAAAAATGATTTTTGTTTTATTGAGGAGTCTCAAAGCGTGTCTCTGCAGTGAAATATCGTAAAAAGTTATCAAAAAAGAAATGCGTGCGGGACGAGGTTGAAACTGCCGGTGCCAAACTCTAACCTGTTGAAACTAATGTAGTGAACGCGTTCCAATTAAAATATGCTGTAGCGGATGCAGCACGTACAAAGTTGTGGGGAAAAAATATGCGACGCTATTCTTTTTTTCCTTCCCCTGTGATAACTGTGACCTCTTTTCATTTAATGACGTTGCAGCACGTCAGAGGGGGAGCTAACAAATGAAACTCTTGCACTACTCGGCATCAAGAGTATCGTTATGACATTGTTCCAGCGGTCTACTTGTCAATTAAAAGTGTGAATTTAGCAGCCCATTGTACACGGCACAATAAAAAACACAGCCCCTCACTCTCTTTTTTAGGCTTAGACAACACATTTTATTTCGTGTTACAAGTCTGCCGGAGAACGTCGTTTGCGGTAGGGGAAAGGTAAATTGGGGGAAGATGAATCTCTTTGTGCACGCCATATAAATCTAACAAGAACTGCACATAGGTGCTTTTGTCTCATCTGTGCGAGATCTTGTAAAGAAAGGGTGCAAGAAAAGGGAACCACGAACCAAATAAGCATGAAAAGAATGAAAAAGAAACAAATGAAAGAGCACTTGTAGGTGCTATTGGCGACACTTGATGGTACATGTAGGCAGGACTTATGTAATGGTCTGCTGTGGTTTCCTAGACATGGCGGGGTAGTTATACTTGTCGACGTCATGTTTTTGTATCTGCGCCTCTGCCCACACTGCACTATATCGCGTATCACGCTTAAAGAAGGCGCACTGTTGCCTTATATACGAGGGCGGATTGATAAGTCCATGACTTTGACGACAGATAGCGTTCTAATCACAGGTTTCTTGTTTGCACCCAAGTCTTACATCTATTCTGGGTATAGTCGCGGAAATTTGTTGTCATTTGTTTCTTAGAACATTGTTGAGAGCGTCTAAAATAAGCAGATGTATGATTCACAAGTGGTTTACAGAATTTCGATGTGGCCGTTCGAGCACAAGAGTTGCCGTGCGCACAGGACGGCAGGTTGAAGTCGCAACAGAGGAAATGGTGACCAAAGTTCACAATATTGTGTTGGAAGACCGTCGAGTGAAAATCCGTGAGATAGCCAAGACCGTAAACATCTCGAGTGAACGGGTGTATAACATTCTGCACGAATTTTTGTGTATGGGAAAGCTGTCAGCGACGGCTCACAGCTGAGAACAAGCGGAATCGTGTGACCATTTTACAGGGAAGTTTGAACATGTTCTAGCTCAACCCAAATGCATTTTTGCGGCGGTATATCACGGTTGATGAAACTTGGATCCATTAGCAAACAACAATCAAAGCAGTGGATTTCCTTCGGCAAATTTACTCCAAAGAAAGCGAATACAACTCCGTCGGCAGGAAAAATCATAGCAGCTGTTTTTTGGGATTCACTAGGGGTGATAGACATCCGCTACCCGAAAAAGGGTAAAACGATCACAGGTTCATATTATGCGGCAATGCTGGATCAGTTTCACGAGGAATTCTCTTCCATTTGGTGAAGAGAAAAGTTCTTTCACCAGGATAATGCACTAACACAAAAGTCAGTCATTGCCATCGCAAAATTTGCGGAATTGGGCTATGAACTGCTACCTCACCCACCATATTCTCCAGATTTGGCTTCGAGCGACTTCTTCCTCTTCGCAAACCTAAACAATTGGCTCGCTGGGAAGAAATTCACGTCCAGTAAACACATCATGGCAGAAACAACCTCATATTTTGCAGAGTTTGCAAAATCATATTTTTTGGAAGGGTTAAACAAATTGGAGAAACGTTGGACAATGTGTATTGAATTGAAAGGAGACTATGTTGAGAAAAAAATTGATTTTTTTAAAAAGTAATTGACTTAACAATCCACCCTCGTGTAGGCGAAAGTTGTTTTGCGATAACTATCCACGTGGAATTATGCAAACTTAGAGAACACCTGCATTTTACTTCGCTGTACTACTTGCACAAGCCTTGACACTACAACAGGTGTTCAAAATGGCGTGCTTCAGCTTCGATGACAACGTCGAGTAACCCTGGAGTTGCGCTGACGATGTCACAGGCAGTGACAATTCCTCTTCGTCTGGTACACAAGACATTTCATATGACCCCACAAGACAAAATCAAGTGGAGTCAGATCAGGTAAACGGGCTGGCCATGGAACCGAACCTTCTCTCCCTATTCATTTTTCAGGGAACGTCTGGTTAAGACATTTTCGAGCATGATGTGAAAAGTGAGCTGGGGCTCCATCATGTTCACGTACCACAAGTGGGATGTGTTCCAAGAACTTGGGAGTATGTGTCTCAGAAACACAGTGTACACTGCTCCAGTTAATCAGGGTGGAAGAAGAAATGGGCCTATTAAATCATAATTTAGTATGCCCGCCGACATGTTCACTACTGCAAATTTGTTTGATGGCACCTTGCAACTGTAGCGTGGGGATTTTCATCGTCCCACACGTGACTATTTCGACTTTTTAGCATGCCGCCTTTGGTGAAACAGGCCTCATCAGTGAAAAGTACACACACAGGCAACTGAGGATCGAATTATCAATACACAATCTTGAAGAGGAACACATGTGGCAGAGAGTGGAAACAGCGAGATTGCACTCAGAACGCTTCGAACGCAAAGGCGAGCGTTTCCTTCGACGTATCATAGCTTTTGATGAATCCTGGGTTGGAAGCTACCAACCAAAATTGAAGATACAATCAAATGAGTGACGACACAATGATTCCCCAAGGCCAAAAAAGTATCGGCAAGAACAGAATCCACTGAAAGCCATGTTGCTTATGATTTTGACGGCGCACTTGTCACTTATTTAGTTCCTGCGGGAAATCGTGTGAATGAAGCATATTACAGTTAGTTTCTGGAACACCATTTACGACCAGCTGTAGCTCGTAAACGTCCAAATCTCCTGAGTTCTCATGCTATTGTACTACATGATGGTCATCGCCCTCACATACCTGCTCCTGTGGTTAATTTATTTACCAGATGGAACTGGGAAATTCTGGAGCATCCTCCATACTCTCCATATATGAGTCCATGTGATTTTGTATTTTTCACGAAAATGAAATCACCACTTAGAGCAGTTGGCTATAGAACCAGACAGTTATAGCAGCAGTGGGTTCAAAGACGCGGGTGGCATATGTCGTCTCCCTGAAGTGTGGAGGCGAGTTATTCATGCTGGAGGAGATTACAGCAACAATGTGACTGTTCGAAATATGTTTTATTTGTTTATTTATTTTGAAAGTTTAAAGTCGCTTTAACATATTAGTCATATCGCAACTTTGCAAATTTTAAAATAAATATTTAACAACAAAACAATGAGGTTATTTAACATATGTACTGGTTAGTTTTAGACCATTAGAATTGAACTAGTATAAAATTGTGGCACTATAATAATCAAACTGATTGAACATTATATACTTTTATGTAAATATATGCTTTTGAAAAATTCAACTGTCTTAGGCTACATCGAATAGTTGAGTGCTGTTTGTAAATCGTTGGGTATCTGGTAGTGTTGTCTCCATTGATCGTATTGTGGACATTCCACGATTATGTGTTTCGTCCTTAACAGTATGTTACACTGGTGGGTGGTTGGTCCTTTGAAAGAAGATAACTGTGTATGGCCCATTCTCAGTCGGGATATTAAAACCTGATCTTGTCTGGGAAGAGAATTACTGGGAAGAAAAACTCGATGTTATACCACGGAGTTTGCTTCTCGTGGAGTCAACCCACTGTTGGTAGAGCTTCTTTTTAATGGTTGAGATAACATCGTGGGCTGGTGTAGTTATAGTTGGGTTCTTTTGCTGCCTGATTGGCCAATTCGTTGCCTTGTATTCCATACTAGAGACACTTGCTTTCCTTGCTTATTGACTATGACAAATTCAAATGTTGCCACTAATTACTGAATGACCCATGTATAAAAACAAAAGTCGATTACATCTTATTGCAAGGAATATACATAGATGGCCATGATGTAGCACATCAACAAACAGAAGACAGATTTTAAAAAGTGACAATCGATCCTGTGTTATATTTGTTTCTGCAGATGTAATGAAACAGTGTCAATAACCTTTATTATAATTCTATAGATGTATGTACTGAAGTTTCTGGAGGACGAAACCTTCTAATAACACTCGTGTAACAAAGATTTGTTTCATTGCTTTTGTATTTATGTTGTAATCAAGTTCGTTAGCAGGGCATATTAAATAATTGTATAAAGAAAGAAAACTGATAACATTAGAGATCAGTGAACCTATTCTCGATTGTCAGAGACTATGTGTCTTTTCTAAAGAGGTTAACTTGTGGGTCTGGGAGTGCGGAATATTATATCGTTGTATATGCTAAAGGTTTCTGCATTATGTGAAAACTATGTAGCTTTATGTTATTAAACAACTATGGGACCAAAAGATGGTACAAAGGTTTTATGCTTATACCTACTATAATTATGTAACAAGTAACTTGACCATTCCAACTGTTGATTGTTCCACCACCAAAGGGAACTTATAGACTATACAGCATTTCCAGAACTTGGAAGACTTTTTTTTTCGAGTGGAGGAGAAAATGATTTAGTCACTAACCCCAGCCCCGATGGGAGTCGGGACTGAGAGTGTGGGAATCTCCGAGCGTCGGCATACCCACTAAAAACTCCTCCACCGGATTGGAAGGAAAAGGTTTGCTACGGTACCGCCTAAAGCACCCGCGCAGTCCGAGGTGATGATTAGAACTGGGCCGCAGTGCGGTCGCCAGTGGAGTAAGGATGTGTGCTAGGAGACAGGCTTGACCAAGGCCCAGCCTGCCCCCTAGCGAAGTGAAGGAGAAGATAGTTGGGATTCCAGGTGGCAATGTGGTTAATGGCGTTTGGGTTTTCGGGGAGGATGTGGATGGGAAGAGGATTGGGAGGGGTGTGGCATCACATGGGATTCAAGGAAGTTGCGGATCAGGATGTAGGCTTCTTGTAGGTGGTCGTAGTGGCTGTTGAGTTCCCTGAAGTTCTTGGAGATTGAGTTGTTGGTGCTGGTCTGTAGCTCTCGAATCCCCGCAACTGAAGCGCCGAGGGCGCCCAGTCGCGAGGACCGGTCGTCGCTATCGTCGGTGTATGGCTCGACAAGGTGGCTCTCGATTCTTCCCAGCTTGCGCTGGGTCGACGCGAGGAGACCATCTTCGTCTTGGAGCTTGTTGATCTTGTTGGTGAGAGCAGTGATCACCCTGGACGAAGTTCGCTGCTTGGCCTCCACGGCCGAAAGGCGCGTGAAGGTTGCACGGCTCAGCTCAGCCAGTTGTGAGGTGAGGTCCTGTATGCCTGCCTGTATGGCTGACAGGAGGCGTTGAAGTCCATGGTGCGTAGTTTCGTCTATGAAGCCGCTGGTCAGGTGCTGAGCCCTCCCCGAGGGCTGCGTCAGGTGGTCTTCGGAAGTTGCTGGTGTCGCTGTTGGTTCTGGCGTCGTTGACGGTGCTGGTGTCGTTGAAGTTCCTGGTGTTGTCTTAGGTCTTGGAGGTTGTCTGCTCCGGGGATACAGGGGGCAATGTGCCTGTCCTGTGAAGTATGTGTTCCCGGAGCAGGTGGCGCAGAAGCGTCGGCGTCGTCTGAGGTCGTGTTGGGTGCAGGCCGACGTAAGGGAGCCTGACCCACAGTAGTGGCATCTGGGCGCAGCGTTGCAAGCTTCTGCTGTGTGCCCAAAGACACAGCAGCGTCGGCAGGGCACCGGACGATCACCCCTTGTGGCCTCTGCGCGCAGGGTCCTCCCAAGGAGAGGTAGACCTGTGGCTTTGGCCGCTTCCACGTCCGATGCGGCTCCCAGATGCAGGCGGACCAGCAATGTTGGGCCTCTTGCAGAAGAGATGCGTGAGGCCCGTATTGCCGAGCGCCAGTGTTGTTGTGCCGCTTCCAGCACATAATGAGGTGGCACGTCTCTTGGCACACCACAGATCACGACGCTATAGCGTCCATCTATCTGCGTGTGCGCCGGCGGCGATTGTCGTCCCAGTTCAGATGCTGGGCGAGCGGATGGTGGCGTAGGTGGGTTCTCCGGCGGTGAAGAGGCAGAAGTAGCGGTGACTGGCCGCTGGGCTGCATTCATGGGAGAAGCCCGGTCAGTAACTGGCGGCATCTGCGTCGTGGCGGTGGCCATCTTCGGCCTAGAAGGCTTAGTGGCCGGGGCAGCTACTGGCGGCGTCTGCGTGCTCGTTTCCCGAGGAACCGAGGCGGCGGCGGTCTGCGTCGCAGTACAGGCCAACTTCGGCCTAGAAGGCCGAGAGGTCTGTGTCGCAGTGGATGTCAGTTTCGGCTTTGGAGGCCGAGGCGATTCTGAATGGGCCGGCTCGGGAAAGGGGGCGGAGCCTGCTGCGGCCCGCTGCTCCCTCTGTAGTGGCGGCGGAGGTTCGGCGGTTGCCGGTGGGTCTGCGGTGAAGCCTGTGTCCCATTGTCGTGCCCAGTTGTTCCTATCGCTTGGAAGACTGTCGGGGGAGGTTAAGGAAGTCAGACGTTCCGACCGATGTTTTACATCCTTTTGTGTAAATATCAGGAGATTTTTCATTCGTTATTAGGAAGAGCCGGGGCTGTAAGAGAGGGTAAAGGGGAGGATACACCAATCATTGTACAATAACATCATAAAGAACGCGGGTGGTAAATGAAATTAATTTGTCACTAGAGTTTAAAAAGCTAACCCTGCAACGTTGCGTGCGCCAGCTAGTATACAAGGGCGACACTGAAAATGTTTAGAAAATCAAACTAGGATCAGTTTTAAAAAATCTGATGTGTTACACTCACATGACTTTCTCTACTCTTGTACAAACTATTTTTACAAACGCTTATTCTCCATATGCTTCATGTTAATCTTATTGCTAATTTTCTTGTAGATGCAAGGGGAATATGGTAGGCTTTAAGCGATAGTCAAATGTTTTAAGAACTGGTTGCTATGTGGAGTATTCCATTCTCTTTGTATGTCCAGGACATAAAAAAATGAATAACGAATTTGAGAAAAAATATATAAGTATTGGAAAATTTAAGAGAATAACAAGCAATATCTCGAAAACTGTTCACTCAACAAAAAAATGTATATGACAAATTGTGTATTTTAACGCGATCTACATTTTATGTGTAGTAAAGGTTTGTCTATCTCTTATGGTTTACCAGTTATGCAAAAGTCGTTCACAATGAAGAATACTTTTGGAGACATTCCCAGAAAATTCGAGATATACATTTCATTTGTCATGAAAATATCTTAAACATGATATTTTAATCAAAATCGTTAGAGCCATTTTTGAGAAAATTAAAATTTTCGAAAAATGTTCCATGTAAAGGGTAATCTGCGGTGGGGGATTTTCCTGAAAACCTTCGTGTCGCATCTCTGGAAGATACTGAACCTAAATACCAAGTTTGGTGTTTATCCGACTGTTCGTTTCTGAGTTATGCTGTTCATAGACACACACACACACACACGGACATGTTTCCAAAAATCCTTTTTTTGGATTCAGGGGGTCTCAAAACATATATTTCCGGTGAAATCTCGGTATCGAATTTTTTAGTGCAATACAATACTTCCCCTACTTACTATACGTAGTAGAGAAAGTAAAAACGATCTCTTTTGAATTCGCGTACCAATTATGAGTTGTTGTCTTAGATGGTACTTCTTCGCCAAATGCATTTATAAGCCCATCTTTACATTTTTTAGGCGTTAATGAAGGTTTAAAATAGTAAAAAGTCAAAGCCCGGAAGTGTTCTCTAGTAAAACTCATTTTTGAGTAAACACAAAATATTTAAATGATGATAATCAAACTGTTAGAGCAAATGCAACAAACTACACGGCAATAAGCTCACAAAACATTAGAAATTAGCTGTCAAATATAAACAAAATTTCATTTGTTTTTAGACACACATCATTCTAAAAACTTTAGTATCGCCCTCGCATTATACTTCTCCCATGTTCGTTTTGCTTTGCGACGTAAAAAGCGATAGTGTATAATTCGCTAACGCAAATGTTGTACTGTCCACTGCAGGGTTATCCCAGTGACTACACCCTATGGATTTATGGAGCAAATCAACTGGTGTATAAACTCCCTCGAGCTCAATCCGGGGTTGAAATCTGTAATTGCTGCACCCATTAACAGAAGCTCGCACTAGTTAAAGCCTGAGGACCCTGCAGCCATTCCATATTAGTGGCTGTCGCCAGGTCCTCGCAGGACCTTGTGTGTATTCTCTACCTGATACGGACTTCTAACTTTTTAATTTAGCCCTCGATATGACGTGCTACAATCCATAAATGTTTTTAACTAATTTAGATACAAATAATGTAGGTGCAAGACTCAGACCTTGCACGCCCACACGAGTTTCAATAAACTTTGAACTACATTGCTCGCATTCTGGAGGTGCCTGCTTCGAATCTCGGGTCCTTTTTTTCGTGGTTTTCACAGATCGGTAGGAGAATGCAGGGACGGTTCCTATTCTACTAAGAACTGTTATTTTCCCAACATTTCCATTTGTTTGAGAGTTGCAGGACCAGGCGACGGTTGTACGGTGGAGTTTGCGGTTGCAAAGGATTTCTCTCTGGCACTTGGGTGGTCAGAAAACGCCCCCTTTCTGTGGGATGCTCATTCCGGGGGCCTGCGGGGTTGACGATGCTCTCGGTACCAGGTGTGGTGTCACTCTGGAATAGTTAGAGGCCTCGTCTTTGCTAGCGCGTATCTTCGTCCGGATCTCCCCTTCATCCCTACCTCCCACGAGTCATGTAAGACAAGTGGTGTGCTTTATGAGCTCCAGTGGCTGAGAATGCTCTCTATTTGACTTTGTTATCCTTGACCGCCATTCTACCAGTTTCAATTGTTTATTATTTAGGCTCTATAAGTACGAGAGCTGATCAATAAAGACAGACTAACTTTCTCCTATAGCTTCCTTAATACTTTCCTGTCTCTACCATAAGTATTTGAAAAGAGCAGGGTTTCATTAATAATGTCCATAAGCGGCAGCCTTCTCGCATTGGTAGGTTGGTAGTAATGCTGTACATTGTTGACTACTTGAATTTTGCATACCACAAAATGGAGGTGACACGAGAGGAGCAATACAGCGCAATAAATTTTGTTTTCGTTTAAATCGTACAGCCTCTGAAACTTTCAAAAAGCTGAAGCAAGCATACGTGAAGATGCAGTACCTCGTGCTACAGTGTTTAGATGGTTCAAGAGCTTCAAAGAAGGGCGAGAAAGGTGGGCCTGGTGTTTTGGAATGGAATGGTTCACCAGTATGCAGTTCTCCCAGT
Source organism: Deroplatys truncata (assembly GCA_030765065.1). Lineage (NCBI taxonomy): Eukaryota > Metazoa > Arthropoda > Insecta > Mantodea > Mantidae > Deroplatys > Deroplatys truncata. Next base: position 12,191,234 of record CM060987.1, read on the forward strand.
GTTACAATACCTCGGGTAACGTCGGAAGACTTTAGGCTAGTTGTGCGGAGAGCGGCGCTGTCGTGCTGGCACGAGGAGTGGTTGGCCCTCCGCGGAAACAAGCTTAGAGTAGTGAAGTACATTCCCATAAACTGGGTAACTTCCTCTCGCGTATCTGGTCGTGAGGAGTTGATTTTGGCTCGGTTGCGTATTGGTCACTGCAATTTTAAGCACAGTTATATTTTTAAGGGCGACCCTACTTCTATTTGTCCGTTTTGTGGCGAAGGTCACGTGTTGCTAGAGTGTATTGCTCTAGCACATCATCGGGACTCTCTGCAACTGCCGAAGAGTCTTGCGGAGGTCTTAGTGGATCACAGGAAGCGCTTGATACGATTTTTAATTTTGTTTCGAAAGTAAATTTCCAAATGCGGATTTAGTCATTTTAATAGGTGTTTTATACTGATCGGTTTAGTTTTATGTATATATATATACATATATCTATATTTATATATGACGTGCTATATTTCTATATTGATATTTGTTTCTGGCTTTTGCTTTGATTCTATTTATTTATTACTTTCTCTACTACGTACAGTAACGAACAACCGGATAAACAGCAAACTTGGTATTTAGGTTCAGTATCTTCCAGAGATGCGACACGAAGGTTTTCAAGAAAATCCCCCCACCACAGATTAGTCTTTACATGGAACATTTTTCGAAAATTTTGATTTTCTCAAAAATGGCTCTAACGATTTTGATTAAAATATTATATGTTTAAGATATTTTCATGACAAATGAAATATATATCTCGAATTTTCTGGGAATGTCTCCGAAAGTATTCTTCATTGTGAACGACTTTTGCATAACTGATAAACCATAAGAGATAGACAAAATTTTACTACACAAAAATGTAAATCGCGTTAAAATACACAATTTATGTCATATACATTTTTGTTGTTGAATGAACCATTTTCGAGATATTGCTTGTTATTCCCTTAAATTTTCCAATACTTATACTTTTTCTCAAATTCGTTATTCATTTTTTTGTCCGGGTAATACAAAGAGAATGGAAGGCTCCACATAGCAACCAGCTCTTAAAACATTTGACTGATGTTTAAAGCCTAACATATTCCCCTTGCATCTATAAGAAAATTAGCAATAAGATTAACATCTCGATATCTCGATTAACATGAAGCATATGGAGAATAAGCGTTTGTAAAAATACTTTGTACAAGAGTAGAGAAAGTCATGTGAGTGTAAAATATAGGATTTTTTATTCAGCTTTATCTCTGGCGTTTGCCATGATCTTTCTTAGAAGGGCGCTAATGATCTAGAAGTTGAGCGCCCTTAAACAAAACCAACCAAGCAACCAACATGGTAAAGTATTTATTAGAAAACCATGCAAGAAAAGAGCTGAAAGCTTACTTAAATGTAACAGACTTCACTGAGAACAGTTATTGTGTTTATCATAGGACAAGCTCCTGTGAAAAAAACACCTTAACACACTGGAAGTGTTTCAAGATAACTTAAATTGCAGATTGTGCAAGAATGAAACTGAAACAGCCCAGCACATAATATGCTCCTGTGAGGCTTTGGCTCAGAACCAGAAGAATTTGAAAGCATGTCTGTTATGAGACTGTATTACTTGGTAAAGGGTGCACGCATAATGGATTGACTTTAAAACGATATAGATAGCACATTGCGTCCGGAGCAATGACGGAAATCTGTAGCGAACAAGACAAGAGACTTCCCTGTAAAGCAATACTGGATTACGAACTCAATTACAGCTATTCAAAGGGCATGTCACAGAAAATTTGGTGTTCGGAATCCTCCCCAAAGAAACATAATACTGGGACTGGTAAACAAATTGGAAACAACTGGATCTATGGTGAGTGAAAAAGGCAAAACTCGTTGTGTCCACTTTTGTGACTGCGCGTCGCAACGTAATGAAATCGCGTCGAAGAAGCGTGTTGTTCATTTTCAGTCGCTGCTGGTGGTGTATCCCTGATCCTGATTTTTAACTTTTCCATATTATAGTGTTTGCCATATACGAAGAGGTTACTAAACTGCAACCTTGATATTTTCCCGCTATTATGGGATAAGTCACTAATATCTGGTGATCTTTGTGTTGTTAGGCTCCACTCATAACAGGCAACTCCTCCGTAAATACGCACCTGTTACATGTTGTCGCAATTCTCAATGGCTAGTGTTATCTTATTTGTTGAGCGCCTCTTGTTTTATTATTTTAAATTTGGGTTCTTTGTCCTCCGGCTAGCTATTAGAACTCAGTCGACCAAGTATCTCTAAGCAGGGCGTGTAAACGGAAAGGACTCGTTGCTAAAAGATAACACTGATAAAAAAATTTGAATCTGGACTTTTATCGCCGTCACAGTTAATTAATAATTCACATATTTAATCTTTATACACGCCTGATTGAAACTGTGATATTTCCGAATGTATTACTCGCGCAAAACTTCTGGAATCGTGACCTTGATTGCCATCCCAGCTGCCGAGCCCAGGAATGGTTTATGTTTAGCTTTATCAACGAAAGCGATATAATACCTTTGCTTACTCACAGTGCGTAACACATACAGTCTGCATAGAAAGTGTCTGCATCTGGTTGTAATTTTAAAGAGAGCTGCAGTATCTAAATAGTACTTATTTTATATTTGTTATATTTGTAACCATGGCTCCTATGTTTTCAAAGTTAAGTGGTAAGGTGTTACGTAGTCAAAGTAGGGAAATAATTGCAAATGTCATCAACTTCATGAAGCAAGAAGCAGAGATGAAGGAAGAAATTATATCCGAGTTCCACAAAAGCCTTATGAGAGTGAAAGAAAGAGTAGTCAAAGCAACTGGTGTTTCACCGAGTTCCGTTTCCAGAGTTCTCAAAGATAAGAGAAAAAACATATGGATGAAAGAGTACCATTTGACACACCTGGGAAGAAACATAAGGTCCCTAAACGTATTAAAGAAATAAAATAGACGATTTTGAATGCGTCATTCGGCGCACGATTCACAATTCCTATGTGGAAGAAAAACTGTGCTAACAAAAAGCAGATTGCTCATCCAGCTGAAAGACAGCAGAAACTTTCAAGGTGGTGCTACAAATCTCAGAAAAATTATTAAAGATTTAGGGTTCAAATGGAAGAAACCGAAATCAAATAGAAGAGCTCTAACAGAAAAGCAAAATAAATAAATAAAATAAAAAAATAATAATAAAATAAAAAAAAATAAAAATAAAAAGTAAATGTTGCCATGATAGCTTAGTCGGTTAGAGCAACGGCACGGAAAGCCTAAGATCCGTGGTTCAAATCCCGGCTATGGCATTGCATTTTTCAGTCTGATTCTACCTTTCCAAATGACTAATTTTATATGTACTTATATCAGTGTGTACTTATATCAGCATCAATTTTCAAGGTGGTGCTACAAATTTCAGAAAAATACTATAATGTATGAAGATGAGTCATACATACACAGCAGTCATACACATCTAAAAGTTGGAGTGACGATAGCGAATTAGGTTTCAGGCACCTGCTGCCAAAGGGCAAATACTTATTGTCGTTCGTGCTGTTGGAAAGATCGGCTTCGTTCCAAATGCCCTTCTTTTACAAGTCGCAACAAACAACAGGAGATTTTCATCAAGAAATGAATACAGAAAATTACATGAAGTGAATCAACGCCATGTTGATACCTAATATGCCTGCTGGGTCTGTTCTGGTCATCGAGAATGCTTCACAATGCGTCAACACTCAATTGACAAACCACCTACCTCAACTTCCTTGAAAGAAGAAATGAGAGCTTGGTTACTTAGACATAATAAAGCTTTAGATGAAAGCATGAGTAAAACAAAGCTATATAACTTAATTAAAGCCAACAAACAGCTTCAGAAGTCATACATACTTGACCAGATAGTAATACAACATCGCCATAATGTACTTAGACTCCCATTGCATCACCCAGATCTAAACCCAATCGAATTAATCTGGGCTGATATCAAAAAATGGGTGGCATGCAGAAATATCACTTTTAAATTAAAATATGTGGAGCAGTTATAACGCCAGCAATTTGCTGAAATTGGAAGGCCAGAATGGGAAAATGTATGTCGACATGTTGAACAAATTAAGAATCATTATTTCGAAAAATACGGAATTGCAGAAAATCAAATAGAAAGAATTCTCATGCAGGATAATGGTGCAGAAAGTAGTGACAGCAGTGATGACGGCAATAATGTGAGTGATTCCGCAGAAGAGGAAGGGTTGTTAGATGTGGAAGAATTGGAGGCAATGATTGACAGCGTTTTTTATATTAAGCGCTTTTTACAGCGTGGATTTTAATATACTGTATATAACTAAGTTTATCAGCGCAACACAGTGCATAACCGGTGTGGATATTTGACGATGACTGTCCCACGCACTCCTGCAGCATGCAGTCGACCGGTCACCATCTGATCTGGTAAGCAACTCGCATCATAGCTCTCATTAAGATTTTCACGTGTCTAGAACTGTTGCGCCGATTATAACTACAGTCGTTTTAGTTGCCGCACGACAATTACTTCGCGTAATTCACATTTTGTAACTAACTTTGCGACGTGCACCTCGTGAGAGATTATTCCGAACTGCGATATTTCCGAATGTAACTATAGTCGTTTTAGTTGCCGCGCACCAATTACCTACTTCGCGTAATTCATATTTTGTAACTAACTCTGCGACGTGCACCTCGCGAGAGATTCTTCATAACTGCGCGACACTTGCTTATGGCTCGAGAATATATACTCCTTCACCTCGAATTACTTAACATTATAATATAGCTGCTATTGGTTACCAAATTGCGCCCACTTTAGCGTCTGTTTTGGTCAGCCAATCACTACTACTAACATATATGCTCTAGGGAAGATATTCCCTCCATTTCTAAAAAAAGGCACGCTACCCTGACGTCATTTGTTTGTCTCTTCTTAGTGATAAACAACTCACCCCCTCGGTTTATTCTTACCCACTTCTATTGTCAGTTTCAGTGGCCGTGTAAAGTTATTTCCTAACAATACTTATAGCTAACAAACATCTAAAATCCTGAACATACAATAATATTAATTTACACTACAATCACTTTGGCATTCACAGCATGTTATGATATAAAATATTGCCTCAATGTGTTGGGAAGGTTAGGTATATTGTCGGCAACTGTTTTTGAGATTTTGTTCAAGTCAACGTGAAAATGGAGTACAGATTAAATGAACGACCGTTCATCTAGGCTTTCGCTTGTGAGCTTGTCCTGTAAGAAATGCAATGATTGTTCTCAGTGAAGTCCGTTACATTTAAGTAAGCTTTCAGCTTTTTCTTACATGGTTTTCTAATAAATACTTTACCATGTTGGTTGGTTGGTTTTGTTTAAGGGCGCTCAACTTCTAGATCATTAGTGCCCTTCTAAAAAAGATCATGGCAAAGGCCAGAGATAAAGATCAGTAGCGTTTGTAAAAATGGTTTGCACAAAAGTTGAGAAAGGCATGTGCGTGTAACACATCAGATTTTTTTTCAATAAATGCTCGCACACGTCAAATTTAATATTTAAGAAACAACATTTTCAGCCATTATTGTATAGGATATGTCCCAATTAACAAAAGTTTTAGATGGTAACTATTAATTGTCTTTCTCTTTTCGTATTTAGTTACATGAATAATTTTGTTTGCTTTGTACAAGAGGTTTTGTTGCTATGAGAAGAGTTTAATTTTTGGTTTATTCAACAATTTTCTCCCCAATTTACACAACTACTGTAACAAATTAAATTCCAATCGCTCGAAACAGCCTTTTCTTTCTTCCGCTACTCACTGGACAGTCGAACACAAGACCTCTCTAATCTCTTACGGTAGGAAAGGGGAGGAGAGTTTCTGTCACAGTATCTGAAGTCACCTACACTCCGTGCGGTAGCACGATTGCTCTGTTTACTTACTAAAACCCCTCAAGCTGCTGATCAGTGACTGTAGACGCCTATAAGAACTGATATTCAGTCAAATGCGCTATGCCAGGGGGAAATAACATCAGGAATTATATTCCGAAACTCAGTGTTTCACCACATATAAACATTAATTAAAATAAATTTCAATCAGTGTAGAGCTCTACTTTATTTTTATTTATTTTTGTCTGTCTGGATAATATCACAGATCTCCTAATAATTAACCGTGACACTATTCGCATACTGGCGCTTTAACAAAAAGCACTCTGTGTAATGAATTGAAAACGCGCAAAGTATTCAGGACCGAATTCCTACATACCTTCGTGATTGATTTTTACAGTGCTGTAGTGGATTGCACCCCTGTCGCGGTTTTCCCCAGCCCCTCTTTTAAAATTTGTCGTGTTAAAAATGGATACCATCACAGAGAGTTGTTTCGTGTTAAAGCATGATGATAATGAATTTAAGTGTAAACAATAAATTCAGGTAAAACATAACAAAATCCTCCTCCGTGGTCAAGTGGTTAACTGTATTCACCTATACAGGATCTTTGTTAAGTAAGGAATAATGTAAATACATAAAACGAAGTATTTCTACTTTTTCTATGAGACAGTATTTTAATACCTGAATAATTTCAATTGTATTTTATAATAAATAAATTCAGTAACAATAAACAATATGTATGTAATAATTATTTAAAATGTATGTAACAGTCATTTCAAATGTTTATTACCTTTTCTACTACGTATAGCAAGTACGGGAAGTAGTACGATATTTCACCGCAAATACATGTTTTGAGGTCCCCTGAATCCAAATAAAGCAATGTCCATGTGTATGTGAACATGATAACTTAAAAATTAAAAGTCGAATAAATACAAAACTAGATATTTGGGTTCAATATCTTCCAAAGATGCGACATGAAGCTTTCAACAAAATCCTCCCACCGCAAACTACCCCTTACATGGAGCTTTTTTCGAAATTTCTGGTTTTCTAAAAAATAGCTAACCATTTTTATTAAAATACAACATATTAAACACCTTTACATGACAAATAAAACGTGTATGTTCAATTTTCGGGAAATAGCCTATGAAGTCCTATTCATTCGGAAGGAATTTTGTATAACCTTATATAACTGGTAAACGTTAAGTGATAGACAAAAACGTATCACACATTACACTAGATCTCTCTAAAACATACAATTTATTTAATATAAGTTTCTTACAGTACAGGCAGTTTCTAAGATATCCGTTATTAAAGGTTCAAATTGTTCATTTCTTGGTCATTCTCTTAAAGTCCCTTCAACATTCAGCTGTTTCTCGCGATGTCATGGAAACAGTAAGGAATTTTAAGACCAGCATATTGTCGTGACCTCTAAACACACTAGCTCAATGGGGGGTAGAGCGACTCGCAACTCGGGTACCGAAGAATCTAAAAGTTAATAATTTACATTATGCGAGGTCACGACGAGGGACGCAGCTAAGAGAAATGTGAAAAATATTAGGAAGTTCCTAACAGAAGTATTATCACATGGTGTGGATGAGGGAAGGGACTATCTACTATAGTAATTTAAACATAATGAGAATGGATAGCTAGTGGTTTTATTGATGTAAAGGGATTAAATTACCTCCTTGTTTCCTTGCCTGTCGGTGAGGACGCCATACTGCTGGTATGGACAGCGCGCACACACACAACTTGCCTCTAGCAGTAACTAGCCACGACTCAACTGACCCCCCACGCTCAACTCGTCGTGGTAACGCTAACTCGCTTATCCCCTCCACTATTTCGCAATACCCGATCCGGGCAGCCAGGTCACATACGTAACAATGCTCGTACGTCACAATATAGCGTACAGTTGTTAAACATTTGACTATCGCTGTTCTCTTTGTATCTATAACGAAATGTTTAATGTAGCTGTTTCTGTAAAGGTTTATTTGGATTAAAATGTACTGGATAGAGGGTACATAAAGTCATGTGACTGCATCAAAAATGCTCAGATACCTCAAATTTAACTTTTAAAGGAAACTTTTACAAAGGATAAAAAAAAAAAGTCAGCAATTTTTTACACGTGAGACGTCATCGGCAAACATTTTAAATAGCAGCATATTATTACTTTCTCTACTACGTACAGTAAGTAGGGGAAGTATTGTATTCCATCCAAACATTCGATACCGAGATTTCACCGGAAATACATCTTTTGAGACCCCCTGAATCCAAAAAAAGCATTTTTGGAAACATGTCCGTGTGTGTGTCTGTGAACAGCATAACTCAGAAACGAACAGTCCGATAAACACCAAACTAGATATTTAGATTCAGTATCTTCGAAAATTTTGATTTTCTCAAAAATGGCTAACGATTTTGATTAAAATATCATATAACACGCCTATGTTATTAAACGTTGTAAATTACTGTACTGTAATAGTATATACAACAACTTATAGCCACGTTTTAATAGAATTTCGGCGTACTTACATAAACCAAACAATTACATAACTTGGGTTTCTTCTACACAGATCTTGGTCCTCTAAAAATAAAATCCTACACAAACAGATAACTCTTACACCAAAAATTGAAAAACAATTAAAATTTCCAGTTAACTGCTAAGGTAAGACCCAATACAGGATGATTTATGAAGAACTGACACATTTATTTCTTTAATTGTTTCAAAACGAGTTATGCTAGCGACAACTTATTATACCTGAAATGCAGAGGAATTTTGGCAGATTATTTACCTCTATAGCAAATGTTGAAAATGTCCTCCATCCTGCATAAGGCACAATTCAACATGTCGTTCCATGTTACTGGCCACTCGTTGGAGTTGAATCTCCTGTGTAATGTTGTGCTTCAGATCGTCCAATGTCTTTTAAGTAAGGGATGTCAAATCCAGGTTCTTGAAATTATCCGGTCGTCAAAGAAACTTGCAATTAGTGTCATGGATTCATTTGATGTATGGCATGTAGCGCCGTCCTGCTGAAAATATCCTTGACTCAGCCCTACATCGTCCACTTGCTCAGCAAACTCCATGAAAATCCGTCGGTATTCTGCAGTGTTCACATTGTTAAAAAAAAATTGGTCCCACTATTCTCTGTGCGGATATTGCGCACCAAACTCTGATTTTAACCGGGTGCATAGGTGCTTCATGAATAACATGTGGATTTTCGCTGGCCCAATAGCGTGAGTTATGTGAGTTCACATAGCCGGATAAATGGAACCATGCTTCATCTGTGAACCATGTGATGGACAATATGGCAGGATTTTGCACAATGAACTCCTGAAACCAACGACAATAATTCAGTCTTCTATTCTTATCTGGTTCCTGCAACTGATGGACAACCGTAATCCTATACGACTTTTGACCTGCACTTTTCACAGCTCTCTGACACATTGAGTAGCTGTACCCTGTCTCCTGCGACAAACGTCTTAATGATTTTTTGGGTGACTGATCCAGTCGTGCTCTTACGTTAACAACAACAACCGTGGGAAGCCTAGATCAAAGAGTTTCGCCTTTTTACTCACCACAGATCCAGTTGTTTCCAAATTGTTTACCAGCCCCAGTATTGTGTTTCTTTAGGGAGGATTCGGAACACCAAATTCTCTCTGGTATGCCCTTTGAGTAGCTCTAATTGAATTCGTAATCCAGTATTGCTTTACAAGGAAGAGTCGTTCATTTAATGTGCACTAAATTTTCACGTTGACTAGAAGAAAACCTAAAAAACGTTGCCAACACATGTAACAGGTGTGTATTTACGGAGGAGTTGCCTGTTATGAGTGGAGCCTAACAACACAAAAATCACCAGATTCTAGTGACTTATCCCATAATAGCGGGAAAATATCAAGGTTGCAGTTTAGTAACCTCTTCGTATATGGCAAACTCTATAATATGGAAAAGTTAAAAATCAGGATCAGGGATACACCACCAGCTGCAACTGAAAATGTTCAACACGCTTCTTCGACTTATCCACTGTCAGATTGTAAATGGCAAGCACTTTTAAAGCCTTTTTAAATCATTGAAATTTTAATTTGTTACCATAGTTGTGTAAATTGGGGAGAAAATTGTTGAATAAACCAAAAATTAAACTCTTCTCATAGCAATGAAACCTCTTGTACTAAAAAAATTATTCATGTAACTAAATAAGAAAAGAGAAAGAAAATTATGGACACACATCCTATACAATAATGGCTAAAACTTTTGTTTCTTAAATATTAAATTTGACGTGTCCGAGCATTTATTAAACAATTCTGATGTGTTGCACGCACATGCCTTTCTCAACTTTTGTACTAACTAGTTTTACAAACGCTTATTCTCCATATACTTCACGTTAATCGAGATATTAATATTATTGCTAATTTTCTTGTAGATGCAAGGGGAATATGGTAGACTTTAAGCGATAGTCAAATGTTTTAAGCGCTGGTTGCTATGTGGAGCATTCCATTCTCTTTGCATGCACAGGACAAAAAAAGAGAATAACGAATTTCCATTTCAGAAAAAGTATAAGTATTGGAAAATTCAAACAAATAACAAAAAATATCTTGGAAATGGTTCACTGGACAAAAAAGTGTCTATAACATAAATGGGTGTTTTAGGGAGATCTATATATACACTATGTGATCAAAAGTATCCGAAGACTCCCACAAACATACATTTTTCATCTTAGGTGCATCGTGCTGCCACTTACTACCTGTTACTCATTATCCGCGACCTCAGTAGTCATTAACACATCGTGAAACAGCAGAATGGGACGCTCCATGGAACTCACGGACTTCGAACGTGGTCAGGTGATTGGATGTCACTTGTGTCAGAAGTCTGTACGCGAGATTTCTACACTCCTAAACATCCCTAGGTCCACTGTTTCTGATGTGATAGTGAAGTGGAAACGTGAAGTGACATGTACAGCACAAAAGCGCACCTCGTCTATTGACTGACCGAGACCGCCGACATTTGAAGAGGGTCGTAAAGAGTAATAGGCAGACATCTATCCAGACCATCACATATGAATTCCAAACTCCATCAGGATTCACTCCAAGTACTATGACAGTTAGGCGTGAGGTGAGAAACCTTGGATTCCATGGTCCAGCGGCTGCTCATAAGCCACACATCACGCAGGAAAATGCCAAACGACGCCTCGCTTGGTGTAAGGAGCGTCAACATTACACGATTGAACAGTGGCAAAACGTTGTGTGGAGTGACGAATCACAATGTGGCGATCCGATGGCAGGGTGGGGTATGGCGAATGCCCGCTGAACGTCATCTGCCAGCGTGTGTAGTGCCAACAGTGAAATTCGCAGGTGGTGTTATGGTGTGGTCGTGTTTTTCCTGGAGGGGGCTTGCACTCCTTGTTGTTTTGCGTGGCACGATCACAGTGCAGACCTACATTGATATTTTAAGCACCTTCTTGCTTCCCACTGTTGAAGAGCAATTCGGGGATGGCGATTGCATCTTTCAACACGTTCGAGCACCTGTTCATACTGCACGGGCTGTGGCGGAGTGGTTACACGACAATAACATCCCTGTAATGGACTGGCCTGCACAGAGTCCTGACTTGAATCCTATAGAACACCTTTGGGATGTTTTGGAACGCTGACTTCGTGCCAGGCCTCACCGACCTACATCGATACCTCTCCTCAGTTCCGCACTCCGTGAAGAATGGGCTGCCATTCCCCAACAAACCTTCCAGCACCTGATTGAAAGAATGCCTGCGAGAGTGAACGCTTCATAAGGCTAAGGGTTGGCCAACACCATATTGACTTCCAGCATTACCGATGGAGGGCGCCACGAACTTGTACGTCATTTTCAGCCAGGTGTCCGGATACTTCTGATCACGTAGTGTATATGTACTTTTTTTGTAGAAAAATTTTCTATCTCTTACGGTTTACCAGTTATGTGAAAGTCATTCAGAATGAAGAGGACTTTAGGGGAAATTGCTTGAAAATTCAAGATACGAGGTTCTTTTGCAATAACAACATCTTAAACATGATATTTTTTATTTTTTTTATTCTATTTTAATTTACGTCGCTTTAACTCCTTGGTCATATCGAGAAGCATCTGTTGCTGGATATCGGTTAGAACGATATGTGATGGACAGTTAACCTTCTAGGTCTCATCCCTGTAACTCCTGCTTCATGCCGTGCAGATGGCATTAGGGTGCCGACCTCACACAAAAAGGCGGACAGTTAGTCTTCTAGGTCTCATTTCTGTAACCCCTGCTTCACGCTGTGCAGATGGCATTAGGGTGCCGTCCAATCTAACCGCCGCCTTCACACAGAAAGGCGGACAGTTAATCTTCTAGGTCTCATTCCTATAACCGCTGCTTCATGCTGTGCAGATGGCATTAGGGTGCCGTCCAGTCTAACCGCCGCCTTCATACAGAAATGACAGTTAGTCTTCTAGGTCTCATCCTGTAACCCCTGCTTCATGCCGTGCAGATGTCATTAGGGTCCTATCCTGTCTAATCGCCGACCTCACACAGAAAGGCGGACAGTTAGTCTTCTAGGTCTCATTTCTGTAACCCCTGATTCACGCTGTGCAGATGTCATTAGGGTGCCGTCCAATCTAACCGCTGCCTTCACACAGAAAGGCAGACAGTTATCCTTCTAGGTCTCATTCCTGTAACCCCTGCTTCATGCCGTGCAGATGGTATTAGGGTGGCGTCCAGTCTAACCGCCGCCCTCACACAGAAAGGCGAACAGTTAGTCTTCTAGGTCTCATTCCTGTAACCCCTGCTTCACGCTGTGCAGTTGGCATTAGCGTGCCATCCAGTCTAACCGCCGCCTTCACACAGAAAGACGGACAGTTAGCCTTCTAGGTCTCATCCCTGTAACCACCTGCTTCATTCCGTGGAGATGGCATTAGGGTGCCGTCCAGTCTAACCGCCGCCCCCACACAGAAAGACGGACAGTTAGCCTTCTAGGTCTCATCCCTGTAACTACCTGCTTCATACCGTGCAGATGGCATTAGAGTGCCGTCCAGTCTAACCGCCGCCCCCACACAGAAAGGCGGACAGTTGGCCTTCTAGGTCTCATTCCTGTAACCCCTGCTTCATGCTGTGTAGATGGCATTATAGTGCCGTCCAGTCTAACCGCCGCCCCTACACAGAAAGGCGGACAGTTAGCCTTCTAGGTCTCATTCCTGTAACCCCTGCTTCATGCTGTGTAGATGGCATTATAGTGCCGTCCAGTCTAACCGCCGCTCCTACACAGAAAGGCGGACAGTTAGCCTTCTAGGTCTCATTCCTGTAACCCCTGCTTCATTCCGTGGAGATGGCATTAGGATGCCGACCAGTCTAACTGCTTACATTGTCTATACCTAGATGGCATAGCATGCGCTATTAACACTTATTTTTTCATTTTACTATTGTTTTGACTTTAGGTGGAACTTTGGGTCGTGGTATTAAACATCCAATCGGCTATTTACCTTGGCGACTGAGAAAAACCACGAAAAAACCTCAGACAGATTGGTCGGCCCACGGGATTTGAACCCGGGACGTCCTGAGTGCGGGCCACAGACTTTACCGTTCGGTTATGTTATTTTAATCAAACTCGTTAGAAACATTTTTGAGAAAATAAACATTTTAGAAAAATGTTCCATGTGAGGGGTAGTCTGGAGTGGGAGAATTGATGGGAGATGGGAGTAACGTGTGCGACTCGTATTCGGGAAGTCCCGGATTCGATCCTCGGCGACCGTTCAATCTGACCTATTGGTTTTTCGTGATATCCTTGGGGTCTGAATGCTAGGGTGGTTTTTTCTCTATCACGATTTTCTTTCCATAATTTACGTTTCATTCCGTTTGCTTCTCATATTTCAGGTATGTTTCTGGCGTATGGCGGTACTGGACAGATGGCGTGGATGCTTGCTTCAAGGAAAGAACACTTCCCATGGACACCGGAGAGCTGGTTTATTGATGTGTCGTTCATCGCTCATGTCTCGGCGACTCCAGCAGTGGGATAGGTCTGCAAGTTGGTAATGTTAGCGACTTCCGCGCATCTCTGTGGCCTGTAGCCTCCTGTGGTTCCTTCACTTCATCTCTTCCTCCTGGGAGTGGTAGCTGTGCAGGTTGGAGCATCGAGGTGTCCCCCTCCGTTGAGTCACCTACAGATATGTACTAGCCACAGTAAGGTTAAGGTTATAGCGCGGCAGTCCTTGTGGGCCTTGGCCTACCAAAAGAGATGCCCAAATCCTCATGGAGAGAGGATGTGACCATGCCTCCCCCAGTCTGAATGTTAAATTCCGTGACCTACAGAGCACTACCTACCGTAGTTCCTCAAACGCATTATGATACTGATTAGGTGCATCGCATTCAATCTGGAAACATTAGATGCCCGTTTGTGCTTGCGGATCTGGACGCTCTTCGAGAGTCTTTCCTCATCCCTCTCTCCCATGGGTCACAGTTGACGCACAAGGAACTGGCTAGACCCCCTCCGTTCGCGTACTTTACCATTATCTTTCATGCTTTCCCTACTCGAGGCTCGCTTTCAGGAGGTCTCGAGTTCAAATTCCGTCGGATTTTCGCGGTTTTCCCTGGTCAGTAGGGAAATGCAGTGGTGGTTCTTCTTCTACTACGAACTGCTACGAACTCATTTGTTTCAGGATTGAAGGACCGGGGAACGGCGGTTGGTATGTTGCGTCGGGACGGAGAAATTTGCGCTCTGGAAAGATTTCTTCACTGCTGGGGCTTCCTTTCTTCCTGAGAGCTTAGCGTCTATTCCTGTGATCCCCAGTTTCCGAGGGGCCCGCGTCAGGATAGATGACATGTTGGAATCGTTAGGCACCCCTTCCTTGTTAGCGCACATCGTCGTCCGGCTGTGGTCGGGTGTCCGCTTCCTCCTAGGGGTTACGTTGGAAACACAGCGCTCCCACTATGGTGCGATACTGCGCATCCAGTTACTGACCCCTCCGTATGACTACTACTAACAAGGCGAATGCCTGACGAGTTACATGAGCCGAAGAATCCGCAATCACATGGGCGAGCTCAAACACGTATTTCATGGCTGGGAACCCAGGACAGAGTAACCACATTAACGCGGAAGAGGTATTCACATATAAATGAAACAGTTGCAACAGCATACTTCAAAATATGACGTAGTTATGTGACGATCAACGCCGGAAAAAGTAGAAATGCAACAGTTTTACAATCTGTATTAGAAGTTATCAATTCATTATAAGTGGAGATTTAAATGCACGTGTAGGAAAGGTACCTATTCCAAATGAATGTACAACAACGAGATTAGAGATGAATTTAGACGATTCGTAGCCCTAAATCAGCTAAAACTAACAAATATATGTTTATTAAAGACGTCCATGGAAGAACCGAGGCCTTAGATCATTAATAGATTATGTAATAGCTAATAAGTTACGCCCCAGTAAATGTTACAGTACTTAGAGGCAGCAAAACAAATTTGGATTGCTACTTGGTGGTTTCAAAAATTAAGACACACACACGAAAAAGAAAATGCCCATGAAGCATGTCTCTTTGAGAGAGTTCTTATGTTCAGTAACGGAGGGGACTCGGCACATATCCAGAGGAGATATTGCACCTATGCCCAACGAGGGAGCAACTGCAAGGCGACCGTATCGAGAAGTAACAGTACAACAATTACAGTTTCCAGAAGGGTACATCCCGGCAGATCGGAGATGCCGTCCTGCCACACAGAGGGGATCAGTCCCTCAAAGGAGGTTCGGAGAAGCCGAGCAACAGAGTGTGTTCACACAGAGCACCGTTTTCTTCTGCCACGCTGCACCGAAACACCATCGCCGACACTTCCGATTCTGAAAGAAACCAACGGGATATAAGATGAATGGAACGAAATGGAGAGACAGGAAATTCGGGGCCTGAAAGAAACTACTCCAGCATTCGCCTGACGACCAGGGAAAACCCACGAAAAAATCCATTGGTCAGAGTGATTGGTTGCCAGAGATCGAACCCGGGACCTCTCGAATGCGGACCACAGAGTTATCAGAGTAGGACAACAAAATACATTACTGAAATACCTACAGAATGGAAACATATAATGCATACCATTACAAAATCTAAAAACTAAGTACGTATTGCGGGAGGGGAGGGAGGGATCAGATGTTTCATTCACATGACTTTCTCTACTCACTATTTACAAATTATTCTTACTAAAGCTTATTTTCTTTATCTACTTATTATAATCGAGATATTACACATTTCGTTACAGATACAAAGAGAACAGCGATAGTCAAATGTTTAACAACTGGACGCTATATGCTGGCCTTAAAATTCCATACTGTTTCCATGACATCGTGAGAAACAACTGAATGTTGATAGGGTTTGAAAAGTATTGAAGAATTCGAACCATTAATAACGGATATTTGATAAATGCTTGTATGTCAAAAAGTTATTTGAAATAAATTGTGTACTTTTAAGAGATCTACGTTTTCTGTGTGGTACGTTTTCATCTTACGCTTAACGTTTACCAGTTGTACAAGATTATATAAAATTGCTTCAGATTGAAGAGAGGTTGCCAGGCTATTCCCAGAAAATTTATAATATAGAATATAGAATTCATCTGGCTATATATTTAATATATAGTATTTTAATTACAAATGTTTGTCATTTTTTTAGAATATAAAAACTTTTAAAAAATGTGTCATGTAAAGGGTAGTTTGGGGTGCTGGTTTTCTTGAAAATCTTCGTATTGCATGTTTTGGAAGACACTGAACCGAAATACCACTTTTAGTTTTTGAGTTATACTGTTCACACACCCTCCCAACCACCCACACCCATCATTTTTACTTTCTCTACTACGTATAGTAAGTAGGGGAGATATTGTATTCCACCCAAAAATTCGAAACCGAGATTTCACCGGAAATACATGTTTCGAGACCCCCTGAATACAAAAAAATCTGATGTGTTACACTCACATGACTTTCTCTACTCTTGTAGAAACTATTTTTACAAACGCTTATTCTCCACGTGCTTCATGTTAATGGAGATATCGAGATGTCAATCTTATTGATAATTTTCTTGTAGATGCAAGGGGAATATGGTAGGTTATAAGCGATAGTCAAATATTTTAACGCTGGTTGCTATGTGGCGCATTCCATTCTCTTTGCATGTCCAGAACATAAAAAAATGAATAACGAATTTGAGCAAAAGTATAAGTATTGGAAAATTTAAGGGAATAACAAGCAATATCTCGCAAACGCTTCACTCAACAAAAGAAATGTATATGACATAAATTGTGTATTTTAACGCGACCTACATTTTTCGTATAGTAAAACTTTGTCTATCTCCTATGGTTTACCAGTTATGAAAAAGTCGTTCATAATGAAGAATACTTTTGGAGACATTCCCAGAAAATTCGAGATATACATTTTATTTGCCATGACAATATCTTAAACATATGATATTTTAATCAAAATCGTTAGAGCCGTTTTTGAGAAAATTAAAATTTTCGAAAAATGTTCCATGTAAAGGGTAGTCTGGGGTGGGGGGATTTTCTTGCAAACCTTCGTGTCGCATCTCTGGAAGATACTGAACCTAAATACCAAGTTTGGTGTTTATCCGACTCTTCGTTTTTGAGTTATGCTGTTCACAGACACACAGACACACAGACACACAGACAGACACACACACAGACATGTTTCCAAAAATGCTTTTTTTTTGGATTCAGTGAGTCTCAAAACATGTATTTCCGGTGAAATCTCGGTATCGAAATTTTGGGTGGAATACAATACTTCCCCTACTTACTATACGTAGTAGAGAAAGTAAAAAGCATTTTTGGAAACATGTACGTGGTGTCTGTCTGTGTCGGTGTGTGTGTCTGTGAACAGCATAACTCAGAAACAAACAGTCGGATAAACACCAAACTTGGTATTTAAGTTCAGTATCTTCCAAGGATGCGACACGAAGGTTTTCAAGAAAATCCTCCCACCCCAGAGTACCCTTTACATGGAAGATGTTTCGAAAATTTTAATTTTCTCAAAAATGGCTCTAACGAATTTGATTAAAATATCATATGTTTAAGATATTTTTATGACAAATAAAATGTATATCTTGAATTTCCTGGGAATGTCTCCAAACGTACTCTTTATTGTGAACTACTTTTGCATAACTCGTAAACCATAAGAGATAGACAAAAGCTTACTACACAAAATATGTAGATCGCGTTAAAATACACAATTTATGTTATATACACTTTTTTGTTGAGTGAACCATTTTCGAGATATTGCTTGTTATTTCCTTAAATTTTTCAATACTTATTTTCTCAAATGGGAATTCCTTATTCATTTTTTTTGTCTTGGATATGCAAAGAGTATTAATCTGTGGGAAAGAGAATGGTGCTGCACCTAGCAACCAGCTATTAAGAGATATGTATGTGCTTAAAGGCTACTGTATTTCTATATTGCCCTTGTAAATATGTATTCCCCTTACATCTACAAGAAAATTAGCAATAAGATAGAGTCTGTAAATGTTTATCTCGATTAACATGAAGGATATGGAGAATAAGAGTTTCCCTTGCATCTACAAGAAAATTAGCAATAAGATGGAGTCTGCAAATGTTTATCTCGATTAACATGAAGCAGATGGAGAATAAGCGTTTGTAAAAACAGTTTGCACAAGAGTAGAGAAAGTCATGTGAGTGTAACATCAGATTTTTTTTCTAAAAATGCTTTTTATTCAAGGGGTCCCAAAATATGTATTTCAGATGAAATCTCGGAGCCGAGTTTTTGGTGGAATGCAACACTTCTCTACCTGCTATGTACGTAGTTGAGAGAGTAAAAATATGCACAAAACAGTGTTTTACGCACCTAAAATGACGTGGAGCGCCCTCCAAAGTCTTCTTTGCAATACTCACATTGTGCACTTAAAAACATCAATGTGCGAATGTATTTGCTTACGTAAATAATTTTACGTAATTTTATTATTAGCCTCATGCATAGGAAGCTAACTTGAAGTAGTATTGTTCTTGGAGTTTACTTTGGTTAAGAAGCTTGAAACACGTTTTGGGCGTCGATTTGAAGTTTTTGATTACGTAATAGTTACTGTTGTTACGCAATATGCTGCTACGTATGAGAAGCTGATTTAAAGATGTGTTTTTGTTGTTACACTCCAAGTTTTACACTATAATATTTAACTTTGTTATTAAAACTGCTTCTATGTATTATTTATGTTTGAATTTTCCTCGGCTGCGTCAGTAATGTTTGTAGAGTCATGTATCTCTTAGGCAGGGTGCGGTATGACAATAATTGTAGACACACAAATTTTAAGTTTTTAAATTCACTTCTATTTTATTTTATCCTTTGCACATTTTAATAAAGTACTACACCTTTTAAGAGCTGTGAGATTCTTTAATACTTTCACTTAGCTAACGCGTAGACATATTTTACGATTCACACGTAATACTTCTGTAGAGAACACATCTTCCATCTGGTCACTACCAAGGTTTGCCAGCAACTGAACATTATTTCAACCGTTAAACCTGTAAGCTTCGGTATTTCAAGTCTCTGATTGGCTAACTCTATTCCAATGGAATATCTGCATTTCATTTAAACCTTTTCCTTTGCTGATGATTGGCTAATTTTAAACTGTTACTTAATTTACATTATCGTTGCTGTAATCATGACTAGTAACTTTCAAACTCTCAAACTCATTATTGCCACAAGGTTACCTCATTATTGCCACATTGTTAGCAACTTAAAACTTATTATTCTCACAGCTCTTGCATTATTAAAGTATGTAACGTATTCACATAACATTAAACATGTTTACAATAAAAATAAGCATATGCAATGACTGTTACATACTTTTAAAATAATTATTACATACATATTGTTTCAAGGCGGGCTGTTATTGAATTTATTTATTATAAAATACAATTAAAATTATTCAGGTATTACACATACTGCCTCAAATGATACACGCAGAGAAATGTTGCGAACGTGGCGTATCAAGCGTTAATTAAAGGGATGAAATATGCGAGTCCGAAACGAAGGAAAATCCAGAAATCACCCTTCTTCCTCTTTGGAAGGGAGTTCTACCGTACTGCAGTCACCAACCAATACCAAAAGATGAGAAAGAGACAGAGGGGGCAAGTATTCTGTTTCTCTTTCTGTAAAACAAGTGAATCTGTCTGCTAAAGCCCCTAAATAAACCAGTCTTTCCCCAGGAACGTCTCATTCCTGCCACTGTAGTGTTTTATAGTGTTTGAATCAAACCAACCCCACGATATTATCTTTCATACTGCATGAAAAGAATTAATGAAACACTATTCGTACTGATAAAATACACTTTTGGGCACTACATACCCAGTTACACACATTTAAATTCTATAAAAAACGTCAAGGTATCTAACTAATTTTAGTATTTCTTCTAGTGATGGGACGATATCACTATTTATCGATATTCGACAGTCGATACTGGTAGTGACTTTTAAGCACCGATACTCGCTTTATAAAAAACTGTTAACGCCATAGGTTGTTCACTGAACCATGTTTGTATTATAGTTTTTCTGTGTGTAAATGCATGCAACAAATTTTACTTTCTCTACTACGTATAGTAAGTAGGGGAAGTACTGCATTCCACCCAAAAATTCGATACCGAGATTTCACCGGAAAAACATGTTTTGAGACCTCCTGAATCCAAAAAAATAATTTTTGGAAACATGTCCGTGTGTGTGTCTGTGTGTGTGTGTGTGTGTCTGTGTGTCTGTGAACAGCATAACTCAAAAACGAACAGTCGGATAAACACCAAACTAGGTATTTAGGTTCAGTATCTTCCAGAGATGCGACACGAAGGTTTTCAAGAAATTCGCCCCGCCCCAGACTACCCTTTACATGGAACATTTTTCGAAAATTTTAATTTTCTCAAAAATGGCTCTAACGATTTTGATGTAAATATCATATGTTTAAGATAATGTCATGAGAAATGAAATGTATATCTCGAATTTTCTGGGAATGTCTCCAAAAGTATTTTTCATTGTGAAGGACTTTTGCATAACTGGTAAACCATAAGAGATAGACAAAATTTTACTACACAAAAACTGTAGATCGCGTTAAAATACACAACTTATGTCATATACATTTCTTTTGTTGAGTGAACCGTTTTCGAGATATTGCTTGTTATTTCCTTAAATTTTCCAATACTTATACTTTTTCTCAAATTCGTTATTCATTTTTACTTTCTCTACTATGTATAGTAAGTAGGGGAAGTATTGCATTCCACCCAAAAATTCGATACCGAGATTTCACCGGAAATATATGTTTTGAGACCTCCTGAATCAAAAAAAAGCATTTTTGGAAACATGTCCGTGTGTGTGTCTGTGTGTGTGTGTCTGTGTGTGTGTCTGTGAGCAGCATAACTCAAAAACGAACAGTCGGATAAACACCAAACTTGGTATTTAGGTTCGGTATCTTCCAGAGATGCGACACGAAGGTTTTCAAGAAAATGCCCCCACCCCAAACTACCCTTTACATGGAGCATATTTCGAAAATTTTAATTTTCTCAAAAATGGCTCTAACGATTTTGATTAAAATATCATATGTTTAAGATAATGTCATGAGAAATGAAATGTATATCTCGAATTTTCTGGGAATGTCTCCAAAAGTATTCTTCATTGTGAACGCCTTTTGCATAACTGGTAAACCATAAGAGATAGACAAAATTTTACTACACAAAAAATGTAGATCGCGTTAAAATACACAACTTATGTCATATACATTTCTTTTGTTGAGTGAACCGTTTTGCGAGATATTGCTTGTTATTTCCTTAAATTTTCCAATACTTATACTTTTTCTCAAATACGTTATTCATTTTTACTTTCTCTACTACGTATAGTAAGTAGGGGAAGTATTGTATTCCACCCAAATTTTCATTACCGAGATTTCACCGGAAATACATGTTTTGAGACTCACTGAATCCAAAAAAAGCATTTTTGGAAACATGTCCGTGTGTGTGTCTGTCTGTGTGTCTGTCTGTGTGTCTGTGTGTCTGTGTGTCTGTGAACAGCATAACTCAAAAACGAAGAGTCGGATAAACACCAAACTTGGTATTTAGGTTCAGTATCTTTCAGAGATGCGACACGAAGGTTTTCAAGAAAATCCCCCCACCCCAGACTACCCTTTACATGGAACATTTTTCGAAAATTTTAATTTTCTCAAAAACGGCTCTAACGATTTTGATTAAAATATCATATGTTTAAGATATTGTCATGACAAATAAAATGTATATCTCGAATTTTCTGGGAATGTCTCCAAAAGTATTCATTATGAACGACTTTTTCATAACTGGTAAACCATAAGAGATAGACAAAATTTTACTACACGAAAAATGTAGATCGCGTTAAAATACACAATTTATGTCATATACGTTTCTTTTGTTGAGTGAAGCGTTTGCGAGATATTGCTTGTTATTCCCTTAAATTTTCCAATACTTATACTTTTTCTCAAATTCGTTATTCATTTTTTTTATGTCCTGGACTTGCAAATAGAATGGAATGCGCCACATAGCAACCTGCGTTAAAACATTTGACTATCGCTTAAAACCTACCATATTCCCCTTGCATCTACAAGAAAATTAGCAATAAGATTGACATCTCGATATCTCCATTAACATGAAGCATATGGAGAATAAGCGTTTGTAAAAATAGCTTGTACAAGAGTAGAGAACGTCATGTGAGTGTAACACATCAGATTTTTTTTTTATGTCCTGGACATGCAAAGAGAATGGAATGCGCCACATAGCAACCAGCGTTAAAATATTTGACTATCGCTTAAAAGCTACCATATTCCCCTTGCATCTACAAGAAAATTACCAATAAGATTGACATCTCGATTAACATGAAGCATATGGAGAATAAGCGTTTGTAAAAATGGTTTGTAGAAGAGTAGGGAAAGTCATGTTGAGTGTAACACATCAGATTTTTTTATTGTAGGCTAATTTATAAAACGGTTCGTGTTTGACATTTTCCAATTGGCAGCAATTTTTTTTTACTTTCTCTACTACGTACAGTAAGTAGGGGAAGTATTGTATTCCACCCAAAAATTCGATACCGAGATTTCACCGGAAATACATGTTTTGAGACACCCTAAATCCAAAAAAAAGCATTTTTGGAAACATGTCCGTGTGTGTGTGCGTCTGTGTGTGTGTCTGTCTGTGAACAGCATAACTCAGAAACGAACAGTCGGATAAACACCAAACTTGGTATTTTTTTTTCAGTATCTTCCAGAGATGCGACACGAAGGTTTTCAAGAAAATCCCCCCACCCCAGATTACCCTTTACATGGAAGATTTTTCGAAAAGTTTAATTTTCTCAAAAATGGATCTAACAATTTTGATTAAAATATAATATGTTTAAGTTATTTGCATGACAAATAAAATGTATATCTTGAATTTTCTGGGAAGGTCTTCAAAAGTATTCTCCATTGTGAACGACTTTTGCATAACTGGTAAACCATAAGAGATAGATAAAATTGTACTACACAAAAAATGTAGATCTCGTTAAAATACACAATTTATGTCATATACATTCTTTTGTTGAGTGAACCTTTTTCGAGATATTGCTTGTTATTCCCTTAAATTTTTCAATACTTATTTTCTCAAATGGGAACTCGTTATTCATTTTTTTGTCTTGGATATGCAAAGAGTATTAATCTGTGGCAAAGGGAATGGTGCTGCACCTAGCAACCAGCTATTAAGAGATATGTATGTGCTTAAAGGCTACTGTATTTCTATATTGCCCTTGTAAATATATATTCCCCTTACATCTACAAGAAAATTAGCAATAAGATAGAGTCTGCAAATGTTTATCTCGATTAACATGAAGTAGATGGAGAATAAGAGTTTGTAAAAATAGTTTTGCAAGAGTAGAGAAAGTCATGCGAGTGTAACACATCAGATTTTTTTAATCTTGATAATACCACAGGTGATATATTCACTATTGTTAGGCAACAACAATTTCTTTGCTTCGCGCTTTATGTAACTATATTTTGTGCTGAAAACTTTCTTTTAAAAGATTTTGTATCCATATTATGGAAATCAGTCGTACAGTATACCTTTAAGCTACGATCGTGCCCGGAGTTTGATTTGTCTAAACATAAACTAACAGATGGAAGCAAAGAACAGATATATCCATCTCGCGCCTCAGGTTCTGATTTGTTTTTGCTGGGTTCACAGATTTTCGTCACCGGAGAAGGTAAATGTAATAGCTGAGGGCGAGTCACCAAGCCAGGCTGTTGCAGAAACGTGATTTAGTGCGTCAGCTAAATCAACCTCATTCACACCTCAGTTAACGCTGCACATGAGTGTTTCTTCTCCTTCCCCCATTGTTTGTATGTTGTCATTTAGACGCAAGACCTATGGAATGTTGCATTGATTCACCCAAAGGAAACACAGTCCAGGTTTATCAAGAACTATAGCTCTTTGAAGACACATGCGAGGCAATAATATGCTGTTGACTCCTTTAATTCCTTATCTAGCATCAAGTTAAATGCAACAACCTTCAATACTGCAAAACTAATAAACTTGAAAGTATCGAAGGTTTATTTCAAAGTATTGGACATACTTCAATACAGAATATCGAGGTCCCATCCCTCGTTTTTTCGTAACTTCAAAAAAAGATATTGACGCAGGTATTTCTTTCTGCCCCAAGTTTAGGCGCAATATGACGCAGCCACTCTCCGTCCTCCAACAATGAAGCAATACATTTGCCTCACGGCTGCTGCTTGTCTCCTCCCGGTTGGTTCTTCTTTTGCCACGGCTGCTCCAACATGAAGCCTTAACCTCAGGGTATGCGTGGGTGTGTACAGAGAAACACACAGACGTGTCTTGGAACACTTTTATTCACTATTTAAAATAATACTTTAGGTTTGCCGATCACTATTAAATGCATACGATGATACTTTGTCTTTACCAAGACCGAAGAATATTAACTACTGCTAAGCGTTCTACCCTCTAGCATGTTCACCACCATTCTTCTCCATACGACGAGAAAGTCGTCCTGCACTCACCAGGCACTCAGTCAGACTGATCTTCCCACGCTACTATAAGGAAAACCAACGCCTAAACTTCTCCTGTCTCCCCTCAAACGCTTTCCTCAAACTTAGCGTCATGATGCTTAGAGTGGCCTTCACCAGGCTAAGTGCAGCTGTACTCGGCTAGTTACCAGGAAAAACTTGCTTCAATGGTATTTACCCTTTCTACCTGAGGCTGATCCCTAATTAACAAAACTGTGCCTGTCTCGTCTTTCTGTCGCTTTTACAGTCAACAATTTTCACAATGATTCTCCTTTTTTATACATACATTGATTTTAAATATATTATTACTTATTTTATATCACTATACTTCTCAGATTATTATGATAATTATTGCCTTTAGAATTTCGGCTTCAATATTTAAACTACAATCCGAGATCTAGTTATCTCACACTACACATACAAACACAAAGCGTTCTAAGTCATTAGTGCTATTTCTGGTCATAATGGGAACATAACTTACCTTGACGAGCATGCAACCTTTGGTATGTCCTGGGCTTTATGTGGAAGTTAGTTTAAAAGCGGTGTGGAAGATTAAAGGCTTTAGCGGTTTCCAGTTGGTAGCAATAATCTGAAAAACAAATGTTTTTACTCTAAATGAAAACAGTTACCACATCAATAGAAGAACAATTTAATGCCACTCACTAAAACATTGATTTTAACAAGTTAAAAAAAGGAGGAATTAAATAGAGTGTGCCAAAAAACAACATGCAGAATTATTGTAGGATAGAAAGGTAGTACTAAACTAAGCACTTAGAGGTTAGGAACGTTGCATGGGTATGTTTGAAATCTGAATTTATGAAACAACTTCATTGACAATTATGAATGATATTTATTTACAATGCTCACAATAACATAATTAATTCACATACTTTTTAGATTATAATATAATTTGAAATATATTACGCTATTTATGCTATAAATTCAAATTTTGGTTGCTTGCCTATGCTAATCTGTAGTCTCGATACACACAACTCCTAATTTTCCATGTATTCATGACCCATTGTCTACTTGTTTACATTATTCGTCTATCTGTCTGCAATTAGCCCACCTCTACCACGTATAGTAAGTAAGGGAAGTATTGTATTCCACCCAAAAATTCGATACCGAGATTTCACCGGAAATACATGTTTTGAGACCCCCTGAATAAAAAAAAAGCATTTTTGGAAGCATGTCTGTGTGTGTGTCTGTCTGTGAACAGCATAACTCAGAAACGAACAGTCGGATAAACACCAAACTTGGTATTTAGGTTCAGTATCTTCCAGAGATGGGACACGAAGGTTTTCAACAAAATCCCCCCACCCCTTAACATGGAACATTTTTCGAAAATGGCTCTAACGATTTTGATTAAAATATCATATGTTTAAGATATTTTCATGACAAATGAAATGTATATCTCAAATTTATTCTTCATTGTGAACGACTTTTGCATAACTGGTAAACCATAAGATATAGACAAAATTTTACTACACAAAAAATGTATATCGCGTTAAAATACGCAATTTGTCATATACGTTGTTTGTGGAGTGAACCATTTTCGAGATATTACTTGTTATTCTCTTAAATTTTCCAATTATATAATTTTTTTCAAATTCGTTATTCATTTTTTTTTACTTTCTCTACTACGTATAGTAAGTAGAGGAAGTATTGCATTCCACTCAAAAATTCGGTACTGAGATTTCACCGGAAATACATGTTTTGATACCCCCTGAATCCAAAAAAAGCATTTTTGGAAACATGTCGGTGTGTGTGTCTGTCTGTGAACAGCATAACTCAGAAACGAACAGTCGGATAAACACCAAACTTGGTATTTAGGTTCAGTATCTTCCAGAGATGCGACACGAAGGTTTTCAAGAAAATCCCCTACCCCAGTCTACCCTTTACATGGAGCATTTTTTGAAAATTTTAATTTTCTCAAAAATGGCTGTAACGATTTTGAATACAATATCATATGTTTAAGATATTTTCATGACAAATAAAATGTATATCTCGAATTTTCTGGGAATGTCTCCAAAAGTATTCTTCATTTTGAACGACTTTTGCATAATTGGTAAAGCATAAGAGATGGACAAAATTTTACTATACAAAAAATGTACATCGCGTTAAAATACACAATTTATGTCATATACATTTTGTTGTTGTTGAGTGAATCATTTTCGAGATATTACTTGTTATTCCCTTAAATTTTTCAATACTTTATTTCTCAAATGGGAATTCGTTATTCATTTCTTTATGTCCTGGACATACAAAGAGAATGGAATACTCCACATAGCAACCAGCTCTTAAAACATTTGACTATCGCTTAAAGCCTACCAATTCCCCTTGCATCTACAAGAAAATTAGCAATAAGATTAACATCTCGATTAACATGAAGCATATGGAGAATAAGCGTTTGTAAAAATAGTTTGTACAAGAGTAGAGAAAGTCATGTGAGTGTAATATATCAGATTTTTCCATTACTGTTGCCACACCTGTTCTCTACATGTTGTTGTTTGATTAGAGTGGAAATCTTTGTTCACTTTACCACACATCGGACACTTTCCTATATCTTAATCTTGCCTTATATCTAACTCATGTTCTCGCCCTTGCAAATCCTTCTCACCCTATCTCTGTGTACGTGGGGTGATCATTAACTAAGGTTACAAAGCCTGCTGCAGTGAAACTCTGTACATTTTATTTTATACAACCAACTGATAGTACATACATTAGATTATTTTTCGACATAATCTCCATATGGGTTTAGGCGCTTGTCGCTTCGTGGGATGAGTTTGAATATTCCCTCCTGGTATATCCTGTCCTTGCGTGTTCAGCCACGTTGTCGCAAAGTGTTTCACCTCCTCTTCTGAAGCGAGTTGTCGGCCTCTAGGTGCTCCTACAAGTGAGGAAAAAGGTGAAATTCGCTTGAAGCAAGGTTCGGACTGTAGGGTGTGTAATCGATGATGTCCCAGCGAAACTGCTTCAACAGTATGGTGGTCTTCTGGGCTGTATGAGGTCGCTCGTTGTTGTTAAGGAAGATGACGTCCTCGGTGGGACGTCCTGGCAGTTTCCTCCATTGCTTCGCGCACTCGTGTCAAGGTCTCGCAGTATCGGTTAGCGGTCATGGTGTCCTCTTTCCAAAAACTTCACAAGTATGACACCTGCCTGTCCCAAAACACTGTGGCCATCACCTTTCCGGTATATGGCATCAGCTTAAAACTTCTTTTTCTTTGGAGAAGAGGGGTGTTTTCACTCCATTGACGACTGCTTACTGCTGGGGGTGTAGTGGTGGATCCATGTTTCGTCACCCGCGGCAATGTGGCGAGGAAAATTGTTCCCTTCCATGGTACTGCAGAATATCGTGAACAATGTGACGAACGCTTCCGAACGACATTCCCAATTCTATCGTTATATTCCGTAATGTGATACTCGTGTTGTCCTGAATCAGCTCCTCCATATCTGTTGATGCCGTGCTAGTTGGGCACTGCGATCCTCGTCGGTGACGTTCTCTCTACCGGCCGCAAAGTTTCGATACCATCTGCGACATGCTCATAAACCTCGACCAGGTGCTGGTGAATTTCAGCCGCGGTTACATTCTCGTCCACAGAAATGAATAACTGCGCGGATTTCTTCGCGAGACCAGTTTTTCAAACGAGTCGCCAAGTGTGTTTACCTGCAACTAGCGCTGTAGGTGGCTGGTGAAAAACTCTACACACATATATTAAAATTACCGTATACTGCTAATTTCTCTGTAATGGACGAAACTGCGGGAATATCCGACTTGCAACCTAAGTTTCTGATCACCCCTCGTACGTTTCCCTCTCCCATACTGTTTTTATTTCCCTATATATGGAGCTTTTCTCTCATGTACTGTTAAAAATATTTTACTATGAATATCTTATGGTCTTAATTATACTTCTTTCCAGAAGCCTCTAGTGTGATATTCTGCATTTATCTACGCATCTGCCATACCTATCTCTTCTACAGCTTCCTCAATTCTTAATAACCTTTCCGCTTTTCTTTTGTGTATAAAACATTCTTTTGCGATACAGCTGTCTTCCAGATTGGAAATTCTGAGTAGATATTTCAATAGTCTTGTGAAAAGTTGATTTTGGTAGACTACCTACCAAGTTCCAGCTGTGCTGCTCCATTTGGTGATGCTATTGGTAGATCTAAAACACATTTGTAAAAGATCTATTGCCTCTGTCAACCTCTATTCCTCATACCTCTGCCCCATTTAATATCTAACTTTCTATTGTAGCAGTGTAGATTCTTTCAAGCCATTTGGCATTTATGTCTGGCAATTTTTCCAAACATGATCTTATAACACTCATGGACACTATAGCTTTTGCTCTAAATGTCTTTTTCTGTTCACTCCAACCTCCGTTCGAACTTAGTCTTACCCCCAGATAATAAAAACTCATTACCACATCTATTTATCTTCCACTTATCTTCCATGTCCCAATTTTACATAGTTGGTAACCTTTTATAAAAACTATGATCTTCGTTTTCTTTTCATTTACCTTCAGTCCCCATTTTCTGCAAAAATTCCTTGCTGACTCGATTACCCTCCTCAGCCCTCCGTAAGATCTGGACCCAACTACTAAGCCATCTGCAAACATCCGACGTGGGGGGTCTTTATTATTAATAACTGCGAGTGGACCTTATATCTCGAGGTCTCATCTAGGATGTCATCACTGTAAAGGCTGAATAGGACTGGACTAATTTTATATCCCTGTCTTACCCCTGCCTTACTCTGAACACATTCAGTTACTTTATTGTTTGATAGTTTTACACAAAACTCATTCTCTTTATTTATCTTACGTCAGTAGGGCAAGTATTGCATTCCACTCAAAAATTGGATACCAAGATTTCAGCTGTAATACATATTTTTAGGCCTCTGAATAAAAAAAAATCTGATGTGTTCCACTCACATGAGTTTCTCTACTCTTGTACAAACTATTTTTACAAGCGCTTATTCTCCATATGCTTCATGTTAATCGAGACATCGAGATGTTAATCTTATTGCTAATTTTCTTGTAGATGCAAGGGGAATTGGT
Organism: Deroplatys truncata; assembly: GCA_030765065.1. NCBI lineage: Eukaryota > Metazoa > Arthropoda > Insecta > Mantodea > Mantidae > Deroplatys > Deroplatys truncata. Next base: position 12,221,183 of record CM060987.1, read on the forward strand.
AGGCTTTAAGCGATAGTCAAATATTTTAAGAGCTGGTTGCTATGTGGAGTATTCCATTCTCTTTGCATTACCAGGACAAAAGACATGAATAACGAATTTGAGAAAAAGTGTAAGTATTGGAAAATTTAAGGGAATAACAAGCAATATCTCGAAAATGCTTCACTCAAAAAAATATATATTACATAAATTGTGTATTTTAACGCGATCTACGCTTTTTGTGTAGTAAAAGTTTATCTATTTCTTAAGGTTTACCAGTTATGCAAAAGTCGTTCACAATGAAGAATACTTTTGGAGACATTCCCAGAAAATTCGAGGTATACATTTCATTTATCATGAAAATATCTTAAACATATGATATTTTAATCAAAATCGTTAGAGCCATTTTTGGAAAAATTAAATTTTCGAAAAATGTTCCATGTAAAGGGTACTCTGGGGTGGGGAGATTTTCTTGAAAACCTTCGCGTCGCATCTCTGGAAGATACTGAACCTAAATACCAAGTTTGCTGTTTATCCGATTATTCGTTTCTGAGTTATGCTCTTCACAGTCACACACACAGACACACAAACGGACATGTTTCCAAAAATGATTTTTTTTGGATTCAGGGGGTCTCAAAACATATATTTGCGGTGAAATCTCGGTATGGAATTTTTGGGTGGAATACAATACTTCCCCTACTTACTATACGTAGTAGAACACTCTTAGAAAAAGGCCCGCCTATGTGCTTGTGAACAGCATAACTCTGAAACGAAAAGTCGGATAAGTCCAAACTTGGTACTTAGGCTCAGTACCTTTTAATGATGCGACACGAACAATTTCAAGAATATCCCCCCACTCCTTTACATAGTACGTTTTTAGAAAAAATGTATTGTCTTAAAAATGCTCTGACGGCTTTGTTTAAAATATCATGTATTTAAGATATCTTCATGGCAAATAAAATATAATCCTTGAATTTTATGGGAATGTCCCCGAAAGTTATCTTCTTTCTGGTTGGTTTTTGCATAACTGGTAAACCGTAACAGATAGGTAAACATTTTGTACACAGAAAATGTAGATCTCGTTAAAACAGATAATTTATATTATATAGACTTTTTGTGTGGAGTGAACCATTTCCGAGATATTCCTTGTTAGGGTTTTCCAATAGTTTTTCTAAAATGGGAATTCGTTATTCGTTTTTTTATGTCCTGGACATACAAAGAGAATGGAATGCGCCACATAGCAACCAGCTCTTAAAGCATTTGACTATCGCTTAAAGTCTACCATATTCACCTTGCATCTACAAGAAAATTAGCAATAAGATTAACATCTCGATTAACATGAAGCATATGGAGAATAAGCGTTTGTAAACGTGGTCTGTACAAGAGTACAGAAAGTCATGTGAGTGCAACACATTAAATGTTTTTAGAGAAAGGTCCTTGTGTGTGTGTGTGTGTGTGTGTGTGTGTGTGTGTGTGTGAGTGTGTGTGTGTGTGTGTGTGTGTGTGTGTGTGTGAGAACGGCATTAACTCGAAAACTAAAGGCAAGTTAAATATCAAACTTGGCATTTAACTTTAGCGCCTCCCAATGATACGATACAAAGATTTTCAAGAAAATCCCCCCATCAAGAATATTCCTTACATGGAAAATTTCTAGTTATTACTTTCTCTACTACGTATAGTAAGTAGGGGAAGTATTGCATTCCACCCAAAAATTCGATACAGAGATTTCACCGGGAATACATGTTTTGAGACCTCCTGAATCCAAAAAAAGCATTTTTGGAAACATGTCCGTGTCTGTGTCTGTGTGTTCGTGTGTGTGTGTGTGTGTGTGTGTGTGTGTCTGTGAACAGCATAACTCAAAACCTAACAGTCGGATAAACACCAAACTTGGTATTTATGTTCAGTATCTTCCAGAGATGCGACACGAAGATTTTCAAGAAAATCCCCCCACCCCAGACTACCCTTTACATGGAACATTTTTCGAAAATTTTAATTTTCTCAAAAATGGCTCTAACGATTTTGATGAAAATATCATATGTTTAAGATAATGTCATGAGAAATGAAATGTATATCTCGAAATGTCCGGGAATGTCTCCAAAAGTATTCTTCATTGTGAACGACTTTTGCATAACTGGTAAACCATAAGAGATAGACAAAATTTTACTACACAAAAAATGTAGATCGCGTTAAAATACGCAACTTATATCATATACATTTTTTTTGTTGAGTGAACCGTTTTCGAGATATTGCTTGTTATTTCCTTAAATTTTCCAATACTTATACTTTTTTTCAAATTCGTTATTCATTTTTTATGTCCTGGACATGCAAAGAGAATGGAATGCGCCACATAGCAACCAGCGATAAAATATTTGACTATCGCTTAAAAGCTACCATATTCCCCTTGCATCTACAAGAAAATTACCAATAAGATTGACATCTCGATATCTCGATTAACATGAAGGATATGGAGAATAGGCGTTTGTAAAAATAGATTGTACAAGAGTAGAGAAAGTCATGTGAGTGTAACACATCAGATTTTTTTTATTTACTACTAAATCGCCCTTACGATTTTGATAAAAGCACCATACGTGCAGATATATGCATACAAACAAAATATAGAGTATATCCGTTAGGTAATTGGTGAACCTTGTCGCAGTTCTCAATATCTTGTGTTATCTTATTTGTTGGGCGGTTATTGTTTAGTTATCTTTTTAAATTTGGGTTCTTTGTCCTCCGGCTAGCTATTATAACTCTGTCGAGCACGAGTCTCTAAGCAGGGCGTGTAAACGGAAAGGAGTTGTTGCTAAAAGACAACACTGATAAAAAAATTTGAATCTAGACTTTTATTGCCGTCACAGTTAATTAATAATTCACATATTTAATCTTTATACACGCCTGACTGAAACTGTGGTATTTCCGAATGTAACTATAGTAGTTTTAGTTGCTGCGCACCAATTACTTCGCGTAGGTTACATTTTTGTAACTAACTCTGCGACGTGCACCTCGTGAGAGATTCTTCAGAACTGTACGACACTTGGTTATGGCTCGAGAATATATACTCCATCTCGAATTGCCTAAACATTATAATATAGCTGCTATTGGTTAACAAACTGCGCCCACTTTAGCGTCTGTTTTGGTCAACCAATTACTACTACTAACATATATACTCTAGGGAAGATATTCCCTCCATTTCTAAAAAAGGCACGCTACCCTGACGTCATTTGTTTATCTTTTCTTAGTGATAAACAACGTATCCCCTCGGTTTATTGTTATCCACTTCTACTGCCAGTTTCAGTGAGGCCGTGTAAACTTATTTCCTAACAATACTTAGGCTAACAAACATCTAAAATCATGTACATACAATAATATTAATTTACACTACAGTCAATCTGGCATTCACAGCATGTTATGATATAAAATATTGCCTCAACTTTAAGAGATAGACAAACTCTTACTACACAAAAAATTCGGAGTGAGCTGAAGCTCAAATAATTTGTTGTGGTATTAACAATTTCCTAATTTTTTCCACTGCGTCTATGGTCTGTGGTAACCTAATCCTGAGGTCTCGGCTCGAGAGTGGGAATGTTTCTTTTACCAGGATTATTCCCTATCCTCTGTAGAGTCTTGAATGGTATCGGTGGGGACTCTGCTCCGATACAATGAATGCGGATATTGTACCTATGCCTCACTATGGTGCGCTCCTGGGAGGAAAGGTTAACGTGAGAGGAGACACCGGGCGGCTGGAACCGGATTGACGGCACAGCAATGGCAGTCCGTGGAGTTTTCCAGATGCCCCGTCATCGGACAGGCAGACAGAGAATCCAACGGGCGGTTGGTATACCGCGGCAACCAACCGAAGTAACAGCAGAAGTTCCACAGAGAACATTCCTTTTCTCTGTAACGCTACACCAGAACACCATCACCGACACTTCGAACCCTGAAACAAACCTAACTGGCTGAAGGCTGAATGGAATGAAATGGAAGGACAGGAAATTCGGGAGATGAGAGAAAGCACACTCCAGCATTCGCTTGACGACCCGGGAAAACCCCAGGGTTAGAGGGTTTTGCGCTATTCCCGGTACCTCGATCGGTAGCTAGAACGAAATGTTTATCTCGATTAACAAGAAGTATGTAGAAGACTAGTTTATAGAAAAGTGAGCAGAGAAAGTCATGTGAATGCGAGACCTCAGACTTTTAAAATAAGTTTTATAACATGAATTAGCTTGTATATTAATCAACGGAAAGAAGCAAATTACGAAATGTGTACGTAAAAGCGCTGCGTGATGTTTATCGCACTTAACTTTACACTCGAATGCAATCCATACATTACCATCTCTGTGGAACTAAAATATATTTTATTCCAAAACAGATTCCAGGAATGAAAAAGAGATAAGTTCTCTCCAAGCAGTAAAAATCACTCTTTGATTTCCTGAGTCCCCTGACAATAGAGTGCTCAAAGCTTTCACATCAAACGCACGTCATTATTAATATTTTTGCTCACGTATATGTATGCATACGCAAAAAGTTTTCCTGATAATGGTTCATCACTTTGTTCCCTTTATCATTTTATTCCTACGGGAATTTTGATGCAAGAATGGAGAGGAAGTGATAGGATTATACGTTCCATTTCATGCTGCACATCCCAGAGGCTACAGCGGGAGCTGGTTGCCAGTGGCGGCTCTGATTCTCATTTGTTAGCGCAGTCATTTCGTTCCTCTTAGAATTTACCTTCATTACTGCATACTTCAGTACCGGGCGAGATGGCTGCGCGTCAGATTCGCATTCGGGGGATATAGAGTTCGATTCCCGGCGATACCGCCCACTCTATTTATGCGTTTTTCGTGGTTTCCCCGGGTCGGTAGGTCATTCCTCTTTTACCACGACTTTCCTGTTGAGGCAGTATTTTTACTTTCTCTACTACGTATAGTAAGTAGGGGAAGTATTGTATTCCACCCAAAAATTCGATACCGAGATTTCACTGGAAATATATGTTTTGAGACCCCCTGAATCCAAAAAAAAAAACATTTTTGGAAACATGTCCGTGTGTGTATGTGTGTCTGTGTGTCTGTGTGTCTGTCTGTCTGTGAAGAGCATAACTCAGAAACGAACAGTCGGATAAACACCAAACTTGGTATTTAGGTTCAGTATCCTCCAGAGATGCGACACGAAGGTTTGCAACAAAAGCCCCCCACCCCAGATTATCCTTTACATGGAACATTTTTAAAAAAATTTAAATTTCTCAAAAATGGCTCTAACGATTTTTATTAAAATATCATATGTTTAAGATATTTTCATGCCAAATAAGATGTATATCTTGAATTTTCTGGGAATGTCTCCTAAAGTATTCTTCATTGTGAACGACTTTTGCATAACTGGTAAACCATAAGAGATAGACAAAATTTTACTTCACAAAAAATGTAGATCGCGTTAAAATACACAATTTATGTAATATACATTTTTTGTTGAGTGAACCATTTTCGAGATATTGTTTGTTATTCCCTTAAATTTTTCAATACTTTTCTCAAATGGAAATTCGTTATTCATTTTTTTTTGTCTTGGATATGCAAAGAGTATTAATCTGTGGCAAAGAGAATGGTGCTGCACATAGCAACCAGCTATTAAGAGATATGTCTATGCTTAAAGGCTACTGTATTTCTGTATTGCCCTTGCAAATACAAAACAATTGGAACCTAGTACGCCTTAAGCGATAGTCAAGTATTTTTAGAACTGATCGCTATGTGTAAAATGTAATTCTCTTTGCATGTTTAAAATAGTTTGTACAAGAGTAGAGAAAGTCATGTGAGTGTAACACATCAGATTTTTAACACTTAAAGGATTTCAGTCTAATTATATAATATAAAATATAATAACAGCCTGCCTTAAAGCAATATGTGTATAATGTAATATATAAAATGTACGTAACAGTCATTGTATTTATGTTTATATTATTGTGTACATGTTTAATAATGTTATGTGAATGAATTAAGTAACTTAAACATGTTGGAGCTGTGAGAGTGGAGGCCGAAAGTTGCTAACAATGAAGTAATCTTGAGGCAATAACGAATTGGAAAGTTTAATAAAGCTACCAGTAATTCTTGGAACAATAATGTAATATTTAAAACAGTTTATAAATAGCCAATCAACAACCAGAAAAGCTGAAAGTTGAATAAAAGTATACTATTGGAGTAAAATTAGCCAACGGTAGTCGCTAGAAGGCAATGTACCTGAGCAGTTCGTTCGTTCGGTACGTATTCAGTGTGAGACATATAAAATTCATTACGTGATTACGTGTTAAAAAGTGTAAGTATTTAATAAATAATCTCACAGCACTCTATATCAGTGAAGTGTTGTTTAATCGTATAAAGGATTAATAATAAAATGACTGAAGTAAAAATTATAATTTGTGTAAGCCTACATTCTTTAGCCGCATCACCCCCTACTTAGAGATACATGTTTCTACAAATTAATACTGACGTATACGAGGCAAACCTAAATATATATATAATATTTGAAGAAACATAAAAATACAAAGTTGATTTTTAAACGTGGGGGCGAAGGCCACCGGAAAAGTGAACTTGAGGCGAAGGCCACCGGAAAGTTTGTATCGTACGTGGTTGCAACTACTTCAAGTTCTGGCTCCCCAACAGTAGAATTACAGTACAACCTACTCCAAATTGACGCCCAAAGCGTGGTGCAAATAACGTAAATAAATCCTACTTCACTGTACCCACTGATTCCTTCATCATCATCAACATATGTTTCAGGGTTGAAGGACCAGGCAAATAAATATCTCTATAACTATAACTTATACTCGCTCACATCTAAATTTCGCTTAGCTGTTCGGTACATTACTATCTAAATCCTGTCTCTTAAAACTTTGCCCTGACATGTATTTTTCCGCGGTCAGCTTTCCCCTAATTGGCTAATGTTTTTGGCGACATATGATAAATCGTGATAAATTCTAACCCTGTGTTTACGATGGTGGTCTGAAAAGTTTCCGACCGCAACATGAAGATGGCAGCACCCGTAAATAAAAGCTAATGAATTTCGTTGTTCATCTGTTGACAGTTACTCACCAAAGTTTCAGCCATTTTGGACGATCAGTTGTTATGTAACAGTCGTTTGAGTGAGGTGATGTGAGTGTTTTTATGAAATGGACAAAATCGAGTATCGAGCTGTCATTAAATATTTGTTTTTGAAAGGCAGTACGCCTACGCAAATCAAAGATGAGTTGGATTCTGTGTATGGGGACTCTGCACCATCATTTACCACAGTGAAATTTTTGGCAGCTGAATTTTAAACGTGGCCGTAAGAGTTTGGGAAATGATGAACGTTCGGGACGTCCAAACATTGCAACTACCGACGAAAACATCGCCAAAGTTCACCAAATGGTGCTAGACGACCGCCGAATTAAAGTGAGAGAGATAGCAGAGGCTATGAACATGTCAAAAGAACGTGTTTGTCGCATATTAAATCAACATTTAGACATGAGAAAGCTGACCGCGCGTTGGGTGCCGCGTTTGCTCACGTTTGACCAAAAACGTGTTCGAATGAACATTTCCAACGCTCTGTTGGCGCAATAAACCCGAGTTTTGGCGCCGATTAATTACTGTAGATGAAACTTGGATACACCATTATACACCCGAAACAAAAACACAGTCCAAACAATGGACTGCAAAGGGGGAACCGGCTCCAAAAATAGCAAAAGCTGTTTTTTCGGCTGGGAAAGTTATGGCGACTGTTTTTTGGGATAGTCATTGAGTTATTTTAATCGATTATCTTCAAAAAGGAAAAACCATTACAGGAGCATACTACGCATCATTACTTGACAAGCTGAAGGTAGAACTTGCGAAAAAACGGCCACATTTGCAGAAAAAGAAAATCCTGTTTCACCAAGACAACGCACCGTCTCACATCCCAGCGGTTGCAATGGCGAAAATCCAAGAATTACGATTTGAGCTGCTTGACCATCCGCCTTACTCACCAGATCTAGACCCAAGCGACTTCTTTTTGTTCCCTCATCTGAAAATTGCGCTCGGAGGACAGAGATTTTCGTCAAATGAAGAGGCAGTCACCTTCGTGAACAATTATTTTGCAGAGAAAAACGCCGAGTACTATTTGGACGGGTTACAGAGATGGGAGCATCGCTGGGAGAAGTGTGTAGAATTACAAGGAGACTATGTTGAAAAATAAAAAAAAATTCTGAAAAAATGTCTTGTATCTTTATTAGGTCGGAAACTTTTCAGACCACCCTTGTATTGGTTTTCCTATTTTAGAAAGTCCATGCCTCTTACGTCTGCAATTATCACATTAATCTCTCTTGATTACGTTTTCTGTGCGCTTGGCTGATGTTTAGACGCCTGGATTTTCCCCGTATTCTTCGCTGCTTCCATACTTCTCTTGTGATGTTTTATTCCTGACACCTGCCTTCCCCAACTGAATATAACTTCAAACTTAATGCACTTTATTTACAATATTTGCCGTATACGGAATTATAATTTCTTCTCTTTTATTAATAAATTCCGTTTTATTTCTGTTGCTTGGAGTGATTTGTTCCGTTCTCTTCTTATTCTCATTTAGCGTTTTTTTCCCTTTTTATTGCCTGGTAGGTAGATAAGGTATTGCATTCCACCTAAAAATTCGATACCTAGATTTCACCGGAAATACACATCTTGAGGTCCCTTGATTCCCCCCAATAAAGCATTTTTGAAAGAAAATGTCCGTGTGTTTGTGTGTCTGAACACCATAACTCAAAAACGAAAAATCGCATAAACTACAAACTTGGTATTTAGGTTGAGTAACTTCCAAAGATGCGACACAAAGGTTTTCAAGAAAATCCCCCACCCCAGGATACCCTTTACCTGGAAGACTTTTGTAAATTTCTGACTTTCTAAAGGTGTGCAACCATTTTGATTAAAACGCCATATTTTAAAGATGTCTACTAGGTGTGACAGAAAAAATAACGGGAATTTTTTAATATCAAGAATTTTATACTGGATGTTTCAGAAATATTTTTACAAACTTCGGGTATGGGTTACTCACACCAAAAGAAGGAAAACAGTTCATAAGAACATATGTCCCATAATCCTTGGTTTTCGCGTTATTCCTGTGAAGATGAAAGTGTGAATTCAACGGCCTCCGGGGTCCAATCTCAAAACTTCATTTCTCTATGCTTTGAGAAGGCGTCGACCCATTGTACTACATACGATAGATGGCGAAGTGTTGCCATGGAGACTTGTTTACGTATGTCATTAGTATGTCTTCAACGTTTCAATTGTGTACACGTAGTGAGTTAACTGCACGTGTTTCGTTCCACCATGGCTGGATAATCATTTCGTGAACAGGCAGACATGACTTTTATGTATGGTCGCGCGAATGGTAATGGACGTGAGGCTGCACGGCTCTATCAGATGGAGTTTCCAGACCGAAGACAACCGAGTCATCCAACCTTTGTCGCTGTTTATCGTCGCCTATCTGATAAATGTGATAAATGCCTAGCTCCGGCACATTTTAGTCGCATTGTTCGAGATGCACCGATGACCGATGGATAGGCAGAGGAGGACCAGTTCCATGACCTGCAAGTTCTCCCGACCTCAATCCTGTGGATTTTTACCTCTGGGGGCATCTTAAATCATTGGTTTATGGAGCAGCCATCCCGTAAGCAGAAACGCTTCATCGACGTGTCATGGAAGGCTGCGAAACCATTCGACACCATCCCGGAGTTTTCGACAGGGTGCGACGTTCCATGATTCGACGAGTACAGGCATGCATAGAAGCAAGAGGAGGACATTTCGAGCATTTATTATGAGTTTTGTGTGTTATAAGTGTACCACTGTGTTGAACACCTCTTAACGAGAAAACAAAGGATTATGGGACATATGTTCATATGAACGTTTTTCCTTCTTGTGGTGTAAAGAAACCTTACCGAAGTTTGTAAAAGTATTTCTGAAACATCCTGTACATCCGATATTCAATACTTTTGTTTTATCTTATTGGTACACATGTTCTTGATGTACGTTTGCATTTCTAGCTGTTTTGAATATTTAGTTTATTGTTAACAGACGAAAAAGATGGATCAAAGGATTTGCATTAAATTTTGCTTGAAAAACGGAATAAAGTACAGCACCGCATTCAAAATGTTGACTGCGGTTTTTGACGAATATACTATGAGTAAGACAAGAGTTTACGAGTGGTATAAGCGTTTCTAAGAGGGTCGAGAACACCTGAAGACGACGACCACCCTGGACGTCCTAGCACATCAATTACTGACAACAATGCGGAAGAAATAAAGAAAATGGTTCTGGAAAATCGTCGAATCACCATAAGAAGTGTTGCTGATGATGTCGACATATCAATTTTTGTGGAAAGGTTTGAGCATGAAACGTGTAGCAGCAAAGTTTGTTCCGAAATTGTTAAATTTCGGGCAAAAACGACGTCGCGTAGACATCGCTCAGGAATTTCTGAATGAAGTCGAAAACGATCCAGAACTTCTAAAGAAGGTTATAACAGGTGACGTAACATGGGTATGACGTCAAAACTAAGCCATAATCATCCCAATGGAAACTGCCTGAAGAGCCAAGACCGAAACAATTTCGACAAGTTCGATCACATGTGAAGATTCTTCTCACTGGGATAGTACATCAGGAGTTCTTGCCTTATGGTCGTACCGTCAATAAGGAATACCACCTGGAAGTTATACGCCAGAATTGTGGCAAAACCATTCGTGGAAATTGCATCATGATAATGCACCCGCTCATACCTCAATGCTTGTTCGTGACTTTTTGGCAAAAAAACAAAACCGTTATGCTGCCTCAGTCACCATATTCGCCGAACATGGCTCCCTGCGACTCCTTTCTATTCCTGAGGCTGAAGAGAACCATGCAAGGACGACGTTGTGCCACCATTGATGATATAAAAACAGAATCGCTGAAGGAGCTGAACACCATAATGAAAAGTGACTTCCAGAAGTGCTTCCAAGATTGAAAAAATCTGATGTTACACTCACATGACTTTCTCTACTCTTGTACAAACTATTTTTACAAACGCTTATTCTCCATCTACTTCATGTTAATCGAGATAAACATTTTCAGACTCTATCTTATTGCTAAGTTTCTTGTAGATGTAAGGGGAATATATATTTACAAGGGCAATTTGGAAATACAGTAGCCTTTAAGCATATACATATCTCTTAATAGCTGATTGCTAGGTGCAGCACCATTCCCTTTCCCACAGATTAATACTCTTTGCATATCCAAGACAAAAAAATGAATAACGAATTCCCATTTGAGAAAATAAGTGTTGAAACATTTAAGGGAATAACAAGTAATATCTCGAAAATGGTTCACTCAACAAAAAAATGTATATGACATAAATTGTGTATTTTAACGCGATCTACATTTTTTGTGTAGTAAAACTTTGTCTATCTCTTATGGTTTGCCAGTTATGCAAAAGTCGTTCACAATGAAGAATACTTTTGGAGATTTTCCCAGGAAATTCAAGATATACATTTTATTTGTCATAAAAATATTATAAACATATGATATTTTAATCAAAATCGTTAGAGCCATTTTGAGAAAATTAAAATTTTCGAGAAATCTTCCATGTAAAGGGTAATCTGGGGTGGGGGGATTTTCTTGAAAACCTTCGAGTCGCATCTCTGGAAGATACTGAACCTAAATACCAAGTTTGGTGTTTATCCGACTGTTCGTTTCTGAGTTATGCTGTTCACAGAGATAGACACACACACGGACATGTTTCCAAAAATGCTTTCTTTGGATTCAGGGGTCTCAAAACATGTATTTCCGGTGAAATCTCGGTATAGAATTTTTGAGTGGAATACAATACTTCCCTACTTACTATACGTAGTAGAGAAAGTAAAAAGCGCTGGCACAAGTATATTATATCTGAGGAGGATTCCTTTGAAGGTGAAAGGCGATATAACACACATACATAAGAATTGTACGAAGTAATAATATAATTCACCAAGAAACATGTTAAAATATTCCACAACCAAGAACTGTACAAAGCAGATTGTAAGAGACAGGCGAGCTAGCAAATTCCAGGTAAATTCCAAGTAGAGCCCACCTTTTACCAAGCTAATGGACAAGGAGACGGTAGCGGTAAGGCGAAATAGAAAAAGACAGACAGAGAAAAGAAAGAGACGGAGATCTTGAACCCGCTTCCCAACGCGTCTGGGTGACGCGTAAGCGCAAGGCTTTGGAGTAGAATATTCCTATACATGTTAACCTAACGCGGTTTGGGGACCAATTAGAGAAGTCGTTACATTTTGAAGCGCAGAGGTAAGCTCACTAGGCTCAGGTATATAAAGGCGAACAAAGCCCCAGATTTTCACTCTCTCTCTTCTACAATTTCGGCGACACAAAATGCTACGCTCTTGACGACAGATGCATGTTTTTGCATATCGGTGGGGACACGTGTGCAGTTAGTTTAGGCTCCTGATTTATTCACATGTTGGGATTGGTATAATGGGAAAAGCTAGCCGCCCATGAACATTTAAATTACTAATAAACCACATTTATTAAGGGAAATGCAGTTTATTTTTAATTTGCCTCACCCACGATACCATTGAACCAAGAATTAGCCATATAGGGAAAGGTTAGGAATGGTAAACACAGCATCCATAGCCGAGGACAAGAACACTGTCACAGATAGCATCAACCCAAGGATCGACGCCCTCCCAGATGCTACTGACCAACGATTTCCCGCTACAAAGGGGATAAAAGTTGACGATTAAATAAAAATTCTTTAAGAAAAACAACAATTCAGGTTATTTTTTATCACACCTCGTTCATGGCAAATATAACCTATATCTTAACTTTTCTGGGAATAGCTTGTGAAATCCTCTTCTTTTGGAAGGAATTTTGCATTATTTTGCATAACATTAATCGATAGACGAAAACGCACTACACAAACAATGTAGATCCCTGTAAAGCACACAATTTATTTCAGATAACCTTTTTTGTAGCAGCAGCAACTTTCGAGATATTCTTTATTAATGTTTAGAATTGTTCAATACTTAGCCATTCTTTTAGTCCTGATTCTAAAGATTCAGTTGTTTCTTGTGATGTCATGGAAACAGCATGGAATTTTAAGGCCAGCACATAGCGTCCAGTTGTTAAACATTTGACTATCGCTGTTCTCTATAACGAAATGTGTAATGTAGCTATTTCTGCGAAGGTTTATATCGATTAAAATGAAGTAGATAGGAAAATAAGCCATGTGAATGCACCACATCACATTTTTTATACATGGGGAGACAAGATTATATGTAGAAAGTTACCGGATAAAGCTAAGACTCAACTTGATGCATATATCCCAAGGGGTCCTCTTGTCCTTTGCTCTCACTTATTCTTGGTTTAAACAGATTCTTCTTAATCAGAAGAAATCAGAGCTGTGCCAAGGAGATGGAAATGCGGAAAAGAACAGGGATCAAGGAAGAAAAAAGTAAGTTAGTAAGCTCGAAATTAGCCGGAGCAAAGGCAGGGAGCTTTATTCTGTAAAGGCAGAACTCAATTTCCCACTATCGCCATCTTGCATTTCCTACTATCCGTCTTTCGTAGAATACAGAACAGTAAAGTCATTGAAACTCTTCATAGCAGGAAGCGTTAAAACTAGGCTCTGGGCAAAAAAATCTTATTCGTTACAACCACACGACTTTCTCTACCCATTCTTCTACAAACCACACTTAAAACGTATCCCTCCATCTCCTCCTTGTGAAGCGAGATAATCTTTAATTACACATTTGTAGGTATAAAAAATAAATTAAAAAAAATACAGAGGCTATAGTCAGATATTTAAAAGGAGAACGCTATGGGATGACCACGAGAAAACGAACAGCGTGCTTACAACTTGAAAAAAAATTCTATGTTTCATACATATAACTTCCTCTCTACGTCTATCGTTTATTAGTGGGTATAAAAACTATTCTTGTTAAAGCTTATTTTTATATCTACTACATTTTAATCGAGATAAACCTTTACAGAAACAGCTACATTACACATTTCGTTATAGATACAAAGAGACAGCGATAGTCAAATGTTTAACAACTGGACGCTATATGCTGCCTTAAAATTCCATACTGTTTCCATGACCTCGCGAGAAATAAACAAATAAATAAATAAAACCTCATTATACTATCCCGGCACCTTGGTTACTACACCGGGACATACATTCAAACTTTACATTTATTCTCAACACATTTACATTTTAGATTACATAAAAATTTTTCGGATAAAATAACTACCAACTAACAATGTCTACAAAATAATAATATAATAATAAATATAAATAAAAGAAATACAGAGAAACAGAAATTATTACATTAGAGTAAAGGCGTAAAAAATGAATTACAGTTCAAAATTCTATATTTATGTACACTTGCTGAAAACCAACAAACTTAGCAACTGTAACCAGCTACTATCTACTCATATTTTAACTATATTCACTGGAAACCAGCGAAAATGTACTGGTAGTCAGCACAAAAACCTTCTAAACTACTAATTATTTTATAAAGTTAAACTTATCTGTTTATAACATTCAATTGTTCTGATAGTAATTATTTAGTTTATAGTAGTTCAATATTTTATTTAATTCTTTTATATTTTTACATTCTCTACTACGTATAGTAAGTAGGGGAAGTATTGTATACTTCCACCCAAAAATTCGATACCGAGATTTCACCGGATATACATGTTTTGAGACTCCCTGAATCCAAAAAAAGCATTTTTGGAAACATGTCCGTGTGTGTGTGCGTGTGTGTGTGTCTGTCTGTGAACAGCATAACTCAGAAACGAACAGTCGGATAAACACCAAACTTGGTATTTAGGTTCAGTATCTTCCAAAAATGCGACACGAAGGTTTTCAAGAAAATCCCCCCACCCCAGATTACCCTTTACATGGAACATTTTTCGAAAATTTTATTTCTCTCAAAAATGGCTCTAAGGATTTTGATTAAAATATCATATGTTTAAGATATTTTTATGATAAATAAAATGTATATCTTGAATTTTCTGGGAAGGTCTCCAAAAGTATTCTTCATTGTGAACGACTTTTGCATAACTGGTAAACCATAAGAGATAGAAAAAATTTTACTATACAAAAGAGTGTAGATCGCGTTAAAATACACAAGTTATGTCATATACATTTTTATTGTTGAGTGAACCATTTTCGAGATATTGCTTGTTATTGCTTTAAATCTTTCAATACTTGCTCAAATGGGAATTCGTTATTCATTTTTTTTGTCTTGGATATGCAAAGAGTATTAATCTGTGGCAAAGGGAATGGTGCTGCACCTAGCAACCAGCTATTAAGAGATATGTATGTGCTTAAAGGCTACTGTATTTCTATATTGCCCTTGTAAATATGTATTCCCCTTGCATCTACAAGAAAATTAGCAATAAGATAGAGTCTGCAAATGTTTATCTCGATTAACATGAAGTAGATGGAGAATAACCGTTTGTAAAAATAGTTTTTACAAGAGTAGAGAAAGTCAAGTGAGTGTAACACATCAGATTTTTATTTACACATGTGTGTTAATTTTTTTATTTAGTTACCTTAAAAGGTTTTATTTAATCTCAATATTATTTTTCTATTACCCCCCTTTTATCGCGAGAAACAACTGAAAATCGATAGGGCTTAAAAACAAAGAAAGGATTGAACAGATCGAACCATTAATAAAGGATTCTCTGAAATGGCTTATGCCACAAAAAGACATTGGAATAAATTGAGCGTTTTAAAGAGATTTATATCTCTTGTATCTATAACGAAATGTGTAATGTAGCAATTTCTGTAAAGGTTTATTTGGATTAAAATGAAGTAAAAAATAAGCTTGAGTAATAATAACTTTTATACCAACTAATAAACGATAGAGGGTAGGGAAAGTTACGTAAATGCATCACATCAGATTTTTGTGTCATGGTTTTCAAAGTCATCATATAAAAACACTCTCTTTAAACATCTTACTATCGCTTTACTTACTGTATGGTACAATGAAATCTGTAAATGTGACCAAGAAGAAGTAGATAGACGATAGTTTGTATGACAGCATCAGTTTTTTTCAATAATATGTATTTTTTTAAAAGTACTTTCATTATTCAGTTGTTTCTCACGATGTCATGGGAAGGGTATGGAATTTAAAGGCAAACATATAGCCATCCGGTATTTAAATAATTTTCAATTCGGCTTCTTCTACGTCCACTTGACACACCGCCGTTTCTGAAAACTGCAACACCAAGAAAGAATTTCCCGAATAACTCCAAACTTGGTGGAAGTGTAGAACAGTGTGCAAGCAATAAGTGATTCGGTTTGCAGAGAGATGGGGTACACGTAGGCCGAGCAGAGCCCTCTCGTGTCGGTCCGACAAGGTCAGTGTAGTCGGTCCAGAGCTGTCAAACAAGGTAGAAACAATAAAGTGATTGCTAGTATACTTCGTTGGCGTCAAAGAGAGCCATATCGGTATGTGAGTGAGTTCGAACGGTCTCCGGGAAGCGAGTTTGTCATACCGTGACATTTCGGCTCGTACAGGGCATTCTGATACGACAGTGATGCGTGTCTGGAAGCAGTGGATAGATGAAGTTCGTACGCAGCGAAGAACGGGTACTGGATCACAGCATGGGGTGATCCTCATCTTGTCCGCATGGCCATAACGGACCGTACAGCTTCATACACAGTGTTGGCTCTACGCTGGGGCACTACAACAGGTGTGAACTTGTCTGCATCAACGGTTCGTCGCCGTCAGCTGCGGGTTGGACTGGTTACATGCATGCATTACGTCGGCTTTCATTGTCCAGAAATTACAAGTTCCTCCAACTGCAATGGTCACGTGAACACCATCACTGGGGTGCTGAGTGACAAAATGTAGTATTTTAGGACGAGTCGCGCTTCAACGTGTCCTACAGTGATGCCGCATGTGGTACCGTGGTGAGCGCAACCTGGAGCACTGCATTGTTCAGCGGCATAGCGGACAAACACCAGGAGTGGTGGTTTGGGGCGCCATTGGTTACAACAACCGATCTCGCCTCCTACGAACTTTGAACAGCAACCGGCAGCTAACGGTGGTTGTAGAGCCTGAGGTACTCCCCCTGCTTCAGGCATCTCCACAGGCCACATTTCAACACCACAATGCCCGGCCACATATTGCGAGGAATGTACAAGCCTTCTTCGAGGAGCGGCGGGTACCATTGCTTCCCTGTCCTGCACGTTCGCCTGACATGTCGCCCATCAAACATGTCTGGGGCATGGTTGGTCGGCACCTGATGCCTCACGGTCCTCCAGTACCCAGTGTCACGAATTTGTGGGCTCGAATACAAACTTGGAGGGAAATCCCTCAGGAACTTGTTCAGAACCTTTTTGATTCAATGCCACGGCGTATAGCAGCTCTAATTGCAGCACATGGAGGCTACAACCAAATACTGAATATTAGGGCTCAAAGGTCATGTATAGATTTGAAAAGTTTATCATTTGTTACTTGTCATGTACCTAACCTGCGGTATTAAATTCATGCGTTTCCTTCTTGGTGTTGCAGTTTTCACAAACAGTGTAGATCATAATGAAGTAAATAATGTTTTCCTAAGAATGGCTTTTAAGTTATATAAAATAAACGATAGTGAGTAGAGAAAGCCATGTGAATGCAACGCATCAGATTTGTTTACATCCATTGTCTCTCTGCATCGATTTCAGCCTAGACGGACTTTGTGTAGCTTCCTATAAAATCCGAAAATACCCTATTTGCAACTGATCGCTACTTTACCCATTCTTTTCCACTAGGCTGTTCGCAACGACTGGAACAACGTATTTTCTTATCGCTCCCCCTCTCCTATCTGGGATTTAAATCTTACTCCGTGTCGCTTTGCTCCCTTTGTTTGCTTTGGTTTAGCGTTCAGATTGGCCATTGTTTTCAGAGGTAGGAAGATTTGCTATGGCAGCAGTCAAGCAAAGAGTTACTCGCCCTGTTGACGCAGCATTTAAATGAGATGATGGCAAAATATGTGTTAAATGAGTTAAAGCCATACTGAAGTTGCAAATTCAAAGAGATGGACAATACTTGACAGGCATATCATTGTTATTAGTACATTGTGTTATAATTATCAGTTAAGACTGTTGAAAAACACTATATAGAAAATCTGATGTGTTGCACTCACATGACTTTCTCTACTCTTGTACAAACTATTTTTACAAACGCTTATTCTCCATATGCTTCATGTTAATCGAGATGTTAACCTTATTGCTAATGTGCAAGGGGAATTGGTAGGCTTTAAGCGATAGTCAAATGTTTTAAGAGCTGGTTGCTATGTGGAGCATTCCATTCTCTTTGTATGTCCACGACATAAAAAAACGAATAACGAATTCCCATTTGAGAAAAAACAAATAAGGAATATCTCGGAAATGGTTCACTCGAAAAAAAGTTTTATATATACAGGATGTTTCAGAAATACTTTTACAAACTTCGGGTTTGGGTTCCTTACACCACCAGAAGGAAAAACATTCATATGAACATATGTCCCATAATCCTTTGTTTTCTCGTTAGGAGGTGTTCAACACAGTGGTACACTTATAACACACAAAACTCATAATAAATGCTCGAGATGTCCTCCTCTTGCTTCTATGCATGCCTGTACTCGTCGAATCATGGAATGTCGCACCCTGTCAAAAACTCCGGGAAGGTGTCGAATGGTTTCGCAGGCTTCCATGACACGTCGATGAAGCGTTTCTGCATCCGGGATGGTTGCTCCATAAACCAATGATTTAAAATGTCCCCAGAGGTAAAAATCCACAGGATTGAGGTCGGGAGGACGTGCAGGCCTTGGAACTGGTCCTTCTCTGCCTATCCATCTGTCAAGATACCGGTCAGTGCATCTCGAATAATGTGACTAAAATGTGCCGGAGACCATTTGTGCTACAAACCATTAGCAAAAGTTATCCCGTGGTGAATAATCGACAGACGAAAGGCCCTGCACACGTTGAATATGATATGGATACAGGAGCTGTTCGTGAAGTACCCTCCATGCTGTCACGTGTGATGTACCAGATGCCACAGTCAATTGTCTTGTACTGATACCTCGACCGCCATCAACACACTTTAACATTTGTTCTTCCCGTTCCGGCGTACGAACAACTCTAGGTCTTCCTCGATCAATAGTCCGTGGTGCAACGGTTCCTGTCTCAGCAAGGCGACGATAAACAGCGACAAAGGTTGGATGACTCGGTTGTCTTCGGTCTGGAAACTCCATCTGATAGAGCCGTGCAGCCTCGCGTCCATTACCATTCGCGCGACGATACATAAAAATCATGTCTGCCTGTTCACGAAATGAATATCCAGCCATGGTGCAACGAAACACGTGCAGTTAACTCACTACATGTACACAATTGGAACGTTGAAGACAGACTAATGAGAAATGACAAAAGTAAACAAGTCTCCATGGCAACACTTCGCCATCTACCGTATTTAATACAATGGGCCAACGCCTTCTATGAATGTATAGAGAAATGAAGTTTTGTGAACTTACACTTTCATTGTGACAGGAATAGCGCGAAAACCAAGGATTACGGGACATATGTTCATATGAACTTTTTTCCTTCTTTTGTGTGAGGAACCCATACCCGAAGTTTGTAAAAGTATTTCTGAAACACCTGGTGTTAATTGTATGTTTTAACGAGATCTCCATTTTTTGTGTAGAAAAGGTTTCTCTCTCTCTCTTACGGTTTACTAGTTATGCGAAAGTCATTCAGAATGAACAGGATTTTTGGGGACATTCCCAGAAAATTCAAGATATCATTTTTATTTGTTATAAAAATATCTTAAACATTTGATAGTTTAATCAAAATCGTTAAGGGCAATTTTTGAGTAAATCACAATTTTAAAAAAATGATCCTTATAAAGGTAGTATAGGGTGGGTGATTTTGGTGAACATCTTCGTGTCGCATTCTTGGAAGATACTAAACTCAAATACCAAGTTTGGTATTTATCTGACTTTTCGTTTCTGAGTTGTGTTGTTCGCCGACAGACATATATTTCCGGTGAAATGTCGGTATCGAATTTTTGAATGGAATGGAATACTTCCCCTACTTACTATATGTAGTACAGAAACTAAACATGAATTAAAATTTATTATTTAAAGACCAAAAAAAAATGAATAACGTAAAAAGGGAAATTCAAAATTTTAACTAAAGAGATAACTGTAATAGAAGTATGCTAAAGAATGAATTGGTACTGTAAATAGTTATTTATGAAAGTATGTGATTTGTTTAATTTAGATAATTTGCACCTACATAATTTATAATTTCCGTCGTTATACTTAGCAACCAGGCTAGAAAACGTAGAATTTTTTTTTGATTAGGTACCTTATGAAAATTTTCCTAAGGAAGAAGACATCTTGAACAATGTTCAACAGAAATGATTTAAATTGCAACACACATGGTAAACAAAATCATCAATGATGAGTTGTGAAACAATATAAGAGACAAACAGAACTACAAATCTCAGTAAGTGAAATTGAAGTACAAAAGTATTATTCTAAATTTTTTCTTTAGATACTAAATATATTAAGTAGGGGAAGTACTGTATTCCACCCAAAAATTCGATATCAAGGTTTCACAGCAAATACATATTTTGAGGCCCGTGAATACAAAAAAGGCGTTTTTAGAAAAAGGTCCGCGTGTGTGTGCGTCTAAGAAGAGCGCAACTCTGAACCGTAATGTCGGCTAAATACCAAATTTGTTATTTAGGTTCAGTACCTCCCAAAGATGCACACGAAGATTTTCAACAGAATACCTCCACCCCAGACTAACATTTACATGTAAAATTTTTCGAAATTTTTTATTTTCTAATAAATAATTATAACGATTTTTATTAAAATACCATATTTACATAATAAATAAAATCTGTATCTTGAATTTTCAGGGAATAGCTTATGAAGTCCATTTCATTTGGAATAAATTTTGTATAATCTTGTACAACTGGTACACGTTAAGCGATATACGTAAACGTACAAAAAAATTCTGATGTGTTACACTCACATGACTTTCTCTACTCTAGCACAAACTATTTTTACAAACGCTTATTCTCCATATGCTTCATGTTAATCGAGATGTTAATATTATTGCTAATTTTCTTGTAGATGCAAGGGGAACTGGTAGGCTTTAAGCGATAGTCAAATGTTTTAAGCGCTGGTTGCTATGTGGAGCATTCCATTCTCTTTGCATTAGCAGGAAAAAAAACAACAACCAAATAACAGATTTGAGAAAAAGTATAAGTATTGGAAAATTTAAGGGAATAACAAGCAATATCCCGAAAATGGTTCACTCAAAAAAAAATGTGTATGACATAAATTGTGTATTTTAACGCGATCTACATTTTTTGTGTAGTAAAATTTTCTCTATCTGTTATGGTTTACCAGTTATGCAAAAGTAGTTTACAATGAAGAATACTTTTGGAGACATTCCCTGAAAATTCAAGATATACATCTTATTTGTCATGAAAATATCTTAAACATATGATATTTTAATCACAATCGTTAGAGCCATTTTTGAGAAAATTAAAATTTTCAAAAAATGTTCCATGTAAAGGGTAATCTGGGGTGGGGGAATTTTCTTTAAAACCTTCGTGTCGCATCTCTGGAAGACTCTGAACCTAAATACCAAGTTTGGTGTTTATCCGACTGTTCGTTTCTGAAGTTATGCATTTCACAGACACACACACACAGACAGACAGACAGACACACACACACACACGCGCGGACATGTTTCCAAAAATGCTTTTTTTGGATTCAGGAGGTCTCAAAACATGTATTTCCGGTGAAATCTCGGTATCGAATTTTTGGGTGGAATGCAATACTTCCCCTACTTACTATACGTAGTAGAGAAAGTAAAAATACCAATGAATGATGTTACAATCGATGTGAAATAAAGGGGTGGTTTTGATACCGCATGTACAAAGGATTTTCGAGACAACTTGATCGGAACATTTAAGGAGAAGAAGCAATGGATTCCGGACGTCGCACAGGGCATATTGGCCAATGCAAACAGTGACCCCAGCTTTCTGAACACCGTGGCCACAGGCGATGAGACATGGGTTTATGGCTACGACTCAGAAACCAAGATGGCAATATTCGTCATCGTCGAGGCCAAAGAAAAGCACGGCAGGTCCGCAGCAAAGCCAAGGTCATGTTGTCCGTTTTGACTCTTGTGACGAGTACACACCACAAGGCCAAACCATCATGGGATTACTACCAGAAGGTCCTTCATCGCCTTCATGATGCTGCGCGGCGCAACGACCGGATCTGTGGGCAGTTCCATCATGTTAAGCATCCGCCCATTCTGTGCAATTGTTTCAGGCTTTCTTCGCCAAACACAACATTCCTGTGCTTCGTCAGGCTCCGTGTGACTTTTGGCTATTTCCCAAGCTGAAAATGCCGCTGAAAGGGACCTGGTTTGAGTCAAGAGAAGGCATGACGCTGAATGAGACGTGTTGGCTGCTCACCATTCCATAAACTGTGTTCCAAGATGTAGTGGGTGCGTTGAGAGAAGTGTGTGCATAAACAAGGAGCGTACTTTGAAGAGAATTAGTGTTTTGGGCCCCCAAATCATTAAATGTATTTTGGTGACCAAAGGTGTGATACTTTTTGAACGTATCTCATATGTTCAAATCTTCTCCTTACCACAGAATGAACAGATTCTCCTGCCAGAATCGAGAGAGAGAAAGTAAACAATGCAGTTATATAACAATTAAGTATTTCTGTCAGTCAGATTTTAAATCAACAGCTGTGTAATTATTACTATTATTATTATTCGAAAGCGTTATCAACAGAAGTGGTAGCCACACCTGTTAATGGTCGCCTGATGGAATAACTCTGGCAAGGGTTGAATCCCTCATCCACAAAATTGGCTCACTGAATTGTCTCATTAAAAATAAAAGGTTGCCCACACTTCAGTCAAATGTTCTACGTCAAAACGTGGGATGCAGTATTTTATAATTTAAATCGCTACATAATGAAACGTTATGAAATATGAACAGTAGCTGCTAACTTTTGTTGCGAGAAGTTCTACGAGGGACACCGAGTGAGATGAATCTGCGGGGCTCGCATTCGGGACGTCCTGGGGTCCGCCACTCTGATCATGGGCTTTCGTACGACGATACTTGCCAACGACGGCTAACATTGTTTTGTTACTTGCTGTCTCCCCGTGTTTTACTTCAACGGAAACCGAACTCATTCCACTCTGATGTACCACTCCGTAATAATCTTCGACGATAAACACCTCTTCTTGAGAACGATAATTTCAGAAATCAACACAAAATTGAATTTATAGTGTGTTAAACTATAAACCACAGGGTGATCCGTTTGAGAAGTCAGAACAGTAAAACATTATACATATACAGGGTGATTTATGAAGAACTGACACATTTATTTCTTTAATTGTTTCAAAACGAGGCATGCTAGCGACAACTTATTATACCTGAAATACAGAGGAATTTTTGGAGATTATTTGCCTCTATAGCAAATGTTTAAAATGTCCTCCATCCTGCATAAGCCACAACTCAACACTTAGTGCCATGTTCCTGGCCACTCGTTGGAGGACTAGCTTGAATCTCCTGTGTAATATGCTTCAGATCGTCCAATGTGTGGCATAAACCCCGTCTTTTAAGTCCCCATAAGGGGGGGTTCGACTCCTTCAGCTGCCGTGGTGCGGGCGCAGCGGATCCTGAGCACTCGTGGTAGTTCTGACGCTATTAGAAGTACGCCGGGCCGAACATTCGAGCCGCTCCCGATAGGGAGTTGTTCGGATTGGGTTGGATTCGGCGGGGCAGTGGTTCCCGACACACATAGGAGATTGGGTACGCTTGGCTGGTTTAATCGCCCAGGCGGGGTTGTAAGACGCCTCGAGACTATCCGGCACCAGCCATGAGGGATAGCTGGTAGACGGTTGCTAGAAACTGTCCGCCCCACCGAGGTTGTTCGGTAGTCTCCCCCAGTAGGGTTCACCCTATTGGCCTGACGCGGGTAAGTAGCGTATCCACTTCCGACCTTGTCTGGAAGGATGGGCAGGATGAGTCCTAGCCTAAACTCGATCAGGTAGGGGGGTGGGTTTTAAAATAGGTATCGCTCCTAATGGAATGGACCCACGAGCAATCCTGGGCCATGCGAGGGTATGGTCTCTGTGTAGGCAGACTCGGTCCCGTGTGTATGTCTTTTAAATAACACAATTAAAAGAAGTCCGGTGATGTCAAATCCGGAGATCTCGGTGACCACAGGTTCTTGGAAATTATCTGGTCGCCAAAGAAACTTTCAATTAGTGCCATGGATTCATTTAATGTATGGCATGTGGCGGCATGCTGCTGAAAATATCCTTGACTCAACTCTACAGCATCTAGTTGCTCAGCAAACTCCATGAAAATCCGTCGGTACTCTGCAGTGTTCACATTGTTTAAACAAAATTGGTCCCACTATTCTCTGTGCGGATATTGCGCACCAAACTCCGATTTTAACCCGGTGCACAGGTGCATAGCTGGATAAATGGAAACATGCTTCATCTATGAACCATGTGATGGACAATATGGCAGGATTTTGCACAATGAACGCCTGAAACCAAGGAGAATAATTCAGTCGTCTATCCTTATCTGGTTCCTGTAACTGACGGACAACTGTAATCCTATACGGCTTTAGGCCTGCACTTTTCACAGCTCTCTGACACATTGAGTTGCTGTACCCTGTCTCCTGCGACAAACGTCTTAATGAGTTTTGGGTGACGGATCCAGTCGTGCTCTTACTTCAACAACAACCGTGGGAAGCCTAGATGAAGGAGTTTTGCCTTTTTCACTCACCAGAGATCCAATTGTTTCCAATTTGTTTACCAGTCGCAGTATTGTGTTTCATGGGGAGGATTCCGAACACCAAATTCTGTCTGGTATGCCCTTTGAATAGGTGTAATTGAATACGTAATCCAGTATTGCTTTACAAGGAAGAGTCGTTCGTTTAATGCGTACTCCATTTTCACTTTGACCAGAAAAAAATCTGATATACAGTTGCCGACAATAAAACTAACAATTACGAATAAAACATGAACATCTGCGTATCTAGTGATAGGCAATCGATACTCCGGAATATTCTGCTTAATTTGGTGCTAAAATTGGGGTTTTGAGTGAATTTCGAACAGAATAATTAAAGAAATAAATGTGTCAGTTCTTCATAAATCATCCTGTACAAGATGCTAATGCACACGTCCCTTAGAAGTTTACTGTAATATAAGCGCAAAGGACGGAAGTTAACAATGAGTGATGTTTTGAACTTCATCCGCGTGGCTTGGCAGCACTATCGTGTACAGGAGATAAAATGCTGGTCAAGC
Source organism: Deroplatys truncata (assembly GCA_030765065.1). Classification (NCBI taxonomy): domain Eukaryota; kingdom Metazoa; phylum Arthropoda; class Insecta; order Mantodea; family Mantidae; genus Deroplatys; species Deroplatys truncata. The sequence continues at coordinate 12,246,515 of CM060987.1, forward strand.
CACAACAGCGCAGTTAGTGTGTCTTATGTTGTGTGAAATGCGTCATATGAGACGTGTGAGTTCTCAGGTCTCAAAATAATGCATTCCTGCTTGACTCGGCCACTCACACGAAATGTGGCTTTGTCCATAGACATCCATCGATTTAACCACTGATCGTCCGCTTCCTGAGACGAGCTTCCTAAATGTTGCATCAAAGCTTGCTTTTGTTGAATATGGTTTGAAAATATCTTAAGGTACTGTCTATCAGTCCTCCGACAGGGCATGCTGACGTGTGAGAGCTTGCCGGGTCAGTATTTCATTTGAAAATTTCGCATACCGCATGACACACTCAGCACGCTGTTGTGGCATGACCACTAATTTGTCTCCTATGCAGATAGCGCTGCCATGCCCCAAGGCTGAACTTTGAAACAATACTCATTGCTAACTTCCATCCTTTCCGCTTGTATTACAACAAATGCTCAGAGATATGTTCATTAACCTCTATATATAACGTTTTACTTTTCTGACATTCAACCGGATCACCCTGTACAGTAAATAATTAAGCAAGTCGTTTCCATGGAAACGATTGATAATTTCAGCGTCATTTGTTTTACCTCTGCCTTACCAAGAACGAACATGATTTAAGAGAAATGCTTTAATTACTTTCTCTACTACGTATAGTAAGTAGGGGAAGTATTGTATTTCACCCAAAAATTCAATACCGAGATTTCACCGGAAATATATGTTTTGAGACCCCCTGAATCCAAAAAAAGGATTTTTGGAAACATGTCCGTGTGTGTCTGTGAACAGCATAACTCAAAAACGAACAGTCGGATAAACACCAAACTTGGTATTTAGGTTCAGCATCTTTCAGAGATGTGACAAGAAGGTTTTCAAGAAAATACCCCACCCCAGGCTACCCTTTACATGGAACATTTTTCGAAAATTTTAATTTTCTCAAAGATGGCTCTAACGATTTTGATTAAATTATCATATGTTTAAGATATTTTCATGACAAATGAAATGTATATCTCGAATTTTCTGGGAATGTCTCCAAAAGTGTTCTTCATTGTGAACGACTTTTGCATAACTGGTAAACCATAAGAGATAGACAAAATTTTACTACACAAAAATGTAGATGGCGTTAAAATACACAATTTATATCATATACATTTTTTTTGTTGAGTGAACCATTTTCGAGATATTGCTTGTTATTCCCTTAAATGTTTCAATACTTATTTTCTCAAATGGGAATTCGTTATTCATTTTTACTTTCTCTACTACGTATAGTAAGTAGGGGAAGTATTGTATTCCACCCAAAAATTCGATACCGAGATTTCACCGGAAATACATGTTTTGAGACCCCCTGAATCCAAAAAAGCATTTTTGGAAACATGTCCGTGTGTGTGTCTGTGTGTCTGTGCGTGTGTCTGTGAACAGCATAACTCAGAAATGAACAGTCGGATAAACACCAAACTTGGTATTTAGGTTCAGTATCTTCCAGAGATGCGACACGAAGGTTTTCAAGAAAATCCCCCTAACCCAGACTACCCTTTACATGGAACATTTTTCGAAAATTTTAATTTTCTCAAAAATTTCTGTAACGATTTTGATTAAAATATCATAAGTTTAAGATATTTTCATGACAAATAAAATTTATATCTTGAATTTTCTGGGAATGTCTCCAAAAGTATTCTTCATTGTGAATGACTTTTGCATAACTGATAAACCATAGGAGATAGACAAAAGTTTACTACTCAAAAACTGTAGGTTGCGTTAAAACACGCAATTTATGTCATATGCATTTTTGTTGTTGACTGAACCATTTTCCAGATATTGCTTGTTATTCCCTTAAATTTTTCAATACTTATTTTCTCAAATGGGAATTCGTTATTCATTTTTTTGTCTTGGATATGCAAAGAGTATTAATCTGTGGCAAAGAGAATAGTGCTGCACCTAGCAACCAGCTATTAAGAGATATGTATGTGCTTAAAGGCTACTGTATTTCTATATTGCCCTTGCAAATACAAAACAAGGCGAACATAGTACGCCTTAAGCGATAGTCAAATATTTTTAGAACTGGTCGCTATGTGTAAAATGTAATTCTCTTTGCATGTCAAAGGATCGTCTGTGAAAATGTTTACCTCGAGTAATATGAAATAGATGGAGAATAAGAATTTGTAAAAATAGTTTGTACAAGAGTAGAGAAAGTCATGTGAGTGTAACACATCAGATTTTTAAGTTTTTGAGTTATGCTGTTCAGCGACAGACACACGTATTTCCGGTGAAATCTTGGTATTGAATTTTTGGGTGGAATACAATACTTCCCCTACTTGCTATACGTAGTGGAGAAAGTAAAAATTAATTAAAAAGTGTATTATGCCAGGAACAAAAGAAAAGAAACATGAGTAACATAAAAAGAGAAAATGCATTAACAAGAATGAAAGATAAACATTGTATTTGCAATATTCTAATCATTATACAATATGAAAATTTTAACAAAAGAGAAAACTGTAACAGAAATATACTAAAGAATGAATTGGTATTGTAAATAGTGATTTATATCAGTATATGATTTGTTTAATTTAGAGAATTTGTACATAATTGATAAGTCCCTTTGTTTTACGTAGCAACCAGGCTAGAAAAGGTTCAATTTGTTTGATTACCTTAAGAAAATTTTCGTAAGGAAGAATACATCTTGAACAACGTTCAACAGAAATGATTTAAATTGCAACACACATGGTAAACAAAATTATCAATGATGAGTTGTGAAACAATATATGAGTCAAACAGAACTACAAATCTGAGTAAGTGAAGTTGAAGTACAAAAGTATTATTCTAAATTTTTACTTTAGACACTACATATATTAAGTAGGGGAAGTACTGTATTCCACCCAAAAATTGGATATCAAAGTTTCACAGGAAGTACATGTTTTGAGGGCCCTGAATACAAAAAAGGCACGTTTAGAAAAAGGTCCATGTGTGTGTATGTCTAAGAAGAGCCCAACTCAAAACCGTAAAGTCGGATAAATACCAAATTTGGTATTTAGGTTCAGTACCTCCCAAAGATGCACACGAAGATTTTCAACAGAATCCCTCTACTCCAGACTAACCTTTACATGGCACATTTTTCGAAAATATTAATTTTCTCAAAAATGGCTCTAACGATTTTGATTAAAATATCATATGTTCAAGATATTTTTATGGCAAATGAAATGTATATCTCTAATTTTCTGGGAATGTCTCCAAAAGTATTCTTCATTGTGAACGACTTTTGCATAACTGGTAAACCATAAGAGATAGACAACATTTTACTACACAAAAAATGTAGATCGCGATATAGTACACAATTTATGTTATATAGAATTTTTGTTGTTGAGTGAACCATTTTCGAGACAATGCTTGTTATTTCCTTAAATTTTTCAATACTTATTTTCTCAAATGGGAATTCGTTATTCATTTTTTTGTCTTGGATATGCAAAGAGTATTAATCTGTGGCAAAGAGAATGGTGCTGCACATAGCAACCAGCTATTAAGAGATATGTCTATGCTTTAAAGCTACTGTATTTCTATATTGCCCTTGCAAATACAAAACAAGGGTAACATAGTACGCCTTAAGCGATAGTCAAATATTTTTAGAGCTGGTCGCTATGTGTAAAATGTAATTCTCTTTGCATGTCAAAAGATCGTTTCTGCAAATGTTTATCTCGATTAATATGAAACAGATGGAGAATAAGAGTTTGTAAAAAGTTTGTACAAGAGTAGAGAAAGTCACGTGAATGTAACACATCAGATTTTTCTTGAGAAGGCACGAATAAAAAATCTGATGTGTTATATTCACGTGACTTTCCCACCCTCTTTTACTGGGTATCTGAATTATTCTAATAAAGATTTATTTTTCTATTCACTTAAATTTCATTCTCTTTCCATGACACCGTGAGAAAGAACTGAATGTTGATTTTAAAAGAAGGGCTATGTATTGAACAATTCGAACGATTAAGGATGCCACAAAAACTTCTTTCAAATAAACCGTGTGTTTAAAAGAGATCTACATTTCCTTTGTGTACTATGTTTCATCTATCGTTTAATGTTTACCAATTTTACAATGTTTTACAAAATTCGTTCCAAAGGAAGAGAACTTCAAAGGTCAATCCCATAAAATTCAAGATATGCATGCTACTGTTCATCTAAATATCTTTAATATAGGGTATTTCAATTAAAATCGATAGCCATTTCATTATAAAATCAAAAATTCATGTAAAGTATAGTTTGGGGAGGGGAGGTTTTTATTGAAAATCTTGGTGCCGTAACTTTATAGGTATTGAGTGTAAATTCAAATTTTTGTATTTATCCGAATTTTCGTTCTTGAGTTATGCTGTTCTCACTCTCTCTCTCTCTCTCTGACACCCACACCCACAAAATCCCCTTATAAAATTGATTTTTGGATTCAAGGGGCCTCACAACATATGTTTGCAATGAAATCTCCGTACCTCCTACACCTACGATGCACCTGGTAGAGCAAGTAAAAATTCTGACCTAATACATTTACATGACATTCTCTACCCTTATTCTTTATTAGTGGGTATAAAAATTATCCTTACTAAAGCTTATTTTTCTATCCACTACATTTCAATCCAAACAAACCTTTACAGAAACAGCTACTTTTCACATTTTGTTATAGAGACAAAGAGAACAGCGATAGTCAAATGTTTAACAACTGGACGCTATGTGCTGCCTTAAAATTCCATTCTGTTTCCATGACATTACGAGAAACAACTGAAAATCGGTGAGACTAAAAGAATGACAAGCATTGAACAATTCGAACCTTTAATAGCGGATATATCGGAAACGGCCTATGTCACAAAAAACTTAAGTAAACTGCGTGTTTTAAAGAGATATACATTTTATTTATGGTACATTTTCGTCTTTCGCTTAACATTTACCAGTTATACAAGATTATACAAAATTCCTTCAGAATGAAGAGGACTTCACAGGCTATTCCCGGAAAATTCAAGATATACATTTTATTTGTCATGTAAATATCTTTAATATAGGCTATTTTAATAAACATCGTTAGAGCCATTTGTCAGAAAATAAAAAAAATTCGAAAAATCTTCCACGTAAAGTGTAATTTGTGGTAAGGATATTTTCTTAAAAATCTTGTCGCATCTTCGCAAAATAGTGAACTTAAATACAAGTTTCATATACGAGATGTAACCAAAAAATCTTATGTGTTACACTCACATGACTTTCTCCACTCTTGTACAAACTATTTTTACAAACGCTTATTCTCCATATGCTTCATGTTAATCGAGATATCGAGATGTCAATCTTATTGATAATTTTCTTGTAGATGCAAGGGGAATATGGTAGCTTTTAAGCGATAGTCAAATATTTTAACGCTCGTTGCTATGTGGCGCATTCCATTCTCTTTACATGTCCAGGACATAAAAAAAAATGAAAAACGAATTTGAGAAAAAGTATAAGTATTGGAAAATTTAAGGGAATAACAAGCAATATCTCGAAAACGGTTCACTCAAAAAAAGAAATGTATATGACATAAGTTGTGTATTTTAACGCGATCTATATTTTTTGTGCAGTAAAATTTTGTCTATCTCTTATGGTTTACCAGTTATGCAAAACTTGTTCACAATGAAGAATACTTTTGGAGACATTCCCAGAAAATTCAAGATATACATTTCATTTCTCATGACAATATCTTAAACAATTTCTGAGTTATGCTGTTCACAGACACAGACACACAGATAGACACACACACGGACATGTTTCCAAAAATGCTTTTTTTGGATTCAGGGGGTCTCAAAACATGTATTTCCGGTGAAATCTCGGTATCAAATTTTTGGGTGGTGGAATACAATACTTCCCCTACTTAGTATACGTAGTAGAGGAAGTAAAAATTTAAGGGAATAACAAGTAATATCTCGAAAATGGTTCACTCAACAAAAAAAATGTAATGCCATAAATTGTGTATTTTAACGCGATCTACATTTTTTGTGTAGTAAAAGTTTGTCTATCTCTTATGGTTTACCAGTTATGCAAAAGTCGTTCACAATAAATACTTTTGGAGACATTCCTAGAAAATTCAAGATATACATTTTATTTGTCATAAAATATCTTAAACATGCTATTTTAATGAAAATCGTTAGAGCCATTTTTGAGAAAATTAAAATTTTCGAAAAATCTTCCATGTAAAGTGTACTCTGGGGTGGGGGATTTTCTTGAAAACCTTCGTGTCGCATCCTTGGAAGATACTGAACCTAAATGCCAAGTTTGGTGTTTATCCGACTTCGTTTCTGAGTTATGGTGTTCACAGACACACACACACACACACACACACACACACACACAGACAGATACACAGACACACACGGACATGTTTCCAAAAATGCTTTTTTTTGGATTCAGGGGGTCTCAAAACATGTATTTCCGGTGAAATCTCGGTATCGAAGTTTTGGGTGGAATACAATACTTCCCCTACTTACTATACGTAGTAGAGAAGGTAAAAATGAATACCGAATTCCCATTTGAGAAAATAAGTATTGAAAAATTTAAGGGAATAACAAGCAATATCTCGAAATTGGTTCACTCAACAAAAAAAATGTATATGGCATAAATTGTGTATTTTAACGCGATCTACATTTTTTGTGTAGTAAAATTTTGTCTATCTCTTATGGTTTACCAGTTATGCAAAAGTCGTTCACAATAAAGAATACTTTTGGAGACCTTCCCAGAAAATTCAAGATATACATTTTATTTGTCATAAAAATATCTTAAATATATGATATTTTAATCAAAATCGTTAGAGCCATTTTTGAGAAAATTAAAATTTTCTTAAAATGTTCCATGTAAAGGGTACTCTGGGGTGGGGGAATTTTCTTGAAAACCTTCGTGTCGCGTCCTTGGAAGATACTGAACCTAAATACCAAGTTTGGTGTTTATCCGACTGTTCGTTTCTGAGTTATGGTGTTCACAGACACACACACACACACACACACACAGACACACACACAGACAGATACACAGACACACACATGGACATTTTTCTAAAAATGCTTTTTTTGGATTCAGGGGGTCTCAAAACATGTATTTCCGGTGAAATCTCGGTATCGAATTTTTGGTTGGAATACAGTACTTCCCCTACTTACTATACGTAGTAGAGAAAGTAAAAATGACGGAAATTTTTAGTTTTCTTTAAGAAGTTTTATTTATTCATGAATATCAACTTTGTCCCCTTCAAAGTAATCCCCCTCAGATATAAGAGACTTGTTCCAGCGCTTTTTCCAATCTTGGAAGCACTTCTGGAACTCACTTTTCCTTATGGTTTTCAACGTTGTTAGCGATTCTGTTTTTATCTCATCAATGGTGACAAAACGTCGTCCTTTCTTCATCCACAAGAATAGAAAGAAGTCGTAGGGGGTTGTGTCCGACGAATACGGTGGCTGAGGCAGCATAACGGTTTTGTTTTTTGCCAAAAAGTAATGAAGAAGCATTGAGGTGTGAGTGGGTGCATTATCATGATTGCATTTCCACGAATGGTTTTGCCACAATCTAGTCGTTTTCTTCGGATTGCTTCAAGTAAACTGCGCATAGCTCCCAGGTAGTATTTCTTATTGGCCGGACGACCATAAGGCAGGAACTCCTGATTCACAATCTCATTGTGATCGAAGAAAACAGTGAGAAGAACCTTCACATGTGATGGAACTTGTCACATTTTTTTCGGTCTTGGCTCTTCAGGCAGTTTCCATTGAGACGATTGGGCCTTAGTTTCGACGTCATATCCATGTTACGTCACCTGTTATAACCTTTAGTTCTGGATCGTTTTCGGCTTCATTCAGCAATTCGTGAGCGATGTTTACGCGACGTCGTTTTTGCTCGAAATTTAACAATTTCGGAACAAACTTTGCTGCTACTCGTTTCATGATCACAACATCCGAAAACATTGCTTCATGAGCCAAAGAATATGCCAACGTCATCAGCAACCTCTTTGATGGTGATTCGGTGTTTTACCAGAACCATTTTATTTACTTCTTTCACATTGTTGTCAGTAACTGATGTGCTAGGGCGTCCAGGGCGGCCGTCGTCTTCAACATCTTCTAGACCCCCTTTGAAACGTTTATACCGCTCGTAAACTCTTGTCTTACTTATAGTAGATTCACCAAAAGCCACAGTCAACATTTCGAATGCGGTGCTGTACTTTATTCCGCTGTTAAAGCAAAATTTAATGCAAATTCTTTGATGCAGCTTTTTCGAAAGTAAAAATTCATCAAGCACTCGAAAATACGTATAACGTTTTCGACTTTCAACAATAAACTAAATGTTCAAAATGGCTGAAAATGCAAGCATATGTCAGAAAAATGTGTATCAACAAGATAAAACAAAAGTTTTGAACATCGGTTTTATAAACCCCGCGAAATTAAAAGAAATCTCGTTATATTTTTATCAGAGCTGTTCAGACACACACACACACACACAATGCTTTTTTGGATTCAAGGGCCTCAAAACATGTATTTATGCTTTAATGCCGTTATGGATTTATGAAAATTCAATAAAGATGCTTCAATATTGCGATGGTGGGAGTATTACGACAAATTAGTTACTGTAGCTTGGGTCTCAACAGCGGGGATGTTTTGTACCTGTCAGAACTTGTGAGACTATATGAGTATGAAGTTTATAAGTTACTTGAGAGATTAGTGGCTGTGGATGAAACTTGGTCGTGGCATTAAGGTACGTTCATCCAGCGCCAAGTACAGAGTGTTAGCAAGAAACTACAGACTCAAGTTTGAAACCCAATTATAAGCATGGACCATCCCTTTCTGTGCCCAAGTCCAGGGTATGTTATGTAGGTACATGGTAAAACCCTCATTCTTCTAGCGACAGTCAAATGTTTTAAAAGCGGGTCAGGATGCGATGGCTTTGAAATTCCACTCTCTTTGCTTGACCACGGGGAAGCGGGGGGGGGGGACAACTAATAGGGACTTACCACTTGTAAGATGAATTTCAAAATTCAAACTAATAACAAGTAACATCTCGGAATTTTTATTTGATACAAATATCCCCAACGGTTTACCAGTAGTAGAAAAGTTATTCAGGATGAAGGGAACCCCACAGGAAATTCAAAATATACATTTTACTTGTCATTTAAATATGGTAAATACAGTGCGGTCGTTTTAAGATGAGGCCACAGACCAATTATATACGTAGCACGCTGTACTGCAGTGATCTCGGTACGGAACTGCCGGCGCATGATGCGTTCGAAGTTATCTTTACAGCTGAGCTTCAGTCGCTGCTTTGTGTTCGTGCTGCAAGGAGAATGACATTATGCATCTCAAAGTTTATTCAAGACATCTGTGTGATTTCCTTAAGAGTGTTAATGCATTGTTATTAGTTCACTGCAATGCCTGCAGAGAAATTCACGCTTGAACAACGAATTTATATATACGATACATACGTAAGAACCGAATCATGTAAACAACTTCAGGAGAAAGTTCCTGGTAGAGAAACTGTTAAGCTCCTGGTTAATAAGTGTAGGACAGCGGGATCGGTAAACGCAACCTAAGAAGCAAAAACGAGATGTTCTAACACAGGAAAAAATGACGAAACTGGTGCATCTATTTGTGGGGAACCCTAAAAAATATTGTTTATAGGAACCATCCCCACGCCATAGAACAGCTTAAGGACAATACAAAAGCAGAAATTATGAACATCACTCAAGAGGAACTTGTGTGTATGAATGAAAATTTCACCCGAAGCTACCAGGAATGTCTTCACGTAATGGACACCACTTATAACAAGGTTAGTACTCATTAAAGTGCATGTTACTATCGCTCGTGAGTAATGTGGGAGTTACGGAACGAAAAAAAACCCAGTGTAATAGAAATTGTGTGGATCACGCATATGCACGATCCGTGGCCTCACCATAAAACGACCGCACTGTATATGGTGCTTATATATACATATATAGAATAAAATAAAATTGTATTGGGATAAATAACCATATATACATATCTTAGGAAGAAAGTAAAGATCAGAAATGGCATGGTTTAGACTGGGGGGGGAGCTGGAGGGCACAGAAAATTCTCGCAGGAGAATCTGCCCATTCTGTAATTTGGAAGAGGACTGGGTAAATATTTTGGAGGAATGCTCACAGTGGGAGAACCAGCGAACAAACTCAGAGAAAAATTCTTAAGTCCTGCTAGAAGGAGATTGGCATGTTGGGATCTACTGGCTGACCAGAGGAACTGGCAAAGCATGGACAATTTCTTGTCTACAGTGTGTGAAGCTAAGTCAGTTTTGTTGAGTTAGTCAAAGGCAATTTATCTCAGATTTTCTTTTTCCTGTCTTTTTTTTTGTTTCTTTCGTCACAATACCTTTTTCTTAAATATGCATGTAAGGTCATGCTTCAAATTTATACCATACATAACACATACAAGGAGTAGTGTGTATACCAAATTTCACTGTAATAGCTCTAGTGGCGTTGAAGTTATTAATTGTTTAAATAATTATTTAGCCATAAACAAGAAACGCTCCACACGATGAACAATTAAGAACTTCATTAATTTTAATGTTTATTCCAAAACAGGTGAGCACTGTAGAAAACTGTTGGAAACAATTTTTATTACTCTTTTAGTTTGGTAGAAAAAAATGGCAAGGATTCAACCAGCAAAACACCTTGTCTGTCCCAGAAAACCGTGCACATGACCTTGCGAGTGTTTGAATTTCTTGTTCACGAAGAATGTTGTGTGCTGTGATTCAGGAGTGATGTGGACACCTGTAACGATGCGAGTTAGCGCCTTCCTCAGCACATCGCGTGAGAAAGGTCCGTACAGCGGCAGATCGCTTGTTCTTGTGCTCAACAGTAAGATTTTTGGACACCCAGATTGGGAACAGTTTCCGCAATCCTAAGCGTTCGGTCAGAATGTTGCAGAGTACTGACTTTGAACTTGGTGGAATCGAATCCACGACCTCCCGAATGGGCCTGAACCATTCCGCTTTGCGAAGCTTTCCAGCAACATACAAAGGGAACTAAATAAATTGAGCTCTTGGAAAAATTCGGGGGCGGCTGCGCCATAGCCTTTGCGGGGAATGGGCACCCCTGCCTAAATCTACCTGAAACATGAAAGGGGAAGCGAGGGAAAGGAAATTCTTTATAGAAGAGAACCCCCCTCCCAGCATTCAGCTTACCAACCAGGAAAAAACACGAAAAATCCATGGTAACACTGCTCGCCTCCAGGAATCAAAACCGGGACCTCCCGAATGATAGCCTTGCCACAGAGCTATCTCGCACGGTGTTATTACTGTGGCCGAGTTCTTTATACCGGCTGGACCTTGTTGGCAAGTGTTCCACAACAATTTATTTTAATTTCTATAGCATGTGTACTGGGCACCAGAGGAGATTTCTCGTAAATAATTTAAGTTAATCTGATTTTATAATTGCGCCAGTAGCATATTAACTTGCTGAAGAATTAAAAGCATGGATTACGTCGACGAGGGATTAACCACTGACAGTAAAATTGCAGTTTGACAAGCGTGAAAAAAAGAGTTTGCTATTTTGTTCAATGAAGCCCGCACTTGGAACAGAACACGCCACATAAAATTAATAAACAGCGTTAATTTTTCAAAAAGTAATTTATAGCTATAGACATGCAGAATAATTGATTCAAATTTTAATTCATCTATTATTTACAAGGTTTCACTCTGAATGCGTCGGGAACGAACGCAATAACATTTTAAAATTTCAGATCCGATCATTGCATCTCTTCAAAGCATTCTCCATTGCATTCTACACAACGCCATTCTTTGGAGAGAGTGCACACACATTCTCCGTAAGTAGCTACGATAGCTACAGGTGCTTCAAATAGTTGACCTTGAATGTTTTATTTTATTTTGTGGAATAGAAAATACGTCGCATGGGTCCAGGTCTGGACTGTAGGGAGGATGGAACCAATATATTAACTCCTAACTCGTTCAGAAATTGGTTTGTCGTGGCATTCTCATGGTGCAACAAAATTCCACGCAGACAGTGTTAGGGCACTTTGCTCTGAAGCAGTACGTTTTGAGTAGTTAAATAAAGTTACAATCATAGGGAGAATAAATATCAATAACAGTAAGGATAGTGTTAAATAAAACTGGAAAGCGAGGGTTGAGAGAGACAAGACCATCAGCGGCCGCAAACGGATGGTTCTTCCCTCTATTGTTAAGTGTCCCGTTAGGTTGCTGGAACGCAGATGTGTAGTAAAGGGTCAATGTTCGCCAAAAGCCAGATAGCCTTAGGCCTCCAATGAAAGAAGATAGAAATCCGGTGATAGTGGAATGCGGAGATATAGAACTTTTGAAATAGAGAAACAGGAAATTCTTAGAAAACACACTCGGCCGTGGTGGCTCATTGGAGATGTTTGTTAGAAAATGTGTAGGAGAGTTTAGATTACACACTTAGCCGTGGTAGTTCCTGGGAGATGTTTGTAAGAAAAGTGTCAGCGGATAGGCGCGATGATATGAAGTGTAACAAATAGGAAATGCGCGCGTGTGTGTCGAAGTAATAGCAGAAATCAAATGTTAAAACGGTGACGGTAAATAACCGAGCAGGAAAACAAACAGTCGTATTCACCACTAACCCGAGATCCAAGATCCATGCAAAGAACCATGAGCTAGTACCGAACCCGGGACCATTCCTACAAATCTTGTGCAGTAAAATAGCCACATACCACCGCAAATTGGCGCCCAGAAGTACCACTGAAAATTGCCACCCTAACGTGGGGCCCACAATCAACAACCAGAAATACTACCGCAGCTCTCAGTTCAATGAAGACTTGTGGCAGACATTTTGTGGTGCATCATCTGACAGTGGCAGTCTTTTGTTCTTCAAGTGGAATTGTGACAATATGGTCATCTTCTTGTCAACACTTCTTGCTCGCCTCACTTTTGTTGGGGTCCTCTCTTGGGAAGACCCAGATCGACAACTGTCACTTAGTTTCTGGGTAGACGATATAGCAGACGAGTTAATAGCAGATGAAATGAATGGCCCGAAAGTAGACGAAATCTGCATTCCTGTACTTTTATACGCGGGTGACATGACAATTCTGTCAGTGACGATAGAAGGCTTACAGAAAGGTTGGAAGAATATTGTAAACAATAGGGTTTGGTGGTAAACATTAATAAAACGAAAACAATGGCTTTCATAATGGCTGTGTGTATGGCAGGGATGGAAAATGTTATTACAAGGGGCTAGAACTACGTTACACATTTCTCCTATTTAGAAGTAATGTTTAATATGAGAGGAAAATGGAACAAACATCTATCAGTAACAAACTATAACGCACGAGAGCAGTTAAACCAATATTACGTACCCTCTCGCGGATACCTGATGTACCGGTAGATACATTAGAAAAGTTGTATAACTTAAGGCCGATTTTGTTATACAGAAGTAAAGTTTGGGGATGGGAAAGAGCAGAGAATGTAAATAAAACGCAGGTACCATTTTGGAAAAGAGTTCACGGAGTTTCAAAAGGCACATCAAATTCGGGGGTATTGAGGGAGGTGGGATGTTATGAAGACACAATACACTGTAAAATAAGAGCAGTGAAGTACTGGCTGAGGGGGATAACTCCACACTACGGTGCAAATGTTATAAATACCATCGAGAAAACCTGTCTCCTAAGTTTTGGCAGCTGATTTGGAAAGGGGTTTGAGGAGATGGGGTCAGTATGGCAAAGAGCTGAAACAAATAACAAGGAAAGGTGTCAAAAGAATACTAAGAGACATCAACCAACAGAAAATAGAATTGGATTGTAAAATTAAACCTTCTCTAAGTCTAGCAAATGAAATAAAATTGAACTGGGCTAAAGAGACATATATACTTAACCTAGGAAGAAAGGAAAGATCAGGAATGGCATGGTTTAGGCAGGAGGGCTGGAGGGCACAGAAAATGACTGACGATTCTGGCAGGAGAATCTGCCCATTCTGTGATTTGGATGAGGACTGGGTACATGTTTTGGCGGAATGCGCTCAGTGGGAGAACCAGCGAACAATTAAACTCAAAGAAAAGTTCTTAAGTCCGTCGAGAAAAAGATTGGCATGTTGGTAGCTACTGGCTGACCAGAGGAACTGGCAAAACATGAGCAATTTCTTGGCTGAGGCTAAGTCATATTTGTTCAGTTAGTCAAAGGTAATTTACCTCTATTTTCCTATTTCTTGTTTTGTTTTCTTTTTCTGTTGTTTATTTTGTCACCATACTTTGTATCTTAAATAAATTGTACGGCCAATGACCCCTGCAGTAAATACTTGTGTAATAACTTGAATAATTTGAAACCAATAAAGATACCTCGCCTGCTTGCCTGTGTGCTTGTCTGTCTAGTTTCTGGGTTATATGGATACATCCAGTTTTCTTCACCTATTACGATGTTAAAAATATTTTTGGATGTTCCATCAAATATCTACTTTCTCTACTACGTATAGTAAGTAGGGAAAGTATTGTATTCCACCCAAAAATTCGATACCGAGATTTCACCGGAAATACATGTTTTGGGACCCCCTGAATCCAAAAAAAGTATTTTTGGAAACATGTCCGTGTTTGTGTCTGTGTGTGTGTGTGTGTGTGTGTGTGTGTCTGTGTGTGTGTGAACAGCATAACTCAGAAACGAACAGTCGGATAAACACCAAACTTGGTATTTAGGTTCAGTATCTTTCAGAGATGCGACACGAAGGTTTTCAAGAAAATCCCCCCACCCCAGGATACCCTTTACATGGAACATTTTACGAAAATTTTAATTTTCTCAAAAATGGCTCTAACGATTTTGATTAAAATATCATATGTTTGAGATATTGTCATGAAAAATTAAATGTATATCTCGAATTTTCTGGGAATGTCTCCAAAAGTATTCTTCATTGTGAACGACTTTTACATAACTGGTAAACCATAAGAGATAGACAAAATGTTACTGCACAAAAAATGTAGATGTTAAAATACACAATTTATGTCATATACATTTTTGTTGTTGAGTGAACCATTTTCGAGATATTGCTTGTTATTCCCTTAAAAATTTCCAGTACTTATACTTTTTCTCCAATTCGTTATTCATTTTTTTATGTCCTGGACATGCAAAGAGTATGGAATGCGCCACATAGCAACCACCTCTTAAAATATTTGACTGTCGCTTAAAGCCTACCAATAAGATTAACATCTCGATTAACATGAAGCATATGGAGAATAAGCGTTTGTAAAAATAGTTTGTACAAGAGTAGAGAAAGTCATGTGAGTGTAACACATCAGATTTTTTGTACTCATTTCAACTAATTTTAGTCCCGCTTCGTTGAATATGGATATCTGGGGCGACTTTTGGGACTTTACTGCAAATGTGGAAGACTTTAATAACTTCCAACCCCAAGAGATAAATGGGGAGACTTAAAATATTTTAAAATTGAGTTATTTTAGGGGGTGGTTGTATATTGTGTAATGTAGCTATTTCTGTAAAAGTTTATCTCAATTAAAATGAAGCAGATAAAATCTGATGTTTTACATTCAGAAGGCGGTTGCTTATTAGGGTATAGGAATTATTGTTATGAAAGCTTATGTTACTGTCCACTTCATTTTATTCCAGATAAACCTTTCCGATAATAGCGACAGTCAAATGTTTAAGAATTGGACACTTGCCTTAGCATTTTATGTTGTGTGTGTTCAATCGTGAGAAACAACTGAATATCGAAGCGATTTGAAAACTGTGGCTAAAGTATTGAACAGATCCAACTATTAATAACGGATACCTCGGAAATGGCTGATACCACAAAAAAGTTATCGGAAATAAACTGTGTGCTTTAGAAAGATCTACATTTGTTGTGTAATACGTTTACGTGTATCGCTAAGCGTTTAGTAGTTATACAAAATTATAGAAAATTCCTTCTGAATAAAGAGGACTTCATTAGTTATTCCCAGAAAATTCAAGATGCACATTTTGTTTGTGATGTAAATATATTTAATGTATGATATCTTAATCAGAATCGTTAGACATTTATTAGAAGATAATGAATTTCGAAAAATGTTGCACGTGCAGTGTAGTTTGGGGTCGGGAAATTTTCTTGAATATATTCGTGTCCCATCTTTGAGAGGTACTGAACCTAAATACCAAGTTTGATATTTATCTGGGTTATGCTGTTTACACCTGCAGCCCTTTTTCTAAAAATGCTTCTTTTTTTTTGGATTCAGGGGCTGAAAGTATGTGTTTACTGTGAATTCTTGGTATCTTTTGTACGTGGTAGATAAGGCAATAAACTTTCATAGGGATAATTTGTATACCCACTAATATGCGATAGAGGGTAGAGAAACTCAAGTGAATGTAACACATCAGGTTCTTCAGAGTGTCTGACGGTAATCAAGTATGATGGTATGGACCTCATCCCTTATTCAAGGACCGCCAATTCAGGTTGTTTGCCCATGATTTGCATTGGTCTATACTAGAATATGTTAACCAAATGCACCTTGGTGTTAGCGTGTCTCACATTAGCAAATAACGGATCAGCCGGATTTAATAAAGTGACCTTCCTCTCACCGGTTAACTAACCGGGGGATCAACATTACTAATTACGGCACCAACAAAATGACGTCGGTTTGTATCACAGCCAACAGAGGTCCCTGCTGGCTGTGAGAGTATTTCTTTATACAGGACTATTCTTTTTGCTCCCTAGAGTCTGAATGTTCAAAATCTGATGTGTTACACTCACATGACTTTCTCTACTCTTGTACAAACTATTTTTACAAACGCTTATTCTCCATATGCTTCATGTTAATCGAGATAAACATTTGCAGACTCTATCATATTGCTAAATTTCTTGTAGACGTAAGGGGAAAATATATTTCTGGCAGCCGATCTGTACACTAACTGCACCAAGAGCACAAACCCCCTGATCCAAACACTAGGCACCTATGAAACCACCATTAACAAACACAAACGACCACTAGCGCTATTTGACCGCAACCTGTCCGATGAAGTACCCATTGAAGATATCCTCGAACACTTAAACCGGCTTATACCTCCATAGCTATGCCACATTCACACACACTATTAATACTCTTAAGTTGCAGGAAACCATACTGAACTGGAACTTTAAAACAACGGTCTGCCCCTGCCAATGCGCCAACCCATAAAGGAATCGTCTATAGGCCACCCACCATCACAGGAACACTGCAGCAGCAGCTCGGCAACCAAAGGTAAAATCCCGCCACACCTTTCATTACGATCACTTGCATGATGTTAACATCCGCGCCATACCATTTAATCTTAAGCCGTAGCTCTTAACGCATCCCTGTCAATCCCACCCAAACTAACCCGTACTAACCACCGAGCGTCAGGCAGGGCCTGCCATGGCTGGCGCCGGTAAACCCAACCAGGCACGCTTGCATTTTCTGCATGCTCGCATGAGTAGTTTAACTTACTAACCGGGGTGCTTCCGCGGAACCCGACCATGCTTAACTCAAATCTTTCTCCACGCACTAGCACGTCACTACTAACAAAGCACCTAGTTGCATGCTAGAACTAACAGCATGGGGAGACGATGTAGCCTCTGAGGATGATCGTCACCGGGGGCGGTGGGTGTGGGGCCGCCCCTTTAAAAAAAACAACCAAGGGCAATATAGAAGTACAGTAGCCTTTAAGCACATACATATCTCTTAATAGCTGGTTGCTAGGTGCAGCACCATTCCCTTTCCCACAGATTAATACTCTTTGCATATCCAAGACAAAAACATGAATAACGAATTCCCATTTGAGAAAATAAGTATTGAAAAATTTAAGGGAATAACAAGCAATATCTCGAAAATAGTTCACTTAACAAAAAAATGTATACGACATAAATTGTGTATTTTAACGCCATCTACATTTTTTGTGGAGTAAAATTTTGTCTATCTCTTATGGTTTACCAGTTATGCAAAAGTCGTTCACAATGGAGAATACTTTTGGAGACATTCCCAGAAAATTCAAGATATACATTTTATTTGTCATGAAAATATCTTAAACATATGATATTTTAATCAAAATCGTTAGAGCCATTTTTGAGAAAATAAAACTTTTCGAAAAATCTTCCATGTAAAGGGTAATCTGGGGTGGGGGGATTTTCTTGAAAACCTTCGTGTCGCATCTCTGGAAGATACTAAACCTAAATACCAAGTTTGCTGTTTATCCGAATGTACGTTTCTGAGTTATGCTGTTCACAGATAGGTACACATACGGACATGTTTCCAAAAATGCTTTTTTTGGATTCAGGGGGTCTCAAAACATGTATTTCCGGTGAAATCTCGGTATTGAATTTTTGGGTGGAATACAATACTTCCCCTACTTACTATATGTAGTAGAGAAAGTAAAAATGTTTGAAGTAATAGATTCACACGCTTTCTCTACAAAGACGAATATATATATAGGGTGAATCACCTAAAACTTGCACCACAAATATTTCGGAAATGGAATGTGATATTGATGTGCAGTTTTCGCAGCATTGATTGGTAGTCCGGGGCTCGTACATTTGGCCTATAAAAAGATTTTAATAATACTGAGAAAGTATATTTTTTGAGCAAACATAAAAATTTTTAAATGGAAAAAATGCCTAGTTACATCAACAGAATAAAGGTAGGGTCCTTGCTGCAGGATTCTAGTGCAAGTGGTTTACGAGAAATCGTATTTTGAAAAGTTTCCATTGTTTGTCCCATTCAACCTGCATGGAAACGATTTTGAGAATCGTGTTAACTTTTGTACATAAGCATTAAGACATGATACTCCAGATTAATCATGTATCTTGTTTACTGATGAGGCAACATTTACTAATCATGGCCAGGTAAACCGCAGAAACATGCACTATTGGTCTGTTGACAATCCCCGTTGGCTTCGTCAGGTGGAACGTCAGCGTCCATGGAGTTTAAAGTGTGGCGTGGGATAGTGAACCATCAGCTCATAGGCCCTTTGTTCATAGAAGGAACAATGAACTCGCACGCATTGCAGCCTCAGACCATTTGCCACAGATGCTAGAAGACGTTCCTTTGCAGACTAGGAGGAACCTGTGGTACCAACATGATGGCTGTCCAGCTCATAGTGCACGAAGTACTTCAGCTTGTCTTAACGGATTGTTTTCAAATCGCTGGATTGGACGAAGAGGATCTGTACCTTGGCCGGCTCGATCACCGGATCTGACCCTTTTAGGCTTTTTTCTGTGGGGAAGGCTGAAAGACACTGTCTACAAGGATGTACTAACTACACCAGACGATATGAAACGACGTATTACTGCTGCCTGCTCTGAAATGCTAGAACGTGTGCAGCAGTCTTTCATAGCAGACTGGAAGCGTGTATTGAAGCTGCCGGTGGTCATTTTGAACACAACCTTTTAAGGGCTATGTTCTCTTTACTTGTAAGATTCCACAGAAGTATTGTAATTCCCTTTTGTTTTTCTTTAGTTTCTGCTACCACAAGCTGTACAAGTGTCGGTGTGTAAAAGTTTCAAAATAAGATTTCTCGTAAACCACTTGCACTAGAATCTTGCAACAAACGCCACTGACATTCTAATTTACCCTACCTTTATTCTGTTGATGTAACTAGGCATTGTTCCATTTAAAAATTGTGTGTTTGCTCAAAAAACACACTTTCTCAGTATTATTAAAATCTATTTATAGGCTAAATGTACGAGCTCCTACTACCAATTAATGCTGCGAAAACTGCACATCAATAGCACTTTCCATTTCCGAAATATTTGTGGTGCAAGTTTTAGGTGATTCACCATGGAGAGAGAGGGAGAGAAAGAGAGAGCCAAAACAAAACTACAAAACCGGTGCGCGGTGTTTTTCCTGTCCGCGTCCTCGGCGCTCGTTGCTGTCTGCCACTATCATAGAAAGGCGCGGATGAAGCCATACAACATTTTTGAAACTACTTTTAAAGGCTTTACATACCAACTTTATGAAAGGAGATGCTGAAACTGGCCACCGTCGTTGCCCATACATTTTTGGTACCTCTTTAGGAAACTATCCATCACTCGCCGTAGTTCACGTTGAGAAATTTCCTGGCGGATATTTTGTTTTAATTCTTCCAGGGGGTGTGGATTTGTCTTATACATTTTGTTTTAAGTTACCCAAGAGATAGAAATCGCAGGGGGTTAGGTCGGGGGATCGAGGGGGCCACAAACCTCTACTAATAATCCGTCCTCAAACACACTTTCATAAAGTTGTTAAGTAAAGCCTATAAAAGTAGTCTTAAAAATGTTGTATGGTTTCATCCGCTCCTTTCTATGATAGTGGCAGACGGGAACGAGCGCCGAGGACGCGGACAGGAAAAACACCGCGCAGCCGGTTCATAGTCTTTTGGCTCTCCCTATATAAATATATATCCGTTATACAGCGTTAGTTAAAAGTTCTGGCTACCAAAATAGCTTTTGAAGCCTCAGCACCAAACTCGGTGTATAGCGATAGCGATCTTTCACTACTTCTGATTTAAACGGCGGAAGTGTCTGCAAATTTCTTATTTTAAATGAAACATCCTTTTTTACCTTCTCTACTATGTATGGTAAGTAGGGGAAGTATTGTATTCAACCCAAAAATTCGATACCGAGATTTCACCGGAAATACATGTTTTGAGGTGCTCTAAATAAAAAACAGCATTTTTAGTAAAGGGTCCTTGTGTGTGACTGTGAACACCACAACTCAAAAACGAAAAGTCGGATAAATACCAAACTTAATATTTAAGTTCAGTATTTTTCAAACATGCGACATGAAGATTTTCAAGAAAATCTCCTCACCCCAGACTACTCTTTACATGTGACATTTTCCAAAGTGTAGATCTCGTTAAAATACACAGTTTTTGTCACATACATTAGTTTGTGCAGCGAACCATTTCCGAGATATTCCTTGTTATTTGTTTGAATTTTCCAATACATATACTTTTTCACAAATGGGAATTCGTTTTTACTTTCTCTACTACGTATAGTAAGTAGGGGAAGTATTGCATTCCACCCAAAAATTCGATACCGAGATTTCACGGGAAATACATGTTTTGAGATCCCCTGAATCCAAAAAAAGCATTTTTGGAAACGTCCTTGTGTGTGTGTGTGTGTGTGTGTGTGTGTGTGTGTCTGTCTGTGAACAGCATAACTCAGAAACGAACAATAGGATAAACACCAAACTTGGTATTTGGGATCAGTGTCTTCCAGAGATGCGACACGAAGGTTTTCAACAAAATCCCCCCACCCCAGATTACCCTTTACATGGAAGATTTTTCGAAAATTTTAATTTTCTCAAAAATGGCTCTAACGAATTTGATTAAAATATCATATATTTAAGATATTTTCATCACAAGTAAAATGTATATCTTGAATTTCCTGGGAATATCTCCAAAAGTATTCTTCATTGTGAACGACTTTTGCATAACTGGTAAACCATAAGAGATAGACAAAATTTTACTACACAAAAAATGTAGATCGCGTTAAAATACACAATTTATGTCATATACATTTTTTTTTGAGTGAACCATTTTCGAGATATTACTTGTTATTCCCTTAAATTTTTCAATACTTATTTTCTCAAATGGGAATTCGTTATTCATTTTTTGTCTTGGATGTGCAAAGAGTATTAATCTGTGGCAAAGGGAATGGTGCTGCACCTAGCAACCAGCTATTAAGAGATATGCATGTGCTTAAAGGCTACTGTATTTCTATATTGCCCTTGTAAATATATATTCCCCTTACATCTACAAGAAAATTACCAATAAGATAGAGTCTGCAAATGTTTATCTCGATTAACATGAAGTAGATGGAGAATAAGCGTTTGTAAAAATATTTTGTACAAGAGTAGAGAAAGTCATGTGAGTGTAACGCATCAGATTTTTTTGTCTTGGATATGCAAAGAGTATTAATCTGTGGGAAAGAGAATGGTGCTGCACCTAGCAACCAGCTATTAAGAGATATGTATGTGCTCAAAGGCTACTGTATTTCGATATTGCCCTTGTAAATATATATTCCCCTTGCATCTACAAGAAAATTAGCAATAAGATAGAGTCTGCAAATGTTTATCTCGATTAACATGAAGTAGATGGAGAATAAGCGCTTGTAAAAATAGTTTGTACAAGAGTAGAGAAAGTCATGTGAGTGTAACACATCAGAATTTTTTATGTACTGGACACACAAAGAGAATGGAATGCTCCACATAGCAACCAGCTCTTAAAACATTTGACTATCGCTTAAAGCCTGCCAATTTCCCTTGCATCTACAAGAAAATTAGCAATAAGATTAACATCTTGATATCTCGATTAACATGAAGCATATGGAGAATAAGCGTTTGTAAACATACTTTGTACAAGAGTAGAGAAAGTCATGAGAGTGCAAAACATCAGATTTTTGTTTACAAATTGGGATGTACACTTCAGTAGCTTTAAAACATGTACCCACAATAGATACGTTTGTGCAATTGATTACTGTTAAATAATAGTAAACAAAAAGAACAGGAAAGTGTACGCTTAACGGAGTAAAAGGTTTCTTTTTTTCTGTGATTTGACTGTCCTTTGTTTATATCCATGAAAGGACGATTTTTTGTCTGTGCTTTGTTTATGTCCATGGAAACATGTGTACTGATACTGATGTATTTACTGATTTATGCGACCGAGCCTGCGATAGTCAAATGTTTTAGAACTGGAACGATATACGCTGGCCTTAAAATGCTACATTCTTTCCGTCATGAATATTGGAAAGACTTTAAAGAATGACCAAGTAATGAACAATTCGAAACATTAATAACGGATATCTCGGAAATAGCTTAATCCACAAATGTTACTTAAAATAACGATCCAAATTTTTTGTGTAGTACGTTTTCGTCTATCGTCCAATTTTGTTGCAACATACAGTACTAGACTCGGACAAACTAATACAATAACTTATTAATGTAATAAGATATCTAATTCACAGCTTCTCAGAATCAACACATTAATAATTTCTTAAATATTTTTGTTCTAATTTTCACGTGTTATGCATTTTTTGCTAATATTTTACGTATAATAATTAAGAGGATATTAAAAACACATATATTCATAATGTACACATGGTAGAGATAAGTATATAACGTTATAACATATGAGAGGGTAAGGTCATTGTTAGCTATATAACTAGTAATAAAAATCACGACAAATGCAATTGTATGTACGTAAGCATGTAACGAGCTTTGGATTCATAGTTAAGACAATGGAAGCCGGTAAACACACACACACATATATATATATATATATATATATATATATATATATACATGTATACATGTACGAGGGTAATTCTGAAAGACGTTTTGAAATAAACAATTAACAAAATGAAAATATCAACGCTTATTACCAACATTTGAAAGATACACTCTTGAGCTATTTTTCTACATAATCGCCATTCAAACTGAGGCATTTATCATACCTTGGCACAAGTTTTTCAATACCCTCTCTGTAGAAATCTGCCGCCTGCGACTTCAACCACTGGTTTACACCGGCATGCAGTTCAGCGTCAGTATCAAAGCATCAATTTGATGCTCCCAAACTCCGTGAAATTTGGGGAAAATGTTCCGAAAGTTCTGTAATCGTGAAACGACGATTTTCAGGAATTTCGTCATTGATTTGCATTGACAGTTCATCAGTCATAAGGCTAGGCCTACCACTGCGAACCTCGCCGTGAACATTGGTACGGCCATTTTTAAAATCAATGCACCATTGCTTGACTCGGCTTTCACTCATTATTCCCTGCCCGTAAACATCACGAAGTTGACGATAGATTTCAATTGGTTTGTTCTTTTTAGCCAACCGCACTTTACAAGTGGCGGGATTTTCTATTGCAACGCACATTTTAACAACTCGTAGAGAGGACAGTAAGGAAGGCACAGTCCTCACGCTACCACAGTTGGATGCGTACTGAATGTAGCAACGTTCTGACACCAAGATGGCGGCTGTAGCCCTACTCATCGCCACGATAGGTCAAAACGTCTGCGACTTTCTGGACTGCCCTCGTGTGTGTGTATGTAACAAACTGTTTTTCGATAAGTAGCACCAATCACATACATTGATACATGTCTATAATTCAAATACGTACGCTAAGAAAACGGCTGAAGGGAACGCTAACAGAAGCTAGTCAGACTTCAAGCAGGAAGGTAGTGTATAAGCTCATCTCTGAATATACGCTAAAACTACGTATTTAAAGTCTACCAGTTATACATACTTTAACAGCACAAAGGTAATAGTGATTTGTGAATATCTATATGTGGTTTATCTAAAAATACAAGTGAAATAATAAACAGAATAAATGTGTGCAAGATATTTTAGCATTCTCCATACCTAACTCTGACAAGACACAAACTACAGCAGTCGTGGCATAATTATAACATATAAACACACATACAACAATACACGTGTATGATCATAAGATTCCAGTCTACAAGAACCTCAAGATACATCACAAGAGTACGGGCATCAAGACGACCTACGGCTACGTAACACAGCACCCATCATCATCAACTTTTGGGGCCTACCTTGTAGGAACCGCTACAACTTTACTAGTTATACAATATTCCTTCAGAATAAAGAGGACTTCACAGCCTGTTCCCAGAAAATTCAAAATATACATTTTAATTTTCATGTAAATATCTTTAATATATGGCACTTTAACCAAAATCATTATAGCTATTGTTTAGAAAATAAATAATTTTGAAGCATCTTCCATGTAAAGGATAGTCTGGGGTGGGAGGATTTTCTTGAAAACCTTCGTGTCGCATCTCTGGAAGATACTGAACCTAAATACCAAGTTTGGTGTTTATCCGATTTTTCGTTTTTAAGTTATGCTGTTCACAGACACACAAACGGACCTTTTTCTAAAACTGCTTTTTTACTTTCTCTACTACGTACAGTAAGTAGGGGAAGTATTGTATTCCACCCAAAAATTCGATACCGAGATTTCACCGGAAATACATGTTTTGAGACACCCTGAATCCAAAAAAAAGCATTTTTGGAAACATGTCCATGTGTGTGTGTGTGTGTGTCAACAGCATAACTCAGAAACGAACAGTCGGATAAACACCAAACTTGGTATTTAGGTTCAGTATCTTCCAGAGATGCGACACGAAGGTTTTCAAGAAAATCCCCCCACCCCAGATTACCCTTTAGATGGAAAATTTTCTCAAAAATAGCTCTAACGATTTTGATTAAAATATCTCATGTTTAAGATATTTTCATGACAAATAAAACGTATATCTTGAATTTTCTGGGAATATCTGAAAAGTATTCTTTATTGTGAACGACGTTTGCATAACTGGTAAACCACAAGAGATAGACAAAAGTTTACTACACAAAAAATGTAGATCGCGTTAAAATACACAATTTATGCCATATACAGTTTTTTTGTTGAGTGAACCATTTTCGAGATATTGCTTGTTATTCCCTTAAGTTTTCCAATACTTATACTTTTTCTCAAATTCGTTATTCATTTTTTATGACCTGGATATGCAAACAGAATTGAATGCTCCACATAGTAACCAGCGCTTAAAGGATTTGATTATCGCTTCCAAGCTACCATGTTTCCCTTGAATCTACAAGAAAATTAGCAATAAGATTAACATCTCGATTAACATGAAGCATATGGAGAATAAGCGTTTGTAAAAATAGTTTGTACAAGAGTAGAGAAAGTCATGTGAGTGTAACACGTCAGATTTTTTATGCCCTGGACATGCAAAGAGAATGGAATGCGCCACATAGCAACCAGCTCTTAAAATATTTGACTATCACTTAAAACCTACCATATTCCCCTTGCATCTACAAGAAAATTAGCAATAAGATTAACATCTCGATTAACATGAAGCATATGGAGAATAAGCGTTTGTAAAAATAGTTTGTACAAGAGTAGAGAAAGTCATGTGAGTGTAACACATCAGATTTTTTTGTCTTGGATATGCAAAGAGTATTAATCTGTGGTAAAGGGAATGGTGCTGCACATAGCAATAAGCTATTAAGAGATATGTCTATGCTTAAAGGCTACTGCCCTTGCAAATACAAAACAAGGGAAACATAGTACGCCTTAAGCGATAATCAAATATTTTTAGAACTGGTCGCTATGTGTAAAATGTAATTCTCTTTGCATGTCAAAAGATCGTTTCTGCAAATGTTTATCTCGATTATCATGAATTAGATGGAGAATAAGAGTTTGTAAAAATAGTTTGTACAAGAGTAGAGAAAGTCATGTGAGTGTAACACATCAGATTTTTTTATGCTGGGACCTCAAAATTTGTATTTTGTGTAAAATCTTGGTATCGAGCTTTTGGGTGGAATACAACACCATCTCTGCTTACTATGTACCTGATAGAGAAAGTAAAAATGACAAAAGTTCTAAAAATTGAATATAATAGTAACGGATAGTTCGGAAATGGCTTAAACTACAAAACAAATTATTTGAAATAAATAGTACGTTTTGAAGAGATACACGTTTTTGTGACTCTCTATCAGGCTTAAACGCAATACAAGACACGTTCTCTACCAATAGTATTGTAAACGAAATACATAATCTTGTTACCATCCTTTATAACTTAGAATAGTCACTCAATTTCATGTGGTTACCATCTCATAAAAACATACCCTGTAATGAAGGAGCCGATACTGCAGCAAAACTACCAACACAAGATACTGATATCAAAATACCTTTCCAAGAAGTAGTCACACACTTTAAGAAGAAAATACACAAAGAAAGGCCGGATAAGTCTACAAGTAAGCTTCATGATGTACGTGGAACTTCAACTCAAGAATATCCAATAAGACAGCTACAGCGACGAAACCAAATTGTAATATCCCGACTACGAATTGGGCATACCAAACTGACACACTCTTATTTGTTAAATAGAAGCTCTCCACCAATTTGTGAAACATGTAAAACAACATTAACAGTAGTACATGTTATACTTGCATGTCCAAAATTTGAAAAACAACGTAGTCAGGTTGGTATGCCCAGAAATATTGATGCAATTTTCATCCGGAAAGTAATTATTTTTCTTAAATTAATTAATATACATCAATACATTTAACCAAATTGTAACCTGTATAATGTGTAAGTATTATACTGTAATCCAATAATGTAAACAACTGTACATGAAAGGTCGTGATTAAAGCTAGGAAGCTTAAAACGACACTAAATAAAACTTTTTTTTTAAAAAATAAGTTTTTATACTGTAAGTTTTTCCATGTAAAGGGAAACTAAAGAAGAAAAATTAATTTATCACACTTTCCGTTCTGCGATGTTGAGATGCCAGGAATAGCATAATTATCGCGACATAGCACTAATAATAATAATAATAATAATAATAATAATAATAATAATAATAATAATAATAATAACAACAATAATAATTATAAATCCTCGTTTCAATCAATTTCAAATAACATAATGGCATGGCAGCTGCACACTCCGCCTACCTCTGTTCACCCACACCCAGGACATCCTGGGAGAAGTACAGCAATAGAGGCAACATGTGGTCCATAAGACAATATATCGTCAACATGTGGATTCTAGGATCTGAGCCGTCACTATTATTGTAAAGTGGCTCCAGAGTCGGTCCCAAGGACCACAGTTCAAGCCCTTACAAGGGAAAAACTTCTCATCTTGTCGTTGTCGTTTCTAACGTTCCCCATAGGACCTGTGACCTTCGGGGGATACATCATTCTACCAAGCAATGACTGTACCCATTTCTGAGGTGAATGCACCCACAGATGGAATCTGTTGCCTTCAATGATACGATGAAGAGAAATGCGGTGCAACGATAGATCCCACAGCTTTTACTGTGAAGTTCGAACCAAGTTCGGCCTTGGTGATAGTTAACATGAGCAAGCCAGAGGTGAAGGCGCGGGTAAGACCGACTTAAACTCGCCACCTCAGAACGGAGAATCGAACCCCGGACCCTCAGTGCGAGAGCCGGAAATGAAACCACTGCGCTACACCGGTGCCCCAAAATTTCCATATTGGTACTGGAAATCGAACCCGAGTTCCTTCGCTCCGCAGCAGTAGCGCTTCGTATAATAGTAATACTAATTCAAATACTGAAAGAACAAGGTTAGACAGTAAAACTATTAGGCTTATTAACTGATACAAAGGCTAAAATGAAATTTCTGAATTCTTTGAAGTCAAAAAGGAGTAAAACATGGAGATTGACTATCTCCACTAAATTTCAATTGTGCTGTTGAAAAAGTAATACAGGAATGACAAACAGAACAAAAATTCAAAATTTATCAAGCGATTTATAGGCAGAGAAAAATTAGATAATTGACTAGAATCCTGACTCCTGACATTGTAACAGCTCAAAAACAGATTCAGCCATTGAAAGAATTGCAGAGAAACTAGGTCTGCAGATATCCTTAAAAAATCTGATGTGTTACACTCACATGACTTTCTCTACTCTTGTAGAAACTATTTTTACAAACGCTTATTCTCCATATGCTTCATGTTAATCCAGATATCGAGATGTCAATCTTTTTGGTAATATTCTTGTAGATGCAAGGGGAATTGGTAGACTTTAAGCGATAGTCAAATGTTTTAAGCGCTGGTTGCTATGTGGCGCATTCCATTCTCTTTGCATGTCCAAGACATAAAAAAAGTGAATAACGAATTTGAGAACAAGTATAAGTATTGGAAAATTTAAGGGAATAACAAGCAATAGCTCGAAAACGGTTCACTCAAAAAAAAATGTATATGACATAAATTGTGTATTTTAACGCGATCTACATTTTTTGTGTAGTAAACGTTTGTCTATCTCTTATGGTTTACCAGTTATGCAAAAGTCGTTCACAATGAAGAATACTTTTGGAGACATTCCTAGAAAATTCGAGATATACATTTCATTTCTCATGACAATATATTAAACATATGATATTTTAATCAAAATCGTTAGAGCCATTTTTGAGAAAATTAAAATTTTCGAAAAATGTTCCATGTAAGGGGTAGTCTGGGGTGGAGGGATTTTCTTGAAAAGCTTCGTGTCGCATCTCTGGAAGATACTGAACCTAAATACCAAGTTTGGTGTTTATCTGACTGTTCGTTTCTGAGTTATGCTGTTCACACACACACACACACACACGAACACACACACACACACACATACACAGACTCACACACGGACATGTTTCCAAAAATGCTTTTTTTGGATTCAGGGGGTCTCAAAACATGTATTTCCGGTGAAATCTCGGTATTGAATTTTTGGGTGGAATACAATACTTCCCCTACTTACTATACGTAATAGAGAAAGTAAAAAAACTGAATGCATTTTGTGTAATAAAGAGACACTAAAACGTATGCAAGCCAAATATGGAAATATCTGATGTGTTACATTCACATGCCTTTCTCTACCCTCAGTCATTTATTGTAGTGGATATACAAACTTCTTACCAAAGCTTATTTTTGTATGTGCATTTTAATGCAGATAAACCTTTGCAGAAACAGCTACATTACACATTTCGTTATAGAGAACAGCGATAGTCAAATGTTTAACAACTGGACGCTATATGCTGCCTTAAAATTCCATACTGTTTCCATGACATCGCGAGAAACAACTGAAAGTTGACAGGACTTTAAAAGAATAGCTAAGTATTCAACAATTCCAATCATTAATTTTGGATGTCTCAGAAATGGGTGATAGCACAAAAAAGTTATTTAAAATAAATTGTGTGTTTTAAAGAGATCTACATTTTTTGTGTAGTACGTTTTCGTCTATCGCTTAACGTTTACCAGTTATGCAGTTATTCCTTCCGAATGAAGAGGACTTCACAAGCCATTCATGAAAATTCAAGATATACATTTTATTTTTCATGTTAATATTTCTAATATATAGTATTTCATACAAAACCATTAGAGCCAATTTTTAGAAAACAAAAGGTTTCGAAAAACAAAATGTGCTATGTAAAGCGTAGATTGGGGCGGGGAAATTTTCTTGAAAATATTTGTGTTTTTAAAAGGCACTAAACCTAAACACAAAAGTTTCACGTTTATTAACTCCGTTTTTGAGTTATGCTGTTCACAGACACACATACGGAGCTTTCCTCAAAACATGTATTTCCGTTGAAATATAGGTATCGACGTTTTTGGGTGGAGTGCAATACTTTCTCTAAGTGGTAGAGAGAGTAATAATTTTATTTATAACAAAATTAAACAATCGGGCCTGGACCGGGTGGTTCAATATAACGTGGCTCAGTCGGTAGAGCACCTGCCTGTTGTGCTGGGAGTCCCGGGTTCGATTCCGTGCTGGGGTGGCGGGAAGTTTTCTCCAGCCAAGATTAATCCCTATGCTCCCCAGAGTCTGGAAGTATGAATGAGAGTGTGAATGTGTGTATGATCTAATTAGAAAATCTATTAGAAAATAAAAGTGCAAGAAACCCAACGACAAGAGTTACAGTAGTTAACACCATTACCAACAACTTCCAAAGGAAAGACCGCCTATAAGACCAATGTAGTTAAAGGTGGAGTGTAAATGGAAATATAATATATGTAAACGGACCTAAGAGCTTCGACCGATGCAGATCTCTATCGAGCGATGTTGCGCTCCAGAAAACATTGAGTTTTATTTATGGACGCTCTTTAACTGCTATGGTTCTTAGCGTTCCATTCTATATTGGGTGTGAAAGACCGGTAATTTTGCTCAGAGGCCTCTTTATCAGGCTTGAGGTTCTTTCACGTGCCGTAAATCTACGACACGGGACCAGCGACTTTACTTCCCTTCCGAAGGAAGCCATGCTAAGGATTTTTACGCCCGAAAAAAATCCATCGCCCTCCGCAAGGGTTTGAACCCGTGACCTCAGGAACGAGAGACTAGCATGGGAACCACTGCACTACGGAGGACGACGCTGCGCTCCAGGCTGTCTACTATAGGTGAGGCACGACGTCTGCAGCACCGATTGTTGAAGCGAGTTACGATGTTTGTGGCAGTACTGAGTATGGATCCTTTGCCTCACGTTCTCAGTGGCTTTAGTCCGGTTTGGAGGTTGCTCGTGCTGTCGTCTCGGCCAGCTATATTATTATAGGGTTCAACGATGGGCATGGACTCCGGTTCCTTGGTAAAGGGGCGTGACGGATCAAGAATTTAGGCATGGCTTCACTTAATTCGCTTTTATTCACATGGCCATCTAAAACATTGAAATTCTAATCCAGGAAACCTTCTTCTCAGCATTTATAATAGTACATTTACTTTGCTTTTGGTCCTCGTGCACCTAATCACTTCCCGTTCTTGACTAAGGCGGCGCAAATAACTAAGACATTGAGCATGTACATCCTTCGCGACGATAAACACAAACTTTTGGTGTATTTGCGTTACAGCTTCTATACAGGATGTAACAAAAATGTACGACACAAATTGCAGGACACGTTCCTCGCACGTAGACGAAGAAATTATGATTTATGAACATGGGTCTGGAAACGCTTTGTTTCCATGTTATAACTCATTTTCTCCAACTCATGGGAGAATAGAACGTTAGAATTTGATAAACGTTAATTTTAAGAGGAGTATTGTATTTCGACTGTTGGGAGCCGCACTTGAAGTAGCAGCAACCGCACGTATGGTACCCGGTGGCTTCGCCCCAGTGTTTAAAAAATATTAACTTTGTAATTTGACTGTTTCTTTAAATATTATGTATTTATCTTTGCCTAGGCTGCGTCAGTATTTTCGTTAGATATGGATGTCTTAGCAGGGAGTGGTGCGACTGAAGAATGTAGGCTTACACAGATTATAATTTTACTTCACTCCTTTTATTAATGCTGGACACGATTTAAATAACACTTCACTGATATAGAGAGAGCTGTGAGATTCTTTTATTAATTACTTGCACTTCTTAACACAAACTATTTTCGTCTCACACGAATACGTATTGAATTTCTCGAGGACGCATCTCGCAACCGGTTACAAATACGTCTGCAAGCAACTGAACTCTAAATTTGTAAATTTTGCTATATTTCAGTTTCTGATTCGCTAATCCTAGTCGAATAGAATATCTTCATTTAACTAAAGCTTTTTCTGGTTGTTGATTGGCTATTTTATAAACTGTCACTAAAATTACATTATTGCTTCCAAGAATCACAAGTAGTATTGTTAAACTTTCAAATTCATTATTGCCTCAAAGTTACCTCATTGTTAGCAACGTTTAACCTATTATTCCCACAGCTCCTACATTATTAAATTACGTAATACATTCACATATTATTATATGTATACGATAATATAAACATATACAATGACTGTAATATACACTTTTTATATATTGTTACATACACATATTGCTTTAAGGCGGGCTGTTATTGTATTTTGTATTATATAATTAGACTGATATTATTTAAGTGTTAAAAAATACTTTCCCAAATCATACGGAACATGCACTCTTAGTTACCGTGTCATTATCGTAGATGCACCGCCAGTATTTTATTTTACATGTCCCTGTTGACATGCGACTTACGTCATTACTTGTTTACAGGTAACATCAACTGTTCCAGTGAGCAGTACGGCCTTGGCAAGCACAAGAAAAGTTGATTACAGTGCTCACAAACGCAGAGATGGTAGATGCCCATTTGATGTATGGATTAGCAGACGGCAACGGCGCTTGCGCTCAACGTTTGTACCAGGAGAGATTTCCTGGACGAAGGTGCCCCGACAGGAAAACGTTTGAAGCTTTTGATCGTCATCTTAGGGAACATGGGGCATTTCAGCCTGATACTCGCGACCGGGGGAGGCCTAAAAGAACGAGGATACCGCTACGGGAGTTGGCAAGGTGATCCTAGTGTCACTACAAGACAAGTAGCTGCAACAATGAATGTTGACCACATGACTGTGTGACGAGTGTTACACGAGGTCCGGCTGTATCCATAACATTTATAGGCACTATCAGCAGCTGATTTTCCTGCACGTATACGCTTCTGCGAATGGTTTATGCAACAGATTGTCAACCCTAATTTTAGTGCAACGGTGCTGTTCACAGATGAGGCGTCGTTTCAACGAGATCAGATTGTAAATTATCACAATCGGCATGTATGGGTTGACGTCAATCCTCACGCAACTGTTGAAGCAAGTCGTCAACAAAGCTTTTCTGTCAATGTTTGGGCCGGCATTGTTGGTGACTGTTTGGTAGGGCCTCACGTTCTTCCAACCAAGCTCAACGGACAAAGCTACCATAATTTCGTAGAGAATGTTCTAGCTGATCTGTTAACAGATGTGCCTTTAGCTGTGCGACAAAGCATGTATTTCATGCACGATGGAGCGATTCCTCATTTTAGTGTTAATGTCCGTCGGCTTATAAACAACAGATTCGGTGATAGATAGGTAGAGGTGGATCAATTGCCTGGCCTCCACGCTCTCCGGATCTAAACCCACTGGACTTTTAGTTGTGGGGGCATTTGAAAGCTCCTGTGTATCGAACCCCAGTACCAGATGTTCAGCGTCTCCGTGCCCGTATTATGGAAGGCTACGAAACCATTCGCAATACTCCAGGGATACATCAGCGCATCCGGGATTGACTACGACGGTGGATTGATGCATGTATCAATGCTCACGGAAGGCATATTGAACATCTCCTGTGAGAAAGAGTTGTATGTGGTATGCTAGTACATTCTATTCTTATGTGTTTTTCCTGTCCGCGTCCTCGGCGCTCGTTGCCATCTGCCGCTATCATAGAAAGGGGCGGGTGAAACCATACATTTTTAAAACCACTTTTAAAGGCTCACTTACCAACTTTATGAGAGGAGATTCTGAAACTGGCCACCGTTGTTGTCCATACATTTTGGCATCTCTTAAGGAAACTATCCATTAGTCGCAGTAGTTCACGTTGAGAAATGCTGGCAAATTCCTGGCGGATATTTTGTTTTAATTCTTCCAGGGTGTGTGGGTTTGACTTGTACACTTTATGTTTTAAGTTACCCCAGAGATAGAAACTGCAGGGGGTAAGCTCGGGGACTGAAGGGGCCACAATTATCTACTAATAATTCTGTCCTCAAACACACTTTCAATTGTTCTCATCGAAATATTGGCCTTATGAGCTGTTGCAGAGTCTTGTTGAAGTAAGACAAAATCACGCTCCCTGTCTGTTAATTCTCTAAAAAAGGGTATTGTATACATCTATGTACCGGCGTCAACTTTTGACTCGAACAAAATTGGCCCTATAACTCTTTCTCCGCTTATGGCGCACCATACACCAATTTTTTCGTCATGAAGCGGTACTTCCTGAACAACATTAGGTTTGTCAGAGCTCCAATAATGATTATTTTGTATACACATCCATCCTGAAGGTGTAACCAAGCCTCGTCCGTGAAAAATATTAAATATGGGTCTATTTCACCATTGCATACACTATTGAGACTCCAATCACAAAATATGCACCTAATTACAGGATCACCTGGTTAAAGAGCATGCGCCACAGTTATTTTATATGGTTTTAACTTCAGCAATTTGGTAGCTCTTCGCGCAGAGCCATAAGAAATGCCTACCTGTTGTGATTTTTTGGGGAAATTCTCCAAACGATGACCGATGTCGTCTAATCTTTCTTCGGCAAGAACCGTACACCGTCTTTTAGATTTCTTAGACTGAACACTTTCTGTGACCTGAAATTTATTGTAAAGTTCATGGATTGTTGTACGGCCTGGAAGTTTTACACCTGGAAATCTTTCTGCAAATCGTACTTTCACTTGGTGAGCTGACCGAGTTAACACATACGAATCATAAATAAATACAAGCTGTGCAGTAGAAAACATATAAGAACCGTCATATACTTTGTGGCTAAGTACAGGACAAAATAATAAATAACTCTCAATAACTGAACTCCATCATATTAACACGCTTCACACTCCAGAGCAAAACCACGTCAACAGCGTGACCTTGTTTTGCACCACTGGTTTGTTTTCTCAGAGGGGAAAGTTACCACGAAAAGGGAATATTAAATAGGAGCTAGGAAATTGCAAACATTCACCAACACATAAATTAACAATTTATTTTAAAGCGATATATCCGTTAACAATGCTTTAGTCAGCTTGCTTTACCATTTTGTTTTACAAAATGGTATGTTCAAAATACAATGTGAAATTATTTCGCTTTTCTAAATTTAAAGTTGTCATCTGAATGTAAGGATTTTATTAAAACAGCAACGAATACAATAAAGTTATATGAAATGCAAAAATATAAATGCTTCTCCCGTACAAGAATTTAGAAAACCATCAAGAGTTAAAAGTGGAATTTCAAAAAGCTTACCGAACAAAGTTTAAAGATAATTTGGAAAAGCCGAAAGAATCACTGGTGAATTATGCCGAAAAACTAGCTGTCACAATGTCTAGTTGTTCCCGGCTCGGTCCCTGGTCGAAGAGCGACTGCTGGTGCCTGCCTGCCCAGGAGTTGCTGGAAACGGCGACGAGCATGATGGCGCTGGAGTGTCGCAAACCAGCCAATGATGACTTGTCCATGATGCTTTACATACTGAGGTAATGTGTTACGTCACTCATAGCGATATGTTGTTCGACTTTAGATGTTACTTTCTCTGTCGATGAATGACGTCATCATCTCTGCAGCATTGTACGTACTGTTTGCATAAGCCATGACCATGGGGGGAGGCGAAAACGGCACAGTTTATAGCAGGAGTGCGTTATGTTTCCACACGCAGTGGAAAATGAAGTAGTATATTTATTATTTAGCTCCACGTATGGACGCCAATTGAAGTAGTTTTTTTTATTAGCCCCACGTATGGAAAGCCAGTTTGAAGAAGATGGTATCTTTGCGTTATTTGTACTACGCTTTGGGCGTCAATTTGAAGAAGGTGTATTGAAGGAGTTGTATTATATTTCAACTGTTGGGGAGCCGAATACTTGAAGTAGTTGCAACCGCACGTATGGTAAACAGTTTCCGGTAGCCTTCGCCCCAAATGTACTTTCAGGTGGCCTTTGCCCCAAGTTTAAAAAAAATATTAACTTTGTTATTTGACTGTTTCTTTAAATATTATATTTATGTTTGCCTCGGCTGCGTCAGTGTTATTGTTAGAGACACGTTTCTCTTGGTAGGGTTGTGGTGCGACAAGAATGTAGGCTTACACAGATTATAATTTTACTTTACTCCTTTTATTAATGCTTGACACGATTTAAATAACACTTCACTGATAGAGAGAGCTGTGAGATTCCTTTTATTAATCAATTACACTTTTTAATACGTAAACTATTTTCGTCCCACACGAATACGTAGAAATTTCTCGAGGACGCATCACGTCTGATTAGGAACACGGTCTACTAGTAACTGACTTCTGAATTTGTAAATGTTTCTCCTTTTCAGTTTCTGATTGGCTAATCCTACTCCAATAGAATAGCTTCATTTAACTAAAGCTTTTTCTGGTTGTTGATTGGCTATTTTATGAACTGTCACAAAAATTACATTATTGTTGCTCCAATAATGACTAGTAGCATTATTAAACATTCTTAAATTCATTATTACCTCATTGTTAGCAATTTTTAACCTATTATTCTCACAGCTCCTACATTATTAAATTACGTGATACATTCATATAATATTATTGAACATGTTTACAATAATATAGGCATATGCAATGACTGTTACATACATTTTACAAATTGTTACAATACACATATTGCTTCAAGGCTGGCTGTTATTGAATTTATATATTACATAATTTGACTGAAATCATTTAAGTGTTAAAAATACTGCCTCAAAAAACAGCGCACAGCCGGTTCGTAGTTTCTTGGATCTCCCGTTAGAAGCACACTTGAAACATGAGGACTCGGAATGAAAGAGAAGTAGTGGAAAGGAAATGGTGGTAGAGAAGACCCGGGGAAACTCGCGACTCGTACACGTTACCCCAGCCCATGTTGGTCTGACTACTCCTAAGTAAAGCGAAGACAATTTTCGTTGCAAAACTCAGAGATTTGTTAATAAACGCAGGCTATTACGACCCGCTTTCTTGAATCTTAGAGCATATTTTCTCTCCAGTACAATTTGTATTCATTAGCAATGTTCCAGCTAACTTTTCTCGCTAAAAGTCGCGTGTTAAATTACAGCAGACTTAAGTAAAGAAAGACAAACCGCGTCCCATCACCAGGTTCGAGACCGCGGCCTGAACGATGACGAATGTGCGCTTGAGGACTGGGCCGCAAACTCGATTACGAACAGCGTCGTGTGGTTTATGAGAGTATATGGAGAGGGTACATACTAATTACGTCGGCTGGGAGGAGAGAAATTGTAAGTAATGCGCCTGCTAGCATAACAAATCCTCATTAGCTGGTTCATATTCCTTGGTCCCGATGGTATTACCGCCGCGCCACGCGCCTGCTCTAAACGGCCGCCGGCTCATGAAACTTAATACGCAGGCATCTTCACAACATGATGAAGTAATATGGGGTATTAGCAAGATGCCCATTCTTCTTGTCAACCTGGATTCTTCTACGCGGGAGGGATTTTTGGCGCAAGGCGGGTCTCTTTTTTTATTTGTTTACCGGCTCCATTACTCTGGCCGCCGAGCCAACAAGCTAATTTGCTGCGAGCAGAAAGTAAATGTATTTCGAGCTTCTGGTCTTATTTGAGGGCAAGGCAAACTCGTTTCTTTATACCAAGCTCTTTCCCTTCGTGGAATTATTTATCAAAATAATTTTTGCTTATACTTACACAAATATCCCTAGTTGTAGCGTGTGAGGCTTTCATTTGAGAGGTCCAAGGTTAGATTCTAGTCAACCGCTTATTCCGACTTTGGGCTTTTCGTGGTTGGTAGGCGAATGCTGTGGAGGTTCCTCAACTGCGACGATTTCATTTCCTTCTCGTGTTTCAGGTGTGCTTCTAAATTTCGTGGCGGATGGTGGAGCCCGACAAAGAAAAGAATAGTCCAGTAGTGGGGCGGGTCTTCGAGTCATGGGGATTTGTGCGCGTCTGCCTGCAACCTATAGCCTGCTGTGACTACTTCACTTCATCCCCTTCTCCTCGGAGGTGGTAGCAACGATAATCTCTCAAGGCTCACAATACGCATAGCTTATTAGTGGATATACAAATTATTTTTACGAAATTTTATTACTTTCTCTACTACGTATAGTAAGTAGGGGAAGTATTGTATTCCAACCAAAAATTCGATACCGAGATTTCACCGAAAATACATGTTTTGAGGTGCACTGAATGCATATAAAGCATTTTTGGAAACATGTCCGTGTGTGTGTGTGTGTGTCTGTGAACAGCATAACTCAGAGACGAACAGTCGGATTAACACCAAACTTGGTATTTAGGTTCAGTATCTTCCAGAGATGCGACACGAAGGCTTTCAAGAAAATCCCCCCACCCCAGATTACCCTTTACATGGAACATTTTCCGAAAATTTTAATTTTCTCAAAAATGGCTCAAACGATTTGGATTAAAATATCATATGTTTAAAATATTTTCATGGCAAATAAAATGTATATCTTGCATTTTCTAGGAATGTCTCCAAAAGTATTCTTCATTGTGAACGACTTTTGCATAACTGATAAACCATAAGCGATAGACAAAATGTTACTACACAAAAAATGTAGATCGCGTTAAATTACACAATTTATGTGACATACATTTTTTTTTGTCGACTGAACCATTTTCGAGATATTGCTTGTTATTCACTTATATTTTTCAATACCTGTTTTCTCAAATGGGAATTCGTTATTCATTTTTTTGTCTTGGATATGCAAAGAGTATTAATCTGTGGGAAAGGGAATGGTGCTACACATAGCAACCAGCTCTTAAAACATTTGAATATCGCTTAAAGCCTACCATATTCCCCCTGCATCTACAAGAAAATTAGCAATAAGATAGTTTCTGCAAATGTTTATCTCGATTAATATGAAATAGATGGAGAATAACCGTTGGTAAAAATAGTTTGTACAAGAGTAGAGAAAGTCATGAGAGTGTAACACATCAGATTGTTTAGACAGAACTCGAATTTGTAAAATATCAATAATATTATATCGATGGCTGAAACTAAAAGAAAATACGTTTAGGAGGAAATTTTTGAAACAAGAGGAATGATGTTAAAAAAATGAGAAATTATTTTCAACGTGTTTTGCCTTGAATATATCACATTAATTTCTGAATTTTTTGGGTAACTAGTTCTAGTGTTATTCTTTCTGCTACCTCTGTAATTTCACCTGAATCTTCCATTGCAGTTTCTTCTGAATGCATAATTTCCCCCCACTTAATCTTTATGTAGGTTATTCTAGATAAAAGAATAACGTTTTAGATCAAAGAAAACAGAAGGCCGCCAACATTAGCATACTGCAATAAACTGAAGTATGACGATTTGCATTGTGAACAGATAATGTGAGCGCCATGAGGAATTAATGGCGTAAAAGCACAAAATGGAAAGTAAAACGTAATCAAACCAAATTTGGTTCAATTGTGCGATTATCCAAGGCCTTTGGCTCGCGTGCACTGTGTTAAAAGTTCTACTTTTAGGCATGGTGTCTAAGAAATATTGTACAGAAATTTACTGAGCAAGTCCCTTGCATTTGACAATGTGCATGTCTGGGAGGAGGAACAGAAGCGATATTTTACGGTGTGGTTATTCGTGACACGAGTCATCATTTGAAACGAGAGGATATACCGTCTGCTATCTTTTACTAGTTGAGAATGCTATCTTAGGGCTACAAATTTCAACTGGTTAGTAATTAAATGTTACACACAAGTAATAATTTGTAGCAATCGCTTAACTCGGTGCACCGCCTGCGTAATGAACAGAACGCCTCTATTGTTAAATTTGTAGCAGAGCAGAGATAAGGTTCTTGTGATCGTCTGCATAAGACAGCACGAAATCGGTCAAGGAACAAGCCTGGGATCGCAGCAGAATTGTCTGGGGCTAAATATTAGCAATCAGGGACAACGTCAATCACAAAATACAGAGATATACCAAGTATTGTATTCCACCGAAAATTCAACACAGAGATCACGTGTATATGTGAACAGCATAACTCAAAACCAAAAGTCGCTTAAATGTCTCATTTTTTGAAGATACTGATCTTAAATACCAAGTTTGAGACGGAGAGTTTTCAAAAAAGAACCGCACCACAAACACATGGAAATATTTCGTCATTTTTTATTTCTAATAAATGGCTGCAACGGCTTTGATTAAAACACCATATATATATTTGAGAAACTTTCAGTGTATATGTTGAACCTTCTGCGAAATGCCTGAGCAGTCCTTTTCATTCTGAATGACTTTGTATAATTACCAAATGGTAAGAAATAGACACACAATTATCATTAGTAGTAAAATAGCTTTGCGCTAGAGGCTGTTGAGGTCCTGGGTCTTTCAACCCGACTGCCGGCCTCACGCCCACGTAAGCGTGACAGAGGTAGTTGGTCATCCAACCAATACGGGAAGGAGATATGGCCAGCATTACACATCCCCCCAGCCGGAATATAAACTTCCCAGCCCGAGATCACTGCCTATCGCAGCACCTCACTTTCCTCACGATGCTGTGTGGGCACCGGTCCTATACCCAAGACTTAAAATTTGCACCCCCATTGGATGGGATCGAACCCGAGCACATTCCGTGGCCAGGAACCAAAACTCCACGCTCTATCCCACAGCGCAAGAACGGACAAAATTAAACTGCACAAAAAATGTAGATGTCTTTAAAGCACATAATTATATCATTTTTACTTCCTCTATCTCTTACGTAGTAGGTAGAGAAGGCGCTGCATGCCATCCAAAAATTCTATACCAAGATTTCACCAAAAAAATATGTTTTGAGGAACCCTGAATACAAAGAAAGGCATTTTTAGAAAAAGATGCTTGTCAAAACAGCTTAATTCAAAAATGTAAAGTCCGATAAATGTCAAACTTGTTATTTAGTTTCAGTACCTAAGATGCGACATGAAGATTTTTACAAAATCTCCGACCCTAAACTATCCTTTACATGCAAGAGTTTTGGAAAACTTTGATTTTTTAAAAAATGGCTACAACGATTTTGATTAAAATACCACATATTAAAGATGTTTACATGATAAAATGTATATTCAGAGCTTTCTGGGAGTAGCTTCTGAAGTGCTCTTCATTCGGAAGTAATTTTGTATAATGGTAAACGATAAGTCATAAACGAAAACGTACTACACAAAAAATGTGGATTTTTTAAAACACACAATTTATTTCAAATCACTTTTCTTGTGGGATAATCCGTTATTGAAGGTCCGAATTGTTCAATGCTTCTTTTAAAGTTCCATCGATTTTCAGTTGTTTCTCATGAAGTCATGGAAATAGTCATGGCCAGCATATAGCGTTCAGTTGTTAAACATTTGACTATCGCTGTTCTCTTTGTATCTATAACGAAATGTGTAATGTAGGTATTTCTGTAAAGGTTTATTTGGATTAAAATGTAGTAGACAGAAAAAATAAGCTAGTAAGAATAGTTTTTATACCAAATAATAAAACGATAGGTAGTAGTGAAAGTCATGTGAATGTATTACATAGAATTTTTGTTTTGAGTTACTATTTAAATATAGACCTATATATGTGCGTTTCCTATGTACACTTCGTCCTTACGAACGACAAAGCGTCAGCTAAAGTAAATTATATGAAGCGCACCTACCCGTGATGGGTTTGATCGTTTGTTGGAGGAGATAAAGACTGTAGGGTGATGATTGTGGATGAGGTAGGGGATGTGACAGGAGAAAGCAAGATGGGTCCTCAACAGTTGCTGGTCAATGAAGCGGAATAAGGCGCTCCGTTATAAGGGGAAAATATATGTGACACATTCACATAACTTTCTCTACCCTTTATCTTTATTAGT
Source organism: Deroplatys truncata (assembly GCA_030765065.1). NCBI lineage: Eukaryota > Metazoa > Arthropoda > Insecta > Mantodea > Mantidae > Deroplatys > Deroplatys truncata. Next base: position 12,288,275 of record CM060987.1, read on the forward strand.
GGGTATACAAAGTCTTCTTACTAAAGCTTATTATTCTATCTGCTACGTTTTAATTCAAATAAACCTTTGCAGAAACAGCTACATTACACATTTCGTTATAGATACAAACAGAACAGCGATAGTCAAATGTTTAACAACTGACCGCTATGTGCTGCCTTAAAATTCCATACTGTTTCCATGACATCACGAGAAACAACTGAAAATCGAGTATGGAACAATTCGAACCCTTAATAACAATATCTCAGAAACAGCTTATGCTACAAGAAACGTTATTTGAGATAAATTGTGTGTTGTAAAGAGATCTACATTTTTTGTAGCACGTTTTCGTCTATAGCTTAACGTTTACCAGTTATACAAGGTTATATAAAATTCCTTCTGAATTTTATATAATTTTTCTGAGGACTTCGGACTACTCCCAGAAAATTCAAGATATACATTTTACTTGTCATGTAAATATCTTTAATATGTGGTATTTTAATCATAAACTTTACGGCCATGTTTTTAGAAAATCAAGAATTTCAAAAAGTTTTTGGGATGGGGATTTTACTTGAAAATCTTCGTGTTGCATCCTTGGAAGATACTAAACCTAAATACCAAGTTCGGTACTTAACTGAGTTTTCGTTTTTGAGTTATGCTGTTCAGACAGACAGACACACACACACACATGGACCTTTTTCTAAAAATGCTTTTTTTTTTTTTTTGGGTTTCAGGGGTCTAAAACACGCGTTTCCAGTAAAATCCCTGTATAGGATTTTTGGGTTGAATGCAATACCTTCTCTACCTACCATGTGAGGCAGTATTTTTAACACTTAAATGATTTCAATCTAATTATATAATATATAAATTCAATAACAGCACGCCTTAAAGCAATATGTGTATGTAACAATATATAAAATGTGTATATTTCTGTCATTGTATATGTTTATATTATTGTATCTATGTGTAATAATGTTATGTGAATGCATTACGTAATTTAATAATGTAGCAGCTGTGAGAATAATAGGTTAAAAGTTGCTAACAATGACGTAACCTTGAGGCAATAATGAATTGGAAAGTTTAAATGCTACTTGTGATTCTTGGAACAACAATAATGTAAATTTTGTGACAGCCTATAAAACAGCCAATCAACAACCAGAAAAAACCTTAGTTAAATGAAGGACTAGGTTTAGCCAATAGAAACTAAAATGGAGCAAAATTTACAAATTAAGAAGTCAGTTGCTTGTAGACAGTGTTCCTAACCGGACGCGAGATGTGTCCTCGAGAAGTTTAATACTTATTCGTGTGAGACAAAACTAGTTTACGTGTTAAAAAGTGCAAGTAATTAATAAAAATAATCTCACATCTCTCTATATCAGTGAAGCGTTATTAAAATAGTGTCAAGAATTAATAAAAGGAGTGAGTAAAATTCTATTCTGTGTAAGCCTACATTCTTCAGTCGCACCACTCCCTGCTAAGACATTCATGTCTCTAAAAATATAAATACTGACGCAGCCGAGGCAAACATAAATATATAATATTTAAAGAAACAGTCAAAATTACAAAGTTAATATTTTTTTAAACATTTGGGGCAAAGGCCACCGGAAAGTACATTTGGGGCGAAGGCTACCGGAAACTTTATACCATACGTGCGGTTGCAACAACTTCAAGTGTTCGGCTCCCCAACAGTCGAAATATTATATAATATATCTTCTTCAAACTGGCTCCCAAAGCGTGGGGCAAATAACAATTCAGGGGTCTAAAACATGCATTTCCAGTAAACCCCTGTATAGAGTTTTTGGGTTGAATGCAATACCTTCTGTACCTACCATGTACGTCATAGAGAAATAAAAAATTAATACTAACAAAGGGAATAAATCCCGCAAGGGAAACAAATGAGGCAGAGAGCTGTACCTAAGTGTTTAAACTGATTTTCTTAAGAGGGGTGCAGAAATCAGGTGATACAAGGGTTAGCAGATTAGGTTCTGATAAGACGCGGAAGCTGAGAAATGGGGGATCGCGAAACAGGGCAGACTGTAGTGGGAAGAATGGTATGAATGTAAATAATATTATGCAAGTGTAAATATGTTATATGATAAATGTAACGGAAGCTACCTAGCCGTGCTGCTGTGCAAGTTAGGTAGACGAATTCAAGCGGTACTAGGCGATACATCTCTAGGGTGGCACGAAGCACAGGATATAGGCTGAACAGCAGCGACGCTTGAGGGACAAAGATTGAAGAAAGCGAGACATTGGGACAAAAATGGAAAGTCCAAACGCGTCATGAGGAAAAATATGATAGAAAATATTCTCATACGACGCTAAGGTGATCAGCCAATCACAGGATTGCTTTAAAATAGTTATGGGAAAACAGCGTCTTTTGTGGGATGTATAAATAAAGCAGAGCCCCAAGATTCGCACGACTTATACAACTTCGTCAGGGGGTGAACTTCATAACACTCGGCTGAGGTATGAAGAAGTTGTCAGCAATTTTGGAAAGCTATATAGAGTGGGAGGTATAGCTTGATAGATAGGACCCCATAACTCAATAAAATAATTGTGGGATATAATCCACGGTTACTGCGAACAAGTGTAAATAATAGAGTTGAAGTAAACAAACATTTTCGTTTCATCTCCTGTTACCGAGGAGCAGCGGAAGAGAGGTCCGTCGCAAGATGTAAGGTTGTTCGTTGTGATCTGCGAGATTCGAAGTATGAACCAAGTGTAGCGCTGGAAAATGTGCGACTGAGACAACGATGATGTGACGAAACAGAGTGCAGGTGTAGAAAGAGACGCAAGATGCAGCTACAGTGATCTAAATACATACGTGTGTACTCTTCAGTTCACCCCTTCATCAAGGAGTCAGCGGCATCAGGGTGCACCTCTGGTGGTATGTGTTGAGACAGAATGTGCCCGAAGTAATTTTATTATTTGCTAAATTTTTCAGTGTATAATTTGATATGCAAATGATATATGTGTATACAATGTGAAAACCATATAAATAGTAATTTCTGTATAATGTAATATTTATCGTGTGCATAATGTTTCTGTTTAACTAAGTTTAGAATGTCTTGAAATATGCAGTTAGGGTAGAAACATGCTGTTTTGTGTTAGTCTAGGGTAAGGTTTTATGACTATTTGTTTCCGTTCCGGAAATATGGAGTGAGGGAAATATAACAGAACGGCAGTTTACCAAGAGAAGCCCGGGTAAAGGTCACATGATATATACAAACTGACCAATAAGAAATCCGATACTAAAATTTTAGGTGGGAGATTGTGTTCTTTAAATAGTCGAGATTCACTCCAAAATAAGACAGTTCACAGTTGACTTTGAGATTACACAGTTGAACAGTTGAAAACAGTTCACTTTTAGACACTGACGAGGAATCCACGATACTCCGTCCAACGAAATTGGCGCGCAAATGGTGATAAGTGAACAGGAACATTATGTAGCGTTAGAGTGAGAAAGTAACAATAAATAGCCATAAACCAAACATTACAATGAGTAGTAAATTCTCCTCTGAGCTCCTAGTACCACCACCGAGATCGACGAGCTTATTAACAATCATGATAGGCAGAGTCCATGCAAACATCACCGCTGAGAACCAACTAGCCAGGGTAACAACGAGAAGGACAACGAGACGAAGCCACGTCGGATGGAGAAAACAGGTACAGTGAATTTCAGCATTACTTCTATCTCTACCACTACAACGCGTTCGACTCCAACCCGAGCGGGCATCGAACCCGGGACTGCCAACAACCATTAGAGAGGACGGGTCCGACGCAGTGTATTCCACAATTCTTCTTTGTTTAGGTGTTGCTATTGTAAATTTTGAAATCCAGATTCTCTTGAAAGGATTGCATAGGAGCTCAGATTCAGCTACTGCGGAACTCGGTCTTATCCTGCCGTAGACACCCGCATGCCATGCAGGGAACACGATGTCGGACCAGCGCCTAATTTCACCCTCCACGCATGCAAGAGATGCGTCTTCATGAGTAGACTCAAGGATAGAGTGCCATTCCCAGACATGGCAGACACAAGTCTGTGACCATGCCGCAGATCTCGTAGAGTAGCTTTAGAAGAACTGGCTTCACCGACCTGAGCATGAGGCGTAGCTGTCTGGTAGGCTCGTGGCGAGTCTAGGTGTACCTCCTCTTGGCGAGACCTAACCACAGACATGGGAAGGACTGTTATGATTTATTTTAGGTTTTTGGTAGAGGGGTGTGTATTAGCATTATTGTACAGGCTCTTTACGCTTGCCTTTTGAGGAGGAACATACTACCACTGTGTCCAAAAGTTGTTAAGTTTCGATTCACACTCCCAAGGGCACAAGGGGGCACTGGCATTCAGCTGCATGTTATTGGCTGGTTGAATCCCTTCGTAACCGGAGTGCCCGCAAGCCATGTGGGGGACCGAGTAGCTCCTGAAGCGGCGCTTTGTGAGCAAGTAGTTCCCCCGGGATCTCACAAAGGCCTTCTCAATTAAGGGGATCCTATTCTAGCAATGATACATTCGCTAGCTTAATTACCCATTATCTCTAATTATTTACAATATCAAACTGAACATTTTTACAAGATATAGATGCGCCTTCTAAGTTCACTGATCTGCACTGCTTTTCTTTGAGGCAGTATTTTTAACACTAAAATGATTTCAGTTCTCTAATTGTATAATATATAAATTAAATAAGAGCCAGCCTTAAAGCAATATGTGTATATAACAATATATAAAAAGTGTATATTACAGACATTGTATATGTTTATATTATTGTATATATGTCCAATAATGTTATGTGAATGTATTACGTAATTTAATAATGTAGGAGCTGTGAGAATGATAGGTTAAAAGTTGCTAACAATGAGGTAACCTTGGGGCAATAATGAGTTTTAGATTTTAATAATGTTACTAGTCATTATTGCAGCAACAATAATGTAATTTTTGCGAGAGTTTATAAAATAGCCAATCAACAACCAGAAAAAGCTTTAGTTAAATGAACGTATTCTATTGGATTAGGAATAGCCAATCAGGGGCTTGAAATACAGAAATTTACAAGTTTAGGCGGTTGAAATCAATTCAGTTGCCTGCGGACAGTGTTTGTAACCGGATGCGTGATGCGTCCTCGAGAAATATAATACGTATTCGTGTGAGACGAAAATAGCTTACCTGTTAAAAGGTGTAAGTGTTTAATAATAAAAAGAATCTCACAGCTCTGTATATCAGTGAAGTGTTATTTAAATCATGTCAAGCTTTAATAAAAGAAGTGAAGTAAAATTATAATCTGTGTAAGCCTACATTCTTGTCGCATCACAGCCCTGCTAAGAGAAACATGTCTCTAACAATAATACTGACGCAGCCGAAGCCAACATAAATATTTAATTCTTAAAGAAACAGTCAAATTACAAAGTTAATATTTTTTTAAACTTGGGGCAAAGGCCACCTGAAAGTACATTTGGGGCGAAGGCTACCGGAAACTGTTTACTATACGTGCGGTTGCAACTACAAGTTCGGCTCCCCAGCAGTTGAAATATAATACAGCTCCTTTAATACAAACTACTTCAAATTGGCGTCCAGCGTGGGGAAATAACGTAACAAACCATCTTCTTCAAACTGGCTTTCCATACGTGGGGCAAATAACAATACAACAAAACAACTTCTTCAAATTTGCGTCCATACGTCGAGCTAATAAATTAGTTCATCTTTCATGCAGCAGCTCGTGCGCCGGTAGGCCCAGCTTGGACTCTCGCCTAAACAGTTATATTATCCCCACAACCACCTCACGTTCTCACAGTCACAATGATAATAAGCACATACTTTATCATAAGAGATGCTGTCCTTCTCTATCCACACGTTTTTGCCATCTTCTCAGAAAATGTTCATTCACACTCGGGAGTTCAATATTTAAAATGAGTGAATTTCTAGCATTAGGTTTTTGTTTAATTCTTACAATGTATGGGGTTTGTTGCATAGTTTATTTTCCACGTGATCATCAGAGTCGCGTGAATTTCTGTAACTAGATTTTACAAAATATCAATGATAGAAAAGAATGACATATTTACTTGTACCGAACATCATACAAAAGATTTAAATACATGTATGCCAAGTTTAAACCTGCTTACATTCCAGTATATATTAAGTGCGATTTTGCTCCCCTTGCTTTTTTTTTTACTTTCTCTACGACGTGTAGTAAGTAGGGGAAGTATTGCATTCCAATCAAAAATTCGATACCGAGATTTCACCGGAAATACATGTTTTGAGGCCCCCTGAAACCAAAAAGCACTTACATAAAAATCTGATGTGTTACACTCACATGACTTTCTCTACCCTTGTACAAACCATTTTTCCAAACGCTTATTCTCCACATACTTCATGTTAATTGAGATAAACATTTGCAGATTCCTTTGAGAAAATGTATAAGTATTGGAAAATTCAAACAAATAAGAGTATCTCGGAAATGGTTCACTCGACAAAAAATGTATGCGACATAAATTGTGCGTTTTAACGAGATCTACATTTTTTTGTGTAGTAAAAGTTTGTCCTTCGCTTGCCGTTTACCAGTTATGCGAAAGTCATTCAGAATAAAGAGGGATTTTGGGGACATTCCCAGAAAATTTAAGATATAAGTTTCATTTGCCATAAAAATTTATTCTTTTGAAGGTAGTAAACTCAAGTACCAAGTTTGGTATTTTTTCGACTTTTCGTTTTTGAGTTATGCTATTAAAAGACTTACAGACAGACCGACAGACAGAGGAACATATACAGACGCGTGCACGCACGCAAACACACACAGACAGACGGACATGTTTCCTAATATGCTTTATTTGGATTCAGGGCACCTCAGAACACGTATTTCCGGCGAAATCACGATATAGAATTTTTGGGTGAATGGAATACTTCCCCTGTTTACTATACGTAGTAGAGAAAGTAAAACGGTGCGTGTGTGTCTGTGAACAACACAACACAAGAAAACGAAAAGTTGGATAAATACCAAAGTTGGTATTTAGGTACAGTATCTTTCAAAGATGCGACACGAAAATTTTCAAGAAAATCTACCTACCTCAGACACGGAACACTTTTGGAAAATTTTGATTCTCTCAAAAATGGCTCTAGCGATTTTGATTAAAATATCATATGTAAGATATTTTAGTAAAAATAAAAGGTATATCTTAAAGTTTTTGGGAATTTCCCCAAGAATCCTCTTGTTTGTGAATGAGTTTTAAAGAACTAATAAACTGTAAGTGATAGACAAATTTTTTCTACACAAAAAATGTGGATCTCGCTAAAGCATATAAGTCAAGTCATATATATTTTTTTCGTTGAGTGAACCATATCTATATATTCCCTGTTATTTGTTTCTCTCAAATGGGAATTCGTTTGTCCTGGATATGCAAAGAGAATGGAATACTCCACATAACAACCAGCTCTTAAAACATTTGACTATCGCTTAAAGCCTACCAATTCCCCTTGCATCTACAAGAAAATTAGCAATAAGGTTAACATGAACTAGATGGAGAATAAGCGTTTGTAAAAATAGTATGTACAGGAGTAGAGAAAGCCATGTGAGTGTAACACATCAGATTTTTACTTTCCTTAACCATTTTCCTTTGATTTTGCTTAAAAACTCCCTCGTATCCTTGATTATTTTTACTCCCTTAACTATTAATATTTTCATAGCTTTATTCACCCACTTTGGATACCAAACATTCTGTCTCCACTTCTCTAACTCTTTACATTCTACTAAGTAATTTATCTTATTCTCCTTTTCTCCAGACATGACATGCGTTCCTGATTCACTCCTCCCTCTTAACCCTCCTAGGAGCATTGACCTGGTTCTCATCCATGCTAAACCTTGTCTTTTCTATTTTCTACTTAAGCCAGCATGACCCTCTCTCCCCACATCTCTCTTAATTTTTCTATATAAACTTAAGGACTTTTTAATTTTCAATGCTCCCCCAGATTTATTGTTTCTCTATCTTACGTCAATGATAGACTAACTGACTCACGCTTAATATTCTCTGATGAAGCATGGTTCCATTTACACGGTTATGTACCGTCGTAAAATAACAGATACTCAAGCACAGAGTAACCCGATTTTACACGCTAGATTCCGTTGCACGACTTACACAATTTTTTTCATCAGCTGATCGACGTTAAATGTCAGTCTGGGTATTTCCAACAAGACGTTTGCTACTGCGCATATAAGTGATAGTGATTAAGTTTAATTCAGGAACATTTTAAAGATAAGGTAATTGGTAAAGAATGATGGCCCTCTAGATACCCTGATTTAACCGTATGCGATTTGAATCTATAAGGGGAACTTGAAAAATAAAGTGTATGCAACAATCCTCACACTTTGCAACAATTAAAAGAAAAAAAATCAAGCAAGAAATGCACTCAGTTTCGTAGTTATGTGTTTTATGTGTTTATTATCACTATAATTGAAACTAGAGTAGACTGGTGTATTTACTGGCCATTAAACATTTTACATGTTCACAATCATACATACACGGATCTGGTAGACCGTTCGTGCTTATATAATACACGGTGGTTCATGTTTTTCCTTCTATGTTCATCACACTAAACTTTAAAGTTAATGAAAAAAACACTAGCAACAAAAAATCAAAAGTAAAGCAGAAGAGGAAGAAGATATGTTTTTTTTACTTATTTTATTTTACGTAGCTTTAACTCCTTGGTCATATCGTGACGGATCTGTTGGTGGATAACTCTTACAACGATATGTGAAGGACAGTTAGTCTTCTAGGTCTCATCCCTGTAACCAACTGCTCCGTCACGTGTCACAGAGACCCTAGCGCATAGCTACCGAATCTTCTGCTTCGTGCCGTGCAGACGGGATTAGGGTGCCGTCCAGTCCAACCGCCGCTCCCATATTAAGGCGGACAATTAGCCTTCTAGGTCTCATCCCTGTAACCACCTGCTTTATGCCGTGCAGAATGACGTTAGGGTACCATCCAGTCCAACCGCCGCCCTCAAACAGAAAGGCGGACAGTTAGTCTTCTAGGTCTCATCCCTGTAACCACCTGCTTTATGCCGTGCAGAATGACGTTAGGGTGCCATCCAGTCCAACCGCCGCCCTCAAACAGAAAGGCGGACAGTTAGCCTTCTAGGTCTCATCCCTGTAACCACTTGCTTTATGCCGTGCAGAATGACGTTAGGGTGCCATCCAGTCCAACCGCCGCTCCTATATTAAGGCGGACAGTTAGTCTTCTAGGTCTCATCCCTGTAACCACCTGCTTTATGCCGTGCAGAATGACGTTAGGGTGCCATCCAGTCCAACCGCCGCTCCTATATTAAGGCGGACAGTTAGTCTTCTAGGTCTCATCCCTGTAACCACCTGCTTTATGCCGTGCAGAATGACGTTAGGGTACCATCCAGTCCAACCGCCGCTACTATATTAAGGCGGACAGTTAGTCTTCTAGGTCTCATCCCTGTAACCACCTGCTTTATGCCGTGCAGAATGACGTTAGGGTGCCATCCAGTCCAACCGCCGCTCCCATATTAAGGCGGACAATTAGCCTTCTAGGTCTCATCCCTGTAACCACCTGCTTTATGCCGTGCAGAATGACGTTAGGGTGCCATCCAGTCCAACCGCCGCCCTCAAACAGAAAGGCGGACAGTTAGCCTTCTAGGTCTCATCCCTATAACCACCTGTTTCATGCTGTAATGCAGATGGCATTAGGGTGCCGTCCAGTCTAACCGCCGCCCTCAAACAGAAAGGCGGACAGTTAGCCTTCTAGGTCTCATCCCTGTAACCACCTGCTTTATGCCGTGCAGAATGACGTTAGGGTGCCATCCAGTCCAACCGCCGCCCTCAAACAGAAAGGCGGGCAGTTAGTCTTCTAGGTCTCATCCCTGTAACCACCTGCTTTATGCCGTGCAGAATGACGTTAGGGTGCCATCCAGTCCAACCGCCGCTCCTATATTAAGGCGGACAATTAGCCTTCTAGGTCTCATCCCTGTAACCACCTGCTTTATGCCTTGCAGAATGACGTTAGGGTGCCATCCAGTCCAACCGCCGCTCCCATATTAAGGCGGACAATTAGCCTTCTAGGTCTCATCCCTGTAACCACCTGCTTTATGCCGTGCAGAATGACGTTAGGGTGCCGTCCAGTCCAACCGCCGCTCCTATATTAAGGCGGACAATTAGCCTTCTAGGTCTCATCCCTGTAACCACCTGCTTTATGCCGTGCAATATGACGTTAGGGTGCCGTCCAGTCCAACCGCCGCTCCTATATTAAGGCGGACAGTTAGCCTTCTAGGTCTCATCCCTGTAACCACCTGCTTTATGCCATGCAGAATGACGTTAGGGTGCCGTCCAGTCCAACCGCCGCTCCTATATTAAGGCGGACAGTTAGCCTTCTAGGTCTCATCCCTGTAACCACCTGCTTTATGCCGTGCAGAATGACGTTAGGGTGCCGTCCAGTCCAACCGCCGCCTTCAAACAGAAAGGCGGACAGTTAGTCTTGTAGGTCTCATCCCTGAAAAATGCCGTCTTGACTCGTCAGGTGCCCACAGAGACCGCCAGCGCATGGAAGCCGGATCTTCTGCCATAGGCTGCCGTCCAGTTTAACTGCTTACATTGTCTGTGGATAGATGGCATAGCATTCGCTATTACCACTTATTTTTCATTTTACTATTGTTTTTGACTTAAGGTGGAACTTTGGGTCGTCGTATTAAATATCCAATCCGATATTTACCTTGGCGACTGAGGAAAACCACGAAAAACCTCAGACATTTTATTCGTGATTTGAACCCGGGACCTCCCGAATGCGGGGTCACCGCCTGAGGCATCCCGTTCGGTATAAAAAACTTGTTCACTTTTTGTTTTACAAAACAAACAAATGCCCGCCCCTAAGCTACAAACACTCCCCCTCCCACGCTTGACCCTCTTCCTTACATTCCGATCTGAGCTGCATAACCTTTTGCAAAAATGTACAAATTGCTTTCCCTTCCCTCTCGCCCCTCCCAGCCAGCAAGGTCCAACAAGCTTGTAACCTTCTCCTCGAGTTAACAAAGGAACCTAGTAGATACTCTCCTCAACTGTTCTGTCTTAATACAACGCCCCAGAATATGAATCCAAGTTTCTTCCTCTCTACACCAGGGATGTGAGGCGGTTGCGGGAGAGTCCGAGGTGCGGGGCCACAGTGTGAAACAAAAGCACTGTACTTATATATACTAACGTGGTTTCTTAAGGAAGACGAGTATTTTTCTTAATTAAATTTTCTCAGCATCTTTTTAATGTTTTAAAATGTAATTAACCAACTTAACATCGAAGTAGACCAGTAAAACAATTAAGATACTGTTTTTATATCAAAATTACATTCAAATTACCCGAGAAAAACGGTCATTTACATCAGAAAATGACCATTCACAGACATATGGAGCGTGGCATGTTTAGAAGTGGTACAGTTTATAGAGCAAACCTTTCCCTAAAAGGTGAGCTAAACTCCACTTCTCTACTCCAAAGAGTGTAGAAATTTTATTATTTTTGTGTGTAGTCTAATACACTAGTAAATGGAGAACCGTTTTTAAAAATCTGCTATGTATATTGGCATGCATAAAATGTGATCCATAATGGAACGGAGTTGTTTGTGCTGGTACTGGCAAAATCTAGCCCCAACCCTACAAACGTGACTACCTCTATCTTTCAAGGGTAGTTCTAGCCACTGGATTAACGGTACTTTACCTCCCCCAGGGTAAAATTGCAACTTAAACCTTATATTTTCATGCTACACTACCGTTTAGTAGCGGGAACAACTTTGACCTTCGTCTCCATGTCGCTATTGAAATGTATATGTAAATGTCATAGCAGTCTTTCAGTTTAACCAGACATGCAAATAATTCTTCACCTCCTCCTCTGGAAGGCCGAATTATTTGTAATTGGTTTAATTTTTCCTTGTGTAGGAAACTCTTCCTAAGAGGTGGTTCCGAACTACCCCTTCAATTCACATACATTATAAACATCGTTCATTGGTTAGTTGCTATACCGCTGTATTGTTTTTCAGGCCAATCACATTAGAGAACTGATATTGTCTGGGTGGAGTCAAAAGTAGGTTACCTGAAGGTGAAAAACCTTACGAAGGGAAAAGAAACTATTGTGATCTCGGAGAATGGGCCACTTTTATGCACGACAATGTACATTCAAGATCACGCAAGGGCCTCCGAAACTGGGGCAGAGCACCGGAAGTAGCCAGGGTGACCCTTTTTGCTTTTAACTGACCGCTGGGAGGAAGGGACGAGCGGGAGATCCGAAGGGCGACCAGATCCGGGCGACGTTGTGCAGCATAGACGAAGTCCCTAACGGTTCCAGATAGAATGTATTCGGACGACAGCCAGCAGCATCCTAGGGATGCCCCGAGAAAGCAGCTCAATCAACGTCAGGCAGCAACCTTTATAAACCGTCCAGCCGCAACTTGCGAATGCCATCGCCAGGTTCTACAACCTAAAACTGATAACAGGAAATAATGGAATGTAAATTCGTTGTAGAATTCACCTATTGACACAGAAACCACAAAAAACCCATGGTTAGAGTGGCGAGTCCGATAGGAACCGAATCTGGGAGCTCCCGAATGCGAGCCTCACACGTTACCGCGCAGCTAAGTCGCTCGATCGTCTGTAATGTACACTGCCGTTTGTGAAAGTTGCAATATCAAGAAAGAATTTCCCAAATAACTCTAAACTTGGTGGAAGTGTAGAAGAGTGTGCAAGCAATAAAAGATTAGGTTTGGGGTACACGTAGGCCGAGCAGAGCCTTCTCGTGTCGGTCCGACAAGGTCAATGTTGCGCCCAGTGCAGGCAGTGCAGAGATGTCAGACAAAATGGAAACAATACAAGTGATTGCCAGTATGCTCGTCGACAACAAAGGGAGCCATATCGGCATGTGAGCGAGTTCGAACGGGGCACAATGATCGGTCTCCGGGAAGCCTGTTTGTCATAAAGTGACATTCGGCTCGTACAGGGCATGTTGCTACGACAGTGATGCATGTGTGGAAGCAGTGGATAGATGAAGGTCGGACCACGGAACATGACCACAGCACGGGATGACCGTCATCTTGTCTGCATGGCCATACGGATCGTACAGCTTCATTCAGTGTTGGCTCGACGCTGGAGCACTACAACAGGTGTGAAGTTGTCTGCATCAACGGTTCGTCCGCTGCAGGTTGGACAGGTTGCATTACGTCCATTACTGGTCCATTACTCCTCCGACTGCAATGGGCACGTGAACTGGTGTGCTGAGTGGCAAAATGTGGTCTTTTCGGACGAGTCCCGCTTCAACTTGTCCTACAGTGATGGCCGCATACGTGTCCGGCGGCACCGTGGTGAGCGCAACCTGGAGGGCTGCTTTGTTGAGCGGCATAGCGGAGAAACACCAGGTGTGATGGTTTGGGGCGCCATTGGTTACAACAACCGATCTCGCCTCGTACGAATTGAGGGCACTTTGAACAGCAACCGGTACCTAACGGTGGTTGTAGAGCCTGAGGTACTCCCCCTCCTTCAGGCATCTCCACAGACCACATTTCAACAGGAGAATGCCCGGCCACATATTGCGAGGAATGTACAAGCCTTCTTCGAAGAGTGACAGGTACCATTGCTTCCCTGCCGTGCACGTTCGCCTGACATGTCGCCCATCGAACATGTCTCGGATATGGTTGGTGCGTCACGGTCCTCCAGTAACCAGTGTCACGGATTTCTGGGCTGGAATACTAACTACGTGGAGGGAAATCCCTCAGGAACTTATTCAGAACCTTTTTGATTCAATGCCACGGCGTATAGCAGCTCCAATTGCAGCGCATGGGGGCAACACCAAATACTGAATATTAGGGCTCAAAGGTCATGTATAGATTTGAAAAGTTTATCATACATTACTTGTCATGTAGCTAACCTGTGCTATTAAATTCATGCGTTTCCTTCTTGTATTGCAATTTTCAGAAACGGCAGTGTATTTAACATCCCTTTTGGTATCTATTTTCTGCAGCTCGGGATTCTGCATATTAACTACAGTGGTGTTTGTATATGTGTGTGTGTGAGGGCCGATAGCTTACGGCTGTGTACTCACAGGGGAGGGAATCGAAGTGTGAGGGGACGGGGGAGCAATGCATCATCCCCCGCCGGGAGATTGCTGTTCCACGGCCTGCTTTAATTAACACTTATCTAGTAGCTAGACCACGATAAGGAGAGTCCTGTTTATATACCTGCCACCCCATATACTTTTCAGCACCGACCATTACTTTCTGATAATGGCTTCCCTGCCCTTTATCTACCGGCCACTGATAACGCGCACTTCTACTCCAGCGAATCGTAAAATTGTCATGGGGAATAAATGTGAATAACCATATGACGCCGAGGAGAACGGTGGATCAACTTCTAAACACTACTCTAGTGTGTTGAATTCACACCACTTTCTCTACTCACTCTTCCACAAACTATTGTTACAAAAATTTATTCTTCTATCTACACGGGCGGACAAAAGTATTTGTCTTCACTTTAAAAAATTATAGCAGCCAAATTAATGGAGATAACATTATCTTTTTTACTTTTTCTACCGCGTACAAACAGCACCATAGAAAATCTTTGGCGGATTTTGTATCGTTTTCTGGGGTCTTTTGAGGCGTGTTCTTCACCTTACCTATCGCAGAGCGTGGTGGCTTGATAACACAGCAATAAGGGAGAAAAGAGGAGAGGTTGATACCTTTGCTTTTTCTCATGTTATCGAAACCAAAACATGTTTATTGTCTCAGAACCAGTCATGCCGTATACTAGCGAAATTACTCGTAGACGTATGGTGGGAGGCTGGTCGCACAGTTACGGAAATATCAACGGCAGTGTATAAAACTGTTTTTATAGTAAATTACTGGATAAAAATATTCCAGGAAAGTGGGGAAGACGGTCTACATACTCGTCAAAGTGGACACTCCCCGTAAAACATCCGCAAATGTTTACTAAATGCAAATTACTTTTTTTGTTATCTGATGGTGTTTAGAAACTAGAGATAAATGTGTATGTGGTTTACGGAATATGACACACATATTATAGCAATAAAATTGGGTTATATTACTTTCTCTACTACGTATAGTAAGTAGGGGAAGTATTGCATTCCACCCAAAAATTCGATACCGAGATTTCACAGGAAATACATGTTTTGAGGTCTCCTGAATCCAAAAAAGTATTTTTGGAAACATGTCCGTATGTGTGTCTGTCTGCGTGTGTATCTGTGAACAGCATAACCCAGAAACGAACAGTCGGATAAGAAAATCCCCCACCCCAGATTTCCCTTTACATGGAACATTTTTCGAAAATTTTAATTTTCTCAAAAATGGCTCTATTTTGATTAAAGTATCATATGTTTAAGATACTTTCATGGCAAATAAAATGTATATCTTCAATTTTCTGGGAATGTCTCCAAAAGTATTCTTTATTGAGAACGACTTTTGCATAACTAGTAAACCATAAGAGACAGACAAAAGTTTACTACACAAAAAATGTAGATCGCGTTAAAATACGCAATTTATGATATATACATTTTTTTGTTGAGTGAACCGTTTTCGAGTTATTGCTTGTTATTCCCTTAAATTTTTCAATACTTATTTTCTCAAATGGGAATTCGTTATTCATTTGTATGTCTTGGATATGCAAAGAGTATTAATCTGTGGGAAAGGGAATGGTGCTGCACCTAGCAACCAGCTATTAAGAGATATGTATGTGCTTAAAGGCTACTGTATTTCTATATTGCCCTTGTAAATACAAACCAAGGGGAACATGGTACGCCTTAAGCGATAGTCAAATATTTTTAGAACTGGTCGCTATGTGTAGAATGTAATTCTCTTTGCATGTCAAAAGATCGTTTCTGCAAACGTTTATCTCGATTAATATTAAATAGATGCAGAATAAGAGTTTGTAAAAATAGTTTGTACAAGAGTAGAGAAAGTCATGTGAGTGTAACACATCAGATTTTTTGTCTATAATCCTATTGTGTTCCTATGATCAGTAATATGTTAGTAAAGGTATATTAACAAATTTAGTTTGAATTAAAGGTAAAACATGCTGATTTATGTATTATTTAGCTATGTTTGCTTCTATGCAGCAACAAGCATTGATAACACTGTGAGAATACAGTTCTGTTTATTTTTGTTATAAAATATTTAATGAATAGCATTCAAACTTTAATTTGCACCCCCTGAAAATCTTCTCACACTACACATTCTACATTTCGCTAACCTGGGTGCTCATCAAGTTTTCCTCTTAGCATTTAACTCTTTCAAAGGCGTGTCCTGCAGTAGCCGATAAGGTATGGGCTACCAATCATGATAAGAGGTCTGTATGACAAACTGAATGCACTCACTCTACCTCTTTCTCTTTTAGACAATATGATCGAGAGCGTAAACGCATATTTCGTTTCTACGCCATGAGGTAATCTTTGTTGTGGTTATTAGTGCAACTATTTAGCAGAAGGAGGCGCACCCTTGCACCGTGGCCTAAAGCAACCAATGAAATGACCATGACTTCGCAAGGTCACGTACAACGATAAATAATGTGACGTAGACGCGAGGTGCATCGAGATTTTCTTTGGCGCTTTGTACAGAGTAGGTAGAGGAGGTATTACATTCCACCCAAAAAATCGATAGCGAGATTTCAGCAGGAATGCATACTTTCGAGGACTCTTGAATCCAAAAACATTGTTTAAAAAATATATGTGTGTGTTTCTGAACAGCATAACTCAATAAGGAATTCAATGCCTTCTTCCCACTCCAAACTACCTTTTAAATGGAACATTTCTGGAAAATGTTTACTTTTTAAAAATGGCTCCAACGATTTTGATTAAAACGGTATTGTAAATGCCACCTTAAGAATTTTCGTTAGCAGCTTTGAGATGATAAATAATATTGAAAACTTTTCCATGTTAATGGTGGTTTGAAGTAGTGGAGAAATTCCTTTGAGTATGTTTATATGGCATTCTGTGAAGATACTGAGCTTAAATACCAAGTTTCGTTTATTAATTATGAACCTTTTATTAAAATGGTAATTTTTGATTCAGGGTGAAGCAGTACGTTCTGAGTAGCTAAACAAAATTATAACCATAGGTAAAATAAATATTAATAACAGTAGGAATTGTCTTATTACATTAAGACTGGGAAGTGAATGTTACATCTACAGGTGAATATGAGTTGAACAGACAGTGCCAGCAACGGGTGCAATGTCGTTAGTGTACCGTTAGATCGCCTGAAAAGCGGATGTTTAGGAAAAGGGTCAATGTTCTCAAAACTCCGATAGCCCCAGGCATCTAATGAGAAAGAAGGTAGATGTGATAGTGAAATGGGGAAATGGGAATTTTGAAATAAAGAAACAGGAGAGTTCTTCTTCGTGGTAGTTCCTTGGAGGTTGTTCGGAAAACAAAGTGCCGGTGGATAGGGTCAATGGTATGAAGCACAAGAATAAAGAAATGCGCGCGCGCGCGCGCGTGTGTGTGTGTGTGCGTGGCGAGGTAATATCAGCAGATTTTAAAACGGTGACGGGAAATAAACGGGCAGGAAAAAGAATCAGTCGTATTAACCACTAACCCTAGATCCAAGATTCATGCAAAACCCGTGCCGCAAAATTGGCGCAAAGGGTACTGCTGCAAGGGGGACCTTAACATGTGTATTTCTGTCAAATTCTCGACATCGAATTTTTGGGAGTACAATAGTTTCTGTAATAGGCAAGTACCTGGTTGGAAAGGTAGAAACAGACGACTGAAAAATTCAATGCCATTGCCGAGATTTCAACCACGGATCTTCCGGTTTGTGTCCGGTTGCTCTAACTACTGAGGTAACATGGAAACATGCTGGTACGACATTAAATTCCCAACCTGTTTCGCATGTTTCCCGTTAAACCCGGCGATGGCATTTAATTTTTCAGTCGTCTGATTCTACCTTTCCAACCTTGTCCAACATACGGCTTGTGTGGAGGATCAATTAATTCAAGGTAAGTATCTAGCGAGATAGCTTAGCGAGGTCCCGGGTTCAGTTCCTGGGGTCGGCCATTCTCACTATGGTTTTGTGGTTTTCCCTGGTTGGCAAGGCGAAAGCTAGGTGGTTTTTCTTCTATCACGATCTTCCTTTCTCTCAATTCCTATTACTCCGGATGCTAAAATTAAGTACAAGCTTCCAAACTTGTGCTCTGTTTTCTCCTCTGAGCTCTATGCTGTCAAACAAGCTTTGATTTACACTACCTCAGCACAGCATAAACACAGTGCAATTCTAAGTGATTTACTAAGCACTCTTCAGACCGCTCTACTGACTTAACATTAATACAAGATATCCAAAGTCTTTACAACCAAATTACTACAAATAATCAAGAAGTTATATTCTTGTGGATTCCGTCCCACTGTGGAATATCAGGAAATAAGGAAGAAGATAGGGAAGCCAAAATAGCAACTTTACTACCTCCAGTGGAAGATTTGCTAGTGCCCTACAGAGATGCTCAAAGTTACTTTTTTAGCAGACCAACTGTCAAATGGAAGCAAGAATGGACCATCAAACAAACTCCACATAGTTAGGAAAAGCTCCACAAAACACTGCACATTGCAGACTCTAAAAAGAAAAGATCAACTGGTTATATCACGTTTACGAATAGATCATTCATGTCTAACCCATTCCTTCTTACTCGCCAAAGAAAATGCTCCTGCAATTGCCGTATCACCATCGAACACCGACGTTATACCATAGAGAGAAGAAGACACAACATCCCTCAAGATATATTTTTAGCTTTAAACAACCCTACTCATTTCAAAAACTTAATTTTTTTCTTGAAAGACACCAAACTGTTTAACAAGATTTAAATATAACACATCAAATAAAAATGTATAATAGGTTATACTGTTCTACCTCATTTCAAGAATTAATTAAATAAAATATGTTTATAACAATGTATTACAATTATTGTACTATTTAACGAGTGTAAAGTATACAATGTATGGGTATAAGTCGCGATATGACCTAGTAGTCAAAGCGACTACAAATAAAGAAGAAATATCTGATGTGTTACACTCACATGACTTTCTCTACTCTTGTACAAAGTATTTTGACAAACGCTTATTCTCTATATGCTTCATGTTAATCGAGATATCGAAATGTTAATCTTATTGCTAATTTTCTTGTAGATGCAAGGGGAATTGGTAGGCTTTAAGCGATAGTCAAATATTTTAAGAGCTGGTTGCTATGTGAAGTATTCCATTCTCTTTGTGTCGATGTTCGTTTCTGAGTTATGCTCTTCACAGACACACAGACACACAAACACACACACACGTTTCCAAAAATACTTTTTTTTGGATTCAGGGGGTCTCAAAACACATATTTCCGGTGAAATCTCGGTATCGAATTTTTGGGTGGAATACAATACTTCCCCTACTTACTGTACGTAGTAGAGAAAGTAAAAATGCATGTAACAGTCATTGTATATGTTTATATTATTGAATACATGCGTAATAAAGTTATGTAAATGTATTACGTAATTTAATAATGCAGGAGCTGTGGGAATAATAGGTTAAAAGTTGCTTACAATGAGGTAACCTTGAGGCAATAATGAGTAAGAAAGTAATAATGCTACTACTGTCCATTCCAAACCAGAGTGCCTTTCACTGAAAACAAATTCTTTGTATTATCCGCGCGAAAGTAGTTCGCAATCCCCGCCCATAATGGCTGCTTGTTCCCCTCCCACGTGCTTGTTGAACACTATTTAATCTATAAAAAGGCGCCCTGCGCGAGAATCATAGTTCAAAATGCAACCTGAGGTAACAATCGATTTTATAAGTATGCGGCAATGAACATTTTACTTACGTTAATCACAATCCTCGGGCAAAAATGCAACACCCAAATACGAATCCTCCGAAGATGACTCGGCTGCCGTATCAGAATCAGAAAACCACTCTCCAAAATAATGACAAGTTTATCCACAATTCCACAGCACTGTCGCACTTAAAACAAGTTCCCACATTTTATCCTCTTCTATGTTGCATTATGTCTGTTTATATTCCTTGCTCGCTTTCGTTACACTTCTCACTGAAACGCCTGTAAAATCCGAAATTAGTTTCGTAATATGCAATAATGCAAGTGTCGGGTATTTTTGTAATAGTGAGTTGAATATATGAAGTATTGTTTGTTTTAGCCACTTTTTAACTGATTCCTGCTTCTGTGTTTGAACAGTTTATTCGCACTACACGCACCTTCCTCTGCCATGTGAGCTCAAGTACCAACTGACTAAATCACAAGATTTGACCTGAGCTGAGCATATGTGTGTTAGTGTATTATAAATGACTGTTCGCTCATCATATATCCTGTGTTACGCAAAGTGTTTATGCTGTACTCAGATAGCACCTCTGGGAATTCATTGCTGCATTTCTTGTATATGTAAGAGAGTGGCAGTCGTGCATTTGGTTGGTATTAACAAGCAAGATGCTCTCTGCGTTAGCGCAACAGCAGACGAAAATCGTACTTTGTAATCTCTTAGCAGCTAGTATATATCCATTACCTTTAACGATGAGTTCTTATGATAACCGCAATAAAATGTGCAGTTCTATACCTTTCCTGCTCTAATATTTCATAATATAATACATGTATTAAGGAACTACTTACGTTGGCGTAAGAGTATATTCTTGGGTTCGTGACAAGCCGAAGCACGTGTTTCTGTTTACATCAGAGGGAACTCTGGTTTGAAATGGACAATAGTCATTATTGGAGCAACAATAATGTAAATTTTGAGATAGTTTATAAATAGCCAATCAACAACCAGAAAAAGCTTTAAGTTAAATGAAGGTATTCTATTGGAATAGGATTAGCCAATCAGAAAATAAAATGGAGCAAAATTTACAAATTTCGTTACCAGTTGGTTGTAGACGGTGTTTCTAACCGGACGCGAGATGCGTTCTCGAGAAATTTAATACGTATTTTGTGCGAGACGAAAATAGCTTACGTGTTAAAAAGTGCAAGTATTTAATAAAAGAATCTCACAGGTCCCTATATCAGTGAAATGTTATTTAAATCGTGTCTAGCATTAATAAATGGAGTGAAGAAAAACTTAAAATCTGTGTAAGCCTACATTCTTTTGTCGCACCACCTCCCTGCTAAGACATTCATGTCTCTAAAAAAACATAAATACTGACGCAGCCGAGGCAAACATAAATATATAATATTTAAAGAAACAGTCAAAACATTACAAAGTTAATTTTTTTAAACATTTTTTTGGGGGGCAAAGGCCACCGCAAAGTACATTTGGAGCGAAGGCTACCGGAAACTTTTTAGCATACGTGCGGTTGCAACTACTTCAAGTTCGGTTCCCCAACAGTTGAAATATAATACACCTTCTTCAAACTGGCTTTCCATACGTAGTAGCAACAAACCTTTCTCAAATTGGCTCCCAAAGCGTGGGGCAAATAACAAAAAAAATGAAGTAACAAACTTCTTCAAAGGGCTTAGAACTATAGAACAATCCTGAATATAATATTCCGATCACATTGATGGTACACAAATAAAATCTAAAGGAACACAAAACAGAAATAACACAAACATAGAGGAACAGTTAAGTTAATCGAAAATAAAGAGAAACTAAGTTAATAGGAATGAATATCTTAAAAATTTGGCACACATACACTATGTATTCAATGAAAATGATATTTCTTCTAAGTTAACAATTGTTTTTGACTAAAATCTGCAACCTGTGACGAAAAGCATATAAAGTATGACAGCCCCTGGCATCTTGTGCAAGCGAATTCCAGAGCCTAGCAACCTTCACAGTAAAAGATGACGAGTATAGAGATGTTCGACGAAGTGGTATTGAAAGTACGTGACGATTTTCCGATCGGTATGAAGGTTGTGAGACGAGGACAAACTTTTAAACCGAGAAGCTAGAAATGTAGGGGGAAGAAGTGTGAATAAATTTAAACAGAAGTAAAAATCTGATGTGTTACACTCACATGACTTTCTCTGCTCTTGTACAAACTATTTTTACAAACGCTTATTCTCCATCTACTTCATGTTAATCGAGATAAACATTTGCACACTCTATCTTATTGCTAATTTTCTTGTAGATGTAAGGGGAATATATATTTACAAGGGCAATATAGAAATACAGTAGCCTTTAAGCACATACATATCTCTTAATAGCTGGTTGCTAGGTGCAGCACCATTCCCTTTGCCACAGATTAATACTCTTTGCATATCCAAGACAAAAAAATGAATAACGAATTCCCATTTGAGAAAATAAGTATTGAAAAATTTAAGGGAATAACAAGTAATATCTCGAAAATGGTTCACTAAACAAAAAATCTGATGTGTTACACTCACATGACTTTCTCTACTCTTGTACAAAATATTTTTACAAACGCTTATTCTCCATCTAGTTCATGTTAATCAAGATAAACATTTGCAAACTCTATCTTATTGCTAATTTTCTTGTAGATGTAAGGGGAATATATATTTACAAGGGCAATATAGAAAAACAGTAGCCTTTAAGCACATACATATCTCTTAATAGCTTGTTGCTAGGTGCAGCACCATTCCCTTTGTCACAGATTATAACTCTTTGCACATCCAAGACAAAAAAATCTGATGTGTTACACTCACATGCCTTTCTCTACTCTTGTACAATCTAATTTTACAAACGCCTATTCTCCATATGCTTCATGTTATCGAGATATCGAGATGTCAATCTTATTGGTAATTTTCTTGTAGATGCAAGGGAAATATGGTAGGTTTTAAGCGATAGTCAAATATTTTAACGCTGGTTGCTATGTGCCGCACTCCATTCTCTTTGCATGTCCAGGACATAAAAAAAATGAATAACGCATTTGAGAAAAAGTATAAGTATTGGAAAATTTAAGGAAATAACAAGCAATATCTCGAAAACGGTTCACTCTACAAAAGAAATGTATATGACATAAGTTGTGTATTTCAACGCGATCTACATTTTTTGTGTGGTAAAATTTTGTCTATCTCTTATGGTTTACCAGTTATGCAAAAGTCGTTCTTAATGAAAAATACTTTTGGAGACATTCCCAGAAAATTCGAGATATACATTTCATTTGTCATAAAAATATCTTAAACATATGATATTTTAATCAAAATCGTTAGAGCCATTTTTGAAAAAATTAAAATTTTCGAAAAATCTTCCATGTAAAGTGTAGTCTGGGGTGGGGGGATTTTCTTGAAAACCTTCGTGTCGCATCTCTGGAAGATACTGAACCCAAATACCAAGTTTGGTGTTTATCCGACTGTTCGTTTCTGAGTTATGCTGTTCTCAGACACACTCACAGACAGACACACAGACACACAGACAGACACACACACAGACACACACACGGACATGTTTCCAAGAATGCTTTTTTTGGATTCAGGTGGTCTCAAAACATGTATTTCCGGTGAAATCTCGGAATCGAAATTTTGGATGGAATACAATACTTCCCCTACTTACTATACGTAGTAGAGAAAGTAAAAATGTATATGGCATAAATGGTGTATTTTAACGCGATCTACATTTTTTGTGTAGTAAAATTTTGTCTATCTCTTATGGTTTATCAGTTATGCA
The DNA here is from genome assembly GCA_030765065.1 of Deroplatys truncata. Lineage (NCBI taxonomy): Eukaryota > Metazoa > Arthropoda > Insecta > Mantodea > Mantidae > Deroplatys > Deroplatys truncata. Next base: position 12,311,817 of record CM060987.1, read on the forward strand.
AAAGTCGTTCACAATGAAGAATACTTTTGGAGACATTCCCAGGCAATTCAAGATATACATTTTATTTGTCATAAAAATATCTTAAACATATGATACTTTAATCAAAATCGTTAGAGCCATTTTTGAGAAAATTAAAATTTTCGAAAAATCTTCCATGTAAAGTGTAATCTGGGGTGGGGATATTTTCTTGAAAACCTTCGTGTCGCATCTCTGGAAGATACTGAACCTAAATACCAAGTTTGGTGTTTATCCGACTGTTCGTTTCTGAGTTATGCTGTTCACAGGCAGACACACACACACACACACACACACACACACGGACATGTTTCCAAAAATGCTTTTTTTTGGATTCAGGGGGTCTCAAAACATATATTTCCGGTGAAATCTCGGTATCGAATTTTTGGGTGGAATATAATACTTCCCCTACTTACTATACGTAGTAGAGAAAGTAAAAAGACTATGAATATTTCTACTGTCAACTAGATGGAACCATGACAACTGGTGGAGAGACGGTCTTATATGATCGTAACGACGTACACATGTATTGTGAGCTAGCTGTAAATCACAGTGACAGACCAGATCTTAAATCTGTGAGGAGGGAAACACAATAATCGAAGTGTGGCATTACCATTGCTTGTACATTATACATTGATTTAATATATGGAATTTATTTCTTTATCTTACTATTATTTCTTTATTTATTATTTATGTCTTCCTAGCAATAATTTACGTTATCAACGTTTATATCTGTCGCAGGTATCAGAAGGATATAGCGGACTAACCGAATAATCCATCGATTGCGGAAAAAACAAACAAATAGCGACATACCACTTGAAAAAGAGTATTTCAAAATTCAAACCAATAACAAAGAATATCTCACAAATGTAAACTGTACAAAAAAAACCTTATATGATATAAATTGTGTGCTTAAACGAGATCTACATTTTGTGTAGTAGTGTTTCTTACGGCAGAGCCATCGTTTTCCAGAAAAGGGAAATTCCATGCGGAATGGGAATATTTTTTTTCTTTTTGCTTTGCAGAAGGAGAGAATTCGAAATGTTTAATTTGTTCAAAAACATTATATGGCCTATTTAGATGTGTTATAAGGGGATGTTTGTATGTTTATTGTTATTATTTGTTTTGGGAATTGAACGTGCGAAACTTTCCAGGTTTGTTTGTTTTGTTTAAGGGCGCTCAACTGCTATGTTAATGGCACCCTTGTAATACGATCGTGGCAAAGGCCAGAGATAATTCATTCAGTCATTCATTATCTGTTTACCCTCCTCTTATGTAGGACTTACACCCCCCAGGACTTACAAGCGGGTGCCTGGGGTCAGAGGCCCGTCGAGGAGCAGACACTCATGGATCAGACAGAGCATCCAGGATGGGTGATCAGCCCGATGCCTGGTATGGGATGAAGGAAGGAGATGAAACGAAATGTTGGTGAAATGGATGAAAGGAAAGGTGATGATGGAGCAGTTGGTGGAATGAATGGCGGGGGAAACCGGAGAACCCGGAGAAAACCCGCCCAGACGCCGCTTCGTCCACCACAAATTCCACATGCAGGTCCCTGGGATTGAACCCGGGCCGCCTCGGTGGGAGGCGAGCGGTCTAACCACTCGGCCACGGCGCCGCCTGCCAGAGATAATACTGCATAAAAATAAAATCAAAGAAAAAGCCAGAGATAAATATCAATATAAAACATAACACAAGTCATACTAAAATATAAATATATAAATAAAACTAAACCGATCAGTATGAAACATCTGCTATTAAGATGATTAAATCCGCATTTGGAAATTTACTCCTGAAAAATAATTAAAAAGCGTTATCAACCGCTTGCTTATCATCCGCTAAGACCTCTGCAAGTCTAGCCGGCAGTTGCAGAGAGTCCCGAAGATGTGCTAGAGCAATACACTCTAGCAACACGTGACCTTCGCCACAAAGCGGACAAATAGGAGCAGGGTCACTCTTAAAAAGATAACCGTACGTAAAATTGCTGTGGCCAATGCACAACCGAGCCAACATCACCTCCCTACGACGAGATACGCGAGAGGAAGTTACCCAGTTTATCGGAATGTACTACACTACTCTAAGCTTATTTCCACGGAGAGCTAATCACTCCTCGCGCCAGCACCGCTCTCCGCACAACAAGCCTAAAGTATTCCGACGTTACCCGGGGTATTGTAACACTGGGTTCTGTGGTTGCCGCCTTAGCTGCCAAATCCGAAAGTTCCTTCCCCGGCAAGCCAACATGACCAGGTATCCAAGCACACTCCAAATTAACCACAGAGGTGTATAAAACATGGAGGACATACTGGATTCGTTGAACAATGGGATGGTAGTTGCGCAGCTGACGAAGACTCTGAGGTGCACTAAGGGAATCACTCAAAATGAGACAGTCTCCTAATTTTCGACGAGTATGGCTCGATATATGCCATACAGTTCTGCACTATAAGTGGATGTGCTATCGTTTGCAGGAGCTAACTGCAAAGAACATTATACAGAAAGTCCCGAACATTCATGGCTGTAAATACAAAACTAAATATGCTAGTTACATACATACCTGGAGATCGCTCGGTCCCTAAAACGTTTCCGAGAGGATGAATTTCTGAAACTAGATGTGACAAAAGCTGTGGAAATTATATACCCTCAAGAACTTCCAAATTTTAATAATATTAAAATATCTCGGAGAACAAATACAAGGAGAGTGAAGAACTATTCAAAGATGTAGAAAATCACCTTTTACACACTATAATAGTGAAGTAAACTCTTATCAACCGTCACTGCAGGAGCTCTACAACCATAACTCGCCCCCCTTCCCTCGCAGTAATGTACTTCCGTGTTTCTGCCAGAAAATTATACATACTTACATTTTATTTGTCATGAAAATATTTTAAACACACAGTATTTTAATGAAGAATACAGCCATTTTTGAGGAAATCAAACATTTTGAAGAATCTTTCATGTAAAGGGTAGTTTGTGATGGGGAGATTTTCTTCAGGATCTTCCTGTCGTCTCCTGAAGGACGCTGAATTTAAGTACCAAGTTTGGTATGTGTCCTACATTTTGTTTTTGAGATATGTTTCCCACGCTAGAGGAAGTAAAAGTGTGGCAAAGTAACATTACGAGAACTAAGCTATGGTCCGCAACTATAGAAGAGGCAGAGTGCTGGCCATTGTGTCCTACTACAAAGGCCGTATATAAAGCGCAGTTAATTTTTGCTAGGCAGGCTTCTGGTACTGCACCCTGGGGACCGGACGCGGTCTGTTCTGGCGAAACTCTCCAGGCAGCACAATGCGGAAATGTCTAAAGTAAAATTGGATATTCTATCTCGCCATCATCGTCATTCAGCGGAGGTCATGTGTAGCGGGCACACACTTCAGGTAAAATGGGGCAAGTTTTGTATCGCTCTGTTGCCCCTCCACAAGAGAAACTTTCTCCTGCACAAGTTATATACTGTTTTTTTTGTTACTCCTGTGCCGAAACATACTTGGCTGTATCATGCAGAAGGACGAGGTCAGACTCCTGGCATCTGCTCCGTTACGACTCTCCCCGGAATATAAGTAGAGGAAGCAGTAGTGAGAGACATGTCCTGGGTTCTATTCCTGGGGCCACTCTATGGGCTTTTCGTGGTTTTCCCTCTTTGGCAATGGTGGTTTCTCTTCTACAAGCAGATGCCAGTTCCTCCAGAGGGAAGTCTTCTCTGAGCGTCTCGCCGGTGTGATCGGGTCATCAAGCTTGGAATCATTAGCGAACTCTGCGCGTCTCTGTCGGCCTGTAGCCTCCTGCAGTTCCTTCACCTCATCCACTTCTCCTGAGAGTGGTAAGCACATGCCCGTCATCAAGTAGTAGAAGTGTTGCATTCCACCTAGAAATTCGACACCGAGATTTCACCGAAGTATATGTTTATGCACACCCTGAATATAACAAAAGTATTTTTAGAAAAAATGTCAGGATGTGTGTTTGCCTATCTGTAAACAGCTTAACTAAAAAATCTGATGTGTTACACTTACATGACTTTCTCTACTCTTGTACAAACTATTTTTACAAACGCTTATTCTCCATATGCTTCATGTTAATCGAGATGTTAATATTATTGCTAATTTTCTTGTAGTTGCAAGGGGAATATGGTAGGTTTTAAGCGATAGTCAAATATTTTAAGAGCTGGTTGCTATGTGGAGCATTCCGTTGTCTTTGCATTACCAGGACAAAAAAGAAATGAGTAACGAATTTGAGAAAAAGTATAAGCATTGGAAAATTTAAGGGAATAACAAGCAATATCTCGAAAATGGTTCACTCAACAACAAAAATGTATATAACATAAATTGTGTATTTTAACGCGATCTACATTTCTTGTGTAGTAAAAGTTTGTCTATCTCTTATGGTTTACCAGTTATGCAAAAGTCGTTCACAATGAAGAATACTTTTGGAGACATTCGCAGAAAATTCGAGATATACATTTCATTTGTCATGAAAATATCTTAAACATACGATATTTTAATCAAAATCGTTAGAGCCATTTTTGAGAAAATTAAAATTTTCCTAAAATGTTCCATGTAAAGGGTATTCTGGGGTGGGGGGATTTTCTTGAAAACCTTCGTATCGCATCTTTGGAAGATACTTAACCTAAATACCAAGTTTGGTATTTATCCGACTGTTCGTTTGTGAGTTATGCTGTTCACAGACACACAGACACACGGACATGTTTCCAAAAATGCTTTTTTTTGGATTCAGGGGATCTCAAAACATGTACTTCCGGTGAAATCTAGGTATCGAATTTTTGGGTGGAATACAATACTTTCCGTACTTACTATACGTAGTAGAGAAAGTAAAAAGGTAAAGTAGGTTCAATACCAAACGTGGTATTGAAGGTCAGCATGACTGCCTCTGTGGTCTGGTGGTTAGCGTACTAACTTCGAAATCCGGAGATCCCGGACTTGATTGCTAGCTAGAGGATGGAAATTTTCTTTAATCAGAATTATTCACCATCCTCCCTACTCTTCGGAAGTATGAGTGAGAGTGTAAACGTGTCTGTGTGAATTTAATCTTTATGGAGAAAAATCCAACGTTGACTAACCAAAAGATACACAATAGTAAACGAGGGAACACCAAAGGTATAAAGTCGCCAATATGACCTTAGATGTTAAAGGCGTCACATAAAAGAGAGAAAGAAAGAGAGAGAAAGAGAGAAAGAAAGAAAGAAAGAGAGAGAGAGAGAAAAGGAGAAAGAAAGAGAAAGAAATAGAGAGAGAAAGAGAGAGAGAGAGGGAGAGAGAGAGAGAGAAGGAAAGAAAGTGAGATTGCTGATGAGATGGGGCTTAAGGGCGCTCAACTGCTAAGGTTATTAGCGTCCTTACAATGTATAAAATATAAAATTGAAAAGTCAAAAAAATAAAAAACCACACACAAACCCGCTTGGTCAAAAACACTAAAAAAACACAACAGACCAAAGACTAAAATCTACAAACTAAACTCATGGTCACTAAAAGAATAAAACAACGTGTCAAGAACTCTAGAATGCAAGGGACATGAGCGCCTTATGTCGGTCGGGGAGAAGAGCCCCATTAAAACTGACAATATAAAATCTCAAAGCTAAAAGATGCTCAGCGCATCAAATGCGCCGATTAAAACCGCTGTCACTTATAAAACGTAAAACACATTCTACAGCATGCGCGTCGTCTGCCAAAACGTTGGCTATGCCAACAGGCAGACCCACACGAACGTGCAGTGGAGCTAAAACTTGACACTCTGTTAAAATGTGACGCACCGTTAAGGGCGCATCACACTGCTGACACAGTGGAGCGGGGTCACCACTGAGCAGGTGTCTATGACTAAAAAGGCAATGTCCAGTTCGTAAACGGGTTAAAAGTACCTCTTCCCAACGTGTAGAACGAGAGGAGGTACCCCAGACTAACGGGAGAGGTTTAACCTCCCGCAATTTGTTCCCCCGGAGGGCCATCCACTCATCGCGCCAAAGCGAAAGGATGCGGCGACGTAAAATAACACACGAATCTGAACAACAGAGGTAAAAAATCTGGGTAGTAAAATCGCCGATTTGGCAGCGGCGTCGGCAGACTCGTTCCCTGAAATGCCAACATGACCTGGAATCCACATGAAGGAGACGCGGATGCCAGAGGCACCAAGCGAGTGGACCAGGTCATGTATGCGCTGTACGAGGGGGTGGTAATTGTACAGTGCGCGAATGCTTTGAAGAGCACTCAGGGAGTCTGAACAAATAAAAGAGTGCCGTAAGTCGTACCGCTGAACGTATAAAAGTGACTGATAAATACTAAAACGTTCGGCGGTAAAAATCGAACATTGCCAGGGTAAACGAAATGTAAAACTGCGATGACCATAAACAAAGGCACACCCTACTCCATCAGTATGTCTCCGAACTGCGCCTGAAGTTCTAAAAAAGCCGATCTAAGAACTGAAGAAGGGGTCTCATTCTTCGACATTGACGTTAACCCAAGGTGACAGTGGGCCTCAGCGCGCAACCTTGGAGGAAAGGAAAGGGAGAAAGAAAGAAAGAGAAAGAAAGAAAGAAAGAGAGAAAGAAAGAAAGATCAGCAACTTCCAATGATACGACTCGAACATTTCAAGAAAATCCTCCCACCTAAAAATACTCTTTAGATTGAAAGTTTTTTCGAAAAAAATTTATTTTCTCCACATTTCTCTAACATTTCGATTCAAATATATGAATTAAGATAAATTAAACCTTTAAAATATTTTCAAGGCAAATAAAAAGAACATTTTGAATTTTCTGGAAACAACCTGTGCGTTCTTTTTCATTCTGAATAATTTTTTATAACTGGTAGACCATAAGAGAGAAACTTACTACAGAAAATAATGTAGACCTCAGTATAATACACAATCTATGTCAAATCTTTTAGTAGCATTATCCATCTCCGAGATATTCTTTATTATTGGTTTAAATTGTTAAATAGTTTATACTTTACCAACTGCTAAGTCGCCATTCATTTGTTTCTCTTGAAGGAAATAATTTTTAAGACATCACACAGCGGCCCGTCCTTTAAATATTTTACTGTCGCTTAGAGATCTGCACGGTCCGAAATACTTAGGCCCGAATTACTTTGTACTCTACCACCCTATTTTGTTCTTAATAAAATTAATGTTGAAGTTATTCTTTATTATTATTATTATTGCTGCACGAAGCGGTGCGAAGGGTGGAAGTTTTTTTCCCCTGCTCTGAGGCAGATATGCACTCAGGACCTTGGAAGCAATTGAGGCGCCACTTTACAGAAATAGTAGTGACGGAGGTTCCAGAACCCTCATGTAGTAAGCGGCATATTGACAGTGTACTGTCTTATTGACCACATGACGACCCTATCACTGCACTCTGCCCGGGATGTCCTGGGAGTGGGTGGACGGGAGGGAGTTTTAATTTATTATTACAACTGCTATGGACGTGTGTATACCGCGATAATTGTGCTATTCGTGGCATCACAACATCGTGGGACCGAGCGGGATGGTTCAGGCGGTAAAGTCTGTGGGCCGCATTCGGGAGGTCCCAGGTTCAAATCCAGTAGGCCGACCAACATGTAAGGTTTTTATCGTGGTTTTCCTCAGTCGTAAAGGTAAATACCGAATTGGATATTTAATACAACGACCCAAAATTCCACCTAAGTCCAAAAAATTAGTAAAATGAAAAATAAGTGGTAATAGCGAATGCTATGCCATCTATCTACAGACAATGTAAGCAGTTAGACTAGACGGCACACGAACGCCATCTGCACGGTACGAAGCAGAAGATCCGGCTGCCATGCGCTGGGGGTCTCTGTGGGCACGTGAGGAAGCAAGATGGCATTTCCAGGGATGAGATATAGAAGGCTAACTGCCCGCCTTTATATGGGAGCGGCGGTTGGACTGCACGGCACCCTAATGCCATCTGCACGGCATGAAGCAGGTGGTTACAGGGATGAGACCTAGAAGGCTAACTGCCCGCCTTTATATGGAAGCGGCGGTTGGAGTGCACGGCACCCTAATGCCATCTGCACGGCATGACGCAGGTGGTTACAGGGATGAGACCTAGAAGACTAACTGTCCGCCTTTCTGTGTGAGGGCAGCGGTTGGACTGGACGGCACCCTAATGCCATCTGCACGGCATGAAGCAGGGGTTACTGCGATGACACCTAGAAGGCTAACTGTCCGCCTTATATGGAAGCGGCGGTTGGACTGCACGGCACCCTAATGCCATCTGCACGGCGTGAAGCAGGTGGTTACAGGGATGAGACCTAGAAGGCTAACTGTCCGCCTTATATGGGAGCGGCGATTGGACTGCACGGCACCCTAATGCCATCTGCACGGCATGAAGCAGGTGGTTACAGGGATGAGACCTAGAAGGCTAACTGCCCGCCTTTATATGGGAGCGGCGGTTGGACTGCACGGCACCCTAATGCCATCTGCACGGCATGAAGCAGGTGGTTACAGGGATGAGACCTAGAAGGCTAACTGCCCGCCCTTATATTGGAGCGGCGGTTGGACTGCACGGCACCCTAATGCCATCTGCACGGCATGAAGCAGGTGGTTACAGGGATGAGACCTAGAAGGCTAACTGCCCGCCTTTATATGGGAGCGGCGGTTGGACTGCACGGCACCCTAATGCTATCTGCACGGCATGAAGAAGGTGGTTACAGGGATGAGACCTAGAAGGCTAACTGTCCGCCTTATATGGGAGCGGCGGTTGGACTGCACGGCACCCTAATGCCATCTGCACGGCATGAAGCAGGTGGTTACAGGGATGAGACCTAGAAGGCTAACAGTCCGCCTTATATGTGAGCGGCGGTTGGACTGCACGGCACCCTAATGCCATCTGCACGGCATGAAGCAGGCGGTTACAGGGATGAGACCTAGAAGGCTAACTGTCCGCCTTATATGGGAGCGGCGGTTGGACTGCACGGCACCCTAATGCCATCTGCACGGCATGAAGCAGGTGGTTACAGGGATGAGACCTAGAAGGCTAACTGCCCGCCTTATATGGGAGCGGCGGTTGGACTGGACGGCACCCTAATGCCATCTGCACGGCATGAAGCAGGTGGTTACAGGGATGAGACCTAGAAGGCTAACTGTCCGCCTTTATGTGTGAGGGCGGCGGTTGGACTGGACGGCACCCTAATGCCATCTGCACGGCATGAAGCAGGTGGTTACAGGGATGAGACCTAGAAGGCTAACTGCCCGCCTTATATGGGAGCGGCGGTTGGACTGCACGGCACCCTAATGCCATCTGCACGGCATGAAGCAGGTGGTTACAGGGATGAGACCTAGAAGGCTAACTGCCCGAGTAGGGTAGAAATGACAGTTCTGTATCACTTAATATGCATGGAATGCAATTAATATGCTAATTAGCCCCCCGCCCCCTCCCCCACCCCCCGCTGTGCCTTGGTAGTTTTAGTTGCAGCTGCGGTCGTAAATCATGTTGAGTACAATGGAGGCTTGACAGTTAAGCAATTAAGGCTGTCAATCAACTGTCAAAACGAACAAAGGGGTCATAAATTTAAGGTTCTGTAACAAAGGCGAGATGTTTTTCCTACCCATTCCACATCCGGCCACTTCTGCACCTGGTCAGTTACCCACCCCCACTTCCATTGTGTGTCGAACACGTGGCATACTCGTTCCACTAGCTTTTAACAAAAGAACAATGCTTAACCTTCAGCTGTCAAAATGAACAAAGCCCATGATGAATTAGGGTTGTAACAAAGCCTGACCCTTTCCATTGTGTAAGAGATTCTATTGTGTGTGCCTTTCTATTGTCCTTGGCAAGCATTCTTTAGAAAGACCACCTGCAGCGTTCCCATCCCAATAACAAAGCCTGACCCTTTCCATTGTGTAAGAGATTCTATTGTCCTTGGCAAGGCTAGTTTAGAAAGACACCTGCAGCGTTCCCATTGTTTGGCCACCTGCTAGTTTAACAAAAGAATTCGAGGGTTGCTTTATACTCGTCCTGTCCTTGTTTGTGTGAAAGAGAGAGAAACTTGTTTACCAACTCTGCGTGACGTCATACTTTAGAAAGACACCTGTTCCATAACAAAGCCTGACCCTTTCCATTGTGTAAGAGATTCTATTGTGTGTGCCTTTCTATTGTTCTTGGCAAGGCTAGTTTAGAAAGACACCTGCAGCGTTCCCATTGTTTGGCCACCTGCTAGTTTAACAAAAGAATTCGAGGGCTGCTTTATACTCGTCCTCTCCTTGTTTGTGTGAAAGAGAGAGAAACTTGTTTACCAACTCTGCGTGACGTCATAGTCGGCCATCATGATTTTGCCTGAGGGAGTTCTCTCCGATGTTTTACGACCTCCTACGAATATACCCGAGCATAGTTAACAAGCATTCTGTTTCAGCCAACGACTCCGAAAAGCATCTAATATACATTTCATTACGTGCATTAAACCTCTGAGTGATATCCATAGATCGGTGTTCGATTCTTACTGTAATCAAAAGTTTATTGCTAATGAGAAATTAATGATTGATATTATTATATCATTACCTTAATTAATAAAAAAGGCGTTCAGAGGACCCTAGTTCGAATCTTACCCTGCAAACTCTAATGTGTAACATCTAGTAAATTACGGATGCGTGCTCTAAAAATATATTAAACACATGCGTATACTTAGGTATCCAAGTTGATATTTTCTTAGGGTAAAACATTATTATATCATTACCCTGATTAAAGCCCGTTCAGAGGTTTCTAGTTCGAGTCTTACCTTGCAAGCTCTATGCCTACTAACTATTAAATTACGGAAGCGTGCACGATAAGATTAAAATGTATTTAACAAATATAATTTAATTTTATACATTACGCCGTTTTAATGAAAGCTATTCTTAGGAACCCAGAAGCCCATATTTCGAGCCTTACCCAGCGAAACGCCATAATAAATACTAAATGATTGAAGAGTGAACGGTCAGATTAAAATGTGTTTAACAAATATAATTTAATATACACAACATTACAATGTTTAACGAGCTGTATTCTTAGGAACCAGAGGTCCGTAGTTCGAATCCTGCCCTGCGAAACGCTATAATAACTATTAAAATATTATAGCAGGGGGCGGTCGGATTAAAATTGCAATTAGCAAATATAATTATTTATATTAAACCTGGTGCATACTTAGATATCCCGATGCCTAGACAACATTCTTTCTTCTTCTCCTCTCTTTTTCTTTCTATCTATCTCTTTCTTTCTCCACGACTTGTACACATTCAGGCGTTCGCATATACACGAGCGCTTGTACACACATCAGCAAACATACACTGGTGCACGCATGCACACACACGCACACACACACACTCACATACATACAATAGTACACACACATACACGCATTCACACAACTCATGCGTATACATACATACACCAGTGCTCTTACACACATACATATACATGGACACACACACACATGCACACACATACACCAGTGCACACACGCATACACGCACATGTAAGTACACACACACGTACATTCAAGTACACACACAATCACCTACATACACCGGCCCATACACAATGCACATACATACAATAGCACACACACACACATACATACACCAGTACACACACGCATTCACGCACCTCATGCGTATACATACATACACCAGTGCTCTTACACTCACACATACATATACATGGACAAACACACACACGTGCAAGCACATATGCCTGTTCACTTACACCCAACAGCAGCAACCCACACACGCACACACCAACTCACGCGCATGTGCTGAATGAAAAGAGACAAAATGATGCAATAAAAACTAATTATAGCTCGGGATGCAAGGCTCCATTTACGATTGCTCGAAACCGGTCTTCTAATAACTCCAAAACTAATTAAAATAAAGACAGTAAATAAACTTTATTACTTTCATGCCATTAGCTCGTTTCTTGTGCATGTATATTAGAGTCCGGGTGTCATGGGTTCGATCCTTAACTTTAAATCTCAATTATCTCAGAAACTAGCAGGGATTAAGGTGCGGACCAAAGCACGATTTTTAGTTCCTACGATGAACAATTAATGCTTTATATAATTTCCAATCAGTGTCCCTAGCTCGAATCCCGATCTTTCAGTGACTTCCTTAATTTTCCACTGTGTTCTAGAATATATCACTTAGATCAATGTTGCAACTGCATACAGGTCTTTTAAACACATCAAACTAATATTATAAATAATTTTGTTTCTGGCGTTCTGAGTTCGAATACCGATTCAATGAAGTTTACTTATAAATTTAATAACAGTAAATAATTAAGACAAAGGTACCAAATAAACCTATTACGTTTATGTCATCAGATAATATCTTGCGGGTGTATATTAGGGTACCTGACGTCCAGGGTTCGATCCTTAAGTTTAAATCTCAATTATCGCAGAAACTAGCAGAGATAGAGTTGTAGACGAAAGCATGTTTGATAGCTCATACAATGAACAAATAATGCTGTATATAAGTTTCAATCAGTTGCCCCTAGTTCGAACCCCGATCTTTCAATGACTTCACTGATTTTCCTCTGTACTCTAGAATACATCACTTAGATTGATGCTTTAACTGCATGCAGCTATGTGAGAGAGAGCGAGAGAGGGAGAGAGAGAAGGCGAGAGAGGGAGAGGAAGTGAAACAAGCAGGGATAGAAGTGCTGAGGGCCTCTGCGCATGCGTAGCAAGAGATGATGCCATTGGCTGCAATAATCACGTGACGTGTAAGCATCACAGCCATGATGACGTGCAGGCATCGCCTGGAGGGGGTTTAGATCCCTATATAAACAGACATCTGTCCCATGTTAGAACTGTTGTGTACTTATTAACTTTACATTCAAGTTTTAAAGAGCTTTAAAAGCAACGTGAGCTACAGGCCGTCTACACATTCAGCACATATCAAAACGGGGCAATGCAAGGTGAGTTTTAAATAACTATACAAAATCACTGTTGGCTTTTACAATACATTTAATTTTATTTAAACGTTACAGTACATGAAAGACGATTCGTTACAAAGAGCATCATATTTTCTAATCTGTGCTTTACATTAACATGGATTTCACTGCATACTCTTCTTCAGTTCACATGATTTTCGCCACATATTCTTCTTACATAAACATTCATACGACTTTCCCCTCATTCTTTGTTTCACTATACACTCACATGATTTCCTCTACTCATTCTTTATTCCACCTATAGGTTCATGCTTTGTTAACATTCACATGACTTTCTCTTCACATTCTTTGCTTCCATTAACATTCACATGATTTTCGCCACACCTTCTTCTTACATAAACATTCATACGACTTTACCCTCATTCTTTGTTTCACTATACACTCACATGATTTCCTCTACTCATTCTTTGTTCCCATGCAGGTTCATGCTTTGTTAACATTCACACGACGTTCTCAGCTCATTTCTCTATTGACATTCACATGATCTTCTCAACACATTCTTCTTACTTAAACATTCATACGATTTTCCCCCTCATTCTTTGTTTCACTATACATTCGCACACGATTTCCTCTACTCATTCTTTGGTTCTCTGCTGGCTCATCTTCAATGAACATTCACATGATTTCTGTACTTATTCTTTATTTCTCTACACCCTCATAGGCTTACTTACAAAACATACACACCCTAGTTCTTCAACTTGAATAATGTAGTGAAAATAATAATTCATGACAATGTCTGTTACAGATTGTTTAGCTGATAGACTTAACAAGATTTTGGAAGAGCGTAGTTTCCTACCGACTCGCCGAGTTCAAGATCTCGAAATAGGTCTTAACTATGAGATAAAGTCCTTAAAGAGAGTTCAAACAAGATATGGTACCAGGATCATATCTTCGCTGGAGGATTGTCAAGTGTTCTTGCCAGAGCGCTATAATTCGTTAACCGATCAAGAGATTGCAGAAATACCTGGGAGCGTATACCTACAGTATAATGGCATGGCAGAGAAGGGGAAATTTAAGACATGTAAATTGTCTTTTTTACATGCAAAGAAGGTGCGTAGAAGTGTCAAACTTAAGTATTGAATGTTTTCCCATTTCACAATGAAAAATTCATAAATAAAACAACTGACTCATTGATATTACATATAACGATACAAAAGATGCACATTATAGAATTTTATAAAAAATTAACGAAATTACAATATCACATGCTTGAGTTTAATTATATCTAGCGCATTGAAATAACTCTAAATATCCGAATGTTTATACAAATCTTTGTGCTTCTTTTTACATGTGCCATATGCTTCATTTTACATGTATCATAACAAAAAATGTAATTCTTTCCAGGTTGCCTTTACTTGACCAAGATAGTTTTCTAAGACTTTCATTGTGCAATGTTTCAGGGTGTGCAATAAGAGGAAGAAGAAGAAGAGGAATAGCCTGCTACCATGCAATGGATGCTGACGCTATTGGAGGGTAGAATACCTACAAGAAACATTTCGGCAAGAAACGGGCGCTGAGACATCTACATCACCGAAACACATTAAGACAGGATCCTTATATAACATTACAGGGTATACAATGAAAAAATACGGTCAATTTTGTATACAATTCAATGCATAGCTGAGAGTTAGCTCGACCTAGTCTCCCTATATTCACTGAAATTAAGCATTGTGAGCAATAATTTAAGTGACTGTGAAAATACTTTACGTAATGGTGAAATTTGTATCCTAAAAGACTTGAGCCCTGTATACATTAACAGCATTAAGACTGTTTGCCACGCTGGAATACAAATTATGAAAATAAAAAGACTTTCATTTAAATAATAAGGAAATTTGCATAACCTGCTGTTACAAGTGTAATGACATATACAGAAACAATGAGTCGGGCGAGAAAGTGATGGAAATGTAAGATAAATAATAACAATAAAAGAATTAAGGTATGATTTTACATAGTGTTTTTATTCATTAAAAATCCTTGCATTCCTAATGAAAAATAAATCATTACAATGATTAGTTTAAGTTATGTCACAATGAACAAAAAGAGAACCGTCTTTAGATGCATTACTCGGTCTTAAGTCAGAGCATCAAAAAAAGACAAATCACGGCTTCTCCATTTTAGATGTGGTGTCACTATTCAGGTAAATTCCTGTAACACAGCAGGTTGAGTATGCAGATCTGTGGTCCTAAATGGGTGAAACAGAGGCTTATCCAGCTTAACAGTCTTGAGATCTCAGCATCAGAAAGTCGAATCACAAGCCTTCTCCACTCGATGAGTACAGGTTTAACAACAGCATTCTCTTCACCCTGAGACGATGTAAAGTATATAAATGTTCAACTTGACAAGGGATTCTAAACTCGTTGTTAGGGTCCAGAACTGATGTATTATATGGTGAAAACACATGTTCCTCTTCTTAGCGATCTTGTCGTCGAATCTCGGTAGCATTGAAGATGCCCATGATTATAGGATTCTGAAGCCCAAAAACTGTAGGAACTGCTGATTGCGTGATGTTAACCTGATGGGCGTCAAGGGCAGAGCATGATGTGTGCGTCGAATCATTCCATTATTATATCCTCGACGTCGTTGACTTCCTCTAAAAACTATAGGCATTATGCTTATATCCTTGTTTCTAAAGGCAATGATATTGCTGTTAGGCTCCCCTGTTTGCTCTATGAAGCCGATCTTTATGAACAACAGGTAAAATTTGATTTGATGGTTCCTGTGAAATACGTTATCCAGCCGTAACAGATGGGAAAACTGGTAGATGGAGTGTCCACTTTTACTATAGAGGAAGGAGACTGATGCAATACTGCGCTAAATTCGTATGATGTTCAACTTAAATATATTCACTAGGAAATCAGATTCAGACAGCTGATTAGATGGAATAACTTTGTCACTGAAGGGCCACAGAACGTTCCTATAGAACAATCACTGGAAAAAATCAAGAGTGAAAGGACATTTTAATGACATTTTTATTATTATTATTATTCACTGATCTCATAAAGAAGACATTCGCATCCTAATTTGAGGAATCTTTCTAACTCTTTCAGGGTTTTGCAGATGCTAATCACGCTATAAAATCACCCTGCTTTAAATCCTGAATAATGTCGTTAATCGCATCAGAAAAGTCATTTTTATCAGGTGTATGAAGCCTCATGAGTACCCTTAGCATGTTTACCAAATCATTAGGATCGGTGTAGCGGCATAGCAACTCCTCTGTATTCGCTTTGGATATATCTTCTAATCTAGGTGAGTTGACACTAGTATGCTTGCTTTCATTGGTGTGTTTATTCAGAGCTTGCTCATTCAAAGAAACTGCTCTCATTGCTTCATCAGTGGTAGCTCTTGACGTTATTACAGGGTCGCTTGAACTGGTTCCAAGTACGGTGCATCTTGAATCCCTCTCTTCGGGACTTGAGAAGATTTCAGGATCTCGTTTGGGTGTTGTAGTCAATGCACAGCTGGCCATTGCTTTACAGCATCGTCTCCTATGTTGCTTAAGCCTTGAAATTGTCCTGTTTTTTAAAGTTCTATTACATATGCAGCACTTAACAAAGCGATTACTCCCCCCTTGGGAAACATACGAAAAATCAAGATTCTCGTAAATTGACTGTAATTGTCCGTCTTTGTGAGTGTTCATGCTCAAGCAGTATATAGAAACTAGTCAATGTATACTGTGGATGTTGAATTCGTATACGATAACACGAGACTGAGTTATTTTTTAACATTTATGTATTTATATATATACTCAGGTTTTGATGCATATAAACAGCCATGCCCGAATTAGACTAAGCAAAATATTGTAGCATTCGCACATAATAGTTGTAATTCCGATAATTATAACTATCTCATTAAGCACAAGCAAGTTCAAGTAGCTAGAAATGGATTCATAGAGGTAAGAGTACAAGTTTTCTTGATAGTTAGCACAGAGCATGCGAGAGTTGAGGGAGATACTGGTCATTTTCCCTATGCAGGTCACCTTTTTTCCCTTTGCTGGCCACCTTTTTCCCTTTGCTGTCACATTTTTCCCTTTGCTGGTCACCTTTTTCCCTTTGCTGGTCACGTTTTTCCCTTTGCTGGTCACCTTTTTCCCTTTACTGGTGACCTTTTTCCCTTTGCCGGTCACATTTTTCCCTTTGCTGGTCACATTTTTCCCTTTGATGGTCACATTTTTCCCTTTGCTGGTCACATTTTTCCCTTTGCTGGTCACCTTTTTCCCCTTCTTGGTCACTTTTTTCCCTTTGCTGGTCACCTTTTTCCCTTTCCTGGTCACCTTTTTCCCTTTGCTGGTCACCTTTTTCCCTTTGCTGGTCACCTTTTTCCCTTTGCTGGTCACCTTTTTCCCTTTGCTGGTCACCTTTTTCCCTTTGCTGGTCACCTTTTTCCCCTTCTTGGTCACTTTTTTCCCTTTGCTGATCACCTTTTTCCCTTTGCTGGTCACCTTTTTCCCTTTGCTGGTCACATTTTTCCCTTTGCTGGTCACCTTTTTCCCTTTCCTGGTCACCTTTTTCCCTTTCCTGGTCACCTTTTTCCCTTTCCTGGTCACCTTTTTCCCTTTGCTGGTCACCTTTTTCTATTTGCTGGTCACCTTTTTCCCTTTGCTGGTCACCTTTTTCCCTTTGCTGGTCACCTTTTTCCCTTTCCTGGTCACCTTTTTCCCTTTGCTGGTCACCTTTTTCCCTTTTGCTGGTCACCTTTTTCCCTTTGCTGGTCACGTTTTTCCCTTTGCTGGTCACCTTTTTCCCTTTCCTGGTCACCTTTTTCCCTTTGCTGGTTACGTTTTTCCCTCTTCTGGTCCCATTTTTCCCTTTGCTGGTCACCTTTTTCCCTTTGCTGGTCACCTTTTTCCCTTTCCTGGTCACCTTTTTTCCCTTTGCTGGTCACCTTTTTCCCTTTCCTGGTCACCTTTTTCCCTTTGCTGGTCACCTTTTTCCCTTTGCTGGTCACCTTTTTCCCTTTCCTGGTCACCTTTTTCCCTTTGCTGGTCACCTTTTTCCCTTTCCTGGTCACCGTTTTCCCTTTGCTGGTCACCTTTTTCCCTTTGCTGGTCACATTTTTCCCTTTGCTGGTCACCTTTTTCCCTTTGCTGGTCACCTTTTTCCCTTTGCTGGTCACCTTTTTCCCTTTGCTGGTCACCTTTTTCCCTTTCCTGGTCACCTTTTTCCCTTTGCTGGTCACCTTTTTCCATTTGCTGGTCACCTTTTTCCCTTTGCTGGTCACCTTTTTCCCTTTGCTGGTCACCTTTTTCCCTTTCCTGGTCACCTTTTTCCCTTTGCTGGTCACCTTTTTCCCTTTTGCTGGTCACCTTTTTCCCTTTGCTGGTCACGTTTTTCCCTTTGCTGGTCACGGTTTTCCCTTTGCTGGTCACCTTTTTCCCTTTGCTGGTCACCTTTTTCCCTTTGCTGGTCACCTTTTCCCTGAATGGTTTACATGATAGGCAAGTCAAGAACATTGACATGAAACAGTTTTCCACTAAGTTCACATCTAAAGTCGCTTTCAAAGCCTAACATATCAATAGGCTGTGAGCATTCTTGATTCATCCTCTCTAGCTTGACAGCTAAAGTAAAATAAATCGCTCTTAATGTATATACGCTAATGAGAAAGTATAAAAGAACTATCCTGAATAAAAATCGATTAGCATAACGTGAGAGCTAAGGTGGTTAAGCTCGCAAGAGGTGTCGGTTTAATTAACTCTCTCACTAGCCTGCAACCATTGAAGTACATTTACCTGGTTACATAGGCTGAGGAACTGTGGTAAAGCTAGAGAAAAATTAAAGAGAGGAGACCCTGGAATCATTCCGTTAGACGATTCGTGTAATCTTAGCGGCATTGCCAACGCTCAACATAAGGTCTCTGCTTCGAGAAACATTGCTGCCAAGATCTGACTGAAACGACTTGAAAAAGCGTGCAATCTGATGTTACATTAGGTGAAAAAGTTGGCAGCGTGACTAGTAACAGCAATTATGAAGGGAAAGGTAGCTCCAGGTACAGTAACCATGAAGAAGAAACGAGGAGGATTTCTACCTTTCATACCAATTATTGCAGCTCTAGACGCTGCTGCTGGAGGTGCAGCCCAAATTGCCTCGGCAGTAAATAAGAAAAAGGCAGCAGATAAACAACTTGCTGAAATGATGAGACGTCACAGAGAAATTGAAGCAAGAGGGAGAGGTTTTCGAATGAAGAAGAAATAGGGAAGAAACACAGAAACGAAGAGGAGACAGAGCATGAAAGGGAATTCAAAAAACTCTGGCAGAGGGCTATACTTGTCCCGGAAAAAACATTGAGTAACATAGACCTTGACTTGTACGCCCAACGTTTAAAGATTCCTCAAATTAGGATGCGAATGTCTTTATGAGATCAGTGAATAATAATAATAATACAAATGTCATTAAAATGTCCTTTCACTCTTGATTTTTTCCAGTGATTGTTCTATAGGAACGTTCTGTGGCCCTTCAGTGACAAAGTTATTCCATCTAATCAGCTGTCTGAATCTGATTTCCTAGTGAATATATTTAAGTTGAACATCATACGAATTTAGCGCAGTATTGCATCAGTCTCCTTCCTCTATAGTAAAAGTGGACACTCCATCTACCAGTTTTCCCATCTGTTACGGCTGGATAACGTATTTCACAGGAACCATCAAATCAAATTTTACCTGTTGTTCATAAAGATCGGCTTCATAGAGCAAACAGGGGAGCCTAACAGCAATATCATTGCCTTTAGAAACAAGGATATAAGCATAATGCCTATAGTTTTTAGAGGAAGTCAACGACGTCGAGGATATAATAATGGAATGATTCGACGCACACATCATGCTCTGCCCTTGACGCCCATCAGGTTAACATCACGCAATCAGCAGTTCCTACAGTTTTTGGGCTTCAGAATCCTATAATCATGGGCATCTTCAATGCTACCGAGATTCGACGACAAGATCGCTAAGAAGAGGAACATGTGTTTTCACCATATAATACATCAGTTCTGGACCCTAACAACGAGTTTAGAATCCCTTGTCAAGTTGAACATTTATATACTTTACATCGTCTCAGGGTGAAGAGAATGCTGTTGTTAAACCTGTACTCATCGAGTGGAGAAGGCTTGTGATTCGACTTTCTGATGCTGAGATCTCAAGACTGTTAAGCTGGATAAGCCTCTGTTTCACCCATTTAGGACCACAGATCTGCATACTCAACCTGCTGTGTTACAGGAATTTACCTGAATAGTGACACCACATCTAAAATGGAGAAGCCGTGATTTGTCTTTTTTTGATGCTCTGACTTAAGATCGAGTAATGCATCTAAAGACGGTTCTCTTTTTGATCATTGTGACATAACTTAAACTAATCATTGTAATGATTTATTTTTCATTAGGAATGCAAGGATTTTTAATGGATAAAAACACTATGTAAAAGCATACCTTAATTCTTTTATTGTTATTATTTATCTTACATTTCCATCACTTTCTCGCCCGACTCATTGTTTCTGTATATGTCATTACACTTGTAACAGCAGGTTATGCAAATTTCCTTATTATTTAAATGAAAGTCTTTTTATTTTCATAATTTGTATTCCAGCGTGGCAAACAGTCTTAATGCTGTTAATGTATACAGGGCTCAAGTCTTTTAGGATACAAATTTCACCATTACGTAAAGTATTTTCACAGTCACTTAAATTATTGCTCACAATGCTTAATTTCAGTGAATATAGGGAGACTAGGTCGAGCTAACTCTCAGCTATGCATTGAATTGTATACAAAATTGACCGTATTTTTTTCATTGTATACCCTGTAATGTTGTATAAGGATCCTGTCTTAATGTGTTTCGGTGATGTAGATGTCTCAGCGCCCGTTTCTTGCCGAAATGTTTCTTGCAGGTATTCTACCCTCCAATAGCGTCAGCATCCATTGCATGGTAGCAGGCTATTCCTCTTCTTCTTCTTCCTCTTATTGCACACCCTGAAACATTGCACAATGAAAGTCTTAGAAAACTATCTTGGTCAAGTAAAGGCAACCTGGAAAGAATTACATTTTTTGTTATGATACATGTAAAATGAAGCATATGGCACATGTAAAAAGAAGCACAAAGATTTGTATAAACATTCGGATATTTAGAGTTATTTCAATGCGCTAGATATAATTAAACTCAAGCATGTGATATTGTAATTTCGTTAATTTTTTATAAAATTCTATAATGTGCATCTTTTGTATCGTTATATGTAATATCAATGAGTCAGTTGTTTTATTTATGAATTTTTCATTGTGAAATGGGAGAACATTCAATACTTAAGTTTGACACTTCTACGCACCTTCTTTGCATGTAAAAAAGACAATTTACATGTCTTAAATTTCCCCTTCTCTGCCATGCCATTATACTGTAGGTATACGCTCCCAGGTATTTCTGCAATCTCTTGATCGGTTAACGAATTATAGCGCTCTGGCAAGAACACTTGACAATCCTCCAGCGAAGATACGATCCTGGTACCATATCTTGTTTGAACTCTCTTTAAGGACTTTATCTCATAGTTAAGACCTATTTCGAGATCTTGAACTCGGCGAGTCGGTAGGAAACTACGCTCTTCCACCATCTTGTTAAGTCTATCAGCTAAACAATCTGTAACAGACATTGTCATGAATTATTATTTTCACTACATTATTCAAGTTGAAGAACTAGGGTGTGTATGTTTTGTAAGTAAGCCTATGAGGGTGTAGAGAAATAAAGAATAAGTACAGAAATCATGTGAATGTTCATTGAAGATGAGCCAGCAGAGAACCAAAGAATGAGTAGAGGAAATCGTGTGCGAATGTATAGTGAAACAAAGAATGAGGGGGAAAATCGTATGAATGTTTAAGTAAGAAGAATGTGTTGAGAAGATCATGTGAATGTCAATAGAGAAATGAGCTGAGAACGTCGTGTGAATGTTAACAAAGCATGAACCTGCATGGGAACAAAGAATGAGTAGAGGAAATCATGTGAGTGTATAGTGAAACAAAGAATGAGGGTAAAGTCGTATGAATGTTTATGTAAGAAGAAGGTGTGGCGAAAATCATGTGAATGTTAATGGAAGCAAAGAATGTGAAGAGAAAGTCATGTGAATGTTAACAAAGCATGAACCTATAGGTGGAATAAAGAATGAGTAGAGGAAATCATGTGAGTGTATAGTGAAACAAAGAATGAGGGGAAAGTCGTATGAATGTTTATGTAAGAAGAATATGTGGCGAAAATCATGTGAACTGAAGAAGAGTATGCAGTGAAATCCATGTTAATGTAAAGCACAGATTAGAAAATATGATGCTCTTTGTAACGAATCGTCTTTCATGTACTGTAACGTTTAAATAAAATTAAATGTATTGTAAAAGCCAACAGTGATTTTGTATAGTTATTTAAAACTCACCTTGCATTGCCCCGTTTTGATATGTGCTGAATGTGTAGACGGCCTGTAGCTCACGTTGCTTTTAAAGCTCTTTAAAACTTGAATGTAAAGTTAATAAGTACACAACAGTTCTAACATGGGACAGATGTCTGTTTATATAGGGATCTAAACCCCCTCCAGGCGATGCCTGCACGTCATCATGGCTGTGATGCTTACACGTCACGTGATTATTGCAGCCAATGGCATCATCTCTTGCTACGCATGCGCAGAGGCCCTCAGCACTTCTATCCCTGCTTGTTTCACTTCCTCTCCCTCTCTCGCCTTCTCTCTCTCCCTCTCTCGCTCTCTCTCACATAGCTGCATGCAGTTAAAGCATCAATCTAAGTGATGTATTCTAGAGTACAGAGGAAAATCAGTGAAGTCATTGAAAGATCGGGGTTCGAACTAGGGGCAACTGATTGAAACTTATATACAGCATTAATTGTTCATTGTATGAGCTATCAAACATGCTTTCGTCTACAACTCTATCTCTGCTAGTTTCTGCGATAATTGAGATTTAAACTTAAGGATCGAACCCTGGACGTCAGGTACCCTAATATACACCCGCAAGATATTATCTGATGACATAAACGTAATAGGTTTATTTGGTACCTTTGTCTTAATTATTTACTGTTATTAAATTTATAAGTAAACTTCATTGAATCGGTATTCGAACTCAGAACGCCAGAAACAAAATTATTTATAATATTAGTTTGATGTGTTTAAAAGACCTGTATGCAGTTGCAACATTGATCTAAGTGATATATTCTAGAACACAGTGGAAAATTAAGGAAGTCACTGAAAGATCGGGATTCGAGCTAGGGACACTGATTGGAAATTATATAAAGCATTAATTGTTCATCGTAGGAACTAAAAATCGTGCTTTGGTCCGCACCTTAATCCCTGCTAGTTTCTGAGATAATTGAGATTTAAAGTTAAGGATCGAACCCATGACACCCGGACTCTAATATACATGCACAAGAAACGAGCTAATGGCATGAAAGTAATAAAGTTTATTTACTGTCTTTATTTTAATTAGTTTTGGAGTTATTAGAAGACCGGTTTCGAGCAATCGTAAATGGAGCCTTGCATCCCGAGCTATAATTAGTTTTTATTGCATCATTTTGTCTCTTTTCATTCAGCACATGCGCGTGAGTTGGTGTGTGCGTGTGTGGGTTGCTGCTGTTGGGTGTAAGTGAACAGGCATATGTGCTTGCACGTGTGTGTGTTTGTCCATGTATATGTATGTGTGAGTGTAAGAGCACTGGTGTATGTATGTATACGCATGAGGTGCGTGAATGCGTGTGTGTACTGGTGTATGTATGTGTGTGTGTGTGCTATTGTATGTATGTGCATTGTGTATGGGCCGGTGTATGTAGGTGATTGTGTGTGTACTTGAATGTACGTGTGTGTGTACTTACATGTGCGTGTATGCGTGTGTGCACTGGTGTATGTGTGTGCATGTGTGTGTGTGTGTCCATGTATATGTATGTGTGTAAGAGCACTGGTGTATGTATGTATACGCATGAGTTGTGTGAATGCGTGTATGTGTGTGTACTATTGTATGTATGTGAGTGTGTGTGTGTGCGTGTGTGTGCATGCGTGCACCAGTGTATGTTTGCTGATGTGTGTACAAGCGCTCGTGTATATGCGAACGCCTGAATGTGTACAAGTCGTGGAGAAAGAAAGAGATAGATAGAAAGAAAAAGAGAGGAGAAGAAGAAAGAATGTTGTCTAGGCATCGGGATATCTAAGTATGCACCAGGTTTAATATAAATAATTATATTTGCTAATTGCAATTTTAATCCGACCGCCCCCTGCTATAATATTTTAATAGTTATTATAGCGTTTCGCAGGGCAGGATTCGAACTACGGACCTCTGGTTCCTAAGAATACAGCTCGTTAAACATTGTAATGTTGTGTATATTAAATTATATTTGTTAAACACATTTTAATCTGACCGTTCACTCTTCAATCATTTAGTATTTATTATGGCGTTTCGCTGGGTAAGGCTCGAAATATGGGCTTCTGGGTTCCTAAGAATAGCTTTCATTAAAACGGCGTAATGTATAAAATTAAATTATATTTGTTAAATACATTTTAATCTTATCGTGCACGCTTCCGTAATTTAATAGTTAGTAGGCATAGAGCTTGCAAGGTAAGACTCGAACTAGAAACCTCTGAACGGGCTTTAATCAGGGTAATGATATAATAATGTTTTACCCTAAGAAAATATCAACTTGGATACCTAAGTATACGCATGTGTTTAATATATTTTTAGAGCACGCATCCGTAATTTACTAGATGTTACACATTAGAGTTTGCAGGGTAAGATTCGAACTAGGGTCCTCTGAACGCCTTTTTTATTAATTAAGGTAATGATATAATAATATCAATCATTAATTTCTCATTAGCAATAAACTTTTGATTACAGTAAGAATCGAACACCGATCTATGGATATCACTCAGAGGTTTAATGCACGTAATGAAATGTATATTAGATGCTTTTCGGAGTCGTTGGCTGAAACAGAATGCTTGTTAACTATGCTCGGGTATATTCGTAGGAGGTCGTAAAACATCGGAGAGAACTCCCTCAGGCAAAATCATGATGGCCGACTATGATGTCACGCAGAGTTGGTAAACAAGTTTCTCTCTCTTTCACACAAACAAGGAGAGGACGAGTATAAAGCAGCCCTCGAATTCTTTTGTTAAACTAGCAGGTGGCCAAACAATGGGAACGCTGCAGGTATCTTTCTAAACTAGCCTTGCCAAGAACAATAGAAAGGCACACACAATAGAATCTCTTACACAATGGAAAGGGTCAGGCTTTGTTATGGAGCAGGTGTCTTTCTAAAGTATGACGTCACGCAGAGTTGGTAAACAAGTTTCTCTCTCTTTCACACAAACAAGGACAGGACGAGTATAAAGCAACCCTCGAATTCTTTTGTTAAACTAGCAGGTGGCCAAACAATGGGAACGCTGCAGGTGTCTTTCTAAACTAGCCTTGCCAAGGACAATAGAATCTCTTACACAATGGAAAGGGTCAGGCTTTGTTATTGGGATGGGAACGCTGCAGGTGGTCTTTCTAAAGAATGCTTGCCAAGGACAATAGAAAGGCACACACAATAGAATCTCTTACACAATGGAAAGGGTCAGGCTTTGTTACAACCCTAATTCATCATGGGCTTTGTTCATTTTGACAGCTGAAGGTTAAGCATTGTTCTTTTGTTAAAAGCTAGTGGAACGAGTATGCCACGTGTTCGACACACAATGGAAGTGGGGGTGGGTAACTGACCAGGTGCAGAAGTGGCCGGATGTGGAATGGGTAGGAAAAACATCTCGCCTTTGTTACAGAACCTTAAATTTATGACCCCTTTGTTCGTTTTGACAGTTGATTGACAGCCTTAATTGCTTAACTGTCAAGCCTCCATTGTACTCAACATGATTTACGACCGCAGCTGCAACTAAAACTACCAAGGCACAGCGGGGGGTGGGGGAGGGGGCGGGGGGCTAATTAGCATATTAATTGCATTCCATGCATATTAAGTGATACAGAACTGTCATTTCTACCCTACTTGCCCGCCTTATATGGGAGCGGCGGTTGGACTGCACGGCACCCTAATGCCATCTGCACGGCATGAAGCAGGTGGTTACAGGGATGAGACCTAGAAGGCTAACTGCCCGTCTTTATATGGGAGCGGCGGTTGGACTGCACGGCACCCTAATGCTATCTGCACGGCACGAAGCAGAAGATTCGGTAGCTTACTTTGTTACTTGATATAATCTAAAAACAAGTTTCACCTGCTGCGTCAATACTTTGATTACTATGGTGGTAGTACTAATAAGTAAGTATAAGTAGTAGTAAGGGATAATTAGTAGGAATTTTTCTGTCAGATGGCGTATTAGATCGGCAATGTGGAGGAAATTAATACAGCGTAACGAGTTGAAATAACTAGTTTCTGATAAGCGATACCAATTTACATGTAGTGAATGTCACCGAGACTCGGCCACCGTCTCCGTTACTTTAGTAGCTGATTACGGGATAACTACTTACTGTCGTGGTTACTTTTGTAACCGTTATTGGGTAACTGGTTACTTTGAATTCGTCGTTTTTTATCCGTTACCGGGTAACTAGTTGTATATTCGTTATTTGTGTAACCGTTAATTGGTAACTAGTTACTTTGTAACCACTATTGGCTGATTAGTTACTTTGGTAACAATTATTGAGTAAGTAGTTGCTGACAATTGCTTTTGTAACTGTTATTGGGAAATTAGCGAACGTATTAATTAGTTTTGTAACCGTTACTGAGTAATTAGTTACTTTGTATTCCTTATTTTTGTAACTGTTTATGGTAACTAGTTACTTTGTATTCGCTACTTTTGCAACCGTTATAGCGTTAATAGTTACTCTAATCTTTAATTTTGTAGCCGTTACTGAGTAACTAGTTTGTATTCGCTACTTTTTTACCATTATTGCATAACTAGTTACTTTGTATTCGTTACTTTTGTAACCGTTATTGGGTAACTAGTTATTTGTATTCATTATTTTTTAACCGATATTGGGTAACTAGTTAGTTTGTATTCGTTACTTTTGTAACCGTTATTGGATAGCTAGTTACTTTGTATTCGTTCCTCTTTTACGGTTATTGGGTAATTAGTGACTTTGTATTCACTTATTTTTTAACCGTTATTGGGTGACTAGTTATTTTTTATTCCCTACTTCTGTAACCGTTATTGGATAACTAGTTATTTTGTATTCGCTGCTTCTGTAACCGTTATTGGGTAACTAGTTACTTTTTATTCGCTATTTCTGTAACCGTTACTGGATAACTAGTTACTTCAGATTTGTTACTTTGTAACGGTTATTAGATAAGTAGTTACTTTAGGTTTGTTACTTTGTATTCGTTACTTTTGTAACCGTTATTGGGTAACTGGTTACTTTTTATTCGCTACTTCTGTAACCGTTATTGGATAACTAGTTATTTTTCATTCGCTGCTTCTGTAACCGTTATTGAGTAACTAGTTATTTTTATTCGCTATTTCTGTAACCGTTACTGGATAACTAGTTACTTTAGATTTGTTACTTTGTAACGGTTATTAGATAAGTAGTTACTTTAGGTTTGTTACTTTGTATTCGTTACTTTTGTAACCGTTATTGGGTAACTAGTTACTTTTTATTCGCTACTTCTGAAACCGTTATTGGATAACTAGTTATTTTTATTCGCTATTTCTGTAACCGTTATTGGTTAACTAGTTACTTTGTATTCACTACTTTTGCAACCGTCATTGGGTAACTAGTTATTTTTTATTCGCTATTTCTGTAACCGTTATTAGATAACTAGTTACTTTTTATTTGTTACTTTTGTAACCGTTATTGTATAACTAGTTACTTTAGATTTGTTACTTTGTAACCGTTATTGGATAAGTAGTTACTTTGTATTCGTTACTTTTGTAACAGGACAACCAACCCAAGAGCCACCAAGACGAAATGAGTATTTTGAGGTTTTAGCCTGAAGAAAAAGTGTAATACATTAAAGCTAGTCACAACAAAAGCCAGTAATTACTGCGGGTCTGGAGTATTTTCTGAAGCAATCATTCATCTTCAGAACAGCAGCATGATGCCACTAATGCTGTTACCGCTCCGCCCTCGTCAATCTTTCAGCAACCTTCAGCTTTTAAAAGATCTCAAGACTCTGAGAGACTTCCACTTAGTTCCTTCTTCTTGGCCTTTGACTGCCCTTTTTTCCAAGCCCACCTTTCTCCTCGTTTCCTTTCTCGTAACAGCGTCAGATTTTTATTTCATTATCTTTAAACTCCGCCACAACACAAGCTTCTCATGAAGAATTCATTTGTTGTGTTCGTTCCGCGGCCTCCTACAGTCATTAAACATCTACGACCACCTTCGACTTTTATTTAAGGGCAAAGGGAGCGGGCAGCAAAGGACGGGTTGATTAGATAATTCAGTAGAATGACGATGGTAGTGGAGTAGGGGCACTAGCAAGGGGAAAAAAATCCAAGCATAGACCTTTATACTATATCCTTCTTCGCTATTTCTGAAGAACAGAGGTTTTTTGCCTTTTTCCTTTCTCTACTACTTATCTAAAGTAGCGGAAGTACTGCATTCTACTAAAAAAATCCGATACCGAGGTTTTACAGGAAATGTACTTTTGAGACTCCCTGAATCCAAAAACTGCATTTTCACATCTGTACTACAGCCCTTTTCCTTCACACTGTGGCCACCGCACGGCTCTCGCGCGCCGCCCACTGCAGTTTGGACTCCCGTAATATACTCACAACCGCCTCACGTTCTCATAGTTACAATTACAATGATAATAAGCATATACCTTACGATGGTCACTCTGAAAGTTTTGAGAATGGGCAAGAATGAGCAGTGGTAAGCCAAAACAACTTTTCCTAACTTCAGATTGAAGTTCCGATACCAACATGTGCAAGTCTGGGCGCGCTCCAACAATGTGCACCACGTGTGTATGTATAGCAGGTGTTGCGACGCCATACTGATGGAACTCAAGCGAGAGCATTTGCGTGCTGTGATTTTCTATGACTTTAACGTCGGTTTAGGGGAGACAAAATGCCTTGAAAGACTGCATCCTGCATTTGGGGATATTTGCCCTTCGCAATTCACAATTTATCGATGGTATGCAGAGTTTAGAAGAGGAAGGGATTCCCTTGAAGATGAAGATCGAGCAGGACAGTCGGCTACAGAACAATGGATGAAAATGTGTTGAAAGCAGAGCGCATGTTGCGGGAAGATCATCGTTGCACATATGGTCAGATTCAAGAAGCCCTAAGTATTGGATCGGCAGCAGTGAAAACAATCCTGAAAGAAAACCTTGACGCCAGGAAGCTCTGCAGTCGCTGGATCCCCCACCACCTCACAAACAAGCACGTGTGCAATGGTGCCACGAAAAGATTGACAAAGTCAATGGAGGAAGATCCAAAAACATATTTAACATTGTAAGAGGTGACGAAAGCTGGATTTACCACTATGATCCAGAAACTAAATGACGGTTATCGGTCTGGGTCTTCCGGGAGAAGATCCCCCAACAAAATTGAAGCAAACGAGAAGTGTTCACAAGAAGTTGTTCCTTCTTGTCAGCAAGTGGCCACATTGTGATGATTCCTCTCGAGGGTCTGTTACTGCCAGATGAGACATCACAAAATGTCTGCCACCAGCGCTCAATGGACTGAGATAAAAGCGTCCTAAGCTAGTCTGCGTGGAATTTTGTAGCACCATGACAATGCCTCTACCCACACTACACAAGAAACAATTGAATTTCTGCAGATCCTCCCTACAGTGCAGATCTGGCCCCATGGCTTTTTCTATTCCCCAAAATCAAAGAAAAAATTCGAGGTCAACGATTTGAGACACCTGAAGCCGCAGTAGCTGCTAACGAAGAATGTATTTACACTCTCTCCAAAGAGGAATGGCGCTCAGCGTTTGAAAGGATGAGACGGTGTATAGAATGCAATGGAGAATATTTTGAAAAGATGCAATGATCAGATCTAAATTTTTAATATCTTATTGCGTTCATTCACTTTTGGAGTGACCCTATGTATCATATAAGGTGTTGGAAATGTTGTCCTCTATTCACGCATCTCTGGTATCTTCTCAGGGAATTTTCATTCTCAGAGTTCAATACCCAGAATTGAGAACTGTGCTCGCGGGAGTCCGAGCTGCAGCGGCCGGCACGCAAGCCGCCACAGATTCAATAAAATCACTGTACTTAAGGGAAGTATTACATTCCACCAAAAATTAGATACCGAAATTTCGCCGAAATACATGTCTTGGGACTCCCCGAGCTCAAAGAAAGCAATTTTAGAAAAAAGCATGTGTGTACGTGTATGAACAGCATAACTCGAAAACGAAAAGTTGGGTTAAATAGGGAACCTTCCAAGGATGCAATACGAAGATTTTCAAGAAAATCCATCTCAAAACTGCCATTTTAAACGGAACACTTCGTCATTTTAGATTTTCTGAAAAATGGCTCAAACGCTTTTTGATTAAAACACGATATGTTTAAGATATTTACATGACAATTAAAACGTGTATCTTGAATTATCCGGAAATAACTTCTAAAAGTTCTTTTCATTCTGAAAGAGCTTTAACTTGTAAACTGTAAGAGAGAGGTAAAAAATGTAGATCTGGTTAAAGCACACAACTTATGACAAATACATTTTGTTTTTGTTGCATTAACTATTTCCGAGGTATTCTTTGTTACTGGTTTTAGTTTTAAATTAGTTACACTTTATTGAATTGGTAGGTCGCTATTCAGTTTTCCTTGTAACCTCCCGTAAGGGGGGTTTCCGACCGCTTTAGCTGCCGTGATGCGAGCGCTGCATACCCCTCCCGTTAAGGAGTTGTTCCGATTGGGTTGGACTCGGCGGGACAGTAGTTCCCGAGACCCGTGGGAGGTTGGGAACGTCTGTATGGGTTTCCATGCAGGTGGGGTTGTGAGACGCCTCAATGTCCTCCGGTACCGCCCTGGATAGCAGGTAGACGGCATGCTAGACTGCTATCGGCCCCATCGAGGCTATCGGTAGTCGCTCTTTCGGTGATGACGCGTGTAAATGACGTATTCACTTCCATCCTCCCGTAAGCGGGGGGCCTTTATAGACTCTAGGTATTGGGCTCATCGGAAACCCCCGCGGTTGGAGAGCCACTCGATTGGCGCCGGCCGTGGTTTAGGAGGGGGGGGGGGCTTGGGCTTTGGCTCGTGCCCTGGTGGACCTTCACTCAACATTTCTTTGTAACCATGCAAAGTGCATGTCACTTCAAAACCATTACATAGCGATCCGATTTTTAAAAATCGGAGTTCCTCTACTTGCGATACGCTATATAACGGAGAACACCTCGCACACTGCGACCTACATACATCTATTGTGGCTATCACCCCTCAGGAGGAAGGGATGAAGAGCAGCAACCACAGGAGGCTACAGTTCCAGGCTTGAAGACACGTCCCACTGTTGGAGCTGCCTAGACAGGGCGATGAACAACCCATCGACCATACAGCCTTCTAGTGTCTAAGGGGAATACTCTTTCCTTTGAGCAAACATCTTGCCCACACCACCAAACCTAGAAGCATACCTACAAACGGATTACAAGGGAAATGCTGGAAAAAGAAATCGTGATAAAGGAGAAATGAAGTGATAAGATACGCTCGAATAATAATAATAAATATAATAATAACCATAATAAGAATGTTAATAATCATCTAATCAAAATAATAAGGATGGGAATACTAATAAGAAGGAAGCATGAAAGAGAATGTTAAGGATTACAAAAACGGGGGAATAAAATCATAACGAAAGAAATAAAGTAAAGAACAGATACAAATAAATAATCAGAATGTGAAATAAAATGTAGGAAACGCGTATTTTAGAACGAAGAGACATTGGTGAAAACTGTAAAAGGGTGAAAGACTTTAGGAACGTACAGGAAAAGAAACATTAGCAAACGCTTAAGTCCTATAGAAATCTGGTGAAACTCACAGGAAGCGAAAACAACGGAACGGAAATCCAATGCAGTCAAGCGCACAGAAAATCCAATCAAGCGTACGTAAGGTGGTAATGGAAGATGCGGACAAAGTCAGAGCGACGATATAATGAACCAATGGAAGAGGGAGGAAAATTTAGAAAAATGACCAATAAGAAATTATAAAAGTCACGTGCACAGAAAAACGAAGGATTGAAACTAAAAAAGAGGCGTGGAATAGAAAGATTTTCTATGACAGCAATTTCAGACGTTTGTAAGATGCATCACTTCGTGTCGTACCGTGGAGAAGAATACATGTCTTCGTGTCGTACCGTGGAGAAGAATACATGTCTTCGTGTCGTACC
Organism: Deroplatys truncata; assembly: GCA_030765065.1. Lineage (NCBI taxonomy): Eukaryota > Metazoa > Arthropoda > Insecta > Mantodea > Mantidae > Deroplatys > Deroplatys truncata. The sequence goes on from CM060987.1 coordinate 12,344,007, forward strand.
GTGGGGTAGAACACATCACTTCGTGTCAGAGGGGGAAGCAGTGAAGATATTAACGTAAATCACTTCGTGTAGTGCAGTGGGGAGGAGTAGATGACTTCGCGTCGTACAGGAAAGAGTATAGATGTAGAAATTCACAGCATTTCGGTCAGAGAGGAAAACAGTGTAGATGTTGAAACTCAAGTCTTTATGTAGTTGAAAGTTAGTGTTAAGTAAAAGTGAGTAAAGGGTAGCTAGGAATGACAAAAATCAAGTCATTAAATTCACATCGTTATAAGTTTTCACTTCTAAAGGTAATTAGGAAAGGGTAAAACACGTAAACAATAGCAGGGGATGATAGGCGGAATCGCGTCTTGTGTGAAGGGTATTCGGTCAAGGAAAGCAGTGTGGATCTTCAATAAAAGGGCCATTGAGAGGAGAATAGCGAGTATCATTCATCTCCCATCCACACTCCCTGAGATAACAGTCACCCAACCAACATTCCTCTACCTGAGTAGCCGGCAACAACAATCCTTCCGAATAAGAAACCCGACACCGAGAAAAATCCTATTACCCATTCATCCCCGTTACAGAGACCACCTCAGAATTCTCCTACCGACTAGGGAAAACCACGAAAAACCCATGATCAGAGTGGGCGGTCGACGGAAATCGAGCCCAGGACATACCGAATACGAGCCTACACGTTACCGCAAACATTCCTAAAAAATAAATAAAAAAAAGAAAAATTCAAGTAAGGAAAACGGGGTAGTGTAGAATATAAATGAAGCAAGGAGGGGTAACCAGAGCTGCACACTGTTCAGCATAAACTTGATGAATTTTTAAACGATGTATTAAAGCGTATACAAGGTTTTCTTTTAAACCCAACAGCTAAGCTTCCAGGCTTTTGAAGAACACGCGAGTTCGGCAGATGCATTAAGAAGTAAAGGTGTTTTTAAAGTATGCTTTAACGGGGAGAAATTAAAAGGCCGTTATCTGAGGTTAATGCGATAAAAAGAGCAACTTTAAACCAATATGTTTGCATAATACTTTAGTACAGCAGCAGGCAAACTTCCGCCCTGCTCCCAAAGTTATGCAAATTTAAATACAATTGGGAATAGATCGGCGCAAAGTTTTAGCCAAGTAAACATAGTATAACATTAATTTTGAAAGGTGCAAGAACACCCAAAGTAAAGTTAGAGGCCTTAAGCTGAAAATTACAAACTTTCTTTTTGAGCATGGAGAGAAGCTTGTTTTATAATATATATTTATGCTGCATTCACATGATTTTCTCTACTCGCTGATCTAAAACTATTTTTACTTTCTGTACTACGTATAGTAAGTAGGAGAAGTATTCCATTCCACCCAAAAATTCCATGCCGAGATTTCACCAGAAATATATGTTTTGAGACCCCCTGAATAAAAAAAAAACTTTTGGAAACATGTCCGTGTGTGTGTGTGTTTGTCTGTGAACAGCATAACTCAGAAACGAACAGTCGGATAAACAGCACAGTTGGTATTTAGGTTCAGTATCTTCCAGAGATGCGACGCGAAGGTTTTCAAGAAAATCTCCCCACCCAAGATTACCCTTTACATGGAACATTTTTCGAAAATTTTAATTTTCTCAAAGATAGCTAACGATTTTGAATAAAATACCATAAGTTTAAGACATTTTTTATGGCAAATGAATTGTATATTTCGAATTTTCTGGGAATGTCTCCAAAAGTATTCTTCATTGTGAACGACTTTCGCATAACTGGTAAACCATAAGGGATAGACAAAATTTTACTACACAAAAAATGTAGATCGCGTTAAAATACACAATTTGTCATATACATTTTTTTTTGTTGAGGGAACCATTTTCGAGATATTGCTTGTTATTCCTTTAAATTTTCCAATACTTTTTCTAAAATGGGAATTCGTTATTCATTTTTTTATGAATGGAATACTCCACATAGCAAGTAGCTCTTAAAACATTTGACTATCGCTTAAAACCTACCATATTCCCTTTGCACCTACAAGAAAATTAGCAATAAGATAGAGAATAAGCGCTTGTAAAAATAGTTTGTACAAGAGTAGAGAAAGTCATGTGACTGCAACACAGATGTTTTTTTTCTATCTACTTCATTTTAATCCAAATAAACCTTTACAGAAACAGCTACATTACACATTTCGTTATAGATACAAAGAGAACAGCGATAGTCAAATGTTTAACAACTGGACGCTATATGCTGCCTTAAAATTCCACACTGTTTCCATGACATCGCGAGGAACAACTGCATGTTGATAGGGCCTTAAGAGAATGACCAAGAAATGAGCAACTCCAATCATTAATCACGGATATCTCAGAAATGGCTTATGCCACAAAAAACCTATTTAAAATAAATTGTGTGTTACAGTTTTTGTGTAGTACGTTTTCGCCTATCGCTTAACGTTTACCAGTTATACAACATTATACAAAATTGCTTCCGAATAAATAGGACGTCAAAGGCTGTTCCCAGAAAATTCAGGATATACATTTTATTTGTCATGTTAATATCTTTAATATATGGCGTTTTAATCAAACTCGTTAGCCATTTTTCAGAAATTTAAAATTTTCGAAAAATATTCTATCTAAGGCGTAGTTGTGGTGGGGCTATTTTCTTGAAAATCTTCGTGTCGCATCTTTGGAAGATACTGAACTTAAATAACAAGTTTGGGACTCGACTTATCGTTTTTGAGTTATCCTGTTTTCCAATAACTTTCCTTTGTGGCATAAGCCACTTCCAAGATATTCGTTAATAATGGTTAAAATTGTACAATACTTGGGCATTCTTTAAAGTCGTATCAACATTCAGTTGTTTCTCGCGATGTCATGGAAACAGTATGGAATTTTAAGGCAGCATATAGCGTCCAGTTGTTAAACATTTGACTATCGCTGTACTCTATAACGAAATGTGTAATGTAGCTGTTTTTGTAAAGGTTTATTTGGATTAAAATGAAGTAAATAGAAAAATAAGCTTTCGTAAGAGTAATTTGTATATGTACTAAAAAGGCATAGAAGTTGGAGGAAGTCATGGAATGCAACACACCAGATTTTTCCCTATATAAAACCAAGTTCTAATTACGTCCGTAAGTTCATTATATATATAGTATTGCCTACGCAGTTTACATGCATAAAATCACATAGGCGCTTCATGAATGATTTGATTCAAGCTCCTGCTGCTGGTGCCTGTAGCCAATCGTTTTGGCGGCGGCGGCGGGGGCGTTTATGACGGATGCAGAAAAATCAGTTTTAAATGTCCGTGTATGGCAAATCGGTCGTGAATAGCCGCAGGAAACGTAGAAATTTCACGCATGATATTCCCATGCCCTCGCCATTCAGAGCGAAAATGGAAATGCTGCTCCATTATATTTAGAGCAGGGGAAACGCAGCGCTGCTGTCGCAAATCCAGGAGTTTAGTTGAATGAAATTATAATACATTTCACTAATTTCATGTGGCGGAAGCAATGCTACCGAGCGCTGGGAGTGAACGTTCCAACCTACATTATGATAAATTATTTAAACGCTTTCATAATCTACTTAGGGATCAGATATTTGTATAGGGATGCAATGTTATCTTAAATATATTTCACAGTCATGTCATTAGGATTACGTCTAATGACGTGTACCCTATTCAAGTTTTACGTCATCTATCAATCATAATACAGGCCTTATAACACTTCTTGTTTCCGAATAGAATATGATTTAATATCTATAGTGTATTTCCTACACACTGCGGTCACCGCACGGCTGCTGCCGCGCCGACAGCCGCACCTCCGACTCCCGCCAAAATAGTTATAACTACACTATATTCACTCTTAGGTTCATCCGCGGCAAAACAAACCCACGTGGTCAGTGCACCGTGTTGCAACACGGTAGCAATGCGCCCAGGAAAGTAGCCCCATGCTAAACTCTGAATTTTAGAATGAATTTATCCTTAAATTGTATAATATTCTATACAAATACCTAAGGTTTTATTTAACGCTGATTTATACCGTAAAACAGAGCTACAAGTCCCATGATGCAATTCGTATGAGCCACCTGACATCCAGGTAGGCGCAGAATATTGTTTACAGCCAGAAACCAGCAGTTGTGTTTAGTATCATGGTGGACGGTGAATTTGCTCTTGTGTTTTCGTCGAATTACGTAAAGCATTAGCCGCGCAAACCATTGATTAGTGGTCAAAAACAATAGTGTTGAATCTTTATTATAAGCTATGTGAGAAATATTCAACACTTTCCGCGAAAGATATGGTTAAATTAAATTCTGAGTTCACTGGTGTTTCGAGTACGAGTATAAACAGAGCTTGTGCAGAAAAATCTGAAACGAGAAAAGTGGTTACACCCGGAAAAAAAAGAAAGCATATGAAATACGCGATGCAAGAATGTAGTGATTTTAAGAAGAATGCAATTCGCGTAACAGTGCACAATTTCTTTTTTTTAAAATGAGCCGCCAACAGGAAATAAGGACTCTGTTCCTTTTTGCACCACGTGCCGCTTGTACTCGCCACATGGTCTGAAAGTGTGACATTTTCTATGCGAATGGCGGAATGATGCATTATAGCGGTGCACTGGTCACCTGGGGTTTGTTTTGACGCGGATCAACCTAAGAGTGAATACAGAGTAGCTGAAATATCCGGCGTTGCCCGTTGTTTGACAATATTTAGCCTTAGGTTACAATTCCTGTGCTTCTTAGGGTGCATTCTCTACCCTCTATCTTTATTAGTGGGTATTCAAACTATTCTTAAAGCTTTATTTTTCTATCTACTTCATTTTAATCAGATAAACCTTTACAGAAACAGCTACATTACACATTTCGTTATAGAGAACAGCGATAGTCAAATGTTTAACAACTGGACGCTATATGCTGGTCTTAAAATTCCACACTGTTTCCATGACATCGCGAAAAACAACTGAAAATCGATGGGACTTTAAAAGAAGTATTGAAACAATTCGAACATTTATTAACTGATATCTCAGAAATGTCTTGTCCCTCAAAACAACTTATTTGAAATAAATTGTGTGTTTTAAAGAGATCTACATTTTTTGTGTAGTACGTTTTCGTCTATCACCTAACGTTTACAAGTTATACAAGATTATACCAAACTTCCTAGGTTACTTCCATGAAGTTCAAGATAAACATTTTATTTGTCGTGTAAATACACTTCATATATAATATTTTAATCCAAATCGTTACATATTTTTTAGGAAATCTAAATTTTGTAAAAATGCTCCAAGTAAAGAATAGTTTCTTGGGGGGAGTTTCTTGAAAATCTTCGTGTGGAATGCTTGGAAGATACTAAACTCGAATACCAAGTTTGGTAATAAACCTCTTTTCGTTTTTGAGTTATGCCGTTCACAGACAGCACAGACGGACATGTTTCCAAAAATCCTTTGTTTGGATACAGTGGGCCTCAAAACATGTATTTCCGGTGAAATCTCGGTATCGATTTTTTGGGTGGAATACAATACTTCCCCTACTTACTATACGTACGAGGGGTACTATTTATATTTTGAGCCTTGGCAACCCTCAATGTTGTAGGTGCCATCTGACGTTTCCAATGGAAAGTTTGACATTTTTTACCATAACCTACTTGAAACGTTTTGTCAATAGAGCGTCATTTGTTTTGTTTACACTAACTTGACAATTGCGTGTCAACAAAAACTTGGAATTAACTTGTGAAAATGTTCGTGCAATGATTTATTACGACTTTCGACGTGGATTATCAAGACAAGAGTGCATCGATCAACTAACTTCCACATTTGGCGACGAAGCTCCATCCTTTGCCACTGTGAAACGCTGGTATAACGAATTTAATCGTGGCCGCCGTTCGCTCAGTGATGAAGTTCGTGAAGGGCGTCCAAAATCAGTTGTTGTGCCAGAAAACATTGATGCTGTGCAAAACCTAATAATAAAAGATCATCATGCGACATATTGTGAGATTGAGGCAACCCTAGGCATTAGTTCCACCAGCATATATAAAATATTGCAAGATTATTTAGCGGTGAAAAAAGTTTGCTCTCGTTGGATCCCACATAATTTGACGCAATCTCAAAAAGAAGCTCCTGTCGATTGGTGTACAAAAATACTCAAGAAATACAATGGCGGTGCCTCAAAAGACGTATATAAGATTGTAACACTGACGAATCATGGATCTATGCGTAAGAGCCGGAACGTAAACAGCAGTCGACTGTATGGGTGTTTCAAGATGAAGAAAATCCAACAAAAGTTGTTCGCACTCGAAGCACTTTGAAGCAAATGGTCGCCTGCATTTTCAGCAAAAGTGGCCATGTGGCAACAGTGCCTTTAGAGGAACGTAAAACGGCCAATGCCGAATGTAACACAACCATTTGTTTGCCGGAAGTCTTCGGTGAAGTAAGGAAAACCAACAAACAGGATCGCTCTTCATCAAGACAATGCGAGCGCACACACATCTCGTCTAACAACAAAGTATTTGAAGGTTCATCCGCCATACAGTCCTGATTTGACACCCAATGACCTCTTTTTGTTCCCGAACATCAAGAATAAATTGCGTGGGCAACGATTTTCGTTGGCAGAAGAAGCCGTTGATACCTTCAAAAACCATGTTTTGGAGGTGTCTCAAGAAGGCTGGAATAAATGCTTTGACAAATGGTTCAAACGGATGCAAAAGTGTATTGATCATAAAGGAGAATATTTTGAAAAACAATAAAGCAGTTTTCAATCAGAAATTACTTTTTTTAATTGTTAGGCTCAAAATATAAATAGTGCCCCTCGTAGTAGAGAAAGTAATAAGAGTGCTGAGAAAACTATGCAAATGCACCTTTGATGCAATTTGTAATAATGATTTCTCATGAATGCAGCCGAGTGACTTCGACATTATCGCATTGGGGCTTCCTTGTGGTTATTTATAAAGAAACCTCGGGCCGTCCTCCGTGGTGTAGTGGTTACAACTCTAGCCTCTAGTTACCGAGTTCGCGGGTTCAAACCCGTGGAGGGTAATGGATTTTTTCGGGCGTAAAAACCTCTAGCATGGATTCCTTCAGAAGGGAAGTAAAAGCGTGGTCCCGTGTCGTAGATTTACGGCACGTAAAAGAACTTCAAGCCTGATAAAGAGGCATCTGAGCAAAATTATCGGTCTTTCATGCCCAATATAGAATGGGACGCTAAGGACCACAGCAGTTAAAGCGTGTTGAGGCAGTATTTTTAACACTTAAATGATTTTACTCAAATTTTATAATATGTAAATTCAATAACAGCCCGCCTTAAAACAATATCTATATGTAACAATATATATATAAAGTGTATATTACAGTCGTTGTATATGTTTATATTATTGTATACATGTTCAATAATGTTATGTGAATGTATTACGTAATTTAATAATGTAGGAGCTGTGAGAAATAGGTTAAAAGTTGCTAAAAATGAGGTAACAATGACGTAACCTTGAGGCAATAATGAGTAAGAATGTTTAATAATGCTACTAGTCCTTATTGGAACAACCATAATGTAAGCTTTGAGACAGTTTAAAAATAGCTAATCAACAACCAGAAAAAGCTTTAGTTAAATGAAAGTATTCTATTGGACTAGGATTAGCCAATCAGAAACTGAAATAGGGCAAATTGTACAAATTCAGAATTCAGTTGGTTGTAGACAGTGTTCCTACCCTGACGCGAGACACGTCCTCGAGAAGTTTAATACGTATTCAGTGTGAGACGGAAAATAGTTTTACGTGTTAAAAAGTGCAAGTAAATAATAAAAGAATCTCACAGCCGTCTATATCAGTGAAGTGTTATTTAAATCATGTCAAGTATTAATAAATGGAGTGAAGAAAAACTTAAAATCTGTTTAAGGCTACATTCTTAGCCGCACTACTCCCTGCAAAGAATTCCATGTCTCTAACAATAATACTGACGCAGCCGAGGCAAACATAAATATATAATATTTAAAGAAACAGTCAAATTACAAAGTTCATATTTTTAAACATTTGGGGGAAGGCTACGAAACTTTCTTTTTACTATACGTGAGGTTGCAACTACTTCCAAGTTCGGTTCCCCAACAGTTGAACTACAATACAACTTCTACTTCAAATTGGTTTTGCATACGTGAAGCAAAACACCTTCTCAGTGTCCATGAATAAAAGTAAAGAGAGCGAGAGAGAGAGAGAGAGAGAGAGAGAGAGAGAGAGAGAGAGAGAGAGAAATCTCGGTTGGGAAGATATAGCAACGTAAATATAACCTTGTTCGTTCTTAGAAACCAACTTAACCAAGAACACTAAGAAAACACACGAAAGACAAATTAAAACGAAGGCTAGAATTAATAAGAAGTGGTACTTCTACTGGTTTGATGCTGTTGCTGTTGTCCATCTCTACTATCATTTACATATATTACTCAGTTTTGGGTTCTCTGCTCATAAAAGCATCACAAAATATATAGCTTTGTAATTTATTCATTTGGCTATGTTACTATTCCATTATATATGTGAGAGAAGAAATTAACGAATGATATGTAAACTCCCTGTTCCTTTGTTATTTTGCAAAGCCGTGAAAACGATCTATTACCATTATCGTCGAGAAAGAAATGCGTGATCTTGCGAGCTTTTGTAGGCATCACATAATAGTAAGGAGAGGCTCAGGTTCGAACACTATACCTAATTTGGTACTTGTTGTCTATAATATTTTATCTACGTTCAGAGTAATTTAATATATTTAGTACATTTAATGAAATTTATTTATTGCGATAACGATATGTTTAGAGAAAGAGTAATGTGGGCTTAAAAATCTGATGTGTTACACTCACATGACTTTCTCTACTCTTGTACAAACTATTTTTACAAACTCTTATTCTCCATATGCTTCATGTTAATCGAGATGTTAATCTTATTGCTAATTTTCTTGTAGATGCAAGGGGAATTGGTAGGCTTTAAGTGATAGTCAAACATTTTAAGAGCTGGTTGCATTCCATTCTCTTTGTATGTCCAAGACAAAAAAATTAATAACGAATTTCCATTTGAGAAAAAGTATAAGTATTGGAAAATTTAACGGAATAACAAGCAATATCTCGAAAATGGTTCACTCAACAAAAAAAAATGCATAACACATAAATTGTGTATTTTAACGCGATCTACATTTTTTGTGTAGTAAAATTTTGTCTATCTCTTATGGTTTACCAGTTATGCAAAAGTCGTTCAGAATAAAGAATACTTTTGGAGACATCCCCAGAAAATTCGAGGTATACATTTAATTTGTCATGAAAATATCTTAAACATATGATATTATAATCAAAATCGTTAAGAGCCATTTTTGAGAGAATTAAAATTTTCGAAAAAGTTCCATGTAAAGGGTAATCTGGGGTGAGGGGATTGAAAACCTTCGTGTCGCATCTCTGGAAGATACTGAACCTAAATACCAAGTTTAGTGTTTATCCGACTGTTTATTTCTGAGTTACGCTGTTCACAGACACACACACACACACACACACACACACACACATACACACACACGGACATGTTTCCAAAAATGCTTTTTTTTTATTCAGGGGGTCTCAAAACAAATATTTCCGGTGAAATCTCGGTATCGAATTTTTGGTTGGAATACAATACTTCCCCTACTTACTATACGTAGTAGAGAAAGTAAAAAGATAGGAAAATAAACTCTCATGAGAATAATGTGTGTACCCACTAACAAGCGATAGAGGATAGGGAAAGTCATGGAATGCAACACTCGGATATTTGACTTATAGGTTGATAGATAAATTAGCCAATCTATTTTTCATATAAACATACAATTCCAGTATAAAGCGCAATAGATTTATCCTTACATGTAGAACGTATTTAATATTCGAGCTATATAGCATTGATTGACCCTTAAACTAGTTTTCGAATAGGTTAATATAGAACATTTAATAATCTTACTTCGTACATTCAAAAGCATACATCAGCTAAACCGGCTTTAAGCAAATTATGGGAATGCTATTATTGTTTAGTTCATTTTAGATTGGAATTACCAGTGTTGTAAAACACTTTATCCGAAATGTTAACATCGACTAGATGACCCTGGCGAATAATTCACAGGACCTTTACAAATATTTAAACACACCATAAATTGTAATTCACACACTGAAGTCGCTTGACTGACACGGTATAAAATATGCGTAATATAGTTTTGATATTTATTGTAAAGTATTTTTATAAAATTAAAGACTATATTTAATAAACAATAAATTTATAAATCCTATATACATACGAGAAAAAAATCTCATTTGCTAGATTCAGATGAATTTCTCTACCGTCTATCGTTTATTAGTGTGTATACAAAATATTCTTACGAACGTTTATTTTTCTGTACACTTCATTTTAATAGAGATAAACCTTTGCAGAAATAGCTATATTACTCATTTCGTTATAGATACAAAGAGAACAGCGATAGTCAAATGTTTAACAACTGAACGCTATATGCTGCCTTAAAATTCCATACTGTTTCCATGACATCGCGAGAAACAACTGAACATCGATGGGGCTTTAAAAAATGACAAGTATTGAACAATTCGAACGCTTTAATAACGGATATCTAGGAAATGGCTGATGCCACAAAAAAGGCTATTTAAAATAAATTGTGTGTTTCAAAGATATCTACAATTTTACTTTCTCTACTACGTATAGTAAGTAGGGCAAGTATTGTATTCCACCCAAAAATTCGATACCAAGATTTCACCTGAAATACATATTTTGAGATCCCCTAAATCCAAAAAAATCATTTTTGGAAACATGTCCGTGTGTGTCTGTGTTTCCAGAGATGCAACACGAAGGTTTTCAAGAAAATCCCTCCACCCCAGAGTACCCTTTACATGGAAGAGTTTTCGAAAATTTTAATTTTCTCAAAAACGCCTCTGACAATTTTGATTAAAATATCATATGTTTAAGATATTTTCATGACAAATAAAATGTGTATCTCGAATTTTCTGGGAATGTCTCCAAAAGTATTCTTCATTGTGAACGACTTTTGCATAAATGGTAAACCATAAGAGATACACAAAATTTTACTACACAAAAAATGTAGATCGCGTTAAAATACACAATTTATGTCATATACATTTTTTTGTTGAGTGAACCATTTTCGAGATATTGCTTGTTATTCCCTTAAATTTTTCAATACTTATTTTCTCAAATGGGAATTCGTTATTCATTTTTTTTGTCTTGGATATGCAAAGAGTATTAATCTGTGGCAAAGGGAATGGTGCTGCACCTAGCAACCAGCTATTAAGAGATATGTTTGTGCTTAAAGGCTACTGTTTTTCCAAATTGCCCTTGTAAATATATATTCCCCTTACATCTACAAGAAAATTAGCAATAAGATAGAGTCTGCAAATGTTTATCTCGATTAACATGAAGTAGATGGAGAATTAGCGTTTGTATAAATAGTTTGTACAAGAGTAGAGAAAGTCATGTGAGTGTAACACATCAGATTTTTTTTGCACTACACTTTCGTTTGTGGCTTAATCTTTACCAGTTATACGACATTATATAAAATTGCTTCCGAATGAACTGTACTTCACAGGCTGTTCCCAGAAAATTCATGATATACATTTTGTTTGTCATGTACATTTCTTTAATATCTGACATATTGAAGTAGAAGATGCTTCACGTATGGAAAGTCAGTTTGAAGATGTATTTTAGGAGGAGTTGTATTGTAGTTCTTATGTTGGGGAGCCGAACTTGAAGTTCCTTGCAACCGCACGTATAGCACCCGCTTTCCGGTAGCCTTTGCCCCCCCCCAAATGTTTAAAAATGTTAATTTTGTAACTTTAGTGTTTCTTTAAATACTATATAATTATGTTTGCCTCGGCTGCGTCAGTATTATTGTTAGAGACATGAATATCTTAGCAGGGAGTGGTGCGACTGAAGAATGTAGGCTTACACAGATTATAATTTTACTTCACTCCTTTTATTAATGCTTGACACGATTTAAAAAACACTTCACTGATATAGAGAGCGCTGTGAGATTCTTTTGTTAATTAATTACTTGCACTTTTTAACACGTAAACTACTTTTCATTTTACACTGAATACGTATTATACTTCTCGAGGACGCATTTCGAGTCCGGTTAGGAACGCTGTCTGCAAACAACGCGTCCAGTTATGAGCGCTGTCTACAAGCAACTGAATTGATTTTTACCGTCTAAATTTGTAAATTTCTGTATTTCAGGTATCTGATTGGCTAATCCTACTCCAATAGAATACCTTCATTTAAATAAAGCTTTTTCTGGTTGTTGATTGGCTATTTATTAAACTGTCTCAAAATTTACATTATTGTTGCTCCAATAATGACTAGTAGTATTTAAACTTTCAAATTCATTATTGCCTCAAGATTACCTCATTGTTACATCATTGTAAGCAACTTTTAACCTATCATTCTCACAGCTCCTACATTATTAAATTACGTAATAACATTATTACACAAGTATACAATAATATAAACATTTACAATGACTGTAATATACACTTTTTATATATTGTCACATACACATATTGCTTTAATGCGGGCTGTTGTTGAATTATATATTATATAATTAGGTTTAAATCATTTAAGTGTTAAAAATACTGCCTCAATATATGATCAAAATCGTTGGAGCCGTTTTTAAAAATTTTTTTTTAAAAAAGCTCCATGTAGAGTGTAGTTGGGGTGAAGGAATACTTTTCTTTTTTTAAATCTTCATGTCGCAACTTTGGAAGGTACTGAACCTAAATACCAACTTTGGTGTTTATCATACTTTTCGTTTTTGAGTTATGTTGTTCAGATATGTTTACAAAAATACTTTATTTGGATTCAGGGAGCCTTAAAGTATGTATTTCCGGTGAAATCTCGTTATAGAATTTTTGGTTGGAATGCACTTTCTCTATGTACATGGTAGAGACAGTAAAAACGTTACTACACACACCATGTAAATCTCGTTAAAGCACACAATTGATATAGTTTTTTAAGGCGTTAGCTCTTTATGAGATAATCTTTGATATTGGTCGCAATTTTTAGACACTTATAGGTAAATTTTATTTTCTCTACTACGTATAGTAAGTAGAGGAAGTATTGTATTCCACCCAAAAATTCGATACTGAGATTTCACCGGAAATACATGTTTTGAGGCCCCCTGGATCCAAAAAAAGCACTTTTGGAAACATGTCCGTGTGTTGGTCTGTGAACAGCATAACTCAGAAACGAACAGTCGGATAAAGTCCAAACTTGGTATTTAGGTTCAGTATCTTCCAGAGATGCGACACAAAGGTTTTCAAGAAAGTCCCCCCACTCCAGATTACCATTTACATGGAACATTTTTCTAAAATTTTAATTTTCTCAAAAATGGCTGTAACGATTTTGAATAAAATACCATATGTTTAAAACATTTTTATGGCAAATGAATTGTATATCTCGAATTTTCTGGGAATGTCTCCAAAAGTATTCTTCATTGTAAACGACTTTTACATAACTGGTAAAATATAAGTTAGACAAAATTTTACTACACAAAAAATGTATTCATTCATTATCTGTTTACCCTCCTCTTATGTAGGACTTACACCCCCCAGGTCAGAGGCCCTTCGAGGAGCAGACACTCATGGATCAGACAGAGCATCCAGGATGGGTGATCAGCCCGATGCCTGGTATGGGATGAAGGAAGTAGATGAAACGAAATGTTGGTGAAATGGATGAAAGGAAAGGTGATGATGGAGCAGTTGGTGGAATGAATGGCGGGGGAAACCGGAGAACCCGGAGAAAACCCGCCCAGACGCCGCTTCGTCCACCACAAATACCACATGCAGGTCCCTGGGATTGAACCCGGGCCGCCTAGATAGGAGGCGAGCGGTCTAACCGCTCGGCCACGGCGCCGCCACAAAAAAAATGTAGATCGCTTTAAAATACACAATTTATGTCATATACATTTTTTTGTTGAGTGAACCATTTTCGAGATATTGCTTGTTGTTCCCTTAAATTTTTCAATACTTATTTTCTCAAATGGGAATTCGTTGTTTATTTTTTTTGTCTTGGATATGCAAAGAGTATTAATCTGTGGCAAAGAGAATAGTGCTGCACCTAGCAACCAGTTATTAAGAGATATGTATGTGCTTAAAGGCTACTGTATTTGTATATTGCCCTTGCAAATACAAAACAAGGGGAACATAGTACGCCTTAAGCGATAGTCAAATATTTATAGAACTGGTCGCTATGTCTAAAATGTAATTCTCTTTGCATGTCAAAAGATCGTTTCTGCAAATGTTTATCTCGATTAATGTGAAATAGATGGAGAATAAGATTTGGTAAAAATAGTTTGTACAAGAGTAGAGAAAGTCATGTGAGTGCAACACATCAAATTTTTTTAAGTGGTAGGCAAGTTGCTATTCATTTTTTCTAGTGGTCAAGCAAAGAGACTGAACTTTCAAAGTTCTCAGATTACGACACTCTCTTTAAAGATCTGAATATGGCTTTATCTGCTGTATCCTTAAACGAAAGGTGTAAATGTGAATTGAAGTTTATCTGGGTTAACAGCAAGTAGGTAGCTATAGACTTCTATAAGAATATTTTGTCAAAGAGTGATTAGAGAATGTCAACTAAATGCAACACGAAGATTTTGTTAAACTGCTCTCACTATTGAGTTGTTTTTTGCAATGTCATGGTAATGGCATTTTTTTCTGATCATCGGAGGGCACTCAGCACTGTTCCAGTGCCCCACATGAGGGCGCCCTCGGGAGAAAAGAGACACCGGTTGGCCGGAACCACGAGTGACGGCACAGCAATGGCAGGGTCCCGAAAGTTGCCAGTTTAAGACGCCCAGTGACTTCCGCCCCCACACAGAGGGTCCAACACCCCGTTCCGAAGTGGCGGTCCGTTTACCCCGGCAACCAGCCGAAAGCCGAGGGACGGAGAATATTCCACAGAGAGCATCGTTTTACCTGCCACGCGCACAGAAACACTATCGACACTTCCAACCCTGAAACAGACCTAACGGTTTGAAGGATCAATAAAATGATGAATGGAACGACGTGGAGAGACAGGAAATTCTGGACTGAAAGAAACGACTCTAGCATTCGCCTGACGACCCGGAATAACACCGAAAAACCCATAGGGTCAGATTGGGCGGTCTCAGGTAATCGAACCCGGGACCTTCCGAATGCGAGTCGCACGCGTTACCACGATGGGAAGAGTATTTAGACCCGCTTTTAAGCATGTGGTTATCGATTCGGTTTCTTCTATTCACCTTCTACCTGCAAATGACAAATGTAATGAAAGAATTTCTACAAAGGTTTACGAAGGTGTATCCGTAAGTTCCCGGTTTAACCACTTTCTAGGGATTATAAAAACAAAGATTTTGTTTCACTTTTCAATAGTCGCCCTTTATTGTAATACACTTCTCAAGTCTTTGAATTAACATGAAAGGGGATATTATACATATATAGAAGAATTGTACAAGGGGAACCATACATATAAGAATTTTACAGTAATAATTTAATTCACTAACATGTTAAAATATTCAACATCTAACGTTTGTACAGAGCTGATTGTAAGAAACGTGCGAGCTAGCAGAATTCCAAGAAAACATAAAGAGCGTACCTTTCACCAAGCCAACAGGCAGGGAACCGGTAACGGTACGGAGAAATAGAAAGAGAAAGATAGAGAAAAGAAAGAGACGGAGATATGGAACTGACGCTTAAGCGCACGGATCTGAAGAAACACATTCTCATACATGTTAACGTAACGCGGTCTGAGGTCCAATAGGAAACGTCGTTACATTTTAAACGCAGAGGTGAGCGTCACTAGGCTCCCGTATATAAAGGCAGACAAGGTCTCGGAGCCCACTCTCTCTGTCTCTAACTGATCTTCAAGAATTCACGTCGACACGAGGTGCTACAGATGCACAAGGGTGGGAGTGCGTGTGCAGATAGCTAATCCCCTGACTAATTTAAAGTGGTGAGATTATAATAATGGGACAAGCTAGCCGCCCATAATTATTTCCATTGTGAATAAACTTCATTTATTAAGGGAAAATTGCAGTGTATTTCTTAAACTTGCCTCACCCACTATAACCTGAGAATTAATAATTAGATATAGTTAGGAATGGAATACGCAACACCGACGAGCACCAATAGCCGAGGAAGAACACTGCAGAAGACCACAACAACCCTGGAATGACAATTTCCCGCTACAAATGGCACCCAACGACCATTTACCGCTACAAACATTCCAATCCCCCCCAAAAAGTGAGAATTCTCTTCTGCAAAATGGACATAAACAGTATCCATCACTTCCTCAAAACTTCTCCTTGTTTTTTGAGATGAGGGAATAGTCACTGGTAGCTAGATCTGGGCTGTAGGGTGGATGGTCCATCTCCTTGAAGCCACATTTCTTCAAAGTTTTTTGCAACAAGAGCTGCGTGCTTAGGCGCGTTGTCGAGAAGGCTGAGCTTTCCTTGCCTTTCTCTTTGATGGAAGCATGCAGTTTGTGCAGTAGGCCTTGTGCTGTCCTTCAATTCAATGAACAGTATTCCTTCACCATTCCCACATTCTTGGTTCATTGAGTGACCTTCGCCAGGTTTACGCTACTCCAGTGATTCTCTTTTAGACAAGGGATCATAGAAGATGACCATAGTTTCATCTCCGGGAACAATGATTAGAATTTCTCTCTCCTTGCTACGGCAGAGATCCAAAAATGCGTGACAACAGATGGCTCGTTGCTGTTTTTGGACTGAGGAAACAAGTCTAGGCACCCATCTTGCACTATCCTTATTCATGTTTAGATGTTCACGAATAATTCGAAGGAATATTGTTTTAAAAAGTCCCAACCTTACTGCTGTTTTCTTTAACGTGAGTCACAGGCCTTTCATAATTTCTCCTTCCACGAGAGCGATGTTTTCAGGAGTCGACCTTCAAGCAACCCATTGGAAGAAGTTTGTCCCATTCTTTTATGGTGGAATATGAGGGGTAGGCTTCCCCATATACCCGGTCCAATCCCTGTTTAATTTCATTTGGAGTATGTCCTTATTTTATGAAGAACTTAATGACACTCCATACTAAATGACACAATCTTCCTCACGTAGCTTTCTTTATGTAACCATATCTGAGCAACTGAACACAGGGAAGCGGAAGTTTCAGCTGCATTTATTTACTTAATTAGATTATATACGAGGGGCACTATTTATAATTTGAGCCTTGCCAACCCCGAATGTTGTAGGTGCCATCTGACATTTCCAATCGAAAGTTTGACATTTTTGACCATAATCTGCTTTAACCATTTTGTCAATAGAGTGTCAACAAAACATGGAATTAACTCGTGAAAATGTTCGTGCAATGATTTACTACGAATTTCGACGTGGATTATCAAGACAAGAGTGCATCGATCAACGAACTTCTACATTTGACGACGAAGCTCCATCCTTTGCCACTATGAAACGCTGGTATAACGAATTTAATCGTGGCCGCCGTTCGCTCAATGATGAAGTTCGTCAAGGTCGTCCAAAATCAGTTGTGCAAAAAACATTGATGCTGTGCAAAAACTAATAATGAAAGATTGTCATGCGACATATTGTGAGATTGAGGCAACCCTAGGCATTAGTTCCACCAGCATATATAAAATATTGAATGATTTTTTAAACGTGAAAAAGGTTAGCTCTCGTTGGATCCCACATAATTTGACGCAATCTCAAACAGATGCTCGTGTCGTTTGGTGTACAAAAATGCTCAAGAAATACAATGGCGGTGCCTCAAAAGACGTATATAAGACTTAACAGGTGACGAATCATGGATCTATGCGTATGAGATGGAACGTAAACAGCAGTCGACTGCATAAGTGTTTCAAGATGAAGCAAATCCAACAAAAATTGTTCGCACTCGAAACACTTCGAATCAAATGGTCGCCTGCTTTTTCAGCAAAACTGGCCATGTGGCAACAGTGCCTTTAGAGGAACGTAAAACGGTCAATGCCTAATGGTACACAACCATTTGTTTGCCGGAAGTCTTCGGCGAAGTAAGGAAAACCAACAAGAACCGTAGGATCGTTCTTCATCAAGACATTGCGAGCGCACACACATCTCGTCTAACAACAGAGTATTTGAAGGCTCAAAAATCGAATTGATGGGTCATCCGCCATACAGTCCTGATTTGGCACCTAATGACTTCTTTTTGTTCCCGAACATCAAGAATAAATTGCGTGGAGCACGATTTTCTTTGGCAGAAGTAGCCGTTGATGCCTTCAAAAACCATGTTTTGGAGGTGTCTCAAGAAGACTGGAATAAATGCTTTGACAAATGGTTCAAACGGATGCAAAAGTGTATTGATCATAAAGCAGTATATTTTGAAAATCAATAAAGCAGTTTTCGATCAGAAATTGCTTTGTTTTAATTATTAGGCTCAAAATATAAATAGTGGCCCTCGTATGATACCACAACAGAATTCTGTGAAGGCGATAAAACTTAATGATGAGACCGGAAACTTATGGACCTATCCTCGAATCTCAGTTAACATGAAGCAGAGACAGAAAAAATTTTGATGTGAAACATTCAATGACTTTGTCTACCCTGTATCGTTTATTAGTGAGTATACAAACTAGTCTTACTAAACGTTATTTTATATATACTTCATTTTAACCCAAATAAACCTTCAAAAACAGCTACATTACACATTTCGTTATCGATTCAAAGAGAACAGCGATAGTCAAATGTTTAACAACTGGACGCTATATGCTGGCCTTAAAATTCCGTACTGTTTCCATGACATCGCGACAAACAACTGAAAAACCACAGAACTTTAAAAGAATGGCTAATGCCACAAAAAAGTTATTTGACATAAATTGTGTGTTTTAAACAGACGTACATTTTTTGTGTAGTACGTGTTCGTCTGTCTCTTGACATTTAGCAGTTATACGAGATTATATAAAATTATTCTATTGAAATGAAGAGGACTTCACTGGCTATTCGCCGAAAATTCAAGATAAACGTTTTATTTATGATGCAAGTATCTGGTATTTATCTCTCTCTCTCTCTCATACACACACACACACACACAAACGCGCGCGCGCGCGCCAAGTTTTTCTAAAAATGCTTTTTTTTTATTCGCGGGACCTTAAAGGTTGTATTTCTGGTGAAATCTTGGTATCGAGATTTTGGGTGGAATGCAATAACTTCTCTACTTACTATGTATACTGGCGTGCATAAATGTGGCCCAAAATGGAACGGAGCTGTTTATGTGGGTACCGACAAATATCTAGTCCGACCCCTACCAACGTGACCACCCCTGTTTTTCGAGCATAATTCTAGCCACTGGATTGACAGTACTTTACCTCCCCCCCAAAGTAACATTACAACTTAAACCTTATGTTTTCATGCTACACTACCGTTCTCTTATTGCCGTTTAGTAGCAGCAATAACTTTAACCTTCGTCTCCATGTCGCTGATGAAAGCTATCATATATGTAAATGGCGTAGCTGTCCTCCACTTTAACCTCATATGCAAATAATTCACCTCCTTCTCTAGATGGTCGAATTATACAGGTCACTACACATTGCTACTTCTACTCCATTATGTTTTTAACCTCCCATGAATTTCAAATTACCCGCCTGTGACGTCCATATGATAATTAGTTACTCAATTATAATCGGCGCAACAGTTCTAGACACGTAAAAATCTAAATGAGAGCTATGATGCGAGTTGCTTACCACATCAGGTGCTGACCGATCGACTGCATGCTGCAGGAGTGCGTGGGACAGTCATCGTCAAATATCCACAACGGTTATGCACTGTGTTGCGCTGATAAACTTAGTTATATACAGTATATTAAAATCCACGCTGTAAAAAGCGCTTAATCTAAAAAACGCTGTCAATCAGTGCCTCCAATTCTTCCACATCTAATAACCTTCCTCTTCTGCGGAATCACTCACATTATTGCTGTCATCACTGCTGTCACTACTTTCTGCACCATTATTCTGCATGAGAATTATTTCTGTTTGATTTTCTGCAATTCCGTATTTTTCGGAATAATGATTCTTAATTTATTCAGCATGTCGCCATACATTTTCCCATTCTGGCCTTCCAATTTCAGCAAATTGCTGGCGTTATAACTGCTTCACATATTTTAATTTAAAAGTCATATTTCTGCATGCCACCTATTTTTACTTTCTCTACTACGTAGGGGAAGTATTGCATTCCACCCAAAAATTCGATACCGAGTTTCACCGGAAATACATGTTTTGAGACCTCCTGAATCCAAAACAAGCATTTTTGGAAACATGTTCGTGTGTGTGTCTGTGTGTGTGTGTGTGTGTGTGTGTGTGTGTGTCTGTGTGTCTGTGAACAGCATAACTCAAAAACGAACAGTCGGATAAACACCAAACTTGGTATTTAGGTTCAGTATCTTCCAGAGATGCAACACGAAGGTTTTCAAGAAAATACCCCCACCCCAGACTACCCTTTACATGGAACATTTTTCGAAAATTTTAATTCTCTCAAAAACGGCTCTAACGATTTTGATGAAAATATCATATGTTTAAGATAATGTCATGAGAAATGAAATATCTCGAATTTTCTGGGAATGTCTCCAAAAGTATTCTTCATTGTGAACGACTTTTGCATAACTGGTAAACTATAAGAGATAGACAAAATTTTACTACACAAAAAATGTAGATCGCGTTAAAATACACAACTTATGTCATATACATTTCTTTTGTTGAGTGAACCGTTTTCGAGATATTGCTTGTTATTTCCTTAAATTTTCCAATACTTATACTTTTTCTCAAATTCGTTATTCATTTTTTTTATGTCCTGGACATGCAAAGAGAATGGAATGCGCCACATAGCAACCAGCGTTAAAATATTTGACTATCGCTTAAAACCTACCATATTCCCCTTGCATCTACAAGAAAATTACCAATAAGGTTGACATCTCGATATCTCGATATCTCGATTAACATAAATCATATGGAAAATAGGCGTTTGTAAAAATAGATTGTACAGAGTAGAGAAAGTCATGTGAGTGTAACACATCAGATTTTTTATATCAGCCCAGATTAATTCGATTGGGTTTAGATCTGGGCGATACGATGAAGTCTAAGTACATTATGGCGATGTTGTATTACTATCTGGTCAAGTATGTATGACTTCTGAAGCTGTTTGTTGGTTTTAATTAAGTTATATAGCTTTGTTTTACTCATGCTTTCATCTAAAGCTTTATTATGTCTAAGTAACCAAGCTCTCATTTCTTCTTTCAAGGAAGTTGAGGTAGGTGGTTTGTGAATTTGAGTGTTGATGCATTTTGAAGCATTGTCGATGACCAGAACAGACCCAGCAGGCATATTAGGTATCAACATGGCGTTGATTCACTTCATGTAATTTTCTGTATTCATTTCGTGATCAAAATCTCCTGTTGTTTGTTGCGACTTGTAAAAGAAGGGCATTTGGAACGAAGCCGATCTTTCCAACAGCATGAACGATAATAAGTATTTGCCCTTTGGCAACAGGTGCCTGCAAACATAATTCGCTATCGTCACTCCAACTTTTAGATGCTGTACGACTGCTGTGTATGTATGACTCATCTTCATACATTATAGTATTTTTCTGAAATTTGTAGCACCACCTTAAAAATTGATGCTGATATAAGTACATATAAAATTATACTCATTTGGAAAGGTAGAATCAGACTGAAAAATTCAATGCCATAGCCGGGATTTGAACCACGGATCTTAGGCTTTCCGTGCCGTTGGTCTAACCGACTAAGCTATCATGGCAACATTTACTTTTTATTTTTTTTATTTTATTATTTTTTATTTTATTTATTTATTTATTTTGCTTTTCTGTTAGAGTTCTATTTGATTTCGGTTTCTTCCAATTGAACCCAAAATCTTTAATAATTTTTCTGAGATTTGTAGCACCAGCTTGTAAGTTTCTGCTGTGTTTCAGCTTGATGAGCAATCTGCTTATTGTTAGCACAGTGTTTTCTTCCACATAGGAATTGTGAATCGTGCGCCGAATGACGCATTCGAAATCGTCTATTTCTGTAATACGTTTAGGGACCTTATGTTTCTTCCCAGGTGTGTCAAATGGTACTCTTTCATCCATATGTTTTTTTTTCTTATCTTTGAGAACTCTAGAAACGGAACTCGGTGAAACACCAGTTGCTTTGACTACTCTTTCTTTCACTCTCTTAAGGCTTTTGTGGAACTCGAATGAACATATATTTTCTTCCTTCATCTCTGCTTCTTGCTTCATGAAGTCGAGGACATTTGCAATTATTTCCCTACTTTGACTATGTAACACCTTACCACTTAACTTTGAAAACATAGGAGCCATGGTTATAAATATAACAAATATAAAGCAAGTACTATTTAGATACTGCTGCACTCTTTAAAATTACAACCAGATGCAGACACTTTCTATGCTGACTGTATGTGTTACGCACTGTGAGTAAGCAAAGGTGTTATATTGCTTTCGTTGATTAAGCTAAACATAAACCATTCCTTGGCTCGGCAGCTGGGATGGCAATCAAGGTCACGATTCCAGAAGTTTTGCGCGAGTAATACACACCACAGGACATTGCTAAATCATCAGTCCGCTGTCAGAGGTTTATCTAGAGATTTGTTTTGCTTAGATACGTTCTGTGTCCGTGTTGTTGATATGTTATCGAAAGAAGGATTAAGGATATTTTTTTGTATTCACAGATGGTACAAAGGTGATTATGCGTTGTTAATTGATGAATGGAATGAAAGTTCAGTACTGTTCCACCAATACAGAAGGCAGTCTACAGTTTACGGAAACGTTTTGAAACAAATGGACTGCCGTAGGGCAGGTAGGTTTCATTAAGTGAGGAGAGCAATGTGAAAGTGTTACAAGTTGTTGTATAGAGTCCTAAAAAGTCTACTTGCAGGCTTGCTGTGGAACAGGAATTTTTCCCGAACGTCTGTCCGGAGAATTTTCTATCAAGCTAAATTTAAACACTACATAACGGGAGTCTAGCGCGAGCAACGGTCGCGTATACGTAGCGCTCCTGGAAAGATTGGAAAAAAAGAAAAATGGGGGTAATTTGCAAGTGTATGGTGAAGTAGAATGTTTTTTTGTAGTTCCGAAGATGCTTCATGTTTATCTGCACCACGTATGGGAGCCAATTTGTCGCGGTCACTTCGTGTTATCTTATTGCTGATCGCCTGTTATTGTATTAATAGTTTGAATTTTGGGTTATTTGTCCTCCGGCTAGCTATTATTACTACTCAGTCGAGCATATCTCTTGAACAGGGTGTGTAAACGGAAAGGATTTGTTACTGAAAGATAACACTGCTAAAAGAATTTGTTTTTACACTTTTATTGCCGTCACTTTTAATTAATTTCACATCTTGACTCTTGATACACGCCAGACTGAAACTGTTATATTTTCTAATATCACTATAATCACTTATTTACTGCACTTTATTAATTCGCGTATTTCACATTTATAACTAACTTTACAAAGCGAGAGATTCTGTAGAATTGCGCGACGTATAACGCGTGAACGATTCTCTTAAACTGTGCGACGTATAACCTTTGTATGATTCTATTGGACTGAGCGACGTTTACCTCGTGAATTATTCTGTCAACCTGTGCGACGTGTAATGCGTGAATGATCCTATTGAACTGGACAATACTTGCCTCTAGCTTTAGCTTTTTATACTCCCACACCCTAATATGCCTAAACATTATAACAGAGCTGCTATTGGTTAGTAAAACGCGCCAACATTAGCGTCTATATTTATATCCAATCAAAATTACAAACACATATGTTCTAGGGAAAATATTCCCTCCATTTCTACAGAAAAGCGCGCTAATCTGACGTCATTTGCTTGCCTCTTCTAATTAATAAACAACTCACCCCCTCGTACATTGTTACCCGCTCTTATTGTCAGTTTCAGTGAGGCCGTGTAAACTTATTTCCTAACAATGCTTATAATTAACAAACATCTCAAATCATTGTCATACAATAATGGTTATTTACACTATAATCACTCTGGCATTCACAGTGTTGTGATATAAATACTGCGTCAATAGGGCCAGAATCGGGTGCTTTAGAAACGGCAAAATGAATAAGGAAGAGAAAGGAAATCAAGTATCAAAGGAATACGCATGATTGCTTGCGATCCTGGCAGTATTATTGGTCATTGGAGGAGTAGAATTAAACCCAGGACCTGAAGGAATGACACAGATAATGACAATGCTAAAAGTCATTTCAGAGGATATAAATAGTGTTCAAAAAAGGATCAAAATTAGAAAGAGAGGAAAGATAGTATATAAATGGAGAGCGAATAGAGGTGGTAAAAGAATTTGATTACTTGGGGATTAGATTCTCAAGCGACGGGAAATGGGAAGCACAATCTAAATATGCACAACTAAAAGAAAAGATAGCCATGAAAGCTGTTAGAGTTTGCTTGTGCAAAACACCCACGCTATCAATGAACTGGTTGGAAAGGCTATATGAAGCTGTAGTTGAGTAAAAATGTTAAATGGAATAGAAATATGGGGGGTGGCAAAGGGGTGGGTTAAGATTGATATAGTCCAAAGAATGGTTTCTAGACAAGCTTTGGGTTTACCTAAGGGTTCACCAAGAGGCATGGCACTGGCAGAGCTAGGAAGGGTAGGGAGAAAACGTATAATAGTGGAAAGAATTTTGAAGTATTGGTATAGATGCTTAAATCTAGAAGATAGTAATATATTAAAAGAATGTATACAATTCCAAAAAGCTGTTCTAGGAGAAGAGATTTGGTTTGGGGAGATGGCAAATGTGCTAAAAGAAATTGGCATGAGGAATATTTTCCTATTAGACAAAGTGAGATTGAGGGTGGAAGACATCGAGAAACAAGAGATACGGGCTAGTTTTGAGGGTAAAAGTTCATTGATCTTGTATAAATCAGTTAAAATAAATTGAGGAAGGGAGAAGTATTTAGATATATGCAATCGATTTGGTAGAATAGGTCTTGCATGGATGCGCACAGGAGTAATATTTCTAAAAAGGAATGGATATAATTGGTTGGGGAGATGCATTATGTGTGACGAATTAGGTGATACTTTTCATTGGCTAATAGAAAGTGATAAGATTAAAAGGTGGAGAGAGGTTATATGGAATAAAAAAATGGAACAAGCTAAATAAACAAACAGTAGTATTAAGAATGTTGGGAAGCACAAAAGCAGAAATAATTAAAATGATGGGTACATTTTTAGGCAGCACAACGGATAATTGGATACGGAGCTTAAGAAAGGTACAGCAGAATGGACACAGTTTGGAAAGTGGTGAGATGGTATAGTAGCTTTATCCCATATATACAGCCTAGGGGTTAAATATGGGAGAGCTAGAGAACTGAAGCACTAGATTTTAAGTTTTAGAAGTAAGTTTTATTAGTATATTGTAATAAGGATGGAAATATATTACACATTACACTACATACCGCGTCTACTTGAAGAGATCCATCGTAGACTTCAACTTTGTGAAACAATTCTGAATGACCTTCAGCACGATAACAGTGATTTCCGTCGTAAATGTATTTGGAGTGAAGTGACGAAGCAACATTTAAACTATCTGGTCACGTCAACAGACATAATTGCATAGAAAATAATCACACCACTCTTGAAAAACAATTTAATCAGCCACTATGTGGGGTGCTATATCATGTCATGGAGTCCTGGGGCCTTGGTATTTTGATGGTGCAGTAACAGGTGAAAAGTACCTAGAAATGTTGACTACCTATGTCGTTCCAGGGTTACAAATGAACTACAACAGTTTCAACTCAATTCACTTTTAGCATGGTTGTGCTTGAAAGGGGATACATTATACATATATAGAGGAATTGTACATATGAAAGGGGACCATACATATAAGAATTGTACAGTAATAATTTAATTCACTAACATGTTAAAATATTTAACATCTAAAATTTGTACAGAGCTGATTGTAAGAAACGGGCGAGCTAGCAAAATTCCAAGAAAGCATAATCCTAAGTAGAGCGTACCTTTCACCAAGCCAACAGGCAGGGAACCGATAACGGTACGGAGAAATACAAAGAGACAGATACAGAAAAGAAAGGGACGGAGATATGCAACTGACGCTTAAGCGCACGAATCTGAAGCCACACATTCTCATACATGTTAAAGTAACGCGGTCTGAGGACCAATAGAAAACGTCGTTACATTTTTAAACGCAGAGGTGAGCGTCACTAGGCTCCCGTATATAAGGGCAGGCAAGACCTCAGAGCCCACTCTCTCTCTCTATCATTGATCTTCAAGAATTCACGTCGACACGAGGTGCTACAGATGCACAAGGGTGGGAGTGCGTGTGCAGATAGCTAGGCTCCTGACTAATTTAAAGTGGTGGGTTATAATAATGAGAAAAGCTAGCCGCCCATAATTATTTCAATTGTGAATAAACTTCATTTATTAAGGGAAAATTGCAGTGTATTCTTTAACTTGCCTCACCCACTATAACCTGAGAATTAATAATTAGATATAGTTAGGAATGATATACGCAACAACCGACGAGCACCAATAGCCGAGGAAGAAGAACACTGCAACAGGCAACAATAACCCAAGGATCGACGATTTTGCGCTACAAATAGCGCACAGCACCGTTTTCCGCTACAAAAGTCGCCCAACGACGATTTCCGCTACATACTCCAGCACATTACGCTGTAGCTGTACTACCTTCATGACGTGTTTGGTGGAAGAGTTATTGGAAGATGAGCGACAGTAAAAATGCCTCCCAGATCACCAGATCTCACTCCAATGGATTTTTCATTTTGGAGATCGATTAAAGATATGGACTATGCTTCAAAACCAACTGCAATTGAGGACTTTAAAATGCCATTGATAATGCTTTTCAGATTATTGATTCGAATCTACACAGCTTTAAAAATATGCTTAAGTGTCCCAGATCGTCTTCAGAGATGTGTCAACGCAGAGGGGAGAGAATTTGAAAAAGTGTACTACAAATAGCTCACACAAGTGTTATTAAAACCATCAGAGTAGAAATAGTAATTGGTAGCGACTTTTGCCCCACCCTGTATTGTAATTGATTTAGCCTTTCCTTGAGTGCCAATCGTAGTGAAACTCTTTCATAGAGTTGGTAACCAAACCACCCCTTTATTCCATAGATTATAAACATGTTAATTGATTAATTTCCTGTATTTTGTTCAGGTCAGTCACATACAGAACTGATACCAGCCTGGTGGAATCAAAAGTTATAAGATATTTCCGCCTGATTACGCACACAAAAAGGAATTCTGTAATAATCATAGTTTAGGAATTATTGATAATTAATTAACATGCAATTTGATAAGTTTCCATAATTTTAAAGAAATTTAACTAAACATTGCATCAATCGAAAGCCCTTCTGAAGCTGTAAATTTGTTTTAAGTTTCAATGCTGTTGTCAAATAAATAAAGGCGTAATTGCTTAAGAAAAACTGCAAGATTTAGGCAAAAATAAGAGTAGCTTCGTTTCAGACTGTCCATTATATTTCCCGAGCGTAAGGCCTTAAAAATCTAAACCTTCTTTTGTACTTCGTGGGGATGACAGAAGTTTTAAGAGTAAATAGACTTTTCTTACAGTTAGGCTTTGAATTTTCAACCAGGGTACCAATAAACGTAGAGGATAAGTATTAGAACCAATGGAAAGATAGGAAGACGCAGTAACACGTACAAAATTTGGAGGCGAGCACTGGCTGATATACGTGAACGTGAGTGGATTTAGAACAGTTTGTCATATTCTTCGTTAAGTTAACACGTAGCACTCCGGCTCAGAAAAGAACGCTAAGGTCCGAAATTTGCTAAGTGCCGCGCAATTATGCAATTACAAAGTGATGTAGGGGAAATAGTTATATAGGTAATGTGCTAAAGGTATTCTTCGATATAATTATATCCAAGCTCATAAACGACTTAATGTTAGTCAAGTGACTATTTCAAGTTCGCGCGAATCTAAGGAACGGTGATAGAGCACCGAGATATTAAATACTTAGCCGGAGAAAATTTTAGTGTTCCAAGAGACAATAGTGGGGAGACAGTGTTGAAAGAATCATACGTGTTAGGGAATATCTTGCAGGATTTCTAGCATAAAGAGTGAGAAAAGTGAAAACAGTGTTTCCTTCAAGACAATATCCTGGTGTCACCACTCCCGCAATCCTTCCCTGACAACAAGTGATTCGCTGACAGTTGACCTGGAGATAAGACATAACTGTTTCCTGACTGACATCGGCGATTTCGAGTCCTGAAGACTACACTACAACGACGCAGGTAAGATATACACGACAAAGTAGCTACAAAGTTCACCTGAAGGTGAAAACGTTACGGAGAGAAAAGCACTATGGCGATTTAGGCGAATGGGTCACATTTTATGCACGGCAGTGTACATGTCAGAGAAAGTAATATGCTTTCGCAGGAATAGTTTGTAGAAGCCATACAAAAGTAAACGATGGAGGACAGAGAAAGTCCTGTGAATGTAACACATACGATTTTTTTCAAGTGGTAAGTCGGTATTCGTTTATGCAAAGAACAAGTACTTAAAAACTATCACATTGCGACCCGCTTTTTAAAAATCTGACTTGCTTTAGACTGCTGTATTCTGTAATGAACGTTTACCTCGGTTAACAAGAAGTGGGTAGAATAAGAGTTTCGGTAGAAGAGTGAGTAGAGAAAGTCACGTGTTTATGACATGTTTATGGAGTGAACGGGAACCGTCACTTGTGCATGATTTGCACGAAAAGCTAAGTAGAGAGTGGAATATCTGCAAGCGCTCCTACTGCAGTAATATTCGGCCATGCAGATGTGCTCATTAGTGTTAAAATTTAAAATTGGTGCATGGATCTGCCGCGAGGTTCCCATTATAAAATTGCATATCCTCCCCCCCCCCCCCAATGTTTAACTTGGAGAAGGTTTTACTCGGCACAAAGTGCCCATCAGGATTTTGTTGACATTTCAACAGAAATGTAAACCTATAATTCGCATTGCTAAAACAACAAATTCATGTAGAGTGTTGCCGTACGTCAGAATTCTACTGAAGTCAAAAAGCTTTAAACCCAAAGTAACGAAAACTATATTTACCTTCAATACACTCGTTTTGTGAATACAAAAAGATATAATAATAGTAATAGT
Organism: Deroplatys truncata; assembly: GCA_030765065.1. Taxonomy (NCBI): domain Eukaryota; kingdom Metazoa; phylum Arthropoda; class Insecta; order Mantodea; family Mantidae; genus Deroplatys; species Deroplatys truncata. The sequence goes on from CM060987.1 coordinate 12,373,106, forward strand.
ATATGCACATTATTACTTAATGAGGAATAGTTTAAAAGATCTCGCATTCGGGATGTCTCGGTTCCATTTCCGTCCACCACTCACTTTGAGCTTCGGTTTTTCGTGGTTTTACCTGATCGGTAGGTGAATTCTGGGGTGGTTCTTCATGTACCACTATTTCATTGCGTCTCCTCCTCATATTTCGGGCTTGTTTCTAGGTTTCGTGACATATGCCGGTGACGGATAGACGGCGCGTATGCTTGCTGGAAAGGAAAAACAATATATGCCCCTGGACACTATAGGGCTGTTTGGTTGACGGGTCGTTTATCACCCTCTCTGGATAGTCCAGTAGTGGGACGGGTCTTCGATCTGTGGCTTGGAGCCCCTCGTGGTTCCTTCACTTCATCCCTTCCTTCTTTTAGGGGTGGTACTCTCAATAAAACTCCCTTAAGTCACAGTGCGCGAGGTTTCTCCCTCCGTTATACACCAAGAATACGGTGGGCTAAAGCGGTAGTCTGAGTTTTAGAAAGCGAATCGTTTAACACATTCACATGAATTTCGCCACCCCTTTCTCAAACGCCTATTAGTGGATATAAAACTTATTCTTACGAAAGTTTTCATATGTACTTCATTTTAATCACATAGCCACATTACACATTTCGTTATAGATACAAAGAGAACAGCGATAGTCAAATGTTTAACAACTGGACGCTATATGCTGGCCTTAAAATTCCATACTGTTTCCATGACATCGCGAGAAACAATAATCGACAGGACTTGAGAAAAATTATTACGTATTGAACAATTCGAACCATTAATAACGGATATCTCGGAAATGGCTAATGCCACAAAACATTATTTGAAATAATTTTCGTGATTAAAGAGATCTACATTTCGTGCAGCACGTTTTGGCCTATCGTTTAAACTTTAGCGGTTATACAACATTATACAAAAATTCCTCTTGAATGAAAGGGAATTTAGAGGTTATTTACATAAAATAAAACATGAACATTTTATTTGTCATGTAAATATCCTCAACGTATGGTTTTCTAACGAAAATCGTCAGCGCCTTTTTTTAGAAAATCAAATGTTTCGAAAACGTACCATGTAACGGCTAGCTTGGTATTTTTTTCAAATTCAAAAGACCTCGAAACATGTATTTCTGGTGAAATGTCGGTATCAAAGTTTTGGGTGGAATGCAGTACCTTCTCTACCTACTAGCACGTGATAGAGAAAGTAAAAACGAATACCTACTTACTATATGAAAAATATATAATTGAACATTCAAATGAGTAACAAAAAATATCCTAATTAATTGTTCTTGCACACGTGGCGTGTGTAGCAAAGATTGGAAAGCTGGAATCAGACTGAAAAACTCAATGCCATGGCCGGGATATGAACCACGGATCTTTGGATTTCCGAACCATTGCTCTGATCAACTCAGCTAGCATGGCAACATACTGGTACTACATTAATATGAGCCAGTTGGTAATGTCGCAGCAAATTATTGCCCTGGTAGCCCAGTCGGTTAGACCAATGGTAAGAAAGGCAGAAGACCCTTGGTTTAAAACTCTGGGTATGGAATTGAATGTTTCAATCTAATTCTAACTTTCCAGCAAATTAATATATTATCGGAAATCGTTAGCGCCACAATGGCATTTGCATAAATTTCGACAAGATCTACATGTTTGGTGCAGTCTCTTACGATTTACCAGTTATACAAAAGTCATTCAGAATGAAGAGGACCTCACAAGCTATTCCCACAAAACACAAGATATACATTTTATTTTTTAATCACGTTAGACACGAGAAAACAATAAATTTGTATGTAAAGGCTAGTTTGGGGTGGAGGGATTTTCTTCAAAATGCTAGTGCTGAATTCTTGAAGTTTGCTTTTTAACCGACTTCTGATTTTTACTTTCTCTACTACGTATAGTAAGTAGGGGAAGTATTGTATTCCACCCAAAAATTCGATACCGAGATTTCACCGGAAATATATTTTTTGAGACCCCCTGAATCAAAAAAAAAACATTTTTGGAAACATGTCCATGTGTGTGTCTGTGAACAGCATAACTCAGAAACGAACAGTCGGATAAACACCAAACTTGGTATTTAGGTTCAGTATCTTTAGAGATGCGACACGAAGGTTTTCATGAAAACCCCCCACCCCAGATTACCCTTTACATGGAACATTTCTCGAAAATTTTAATTTTCTCAAAGATGGCTCTAACGATTTTGATTAAAATATCATATGTTTAAGATATTTTCATGACAAATGAAATGTATATCTCGAATTTTCTGGGAATGTCTCCAAACGTATTCTTCATTGTGAACAACTTTTGCATAACTGGTAAACCATAAGAGATAGACAAAAATTTACTGCACAAAAATGTAGATCGCGTTAAAATACATAATTTATATCATATTAAATTTTCCAATATTTATACTTTTTCTCAAATTCGTTATTCATTTTTTTATGTCCTGGACATGCAAAGAGAATGGAATGCGCCACATAGCAACCAGCTCTTAAAAGATTTTACTATCACTTAAAAGCTACCATATTCCCCTTGCATCTACAAGAAAATTACCAATAAGATTAACATCTCGATTAACATGAAGCATATGGAGAATAAGCGTTAGTAAAAATACTTTGTACAAGAGTAGAGAAAGTCATGTGCGTGTAACACATCAGCTTTTTTAATTATTATCCTCAAACACACACTGACAGACATTTTTCTAAAAGTGTCTTTAGTTTAGTGGGTGTCTCAAAACGTGTATTTCCAGTAAAATCTCGTTATCGAGTTTTTGCGTGGAATACAATACTTAATGTATTACCATAGGTAAGCAGCAGACATGGCAAAAAGAAACTCCTAATGAACTTAGCCACAGTCACCTCAGATTTTGGATAATGCAATACTACCAATTCAATAGCTATAACTAATAGTTGGCTTAGTAAGAGACATCATAATTTAGGAGGCTTTGATTCAATTCCTTGATCATTGAACAGTATTTGAAAACGGAGACATGGATTATGAAAATATAGATATTGAGGAAAATGGAAAATTGGGTGCGTGTCATTGATTCCTGAAAAGTCTTGAATGATGTATAACATGTTCATTTACATTTAATTACAGTTAATTAGTTTTCAATATGGTTTAAAATAACGTCAGTTATTCTGTTCGAAGTTTGACATTCACTGCCATGTGTTATTACTGATTATTAAATTAAGACTTCAAGTTTATTCTACTTACCGCCCTAGTTATAATTTATGTTGGTAGACATGGGTTCCTTGGAAACGAATTCATATGTTGGAATTCTAAATTTCCTGCTGTATTAATAATATCGGGAAGACCTAGAAAGCACGCGATCGTGCAGAAGTTATTTCTCTACTCTCTCTACTATTTTTACAAACGCTTATTATCCATCTATCTCATGTTAATCGAGATAAACATTTGCAGAAACTAACTTATTGCTAATTTTCTTGTAGATGTAAGGGGAATTGGTAGGCTTTAAGCGATAGTCAAATATTTTAAGAGCTGGTTGCTATGTGGAGCATTCCACTCCCTTTTTACGTCCAAGACATAAAAAATCTGATGTATTACACTCACATGACTTCCTCTACTCTTGTACAAACTATTTTTACAAACGCTTATTCTCCATATACTTCATGTTAATCGAGATGTTAATCTTATTGCTAATTTTCTTGTAGGTGCAAGGGGAATTGGTAGGCTTTAAGCGATAGTCAAATGTTTTAAGAGCTGGTTGCTATGTGGCGTATTCCATTCTCTTTGTATGTCCAGAGGTTCAAAAAAATACTGTACGCCATTTCTGTACTTCTCTGAACACCAATTTTCGCGTCACGCAAAGAAATGTCATGTGTAAAGTCGGGTTTCTCTGTACTCCAATATCTGTTATTTTACGACGAAACATAGCCATGTAAATGGAACCATGCTTCGTCAGAGAAGAATATTAAGTGTGTTCAGTTACCTTATCATTTCGCAAAATCCAATTACAGAAGTTTACTCGACTCTGAAAATAGAATATATGCAACAAAACCTATACTTTAAGAACTGAAAGAAAACTCAGGAGAGAATTCCAGTCAATTTCGGATATTGAACTCTCGAGCGTGAATGGAAATTTCCTGAGAAGATGTCAAAGTGTGTGGATAGAGTAGGACAACATTTCTAACCCTGAACGGGATGTCTCAGCGGTAGCGTCTGCGGGAGGTTCTGGGTTCAAATTCCGAGCCGACCAACTTTTTCGTGGTTTCCCACAGTCGCCAAGATAAATACTGGATTGGATATTTAAATACTACGAACCAAAGATCCACCCTAGGTCTAAAAACAATAATAAAATTGAAAAAAAGGTGGTAATAGTGAATGCTCTGCCATCTGTCCACAGATAATGAAAGTAGGTAGACTGGACGACACCTAATGCCACCTGCCCGGCAGATGTAGAAGCAGAGATACAGTTGCCTAGGACTAAGGCCTCGTTGGACACATGACGAAGCAAGATGGTATGGTACAGGGATGAGACCTAGAAAACTAACTGTCCATCACACACTGAGCCACGAGGTATTTCCTAACAGATCGTCGCGATATTGTTTTTTGTTTGGTTTTGTTTAAGGGCGCTCAACTGCTAGGTTATTAGCGCCCTTGTAAAACGATCATGGCAAGGGCCAGAAATAAATATCAATATAAAGCTCATAGCACAAGTCATAAATAAAATAAACATATGAAACTAAACTGAGAAGTATGAAACACCTGGTATACAGATGACTAAATCTGCATTTGGAAAATTACCTTTGTCACAAAATTAAAAATCCTAATGACCGCTTGCTTATCATCCGCTAAGGCCTCTGCAAGTCTGGCCAGCAGTTGCAGAGTGTTCCGAAGATGTGCTAGAGCAATACACTCTAGCAACACGTGGCGGACCGACAGATCTTCGCTACAAAGCGGACAAATAGGATCAGGGTCACCTTAAAAAAGATAAGTGTGCAGTGGCCAATACGCAACCTCCTCACGACGAGATACGTGAGAAGAACTTAGTTTATCGGAATGTACTTCACTACTCTAAGCTTATTTCCGCGAAAAAGTAGTAAAAGTTACGTAAAATAAGTATGTGCTTATTCTTATTTTAATTGTAATATGAAAACGTGAGACAGTTGCGGGAATATTATAACTTTCGGCGGGAGTCCGAGCTACGGGGGACAACAGTGTGACCGAAAAGCACTTAACTTACGACTTATCCTTCATTTTCCTTGAAGTTGCGAATACTATGTAACAGAATCGTTGAATTTTACAGTCCATTTTTCCCCCCTCTCACAAAATAATGTAGTTGGAACACAGAAGAGAGGTAAAAAGCGAGGAGAGAAGGAATTATGCATTAAATTAATATCCAGGAAAAAGAGAGTTGCGTTTAATCTGGGATGTCTCCGAGTGGGTAGGTCAGCTCAAGGCAGAATGTTATTTTTGTCTCCTCCGCCTACCCGAGTTTCATTCTTGAGTTGGCGAAGTACGAGGACGCCCCGAAGGGTTACATGAGAAATGTTTTAGTTGACAAAACATTAAATTTCCCTGTGGGCACCCCCTTCCCCTCCACGCGGACACATAAATTCAATGTTAACGTGATCACATGGCGTAGCCCTGAGGGGCCACCTGCAATACACAACCGGTACCTGTGTATAGCAGCACACCACAGATTAATGTTGCGCCTTCCTCTTCCATAATGCGAGCTCAAATTAATTCCAACAGCCACTGCACTAATCCGATCGATACGCAGTAACCATTAGTAAAGTGTTTTGGACGTAGGTGTCTTCCTAGTAGCGTTTCTACTTTCTCCACCACGTACTTCAAGTAAGTAGAGGAACTATTCTATTCCACCCAAAAATTCGATACCGAGATTTCACCGGAAATATGTTTTGAGGCACCTTGAAACCCCAAAAAAATATTTTCAGAAAAATGTTTGTGTGTGTATGTTTCTGTGAATAGCAACACAAAAACGAAGTAAGTTCAGTGTATTCCAAGAAAGCAACACGAAGATTATGAAGAAAATTCCCAAAGCAAAGTAAACCTATTTGGAAAATTAATCGAAATTTTTCTTATTCTAAAAGTAGCTGAAACGGTTGTGATTAAAATACCATATATTAAAAGATATTTACATAACGAATACAATATCTAACGTTTTGGGAATAGGCTCTGAAGTCTTCCTTTGAATGGAAATTTGTATAACTATGGTTCGAATTGTTGTTCTGCGTGGTGTAGTGGTTAGTTCCCGAGGACGTGGGTTCAAATCCGGCGGAGGGTGATGGGTTTTTTAGGGCATAAAAATCCTTATCATGACCTCCTTCGGAAGGGAAGTAAAGCCGATGGTCCCGTGACATAGATTTACGGCACGTAAACGAATCTCAAGCCTGATAAAAGAGGCCTATCAGCAAAATTTCCTGTCTTTCACGTCCAATATAGAATGGGACGCTAAGAACCATAGTAGTTAAACCGCGTTCATAAATGAAACTCGATTTAATTTAGTTCGAATTCTTCAATACCTAGCGATTCTCTTAAAGTCTTGTCAACATTCAGTTGTTTCTCGCGGTGTCATGGAAACAGTATGGAATTTTAAGGCCAGCATATAGCGTCCAGTTGTTAAACATTTGACTATCGCTGTTCTCTATAACGAAATGTGTAATGTAGCTATTTCTGTAAAGTTTATCTGTATTAAAATGTACTAGATAGAAAAGTAACCTTTAGTAAGAATAGTTTGTATACCCACTAATAAGAAATAAAGGGTAGATGAAGTCATGAAAATGATCACGTATCATTTTTTTCTCTAAAACTCCTTTGGTTTGGATTCAGGAGGCGTTTAAACATATACAGTGCTGTTTGTGAAACTTGCAACACCAAGAAAGAATTTCACGAATAACTCCAAACTTGGAAGTGTTGAAGAGTGTACAAGCAATAAGTGATTAGGTTTGGGGTACACGTAGAGCTCTCTTGTGTCGGTCCGACAAGGTCAGTGTTGCGGCCAGTGTAGTCAGTGCAGAACTGTCAAACAAGGTAGAAACAAAGTGAGTGCCAGTATGCCACGTCGACGTCAAAGGGAGCTATATGGTCATGTGAGTGAGTTCGAACAGGGCAGAATGATCGGTCTCCGAGAAGCGGGCTTGTCATACCGTGACATTTCGGCTCGTACAGGGCATGCTGCTACGGACAGTGATGCGTGTGTGGAAGCAGTGGATAGATGAAGGTCGTACACAGCGAAGAGCGGGTAATGGACCGCAGCACGGGATGACGGTCATCTTGTTCGCATGGCCATAACGGACCGTACAGCTTCATCTACAGTGTTGGCTCGACACTGTAGCACTGTAACAGGTGTGAACTTGTATGCATCAACGGTTCGTCGCCGTCTGCTGCAGGTTGGACTGGTTGCATACACGCCATTACGTCGGCTTCCATTGTCCAGATGCTACAAGCTCCTCCGACTCCAATGGCCACTGGGATGCTGAGTGGCAAAATGTAGTCTTTTCGGACGAGTGCCGCTTCAACGTGTCCTACAGTGATGGCCGCATACCTGTCCGGTGGTACTGTGGTGAGTGCAACCTGGAGGGCTGCATTCTTGAGCGGCATTGGTGGACAAACACCAGGTGTGATGGTTTGGTTCGCTATTGGTTACAACAACCGATTTTGCCTCCTACGAATTGCGGGCACTTTAAACAGGAACCGGTACCTAACGGTGGTTGTAGAGCCTGAGGTATCCCCTCCTTCAGGCATCTCCACAGGCCACATTTCAACAGAAGAATACCCGGCCACATATTGCGAGGAATGTACAAGCCTTCTTCGAAAAGCGACGGGTACCATGTTTCCCTGGCCTGCACGCTCGCCTGACATGTCGCCCATCGAACATGTCTGGGATATGGTTGGTCGGCACCTGGTGCGTCACGGTCCTCCAGTAACCAGTATCACGGATTTGTGGGCTGGAATACAGACTAAGTGGAGGGAAATCCCTCAGGAACTTATTTAGAACCTTTTTGATTCAATGTCACGGCGTATAGCAGCTCTAATTGCAGCGCATGGAGGCCACACCAAATACTGAATATTAGGGCTCAAAGGTCACGTATAGATTTGTTACTTGTCATGTACCTAACCTGTGGTATTAAAGTCATGCGTTTCCTTCTTGGTTTTGCAATTTTCACAAACGGCAGAGTATTTTCGGTGAAATCGCGACATTGAATTTTTGGGTGGAATACAATACTTCCTCTACTCACTATAGGTAAGTGGTAGGGAAAGTAATAATAATGAAAGGTACATTATATGTAGTGCTAGGATGGAAGAAGGGCATCTGTAGTTGCATACTGTATTCTCCTGTAAGTTTATGTGTGTTAACCAGGAGACTACCAATAACAGTAGACCTACACGAGGTCTCACAGCTAATTAGAGAGCGGAATTCGTGTGTGGGGAGTCTGGTAATACAAAGCTCGCGAAAAAGCGGGACTTTTTCATCAGAAGTTCATAGACAGCGGGTACATAGCAAAGAAACAAACAGGGTATGTAGTTTTTCGATAAAGGAAGGTAACCATGGCAACGTAGCTCGCTGCCCTGCGGAGTTATGTCGTTTCTAAAATACCAGCTGCTTTACCCGACGTTGTACGGATAGCATTTTGAACTTGAATAACGAGTTAATCTTAATGACCATCCCCCGTTATGAATAATTGTAATTTCGTACAGCCCCAAATATTCGTAATAACGGATCAAAAATCTCCGATATTCACACAAAACGATGTGAAACATCGGCGCAACGACTGACTTCCCTAACCTCCCCCGACACTCCTTCAAGTTCCGGAAATGTTTCATAGCCTATAAGTAACCTTCGGTGGTGGAACAATCATCGGTCGGAAGGTGAAATGTTATACTTTTGTACCTTATCTTTGGTCCCATAGCTACTTAATAACACTGAAGCTATATAATTTCACATAATACATAGGCAATTAATATATATACAACAAAATAGAGGTGAATCTGGTGAACTTTGAAGATTCCGCAATCTCAGGGCACCAAGTTAACCTCTTTGGTAAAGACACATAGTCTAAGAGCACCGAGAAAATAGTCTTCTCAGACTTAATTATAAAATACAGAGAGAGTTAAAAAAACTACGAACCGGTTTTCCTGTCCGCGTCCTCGTCGCTCGTTGCCGTCTGCCGCTATCATAGAGAGGCGCGGATGAACCATATAACATTTTAAAACTACTTTTAAAGGCTTTACTTACTAAAGTCATTTCGATTTTCAGTTGTTTCTCGCGATGTCATGGAAACAGTATGGAATTTTAAAACCAGCATATAGCGTCCAGTTGTTAAACATTTGACTATCGCTGTTCTCCTTAACGAAAGTGTAATGTAGCTGTTTCTATAAAGATTTATTTGAATTAAAATGAAGTTGTTAGAAAAATAAAATTTTTACTTTCTCTACTACGTATAGAAGTAAGGGAAGTATTGTATTCCACCCAAAAATTCGATACCGAGATTTCATCGGAAATATATGTTTTGAGACCCCCGAATCCAAAAAAAGCATTTTTGGAAACATGTCCGTGTGTGTGTGTTTCTGTGAACAGCGTAACTCAGAAACGAACAGCCGGATAAACACCAAACTTGGTATTTAGGTTCAGTATCTTCCAGAGATGCGACACGAAGGTTTTCAAGAAAATTCCCCCACCCCAGATTACCCTTTACATGGAGCATTTTTGGAAACTTTTAATTTTCTCAAAAATGGCTCTAACAATTTTGAATAAAATACCATAAGTTTAAGACATTTTTATGGCAAATGAATTGTATATCTTGAATTTTCTGGGAATGTCTCCAAAAGTATTCTTCATTGTGAACGACTTTTGCGTAATTGGTAAACCATAAGAGATAGACAAAATTTTACTACACAAAAAATGTAGATCGCGTTAAAATACACAATTTATGTCATATACATTTTGTTTGTTGAGTGCACCATTTTCGAGATATTGCTTGTTATTCCCTTAAATTTTTCAATACTTATTTTCTAAAATGGGAATTCATTATTCGTTTTCTTGTCTTGGATATGCAAAGAGTATTAATCTGTGGCAAAGAGAATGGTGCTGCACCTAGCAACCAGCTATTAAGAGATATGTCTGTGCTTATATTGCCCTTGCAAATACAAAACAAGGGGAACATAGTAGGCCTTAAGCGATAGTCAAATATTTTTAGAACTGGTCGCTATGTGTAAAATGTAATTCTCTTTGCATGTCAAAAGATCGTTTCTGCAAATGTTTATCTCGATTAATATGAAATAGATGGAGAATAAGAGTTTGTAAAAATAGTTTGTACAAGAGTAGAGAAAGTTATGTGAGTGTAACACATAAGATTTTTGATAATAGTTTGCGTACTCACTAATAAACAACAGAGCGTAGAGAAAGCCATGTGGATGTAATACACACGATGTTTTTCATCTTTAAAATAACCTGTATAATTTTGTTTTGTCTCAAGTTTTTGGATAGTAAAATAGTTTTCCAAATGACCGCTGGTTGCAGGTGGCACAATTTGTAGTATTATGTGAAGCTTTGACACGAGGTTCAGAAGTTATCGATCCCATGGGACAATTGACTGCGTCTATATGTTCAACTGTGCAATGCTCGCTATTTGACCAACACTCCGACGCGGGAGTAACCATGCACTTCAACTACCAGCAATGACCGACCGGGCGAGTTATTTGCCTTGCCTAGAGAGCACTTGTGCCCGGCCATTACTGCTCCAGAGTTTAGGATGAAAACGGAGAGCAAGAACATAAGAATGCGGGCTTATGTTTTCAACCAAGGAAGTATTTCCAGACTCAATCTGTTGCCTTCTCTGCCACGTACTTTCAGCAAGTAGAGCAAGTAGTGTATGCCACCCAAAAATTGGATTGATGCAGCACATTCTTTGAGAGCAACTGAACTGAACATAACTCAAAAGCCAAGAGCGGGAGAATAGCAATCTTACTTCAATATCTTCCAAGAATACGTCAAACGAAGATTTTCAAGAATATCTCTCCACCCAAACCACCCGATAAACGGTAAATTTTTCTGTTATTTTCTAAAAAACGGCACTAAGAAATTCAATTAAAGTACTGTTTAAGATGTTTTAATGAAAACTAAAATGTATATATAGAATTTTTTGGGAACGGTCCGTGAAATCCTCTTCATTCAAAATAACCTTTGGACAGTTGGTAAACCGTAAGGGATAGACAAAATCTTACTACATAAAAAATCCAGATGTCTTTAAAACACAATTTATGTTAGATAATTTTTACTTTCTCTACTACGTATAGTAAGTAAGGGAAGTATTGTATTCCACCCAAAATTCGATGCCGAGATTTCACCAGAAATACATGTTTTGAGACCCCCTGAACCCCAAAAAAGCATTTTTGGAAACATGTCCCTGTGTCTGTCTGTGTGTCTATGTGTGAACAGCATAACTCAGAAACGAACAGTCGAATAAACACCAAACTTGGTATTTAGGTTCAGTATCCTCCAAGAATGCGACATGAAGGTTTTCAAGAAAATCCCCCCACCCCATATTACCCTTTACATGGAACATTTTTCGAAAATTTTAATTTTCTCAAAAATGGCTATAACGATTTTGATTAAAATATCATATGTTTAAGATATTGTTATGACAAATAAAATGTATATCTTGAATTTCCTGGAAATGTCTCCAAAAGTATTCTTCATTGTGAACGACTTTTGCATAACTGGTAATCCATAAGAGATAGACAAAATTTTACTACGCAAAAAATGTAGATCGCGTTAAAATACACAATTTATGTCATATACATTTTTTTGTTGAGTGAACCATTTTCGAGATATTGCTTGTTATTCCCTTAAATTTTTCAATACTTATTTTCTAAAATGGGAATTCATTATTAATTTTTTTGTGTATACAAAGAGTATTAATCTGTGGTAAAGGGAATGGTGCTGCACCTAGCAACCAGCTATTAAGAGATATGTATGTGCTTAAAGGCTACTGTATTTCTATATTGCTCTTGTAAATATATATTACCCTTACATCTACAAGAAAATTAACAATAAGATAGAGTCTGCAAATGTTTATCTCGATCAACATGAAGTAGATGGAGAATAAGCGTTTGTAAAAATAGTTTGTACACGAGTAGAGAAAGTCATGTGAGTGTAACACATCAGATTTTTTTAAGTAGTTGCTATTCATTGTATTCTCATCACATAGTGACATGCTGTTTTAAAATCTGACTGTCGCTTTATCTACTGCAAATTTAAATTGATAGTTTATCTGGATTAACAAGTAGATAGATTAATAAGGTTTTCTAAGAATAGTTTTTGAACAGTGAGTAGAGAAGGTTATATGAATGCAACGTACTAGATATTTTAGTTGCTTAATTAGACTTTGATTCCTACATTTATGCCCATTAATATAACGTTCAAGATATATGTAGATTAACATCATACAATAATAGAATATTTTGAAAATGATTATATGCAATTAATAAAAAAATCTGATGCTTGCACTCACATGACTTTCTCTACTCTTGTACAAACTATTTTTACAAACGCTTATTCTCCATATGCTTCATGTTAATCGAGATGTTAATCTTATTGCTAATTTTCTTGTAGATGCAAGGGGAATTGTTAGGCTTTAAGCGATTATCAAATATTTTAGGAACTCGTTGCTATGTGGAGCATTCCATTCTCTTTACATGTCCAGGGCAAAAAAAAAACAAAAAACAAAAAACAAATGAATAACGAATTCCCATTTCAGAAAAAGTCTAAGTATTGGAAAATTTAAGGGAATAACAAGCAATATCTCGAAAATGGTTCACTCAACAACAAAAATGTATATGACATAAATTGTGTATTTTAACGCGATCTACATTTGTTGTATAGTAAAATTTTGTCTATCTCTTATGGTTTACCAGTTATGCAAAGTCGTTCACAATGAAGAATACTTTTGGAGACATTCCCAGAAAATTCAAGATATACAATTTATTTGCCATAAAAATGTCTTAAACTTATGGTATTTTATTCAAAATTGTTAGAGCCATTTTTGATAAAATTAAAATTTTCGAAAAATGTTCCATGTAAAGCGTAATCTGGGGTTGGGGGGATTTTCTTGAAAACCTTCGTGTCGCATCTCTGGAAGATACTGAACGTAAATACCAAGTTTGGTGTTTATCCGACTGTTCGTTTCTGAGTGCGGCTGTTTACAGACAGACAGACACACACACAGGGACATGTTTCCAAAAATACTTTTTTTGGATTCAGGAGCCTTAAAACATATGTTTCCGGTGAAATCCCGGTATCGAATTTTTGGGTGGAATGCAATACTTCCCCTACTTACTATAGTAATAGAGAAAGTAAAAAATGAATAACGAATTTGAGAAAAAGTATAACTATTGGAAAATTTAAGGGTATAACGAGAAATATCTCAAAAATGGTTCACTCAACAAAAAAAATGTATATGACCTAAATTGTTTATTTTAACGCGATCTACATTTTTTTTAGAGTAATATTTTGTCTATCTCTTATGGTTTACCAGTTATGCAAAAGTGGTTGACAATGAAAAATAGTTTTGGAGACATTCCCAGAAAATTCGAGATATACATTTTATTTGTCATGACAATATCTGAAAGATATGATATTTTAATTGAAAATTAAAGTTTTCGAAAAATGTTCAATGTAAAGGGTAATCTGGGGTGGGGTGATGTTTTTGAAAACCTTCGTGTCGTATCTCTGGAAGATACTGAACCTAAATACCAAGTTTGGTGTTTATCCGACTGTTCGTTTCTGAGTTATGCACACGGACATGTTTCTAAAAATGCTTTTTTTGATTGAGGGGGTTTCAAAACATGTATTTCCGGTGAAATCTCGGTATAGAATTTTTGGGTGGAATACAATACTTACCCTACTTACTATACGTGGTAGAGAAAGTAGAAATGGATGAATATGTGCAAGAATGGGAGTATCTGACACGTACTGAAATAATTTCCACACAAATCATTTACCACAACTTCGGAGTGTAACGTTTTACAAATGCTCAACACAAGTTCTCAATGAAATACAGGGCCTAATTAGCAGCATTAGATTTGTCTGGTGCTAATTAGTTCATTGTGTGTATATCCCATCCGGCATTTACACCTATTAGTTTATATTCGATTCGTACATGATTGCATAATTGCCAGAATTAGCCATTAGAAAGATAGACGTGATTGAGGAAAGAACGGTTTATTGATACTAATGAGGAACGAATTGTATATCACGTTCGGTTACATTAGTGCACTGAATTAGGTATCGTGTTTATTCAAGGCAGGAATGAAGCGTATGGCTCATTTCCTGGTCGCTGTTGGACATGGTCTTATACAGCGCGTATTAAAACAAACAAAAGTAAAATTTTAGTTAATGGCGAAATAACACAATGTATACGTGCCATACATTGTTCATAATGTTGCTCAACACTTTCCCTTTCCTTTATTAGTGAGCATACAAACTATTCTTACTACATCTTATACTTATATATGCTTCATTTTAATCTAGATAAATCTTTACAGAAACAGCTGCATTACACATTTCGTTATAGAGAACAGCGATAGTCAAATGTTTAACAACTGGACGCTATATGCTGGCCTTAAAATTCCATACTGTTTCCATGACATCACGGGAAACAACTGAATGTTAAAAGGACTTCAAGGATGCCTCAGAAATGGCTAATGGCATAAAAAAACTTATCGGAAAGAAATTGCGTGTTTTAAGGAAATCTACATCTTCTATGTAGTACGTTTTCGTCTGTCGTTTAACGTTTACTAGTTATACACCATTATTCAAAATTCCTTCCAAGTGAAGAGGACTTCAAAGGCTATTCCCTGAAAATTCAAGATATACACTGGCTTTAGAGCCAATTTTATAAGTTCAAAATTTTCGAAAAACAACCCGTTAAAAGGGTATTTTTGGGTGGGGATTTTCTTGGAAATCTTCGTCTCGCATCTTTGGAAGGTGCTGAAGCCAAAACTAAAGTTTGGTGTTTATCAGACTTTTCGTTTTTGAGCTATTCTGTTCACAGACACACAATATTTCCAGCTGATGGTTCTTTCCTTCTGGAGGTAGTTTTAAAGTACCACACTAGGAGACTCCCAGAAAACAGTAACGATGACCTTTCCTGTAGATGAAACAGTTTTTGCTTCGTTTGGTGCAACTTCATCTGTTACCATCCACTGTTGGTACTGCTCCTTCGTCTCTGGCGTGCAGTGTAATGATAAATGCGTATAAGCAAGACAAAACTCTCTTGAGAAATATACGTTCGAATACGTTTCTTGTTCGCTGTTAACAAAAGCGACACCCATTGAGCGGAAATATTTCCCGTTAAAACAGGTAAGTTATGTCATACACATTTTTTTTTGTGGAGTGAACCATTTCCAAGATATTCCTCGTTATTTGTTAAAATTTCCCAGTAGTTTTACATTTTCTCAAATGGGAATTCGTTATTCATTTTTTTTTATGTCCTGGACACACAAAGAGAATGGAATGCTCCACATAGCAACCAGCGCTTAAAACATTTGACTATCACTTAAAGTCTACCATATTCCCCTTGCATCTACAAGAAAATTAGCAATAACATAGTTTCTGCAAATGTTTATCTCGATTAACATGAAGTAGATGGAGAATAAGCGTTTGTAAAAATCGTTGTAGAAGAGTAGAGAAAGTCGTGTGAGCGCAACACATGATATTTATATTTGATGTGTTATATTTAAATCTCCTTAAACATTTGATGTCTCTCAGGGAAAAAGAAGTTTTTGAAATGGGAAGGGTTGTTTAGAGCTAAAAATATATCTCCAGGGATGTTATGTCTTCTTCTCTCCATGGTATAACTTCGGTGTTCGATGGTGATACGGCAATTGCAGGAGCATTTTCTTTGGCGGGTAAGAAGGATTGGGTTAGACGTGAATATTTTTCGTAAACGTGATATAATAAGTTGATAATTTTAAATTTCACTACTGCGTATAGTAAGTGGGGGAAGTATTGTATTCCACCCAAAAATTCGATACCGAGATTTCACCGAATATATATGTTTTGAGACCCCCTGAATCCATAAAAAAGTATTTTGGAAATATGTCCGTGTGTGTGTGTGTGTGTGAGAACAGCATAACTCAGAAACGAACAGTCAGATAAACACCAAACTTGGTATTTAGGTTTAGTATCTTCCAGAGATGCGACAAGAAGGTTTTCAAGAAAATCCCCCACCCCAGATTATACCCTTTACATGGAACATTTTTCGAAAATTTTAATTTTCTCAAAAATGTCTCCAACGATTTTTATTAAAATATCATATATTTAAGATATTTTCATGACAAATAAAATGTATATCTAGAGTTTTCTGGGAATATCTCCAAAAGTATTCTTCATTGTAAACGACTTTTGTATAACTGATATACCATAAGAGATAGACAAAATTTTACTACAGAAAAAATGTAGATTGCGTTAAAATACACAATTTATGTCATATACATTTTTTTGTTGAGTGAACCATTTTCGAGATATTGCTTGTTATTCCCTTAAATTTTTCAATACTATTTTCTCAATTGGGAATTCGTTATTCATTCTTTTTTGTCTTGGATATGCAAAGAGTATTAATCTGTGGCAAAGGGAATGGTGCCGCACCTAGCAACCAGCTATTAAGAGATATGTATGTGCTTAAAGGCTACTGTATTCTATATTACCCTTGCAAATACAAAACAAGGGGAGCATAGTACGCCTTAAGCGATAGTCAAATATTTTTAGAACTGGTCGCTATGTGTAAAATGTAATTCTCTTTACATGTCAAAAGATAGTTTCTGGAATGTTTATCTCGATTAACATGAAATAGATGGAGAATAAGAGTTTGTAAAAATAGTTTGTACAAGAGTAGAGAAAGTCATGTGAGTTTAACACATCAGATTTTTAGAGTCTACAATGTGCATGGTTTTGTGGAGCCTTTCCTAACTATGTGGGGTTTGCTTGATGTTTTAATGGTCCAGTGTTGCTTCCATTAGACAGTTGGTCTGCTTAAAAATGAGAATGTCTGTAGGACACTGCAATTCTTCCACTGGGGGTGGCAAAGTTGCTTTTTTGGCTTCCTTATCTGCTTTCTGATATTCCACGGTGGGATGGAATCCACAAGAATATAACTTCTTGATCATTGTAGGATATCTTGTATTAATGTTACGTCAGTAGAGCGGTCTGAAGAATGCTTAGTGAATCAGTTAGAATTGTACTGTGTTTATGCTGTGCTGGGTTAATGTAAATCAAGGCTTGTTTGTCAGCACAGAGCTCTCAGAAGAAAACAAAGAACAAGTCTGGAAACTTGTACTTAAGTTTAACATCCGGAGTAATTATAGTACAACCATTACCCTGATCAGATTTGGAGCCACTGTGTATATAAATATGCGTTTACCATATGTGTTACGGATTTTCCTGGTAAATTTTTCTGTATATGAAAAAATCCGTATGTGATTTCTGGCGAGTTCTCATATTCTATTCATTCTGAGAATGGTTAAACTCCAGGGTGGAAAACCACGATGATCTCTGGTCTTTCCTAAGACCACCTTCCTGGATTGCCTTTATCGAGGATAGGTTTTCCACCGCAGTTGGTGTTTTTCCTTAACCCATGCTTTTACGGAGGTTTTTGCAGTTTGTGTACCACAGGTTCCGGGCCAACATAGGGTATCTCAGTTCACCTTTTAGCCAGCTGATCAGCCTTTTCATTTCCATAGATGCCCCGATGCTCTGGCACCCACCGCATTTCGAGCTTGTTGCGATATGTTAGTGCAATCAGGATATTCAGGCATTCCCATACCAGTGCTGATTTTACCTAATCTGAGAAAAGTGCCTTTAAACTGAAATTTTGTTTCGATTATCAAGAAGTAAATAGAAGAATACTGTTTTGCAAGAAGTGCGAGTACAGAAAGTCATGTGAATCAACATTTAGAGTTTTTCTCTTCGTATTTCTTACGTACAGCGTATTTCCTTACAATTAGAGAACAAATAATTCGATCCATTACACTTACATGACGCTCTATCGCTTACTAGTGATATACAAATTGTTCTTACTAAAGCTTATCTTTCTATCTACTACATTTTAATCGAGATAAAACTTTGCAGAAACAGCTACATTACACATTTCGTTACAGAGAACAGCGATAGTCAAATGTTTAAAAACTGGACGTTATATGCTGGCCTTAAAATTCCATACTGTTTCCATGACATCGCGAGAAACAACTGAATGTTGACAGAATTTTAAAAGAATGGTAGTATTGAACTATTCGAACTATTAATAACGGTTATCTCGGAAATGGCTGATGCTACAAAAACGTCATTGGAAATAAAAGATACGTTTGTGCGAATATACATTTTCTTATGTAGTACATTCCTGCTTATCTCTTAACGTTTATCAATTATACAAGATTGCAGAAAATACTCTCGGAAGGAAGAGTACTTTACAGGCTATTTCCAGAAAATTAAAAATTTAAATTTTATTTGCCATGTAAACACCTTTAATATCTGATATTTTAATCAAATCATTAGAGACAGTTTTGCTAAAATAAAAAATTTCGAAAAATGCTTCATGTAAAGGGTAGTCCGGGGTGCGGGCATTTTCTTGAATATATTCGTATCGCTTTTGAATTACGCTGTTCACAGACATATATACATTTTTATAAAAATTTCTTTTTTAGGATTCAGGGGTCGTCAAAACACGTATATCCGGTGAAATCTCGGAATATCTACATGATAGAGAATGTAAAACCAGGCCACTGATACAGATAAGTGCATATAACCTCTGATATTTAATTAAACACTCACATTTTCATCTTATTCGTGTTATTTCATGCGGTTTTCAACTTGCATTTCAATTAACTACACTAATATTTTATTTTACTGTACTGATGTTTTGTATCGGAATTCTTTTATATTGCATAACAAACAATCAAAACAGCTATTGATTCTGGGAGAGCAGAAATCAAGTTTTACACGTACATGATAAGCTTAGTGAAAGAAAACCGATGTTGCAAAAGTTCCCTGTAGTTTATGTTATGCGCCTTATAAAATTGTCAGATAATTGTTTATCTCTTTGTGGCATTGCTCTCAAATACCACGCACATTCATACATCCTAAGGCAAAATAAAAGCAGTATAGAAGCCCCTGAGGTGTTTATATCAAACCTTCAGTTTGTCTCTGTTAAATGTTATTCACAGACGTATTTATCAAAGTCTCGGTTTTAACGATACCTATCTCTCAAATTTAAAAAAAATCTGATGTGTTACACTCACATTACTTTCTCTACTCTTGTACAAACTAGTTTTACAAACGCTTATTCTGCATATGCTTCATGTTAATCGAGATGTCAATCTTATTGCTAATTTACTTATAGGTGCAAGGGGAATAGCTAGGTTTTAAGCGATAGTCAAATATTTGAGATGGTTGCTATGTGGCGTATTCCATCGTCTTTGCATTACCAGGACATAAAAAATGAATAACGAATTTGAGAAAAAGCATAAGTATTGGAAAATTTATGGGAATAACAAGCAATATCTCGAAAATGGTTCACTCAACAAAAAAAATGTATATGACATAAATTGTGTATTTTATCGCGATCTACATTTTTTGTGTAGTAAAATGTGGTCTATCTCTTATGGTTTACCAAAAGTCGTTCACAATGAAGAATAATTTTGGAGACATTCCAAGAAAATTCGAGATCTACATTTCATATGTCATGAAAATATCTTAAACATATGATATTTTAATCAAAATCGTTAGTCATTTTTGAGAAAATTAAAATTTTCGAATAATGTTCCATGTAAAGGGTAATCTGGGGTGGGGGAATTTTCTTGAAAACCTTCGTGTCGCATCTCTGGAAGATACTGAACCTAAATACCAATTTTGGTGTTTATCCGTCTGTTCGTTTCCGAGTTATGCTGTTCACAGACGCGCGCGCGCACACACACACGGACATGTTTCCAAAAATGCTTTTTTTTTGGATTCAGGGTGAGTCAAAACATATATTTCCGGTGAAATCTCGCTATCGAATTTTTGGGTGGACTACAATACTTTCCCTAGTTACTATACGTAGTAGAGAAAGTAACGAGACGTAGGTTAAAACCAAACTTGGTATTTAAGTTCAGCCATCTTCCACAGATGCGTTAAGAAAATTTTCAAGAAAATTCTTTTACCCCAAACTACCCTTTACATGGAACATTTTTCGTAAAGTTTTACTTTCTTATAAAATGGCTCTAAAGATTTCGATTAAAATATAACGTGTTTAAGATATTTTCATGACAAATGAAATGTATGTCCGAATTTTCTGAGAATGTCCTTCGAAGTCTTCTTCATTCTGAATAACTTTTGTATAACTGGTAAAGTGAAGACAAAATCTTACTACACAAAAAATATAAATCTCGTTAAAGCACGCAAAAAGGTTATGTCAAACAAATTGTTGTTTTAGAGTTAACCCATTTCCGCACTCCAAAATACTTTTCTCACTAGTTTTTTTTTCTCTCTTTCCCATGCAAAGAAAACGAAATTACCAAGCGGGATGGCTCAGGCGGTAACTGTCTGTGGCCCGCATTCGGGAGAACCCGGGTTCAAAGCCCGTAGGCCGACTAATCTGTCTGAGATTTTTTTGTGTTTTTCCGCAGTCGTCAAGGTAAATGCCGTATTGAATATTTAATACCATGACCCAAAGTTCCATCTTAAGTCTAAAACAATTTTAAAAAATGAAAAATAAGTGATAATAACGAATGCTATGCCATATATCTACAGACAATGTAAGCAGTTGGACTGGACGGCACCCTAATGCCTTCTGCACGGCATGGAGCAGGTGGTTACAGGGATGAGACCTAGAAAGCTGACTGTCTATCACATATCGTTCTAAGAGATATCCACCAACAGATCCGTCGTGATATGATCAAGGAGTTAAAGCTACGTAAAATAAAAAGAAAAAAATCTGATGTGTTACACTCACATGGCTTTCTCTACTCTTGTACAAACAATCTTTACAAACGCTTTTTCTCCATATGCTTCATGTTAATCCAGATATCGAGATGTCAATCTTATTGGTAATTTTCTTGTAGATGCAAGGGGAATATGGTAGGCTTTAAGCGATAGTCAAATGTTTTAACGCTGGTTGCTATGTGACGCATTCCATTCTCTTTGCATGTCCAGGAAATAAAAAAAAATGAATAACGAATTTGAGAAAAAGTATAAGTATTGGAAAATTTAAGGGAATAACAAGCAATATCTCGAAAACGCTTCACTCAAAAAAAAAATGTGTATGACATAAATTGTGTATTTTAACGCGATCTACATTTTTTGTGTAGTAAAATTTTGTCTATCTCTTATGGTTTACCAGTTATGCAAAAGTCGTTCATAATGAAGAATACTTTTGGAGACCTTCCCAGGAAATTCAAGTTATACATTTTATTTGTCATGAAAATGTCTTAAACATATGATATTTTAATCATAATCGTTAGAGCCATTTTTGAGAAAATTAAAATTTTCGAAAAATGTTCCATGTAAAGGGTAATCTGGGGTGGGGGGATTTTCCTGAAAACCTTCGTGTAGCATCTCTGGAAGATACTGAACCCAAATACCAAGTTTGGGGTTTATCTGACTGTTCGTTTCTGAGTTATGCTGTTCTCACACACACACACACACACGGACATATTTCCAAAATACTTTTTTATGGATTTAGGGTGTCTCAAACATATATTTCCGGGGAAATCTCGGTATCGAATTTTTGGGTGGAATACACTACTTCCGCTACTTACTATACGTAGTAGAGAAAGTAAAAATAGAATAATAGAATAGAAAGGAAATTTCAAAGACATTACGTAACAGTAACCCGCTCTTAAAAGATTCTGCGAGTGCAACGCGCCAGATTTTTTTATATCAGTTCTACAGAATTTGACTTTTTATTATTTCTTTACTTTTTTGAAAAGCTACACACACACGATGGAATTATTATTTGAGAAAATAATATTGCATAATTAAACTTCAATAATAACTATACAAATAAATTGTAGACACGAATCCTTAAGTATTTCTGTTTCTGTGAGGAAATTAATTAAAAAACGAAAATTCAGTTCACTATCTTCCAAGAATGCAACAAATTCCCCCATACCCGAAACTAGTCTTTGCATGGAAAGCTTTTCGAAATGTTTTTTTTTTCTTCTTCACAAAACATGGCTGTAAGGATTTTGATTAAAATACCACATATGAAAGATATTTGGATGAAAAATAAAATGTATATCTTGAGTTTTCTGTGAATAACCTGTGATGTCCTCTTCATTCGAAAGGAATTTGATTTATCTTGCGTAACTGGTACATGTTAGCGATAAACGAAAGTGTAATATACCAAAAAAGTATGTGTCTTTTAGGCCTGGTTTCACAGTATAAGCTTAGACTTCGAATCAGGCTTAAGCGGAGAGTTAAGCTACAGCTGAGTTTTACAGTGCGTAGTTCAAGCGCTAAGCCGAGATTATACGGGACTCGACTTAAACCGTACTGAACTGCGGTTTAAGTTAAGGAGTCGCCATGTTATCTGAGGACGAAAATTTTAGTGACGATGAAATATTTTAAACCATATCTACAACAGAAGACGGCCTAAAGTGTTTAGAATGCGTCCAAATCATTTCCACATATGGAATGACCGAGAATTCTACGAGAGGTTTCGGTTAAGTAAACAGTCTGCGATGATGGTACTAGAGATTATTGATGATGCAATTAAACATAAAACAGACTGGTAAGTAAAACTTAATATTAAATTTATTCTTACACCTTTATAATATACTTTATCGCTCATAAGGTATTATTACTTTATATTTCAGGAACAAAGCCCTCTCGTCAGAAGCGATGCTTCTTATGACGTTGAGGTTATATGCAAGTGGAAGCATGCAGGGTTGTGAAAATTGTTTCACATCCAATTAATTCCTTTATTTCCTCGTCGATTGACGTAATTAACGATGGCATAGCTGGACCTCCACCTGTACCCCGAATAGCACGTTTCTCATCGGCGTATTTCTTTTTTGTAACTTTCTTCAAATTGTCATATTTCTTCTTCAACACGGTAGCATCTCTGTATATTATTCCGCTCTTTGCATTGAATAACTCCGCAATTTTCCCACACGTTTGGTTCTTCCTGCTCCACAGTACCTTATCAGATTGCTTGCACTCTATTATGTGCTTATACTGCTTTACAATTTCTAACAGAATGTTAACTTCTTGAGAAGTGAAGTTAGCAGTACGTTTTGGCTCTGATTTTTCGGTCATTTGAATCTGAATAACCTATAAAACCTTACTTTCAGGAACAGCGCCGCCATAAACAAATGATGGGATTTCGCTCGATGCGCATGCGCAAGCGTTACCAACTTTAAAGTTCCGAGGAGTTGTTCAGCTCAGTAAAGCCAAACGTGGTTGCCCTACTGTGAAACTCGCAAAGCTTTAACCAAAGCTTAAGTTTTGTTTAAGCTGCGTCCGTAGCTTAGTAAAGGTTCGACTTAAGCCTGAACTGTGAAACCGGCCCTTAAACACTCAATTTATTTCAAATAGCTTTTTTCTGGCACCAGTCATTTAAGTACTGTCAACATCCAGTTGTTTCCCGCGATGTCATGGAAACAGTATGGAATTTTAAGGCAGCATATAGCGTCCAGTTGTTAAACCATTTGACTATCGCTGTTCTCTTTGTATCTACGAGGAGTGATCGGAAATTAAGGTTACAACGGCTGCAGTGAAACGTGTATATTTTATTTGACACAGCCAACTGATAACACATACATGAGGTTACTTTTTGACATAGTCTCCATATCGGTTTAGGTACTTGTCGCTTCGTGGAATGAGTTTGAACTTTCCCTCCTGGTAAAATTCCTGCCCTTGCGTGTTCAGTCACGTTGTCATGAAGTGTTTCACGTCCTCTTCTGAGGCGAATCATACTCCTTGTAGCTCCTTTAAGTAAAGATAAAGGTGAAAGTCGCTTGGAGCGAGGTTCGGGCTGTAGGGAAGGTGGTCGACGATGTCCCAGCGAAACTGCTTCTACAGCGTGATGGTCGCGCGTTTTCGTGAAGGAAGATTATGTCCTTGTGAGAAGTCCTGAGCGTTTCCTTCGGATTACTTCGCGCAATCGGGTCAAGGTCTCTTTCGAAAAACTTCACGAGTATGACACACGCGCTGTCCCAAAGCACAGTGGCCATCATGTTCCCGACAGATGCCCTCACCTTAAACTTCTTTGTCTTTAGAGAGGAGGGGTGTCTCTACTCGATTGACGACCATTTACTGCTGGGGGTGTAGTGGTGAATCCATGTTTTGTCACCGTGACAATGTGAAGAAAACTGTTACCTTCCGTAGAGAACCATTGCAAAAGTTGCAGACTTGTCCCCATGCGCTTCTCCTTGTGTTGGACACATTTTGTGGAACCTATGGGCACAAACTTTCCAGTGAACAATGTGTAGAACGCTTCCGAATGACAATCCCAATTTTACTGTCATATGCCGTAACGTGATCCTCCTGCTGTCTCAAATCAGCTCCTCCACGTGAGCTGTATGATGCCGTGCTGGGTCGCCATCACGATCCTCGTCGGTGACGTTCTCTCTACCGGCCGCAAACTTTCCACACCATTCTGCGATATGCTCGTGAGACTTAAACCTCTACCACCTGCCGGGGAATTTCAGCCGCGGTTACATGCTTGGTCCACAGAAATCGAATAACGTAACGGATTTCTGATCACCGCTCGTGCAACGAAATGTGTAATGCAAATATTTCTGTTTATTTGAATAAAATGAAGTATACAAGAAAACAAACTTTCATAAGCATAATTTGTATACCCAATAATAAGTGATATAAACAGAGAACGTTATGTGTATGTAACAGGTTTAATTAATTCACAAAGATTGTAATTATTCCATTATGCAACTGCTTAAATCGTAGTTATCACTATTTTAGTTATTCAAAAATGGAGTAAGTTCTGTAAAGTTATGTCAAAATTCTGTTCGCAAAAATTCCAAAGTATAATTAATATTATTTACCGTATTTTGAGAAATGAGAAATATAGCTGCAATAACGCGAGTGGAGGTCAAAATATGATTTTCATACCTAACTCATAAACTAAACACGTTTATTGTGTCATAAGGACAATTAATGTCTGAGGCTGTTGCAGCTACATAGCTGGACAGTATGGCTTTAAAACCACAAATGACTTAATTATAATTAACAGTATTCACATTATAGCGTTTACGGTAGGCTGCGCTGGACAAGTGAAATGATGTCGGCTACAAACATCATTACAGGTGATGCGGAAGGATGACGTAGGCGTCACTATAGGTGTATAGAGTTAATCCGCCTAATGGCCTAAACTATGATGCCTAAACGGGAAGCACCATAACTCACGTTACCAAAAAAGCAAAGAGGTACGATGCCGCATGTCAGGGCGGTCAACGTTCTAACTTGAGACACTAGATATGTAACCACAGAAATCACTCTTACACAACCTATTTACGAAGAGCATTCAATAAGTAAGATTCCCTATTTTACAGAAAACAAATACACACAATTAATCATGTTGAATTAATTTTATTTATATTGTACAATTCTTGTGTTATTTTTCCACATAGTCAACATGTTTTTCCAAGCAGTTTTGAGGACGTGACACACCAGCTGTTCACTTCTGATTGATCTTCGTCACGGTGTTAAAGTACTTACCTTTGAGTCAGGGGGACATGTGAAAAATCACTTGGGAAAAGATCTAGTGAATACGGAGGATGCGAGAAAACTTCCCAGTTGAATCTTCTGAGCTCCGCCTGGGTCAAGATTCAACTTGGAAGTTTTCTCGTATCCTCCGTATTCACGGAGCTTGCCCCAAGTGATTTTCACATGTTCCTCTGACTCAAAGGTGAGCACTTTTAACACCGATGATGAAGTTAAATCAGTGAACAGCTGGTTGCGAGCACAGGACCCGACCTGGTACAACAGTGGCTTGGAAAAACTTGTGTCACGTCCCCAAAAATGTTTGGAAAAACATGTTGACTATGTAGAAAAGTAACAGAAGGATTGTACAATATAAATAAAATTAATTCAACATGATCAACTGTGTGTAATGTTTATTTATAAAATAGGGAAACTTACTTATTGAACGACCCTCGTAACAAAAACGCACTATTTCGGTCCTCAGCCAATTTTATGAGTAATAATGGGACAGTAACACTATTTCTCGACACTCTTTACTCAGTTTATATACAACGTAAAAGCGATCCCTTGTTCACTGAATTATGTTATTAGTAGTTTTCTGTGTATAAACACACGTAACCACTTTTTACTTTTTCTACTACGTATCGTAAGTAGTGGAAGTATTACATTCCACCCAAAAATTCCATACCTAGATTTCACGTATTTTGAGGTGCCCTGAACCCAAATAAAGCATTTTTGGAAATATGTCCATGTGTGTGTGTCTATGAACAGCATAACTCAAAATCGTAAACTTGGTATTTGAGTTTAATATCTTTCAAGGATGCGACAAAAAGATTTTCAAGAAAATCTCCCCATCTCAGACTACCCTTTACATGGAAGATTTTTTAAAAAATTTTGACTTTCTCAAAAATGGGTCTAACGATTTTGATTAAAATATCATATGTTTGAGATATTTTCATGGCAAATGAAATGTATATCTCGAAATTTCTAGGAATGTCCCCAAAAGTCCCCTTCATTGTGACCGACTTTCGCATAACTGGTAAACCGTAAGAGATAGACAAAATTTTACTACACAAAAAATGTAGATCGCGTTAAAATACACAATTTATATCACGTAAACGTTTTTGTCCGGTGAACCATTTTCGAGATATTTCTTGTTATTTGTTTGAATTTTCCAATACTTAAACTTTTCGTCAAATGGGAATTCGTTATTCGTTTTTTTATGTCCTGGACATGCAAAGAGATTGGAAAATTTGATTTCTGCAAATGTTTATTTCGATCAACATGAAGTAGATGGAGAATAAGCCTTTCTAAAAATAGTTTGTACAAGAGTAGAGAAAGTCATGTGATTGTAAGACATCAGATTTTTTTGTATGCTAATTACGATATTGTTCGTGTTTGGCATTCTTGAATTAGCAGCAACTTTATCCTGGTAATGTCAGAGTTTATAATATATCCCTATTGTTATCAATAATAAAAATAATAATGTCATCTATGCTTTCCTTTTTACGTAGGCACATTTTGTGGTGAAAACTTTATTTTGAAGGATTTTATACACATACAATGGAAATTAGCCGTACGGTATACGCTCGTGACCCGAGTTTATAAACACAAACTAACAGATGGAAGAAAAGAACAAATATATTCTGTGCTTGTCTTAAGTTCTGATTTATTTCTGCTGTGTTAATACATTTTGCTCATCGGAGTGGATAAATGTAATAGCTGAGAGACGGGCTATTGTAGAAACGTGATTTAGTGCGTCAGATAAAGCACTAACCTATGACTTAACGCTGCGTTTTGCATGTTTTCATTTAGGCTCATCAATCTATGGAATGTTGCACGCAACGTAGTCAAGGTCTATCAAGAACTATAGTCCAGAAACCCTTTGGGGACACGTGCGAGACAATAGCGTGAGATCTCTACTCCTTTCGTTCCTTATCTAGCATAAAGTTAAGAGTATTAACTTTCAATACTACTACAAAACTTAAAAATCGGATGTGTTACACTCACATGACTTTCTCTACTCTTGTACAAACTATTTTTACAAACGATTATTCTCCATATGCTTCATGTTAATCGAGATATCAAACTTAATGGTAATTTTCTTGTAGATGCAAGGGGAATATGATAGGTTTTAAGCGATAGTCAAATATTTTAACGCTGGTTGCTATGTGGCGCATTTCATTCTCTTTGCATGTCCAGGACCTAAAAAAATGAATAACGAATTTGAGAAAAAGTATAAGTATTGAAAAATTTAAGTGAATAACAAGCAATATCTCGAAAATGGTTCACTCAACAAAAAAAATGTATGAGACATAAATTGTGTATTTTAACGCGATCTACATCTTTAGTGTAGTAAAATTTTGTCTATCTCTTATGGTTTACCAGTTATGAAAAAGTCGTTCATAATGAAGAATGCTTTTGGAGACATTCCGAGAAAATTCGAGATATACATTTTATTTGTCATGAAAATATCTTAAACATATGATATTTTAATCAAAATCGTTAGAGCCATTTTTGAGAAAATTAAAATTTTCGAAAAATGTTCCATGTAAAGGATAATCTGGGGTGATGGGATTTTCTTGAAAACCTTCGTGTCGCATCTCTGGAAGATACTGAACCTAAATACCAACTTTGGTGTTTATTAGACTGTTCGTTTCTGAGTTATGCTGTTCACAGACACACACACACGGACATGTTTCCAAAAATGTTTTTTACTTTCTCTACTACGTATAGTAAGTAGGGGAAGTATTGCATTCCACCCAAAAATTCGATACCGAGATTTCATCGGAAATACATGTTTTGAGACCTCCTGAATCCAAAAAGAGCATTTTTGGAAACATGTCCGTGTGTGTGTTTGTGTGTGTGTGTGTGTGTGTGTGTGTGTGTGTGTGTGTGTGTGTGTGTGTGTGTGTGTCTGTGTGACTGTGAACAGCATAACTCAAAAACGAACAGTCGGATAAACACCAAACTTGGTATTTAGGTTCAGTATCTTCCAGAGATGCGACACGAAGGTTTCCAAGAAAATCCCCCCACCCCAGACTACCCTTTACATGGAACATTTTTCGAAAATTTTGATTTTCTCAAAAATGGCTCTAACGATTTTGATTAAAATATCATATGTTTAAGGTATTTTGATGACAAATGAAATGTATATCTCGAATTTTCTGGGAATGTCTCCAAAAGTGTTCTTCATTCTGAACGACTTTTGCATAACTGGTAAAGCATAAGAGATAGAAAAAAGTTTTCTGCACAAGAAATGTAGATCGCGTTACAATACACAATTTATGTCATATACATTTTTTTTGTTGAGTGAACCGTTTTCGAGATATTGCTTGTTATTCCCTTAAATTTTCCAATACATACTTTTTCTCAAATTCGTTGCTCATTTTTACTTTCTGTACTACGTATAGTAAGTAGGGGAAGTATTGTATTCCACTAAAAAATTCGATACCGAGATTTCACCGGAAATACATGTTTTGAGACCCCCTGAATCAAAAAAAGCATTTTTGGAAACATGTCCGTGTGTGTGTCTGTGTGTCCGTGTGTCTGTGTGTGTGTCTGTCTGTGTGTGTGTGTCTGTCTGTGAACAGCATAACTCAGAAACGAACAGTCGGATAAACACCAAACTTGGTATTTAGGTTCAGTATTTTCCAAGGATGCAACACGAAGGTTTTCAAGAAAATCCCCCACCCCAGACTACCCTTTACATGGAACATTTTTCGAAAATGTTAAATTTCTCAAAAATAGCTCTAACGATTTTGATTAAAATATCATATGTTTAAGATATTTTCATGACAAATGAAATGTATATCTCGAATTTTCTGGGAATGTCTCCAAAAGTGTTATTCATTGTGAACGACTTTTGCATAACTGGTAAACCATAAGAGATAGACAAAATGTTACTACACAAAAAATGTAGGTCGCGTTAAAATACACAATTTATGTCATATACATTTTTACTTTCTCTACTACGTATAGTAAGTAGGGGAAGTATTGCATTCCACCCAAAAATTCGATACCGAGATTTCACCGGAAATACATGTTTTGAGACCCACTGAATCCAAAAAAAGCATTTTTGGAAACATGTCCGTGTGTGTGTTTGTGTGTGTGTCTGTGTGTGTGTGTCTGTGAACAGCATAACTCAAAAACGAACAGTCGGATAAACACCAAACTTGGTATTTAGGTTCAGTATCTTCCATAGATGCGACACGAAGGTTTTCAAGAAAATCCCCCCACACCAGACTACCCTTTACATGGAACATTTTTCGAAAATTTTAATTTTCTCAAAAATGGCTCTAACGATTTTGATGAAAATATCATATGTTTAAGATAATGTCATGAGAAATGAAATGTATATCTCGAAAATATCTGGGAATGTCTCCAAAAGTATTCTTCTTTGAGAACGACTTTTGCATAACTGGTAAACCGTAAGAGATAGACAGAATTTTACTACACAAAAAATGTAGATTGCGTTAAAATACACAACTTATGTCATACACATTTCTTTTGTTGAGTGAACCGTTTTCGAGATATTGCTTGTTATTTCCTTAAATATTTCAATACTTATACTTTTTCTTAAATTCGTTATTCATTTTTTGTATGTCCTGGACATGCAAAGAGAATGAAATGCGCCACATAGCAACCAGCGTTAAAATATTTGACTATCGCTTATAACCTACCATATTCCCCTTGCATCTACAAGAAAATTACCAATAAGATTGACATCTCGATATCTCGATTAACATGAAGCATATGGAGTATAGGCGTTTGTAAAAATAGATTGTACAAGAGTAGAGAAAGTCATGTGAGTGTAACACATCAGATTTTTTTAGTTGAGTGAACCATTTTCGAGATATTGCTTGTTATTTCCTTAAATTTTCCAATACTTATACTTTTTCTCAAATTCGTTATTCAATTTTTTATGTCTTGGATGTGCAAACAGAATAGAATGCGCCACATAGCAACCAGCGCTTAAAAGATTTGACAATCGCTTATAACCTACCATGTTCCCCTTGCATCTACAAGAAAATTAGCAATAAGATTGACATCTCGATATCTCGATTAACATGAAGCATATGGAGAATAAACGTTTGTAAAAATAGTTTGTACAAGAGTAGAGAAAGTCATGTGAGTGTAGCACATCAGATTTTACTTTTTCTCAAATTCCTTATTCATTTTTTTTATGTACTGGACATGCAAAGAGAATGGAATGCGCCACATAGCAACCAGCGTTAAAATATTTGACTATCGCTTAAAAGCTACCATATTTCCCTTGCATCTACAAGAAAATTAGCAATAAGATTGACATCTCGATATCTCCATTAACATGAAGCATATGGAGTATAGGCGTTTGTAAAATTAGATTGTACAAGAGTAGAGAAAGTCATGTGAGTGTAACACTTCAGATTTTTTACTTTCTCTACTACGTATAGTAAGTAGGGGAAGTATTGTATTCCACCCAAAATTTCGATACCGAGATTTCACCGGAAATACATGTTTTGAGACTCACTGAATCCAAAAAAAGCATTTTTGGAAACATGTCCGTGTGTGTGTCTGTCTGTGTGTCTGTGTGTCTGTGTGTGTGTCTGTATGTCTGTGTGTCTGTGAACAGCATAACTCCAAAACGAAGAGCCGGATAAACACCAAACTTGGTATTTAGGTTCAGTATCTTTCAGAGATGCGACACGAAGGTTTTCAAGAAAATCCCCCCACCCCAGACTACCCTTTACATGGAACATTTGTCGAAAATTTTAATTTTCTCAAAAACGGCTCTAACGATTTTGATTAAAATATCATATGTTTAAGATATTTTCATGGAAAATGAAATGTATATCTCGAAATTTCTAGGAATATCCCCAAAAGTCCCCTTCATTGTGACCGACTTTCGCATAACTGGTAAACCGTAAGAGATAGACAAAATTTTACTACACAAAAAATGTAGATCGCGTTAAAATACACAATTTATATCACGTAAACGTTTTTGCCCGGTGAACCATTTTCGAGATATTTCTTGTTATTTGTTTGAATTTTCCAATACTTAAACTTTGCGTCAAATGGGAATTCGTTATTCGTTTTTTTATGTCCTGGACATGCAAAGAGATTGGAAAATTTGATTTCTGCAAATGATTATTTCGATCAACATGAAGTAGATGGAGAATAAGCGTTTCTAAAAATAGTTTGTACAAGAGTAGAGAAAGTCATGTGATTGTAAGACATCAGATTTTTTTGTATGCTAATTACGAAATTGTTCGTGTTTGGCATTCTTGAATTAGCAGCAACTTTATCCTGGTAATGTCAAAGTTTATAATATATCCCTATTGTTATCAATAATAAAAATAATAATGTCATCTATGCTTTCCTTTTTACGTAGGCACATTTTGTGGTGAAAACTTTATTTTGAAGGATTTTATACACATACAATGGAAATTAGCCGTACGGTATACGCTCGTGACCCGAGTTTATAAACACAAACTAACAGATGGAAGAAAAGAACAAATATATTCTGTGCTTGTCTTAAGTTCTGATTTATTTCTGCTGTGTTAATACATTTTGCTCATCGGAGTGGATAAATGTAATAGCTGAGAGACGGGCTATTGTAGAAACGTGATTTAGTGCGTCAGATAAAGCACTAAGCTATGACTTAACGCTGCGTTTTGCATGTTTTCATTTAGGCTCATCAATATATGGAATGTTGCACGCAACGTAGTCAAGGTCTATCAAGAACTATAGTCCAGAAACCCTTTGGGGACACGTGCGAGACAATAGCGTGAGATCTCTACTCCTTTCGTTCCTTATCTAGCATAAAGTTAAGAGTATTAACTTTCAATACTACTACAAAACTTAAAAATCGGATGTGTTACACTCACATGACTTTCTCTACTCTTGTACAAACTATTTTTACAATCGATTATTCTCCATATGCTTCATGTTAATCGAGATATCAACCTTAATGCTAATTTTCGTGTAGATGCAAGGGGAATATGATAGGTTTTAAGCGATAGTCAATATTTTAACGCTGGTTGCTATGTGGCGCATTTCATTCTCTTTGCATGTCCAGGACCTAAAAAAATGAATAACGAATTTGAGAAAAAGTATAAGTATTGAAAAATTTAAGTGAATAACAAGCAATATCTCGAAAATGGTTCACTCAACAAAAAAAATGTATGAGACATAAATTGTGTATTTTAACGCGATCTACATCTTTAGTGTAGTAAAATTTTGTCTATCTCTTATGGTTTACCAGTTATGAAAAAGTCGTTCATAATGAAGAATACTTTTGGAGACATTCCGAGAAAATTCGAGATATACATTTTATTTGTCATGAAAATATCTTAAACATATGATATTTTTAACAAAATCGTTAGAGCCATTTTTGAGAAAATTAAAATTTTCGAAAAATGTTCCATGTAAAGGGTAATCTGGGGTGATGGGATTTTCTTGAAAACCTTCGTGTCGCATCTCTGGAAGAAACTGAACCTAAATACCACTTTGGTGTTTATCAGACTGTTCGTTTCTGAGTTATGCTGTTCACAGACACACACACACGGACATGTTTCCAAAAATGTTTTTTACTTTCTCTACTACGTATAGTAAGTAGGGGAAGTATTGCATTCCACCCAAAAATTCGATACCGAGATTTCATCGGAAATACATGTTTTGAGACCTCCTGAATCCAAAAAGAGCATTTTTGGAAACATGTCCGTGTGTGTGTTTGTGTGTGTGTGTGTGTGTGTCTGTGTGACTGTGAACAGCATAACTCAAAAACGAACAGTCGGATAAACACCAAACTTGGTATTTAGGTTCAGTATCTTCCAGAGATGCGACACGAAGGTTTCCAAGAAAATCCCCCCACCCCAGACTACCCTTTACATGGAACATTTTTCGAAAATTTTGATTTTCTCAAAAATGGCTCTAACGATTTTGATTAAAATATCATATGTTTAAGGTATTTTGATGACAAATGAAATGTATATCTCGAATTTTCTGGGAATGTCTCCAAAAGTGTTCTTCATTCTGAACGACTTTTGCATAACTGGTAAAGCATAAGAGATAGACAAAAGTTTACTGCACAAGAAATGTAGATCGCGTTACAATACACAATTTATGTCATATACATTTTTTTTGTTGAGTGAACCGTTTTCGAGATATTGCTTGTTATTCCCTTAAATTTTCCAATACATACTTTTTCTCAAATTCGTTGCTCATTTTTACTTTCTGTACTACGTATAGTAAGTAGGGGAAGTATTGTATTCCACTAAAAAATTCGATACCGAGATTTCACCGGAAATACATGTTTTGAGACCCCCTGAATCAAAAAAAGCATTTTTGGAAACATGTCCGTGTGTGTGTCTGTGTGTCCGTGTGTCTGTGTGTGTGTCTGTCTGTGTGTGTGTGTCTGTCTGTGAACAGCATAACTCAGAAACGAACAGTCGGATAAACACCAAACTTGGTATTTAGGTTCAGTATTTTCCAAGGATGCAACACGAAGGATTTCAAGAAAATCCCCCCACCCCAGACTACCCTTTACATGGAACATTTTTCGAAAATGTTAAATTTCTCAAAAATAGCTGTAACGATTTTGATTAAAATATCATATGTTTAAGATATTTTCATGACAAATGAAATGTATATCTCGAATTTTCTGGGAATGTCTCCAAAAGTGTTATTCATTGTGAACGACTTTTGCATAACTGGTAAACCATAAGAGATAGACAAAATGTTACTACACAAAAAATGTAGGTCGCGTTAAAATACACAATTTATGTCATATAAATTTTTACTTTCTCTACTACGTATAGTATGTAGGGGAAGTATTGCATTCCACCCAAAAATTCGATACCGAGATTTCACCGGAAATACATGTTTTGAGACCCACTGAATCCGAAAAAAGCATTTTTGGAAACATGTCCGTGTGTGTGTTTGTGTGTGTGTCTGTGTGTGTGTGTGTGTCTGTGAACAGCATAACTCAAAAACGAACAGTCGGATAAACACCAAACTTGGTATTTAGGTTCAGTATCTTCCATAGATGCGACACGAAGGTTTTCAAGAAAATCCCCCCACACCAGACTACCCTTTACATGGAACATTTTTCGAAAATTTTAATTTTCTCAAAAATGGCTCTAACGATTTTGATGAAAATATCATATGTTTAAGATAATGTCATGAGAAATGAAATGTATATCTCGAATTTTCTGGGAATGTCTCCAAAAGTATTCTTCATTGAGAACGACTTTTGCATAACTGGTAAACCGTAAGAGATAGACAGAATTTTACTACACAAAAAATGTAGATTGCGTTAAAATACACAACTTATGTCATACACATTTCTTTTGTTGAGTGAACCGTTTTCGAGATATTGCTTGTTATTTCCTTAAATATTTCAATACTTACACTTTTTCTTAAATTCGTTATTCATTTTTTGTATGTCCTGGACATGCAAAGAGAATGAAATGCGCCACATAGCAACCAGCGTTAAAATATTTGACTATCGCTTATAACCTACCATATTCCCCTTGCATCTACAAGAAAATTACCAATAAGATTGACATCTCGATATCTCGATTAACATGAAGCATATGGAGTATAGGCGTTTGTAAAAATAGATTGTACAAGAGTAGAGAAAGTCATGTGAGTGTAACACATCAGATTTTTTTAGTTGAGTGAACCATTTTCGAGATATTGCTTGTTATTTCCTTAAATTTTCCAATACTTATACTTTTTCTCAAATTCGTTATTCAATTTTTTATGTCTTGGATGTGCAAACAGAATAGAATGCGCCACATAACAACCAGCGCTTAAAAGATTTGACAATCGCTTATAACCTACCATGTTCCCCTTGCATCTACAAGAAAATTAGCAATAAGATTGACATCTCGATATCTCGATTAACATGAAGCATATGGAGAATAAACGTTTGTAAAAATAGTTTGTACAAGAGTAGAGAAAGTCATGTGAGTGTAGCACATCAGATTTTACTTTTTCTCAAATTCCTTATTCATTTTTTTTATGTCCTGGACATGCAAAGAGAATGGAATGCGCCACATAGCAACCAGCGTTAAAATATTTGACTATCGCTTAAAAGCTACCATATTTCCCTTGCATCTACAAGAAAATTAGCAATAAGATTGACATCTCGATATCTCCATTAACATGAAGCATATGGAGTATAGGCGTTTGTAAAATTAGATTGTACAAGAGTAGAGAAAGTCATGTGAGTGTAACACTTCAGATTTTTTACTTTCTCTACTACGTATAGTAAGTAGGGGAAGTATTGTATTCCACCCAAAATTTCGATACCGAGATTTCACCGGAAATACATGTTTTGAGACTCACTGAATCCAAAAAAAGCATTTTTGGAAACATGTCCTTGTGTGTGTCTGTCTGTGTGTCTGTGTGTCTGTGTGTGTGTCTGTGTGTCTGTGTGTCTGTGAACAGCATAACTCCAAAACGAAGAGCCGGATAAACACCAAACTTGGTATTTAGGTTCAGTATCTTTCAGAGATGCGACACGAAGGTTTTCAAGAAAATCCCCCCACCCCAGACTACCCTTTACATGGAACATTTGTCGAAAATTTTAATTTTCTCAAAAACGGCTCTAACGATTTTGATTAAAATATCATATGTTTAAGATATTTTCATGGAAAATGAAATGTATATCTCGAAATTTCTAGGAATGTCCCCAAAAGTCCCCTTCATTGTGACCGACTTTCGCATAACTGGTAAACCGTAAGAGATAGACAAAATTTTACTACACAAAAAATGTAGATCGCGTTAAAATACACAATTTATATCATGTAAACGTTTTTGTCCGGTGAACCATTTTCGAGATATTTCTTGTTATTTGTTTGAATTTTCCAATACTTAAACTTTGCGTCAAATGGGAATTCGTTATTCGTTTCTTTATGTCCTGGACATGCAAAGAGATTGGAAAATTTGATTTCTGCAAATGATTATTTCGATCAACATGAAGTAGATGCAGAATAAGCGTTTCTAAAAATAGTTTGTACAAGAGTAGAGAAAGTCATGTGATTGTAAGACATCAGATTTTTTTGTATGCTAATTACGAAATTGTTCGTGTTTGGCATTCT
Organism: Deroplatys truncata; assembly: GCA_030765065.1. Taxonomy (NCBI): domain Eukaryota; kingdom Metazoa; phylum Arthropoda; class Insecta; order Mantodea; family Mantidae; genus Deroplatys; species Deroplatys truncata. The sequence goes on from CM060987.1 coordinate 12,409,894, forward strand.
TGAATTAGCAGCAACTTTATCCTGGTATTGTCAGAGTTTATAATATATCCCTATTGTTATCAATAATAAAAATAATAATGTCATCTATGCTTTCCTTTTTACGTAGGCACATTTTGTGGTGAAAACTTTATTTTGAAGGATTTTATACACATACAATGGAAATTAGCCGTACGGTATACGCTCGTGACCCGAGTTTATAAACACAAACTAACAGATGGAAGAAAAGAACAAATATATTCTGTGCTTGTCTTAAGTTCTGATTTATTTCTGCTGTGTTAATACATTTTGCTCATCGGAGTGGATAAATGTAATAGCTGAGAGACGGGCTATTGTAGAAACGTGATTTAGTGCGTCAGATAAAGCACTAAGCTATGACTTAACGCTGCGTTTTGCATGTTTTCATTTAGGCTCATCAATATATGGAATGTTGCACGCAACGTAGTCAAGGTCTATCAAGAACTATAGTCCAGAAACCCTTTGGGGACACGTGCGAGACAATAGCGTGAGATCTCTACTCCTTTCGTTCCTTATCTAGCATAAAGTTAAGAGTATTAACTTTCAATACTACTACAAAACTTAAAAATCGGATGTGTTACACTCACATGACTTTCTCTACTCTTGTACAAACTATTTTTACAATCGATTATTCTCCATATGCTTCATGTTAATCGAGATATCAACCTTAATGCTAATTTTCGTGTAGATGCAAGGGGAATATGATAGGTTTTAAGCGATAGTCAATATTTTAACGCTGGTTGCTATGTGGCGCATTTCATTCTCTTTGCATGTCCAGGACCTAAAAAAATGAATAACGAATTTGAGAAAAAGTATAAGTATTGAAAAATTTAAGTGAATAACAAGCAATATCTCGAAAATGGTTCACTCAATAAAAAAAATGTATGAGACATAAATTGTGTATTTTAACGCGATCTACATCTTTAGTGTAGTAAAATTTTGTCTATCTCTTATGGTTTACCAGTTATGAAAAAGTCGTTCATAATGAAGAATACTTTTGGAGACATTCCGAGAAAATTCGAGATATACATTTTATTTGTCATGAAAATATCTTAAACATATGATATTTTTATCAAAATCGTTAGAGCCATTTTTGAGAAAATTAAAATTTTCGAAAAATGTTCCATGTAAAGGGTAATCTGGGGTGATGGGATTTTCTTGAAAACCTTCGTGTCGCATCTCTGGAAGAAACTGAACCTAAATACCACTTTGGTGTTTATCAGACTGTTCGTTTCTGAGTTATGCTGTTCACAGACACACACACACGGACATGTTTCCAAAAATGTTTTTTACTTTCTCTACTACGTATAGTAAGTAGGGGAAGTATTGCATTCCACCCAAAAATTCGATACCGAGATTTCATCGGAAATACATGTTTTGAGACCTCCTGAATCCAAAAAGAGCATTTTTAGAAACATGTCCGTGTGTGTGTTTGTGTGTGTGTGTCTGTGTGTGTGTGTGTGTGTGTGTGTGTGTGTGTGTGTCTGTGTGACTGTGAACAGCATAACTCAAAAACGAACAGTCGGATAAACACCAAACTTGGTATTTAGGTTCAGTATCTTCCAGAGATGCGACACGAAGGTTTCCAAGAAAATCCCCCCACCCCAGACTACCCTTTACATGGAACATTTTTCGAAAATTTTGATTTTCTCAAAAATGGCTCTAACGATTTTGATTAAAATATCATATGTTTAAGGTATTTTGATGACAAATGAAATGTATATCTCGAATTTTCTGGGAATGTCTCCAAAAGTGTTCTTCATTCTGAACGACTTTTGCATAACTGGTAAAGCATAAGAGATAGACAAAAGTTTACTGCACAAGAAATGTAGATCGCGTTACAATACACAATTTATGTCATATACATTTTTTTTGTTGAGTGAACCGTTTTCGAGATATTGCTTGTTATTCCCTTAAATTTTCCAATACATACTTTTTCTCAAATTCGTTGCTCATTTTTACTTTCTGTACTACGTATAGTAAGTAGGGGAAGTATTGTATTCCACTAAAAAATTCGATACCGAGATTTCACCGGAAATACATGTTTTGAGACCCCCTGAAAAAAAAAAGCATTTTTGGAAACATGTCCGTGTGTGTGTCTGTGTGTCCGTGTGTCTGTGTGTGTGTCTGTCTGCGTGTGTGTGTCTGTCTGTGAACAGCATAACTCAGAAACGAACAGTCGGATAAACACCAAACTTGGTATTTAGGTTCAGTATTTTCCAAGGATGCAACACGAAGGTTTTCAAGAAAATCCCCCCACCCCAGACTACCCTTTACATGGAACATTTTTCGAAAATGTTAAATTTCTCAAAAATAGCTCTAACGATTTTGATTAAAATATCATATGTTTAAGATATTTTCATGACAAATGAAATGTATATCTCGAATTTTCTGGGAATGTCTCCAAAAGTGTTATTCATTGTGAACGACTTTTGCATAACTGGTAAACCATAAGAGATAGACAATATGTTACTACACAAAAAATGTAGGTCGCGTTAAAATACACAATTTATGTCATATACATTTTTACTTTCTCTACTACGTATAGTAAGTAGGGGAAGTATTGCATTCCACCCAAAAATTCGATACCGAGATTTCACCGGAAATACATGTTTTGAGACCCACTGAATCCAAAAAAAGCATTTTTGGAAACATGTCCGTGTGTGTGTTTGTGTGTGTGTCTGTGTGTGTGTGTGTCTGTGAACAGCATAACTCAAAAACGAACAGTCGGATAAACACCAAACTTGGTATTTAGGTTCAGTATCTTCCATAGATGCGACACGAAGGTTTTCAAGAAAATCCCCCCACACCAGACTACCCTTTACATGGAACATTTTTCGAAAATTTTAATTTTCTCAAAAATGGCTCTAACGATTTTGATGAAAATATCATATGTTTAAGATAATGTCATGAGAAATGAAATGTATATCTCGAATTTTCTGGGAATGTCTCCAAAAGTATTCTTCATTGAGAACGACTTTTGCATAACTGGTAAACCGTAAGAGATAGACAGAATTTTACTACACAAAAAATGTAGATTGCGTTAAAATACACAACTTATGTCATACACATTTCTTTTGTTGAGTGAACCGTTTTCGAGATATTGCTTGTTATTTCCTTAAATATTTCAATACTTATAACAAAATGGCGACAGATTTAAGAATAGCGACTGAACGGAGAGTTTCGATATACATGTGGAAGGTAATTAAGAAAATTAAAGTGCGAAGACGGGATAACGTAAGCATCAAACCAGGAACATGGTTAGCGTATTTTAATAGTGTGTACGCTGAAGTTGGTGGGGATGAGTGGGAGGGACCCCGGATGTCTTTCGCTGAACTATGCTTAAATTCTACAGTACCAATTCTAGATGGGGAAATAACTGACGGGGAAATTGTTCGGGCAATAAAAAGCCTAAAGAATCACAAAGCACCGGGAATAGAAGGAATTCCGAGTGAATTTGTTAAATGCTCCATAGAAGTCCCTAAAATATTATACCTTCTGCGGGTGGCATTTAACAAATTATTTAACGGAGAGAAGTATCCTGAAGCTTGGACAACAGCAATTATTCAGCCAATATTTAAGGGTAAGGGCAGCAGTCAGCAACCAGAAAATTATAGAGGAATTGCGTTGTTATCTATACTGGGTAAGGTATATTGCAAAATTATCTATGGCCGGTTAAGGGGTTGGGTAAAAGAGTTCGATATGATTTCTAAATTTCAGGCGGGTTTCAGGGAAGGGTTCTCTACTGCAGATAATATTTTCATATTAAAAACATTAATTGATTCAAATTTGAATAGAAAGAGGGGGAAACTTTATTGTGCTTTTGTTGATTTTAAAATGGCTTTTGATAGTGTGCAGAGGAATGCCCTTTGGGCGAAACTTCACCACAAAGGACTCTCTGGTAAAATGATGAAAGCTCTAATGCAAATTTACAACAGTGTGAATTTCAGCATCAAAATAGACCAAAACACAATAACTGAATCTAAATCGGCCAGTAGAGGAGTTCGTCAAGGATGTATTTTATCGCCCCTATTGTTCAATTTATTCATAGACGATATAACAGACGTGTTAATAGCAGAGGAAATGAATGGCCCAAAAGTAGACGATGTCTGCATTCCTGTACTTTTATACGCGGATGACATGACAATTTTGTCAGTGACGACAGAAGGCTTACAGAAAGGTATTAATAGGTTGGAACAATATTGTAAACAATGGGGTCTGGTGGTAAACATTAACAAAACAAAAACAATGGCTTTCAAAAATGGCTATGTGTATGGCAGGGATGAGAAATGGTATTACAAGGGGCTAGAACTACAAAACGTTAAACATTTCTCCTATTTAGGAGTAATGTTTAATATGAGAGGAAAATGGAACAAACATCTATCTGTAACTAACTACAAAGCACGAGGGCAGTTAAATGAATTATTACGTACCCTCTCGCGGATACCGGATGTACCTGTAGATACATTAGAAAAGATGTATAACTCCATGATAAGGCCTGTTCTGTTATACGGCAGTGAAATCTGGGGATGGGAAAGAGCAGAGCATGTAAATAAAACACAGGTAGCATTTTGGAAAAGAGTTCTTGGAGTTTCACAAGGCACATCAAATTCGGGGGTATTGAGGGAGGTAGGATGCTATGAAGACACAATACACTGCAAAATAAGAGCAGTGAAGTACTGGCTAAGGCTGATGCATGGGGATAACTCCACACTACGATCCAAATGTTATAAATACCAGCGAGAAAACCTGTCTCCTAAGTTTTGGGCAGCTGATTTGGAAAGGGGTTTGAGGAGAATAGGAATGGGATCAGTATGGCTAAGAGCTGAAACAAATGACAAAAACATATGGAAAGGTGTTAAAAGAAGACTAAGAGACATCAACCAACAGGAAATAGAATCGGACTGTAAAATTAAACCTTCTCTAAGTCTAGCAAATGAAATAAAATTGAACTGGGGTAAAGAGGCATATATACTTAATTTAGGAAGAAAGGAAAGATCAGGAATGGCATGGTTTAGACTGGGGGGCTGGAGAGCACAGAAAATGACCGACGATTCTGGCAGGAGAATCTGCCCATTCTGTGAATTGGATGAGGACTGGGTACATATTTTGGCGGAATGTGCACAGTGGGAGAACCAGCGAACGATTAAACTCAAAGAAAAATTCTTAAGTCCCTTAAGAAAGAGATTGGCATGTTGGGATCTACTGGCTGACCAGAGGAACTGGCAAAACATGGGCAATTTTCTGGCTAAAGTGCGCGAAGCTAGGTCAAATTTGTTCAGTTAGACAAAGGTAATTTATTTCTATTTCCCTTTTTCTTGTTCCTTTTGTTGTGTTTTCTTTATCTGTTGTTTATTTTGTCACCCTATTGTATCTTAAATATGCATGTACGGTCAATGACCCATGCACTAAAATACTTGTGTAATAACTTCAATAATTTGAAACCAATAAAGATACCTTATCTATCTATCTACTTTCTCTACTACGTATAGTAAGTAGGGGAAGTATTGCATTCCACCCAAAAATTCGATACCGAGATTTCACCGGAAATACATGTTTTGAAACCTCCTGAATCCAAAAAAAGCATTTTTGGAAACATGTCCGTGTGTGTGTCTGTGTGTGTGTGTGTGTCTGTGTGTCTGTGTGTCTGTGAACAGCATAACTCAAAAACGAACAGTCGGATAAACACCAAACTTGGTATTTAGGTTCAGTATCTTCCAGAGATGCGACACGAAGGTTTTCAAGAAAATCCCCCCACCCCAGACTACCCTTTACATGGAAGATTTTTCGAAAATTTTAATTTTCTCAAAAATGGCTCTAACGATTTTGATTAAAATATCATATGTTTAAGATAATGTCATGAGAAATGAAATGTATATCTTGAATTTCCTGGGAATGTCTCCAAAAGTATTCTTCATTGTGAACGACTTTTGCATAACTGGTAAACCATAAGAGATAGACAAAATTTTACTACACAAAAAATGTAGATCTCGTTAAAATACACAACTTATGTCATATACATTTCTTTTGTTGAGTGAACCGTTTTCGAGATATTGCTTGTTATTCCCTTAAATTTTCCAATACTTATACTTTTTCTCAAATTCGTTATTCATTTTTTTATGTCCTGGACTTGCAAAGAGAATGGAATGCGCCGCATAGCAACCAGCGTTAAAATATTTGACCATCGCTTAAAAGCTACCATATTCCCCTTGCATCTACAAGAAAATTAGCAATAAGATTGACATCTCGATATCTCGATTAACATAAAGCATATGGAGAATAGGCGTTTGTAAAAATAGATTGTACAAGAGTAGAGAAAGTCATGTGAGTGTAACACATCAGATTTTACTTTTTCTTAAATTCGTTATTCATTTTTTGTATGTCCTGGACATGCAAAGAGAATGAAATGCGCCACATAGCAACCAGCGTTAAAATATTTGACTATCGCTTATAACCTACCATATTCCCCTTGCATCTACAAGAAAATTACCAATAAGATTGACATCTCGATATCTCGATTAACATGAAGCATATGGAGTATAGGCGTTTGTAAAAATAGATTGTACAAGAGTAGAGAAAGTCATGTGAGTGTAACACATCAGATTTTTTTAGTTGAGTGAACCATTTTCGAGATATTGCTTGTTATTTGCTTAAATTTTCCAATACTTATACTTTTTCTCAAATTCGTTATTCAATTTTTTATGTCTTGGATGTGCAAACAGAATAGAATGCGCCACATAGCAACCAGCGCTTAAAAGATTTGACAATCGCTTATAACCTACCATGTTCCCCTTGCATCTACAAGAAAATTAGCAATAAGATTGACATCTCGATATCTCGATTAACATGAAGCATATGGAGAATAAACGTTTGTAAAAATAGTTTGTACAAGAGTAGAGAAAGTCATGTGAGTGTAGCACATCAGATTTTACTTTTTCTCAAATTCGTTATTCATTTTTTTTATGTCCTGGACATGTAAAGAGAATGGAATGCGCCACATAGCAACCAGCGTTAAAATATTTGACTATCGCTTAAAAGCTACCATATTTCCCTTGCATCTACAAGAAAATTAGCAATAAGATTGACATCTCGATATCTCCATTAACATGAAGCATATGGAGTATAGGCGTTTGTAAAATTAGATTGTACAAGAGTAGAGAAAGTCATGTGAGTGTAACACATCAGATTTTTTACTTTCTCTACTACGTATAGTAAGTAGGGGAAGTATTGTATTCCACCCAAAATTTCGATACCGAGATTTCACCGGAAATACATGTTTTGAGACGCACTGAATCCAAAAAAAGCATTTTTGGAAACATGTCCGTGTGTGTGTCTGTCTGTGTGTCTGTGTGTCTGTGTGTGTGTCTGTGTGTCTGTGTGTCTGTGAACAGCATAACTCCAAAACGAAGAGCCGGATAAACACCAAACTTGGTATTTAGGTTCAGTATCTTTCAGAGATGCGACACGAAGGTTTTCAAGAAAATCCCCCCACCCCAGACTACCCTTTACATGGAACATTTGTCGAAAATTTTAATTTTCTCAAAAACGGCTCTAACGATTTTGATTAAAATATCATATGTTTAAGATATTTTCATGGAAAATGAAATGTATATCTCGAAATTTCTAGGAATGTCCCCAAAAGTCCCCTTCATTGTGACCGACTTTTGCATAACTGGTAAACCGTAAGAGATAGACAAAATTTTACTACACAAAAAATGTAGATCGCGTTAAAATACACAATTTATATCACGTAAACGTTTTTGTCCGGTGAACCATTTTCGAGATATTTCTTGTTATTTGTTTGAATTTTCCAATACTTAAACTTTTCGTCAAATGGGAATTCGTTATTCGTTTTTTTATGTCCTGGACATGAAAAGAGATTGGAAAATTTGATTTCTGCAAATGTTTATTTCGATCAACATGAAGTAGATGGAGAATAAGCGTTTCTAAACATAGTTTGTACAAGAGTAGAGAAAGTCATGTGATTGTAAGACATCAGATTTTTTTGTATGCTAATTACGAAATTGTTCGTGTTTGGCATTCTTGAATTAGCAGCAACTTTATCCTGGTAATGTCAGAGTTTATAATATATCCCTATTGTTATCAATAATAAAAATAATAATGTCATCTATGCTTTCCTTTTTACGTAGGCACATTTTGTGGTGAAAACTTTATTTTGAAGGATTTTATACACATACAATGGAAATTAGCCGTACGGTATACGCTCGTGACCCGAGTTTATAAACACAAACTAACAGATGGAAGAAAAGAACAAATATATTCTGTGCTTGTCTTAAGTTCTGATTTATTTCTGCTGTGTTAATACATTTTGCTCATCGGAGTGGATAAATGTAATAGCTGAGAGACGGGCTATTGTAGAAACGTGATTTAGTGCGTCAGATAAAGCACTAAGCTATGACTTAACGCTGCGTTTGCATGTTTTCATTTAGGCTCATCAATATATGGAATGTTGCACGCAACGTAGTCAAGGTCTATCAAGAACTATAGTCCAGAAACTCTTTGGGGACACGTGCGAGACAATAGCGTGAGATCTCTACTCCTTTCGTTCCTTATCTAGCATAAAGTTAAGAGTATTAACCTTCAATACTACTACAAAACTTAAAAATCTATGTGTTACACTCACATGACTTTCTCTACTCTTGTACAAACTATTTTTACAAACGATTATTCTCCATATGCTTCATGTTAATCGAGATATCAACCTTAATGGTAATTTTCTTGTAGATGCAAGGGGAATATGATAGGTTTTAAGCGATAGTCAAATATTTTAACGCTGGTTGCTATGTGGCGCATTTCATTCTCTTTGCATGTCCAGGACCTAAAAAAAATGAATAACGAATTTGAGAAAAAGTATAAGTATTGAAAAATTTAAGTGAATAACAAGCAAAAAATGGTTCACTCAACAAAAAAAATGTATGAGACATAAATTGTGTATTTTAACGCGATCTACATCTTTAGTGTAGTAACATTTTGTCTATCTCTTATGGTTTACCAGTTATGAAAAAGTCGTTTATAATGAAGAATACTTTTGGAGACACTCCGAGAAAATTCGAGATATACATTTTATTTGCCATGAAAATATCTTAAACATATGATATTTTAATCAAAATCGTTAGAGCCATTTTTGAGAAAATTAAAATTTTCGAAAAATGTTCCATGTAAAGGGTAATCTGGGGTGATGGGATTTTCTTGAAAACCTTCGTGTCGCATCTCTGGAAGATACTGAACCTAAATACCAACTTTGGTGTTTATCAGACTGTTCGTTTCTGAGTTATGCTGTTCACAGGCACACACACACGGACATGTTTCCAAAAATGTTTTTTACTTTCTCTACTACGTATAGTAAGTAGGGGAAGTATTGCATTCCACCCAAAAATTCGATACCGAATTTCATCGGAAATACATGTTTTGAGACCTCCTGAATCCAAAAAGAGCATTTTTGGAAACATGTCCGTGTGTGTGTCTGTGTGTGTGTCTGTGTGTGTGTGTGTGTGTGTCTGTGTGTCTATGAACAGCATAACTCATAAACGAACAGTCGGATAAACACCAAACTTGGTATTTAGGTTCAGTATCTTCCAGAGATGCGACACGAAGGTTTCCAACAAAATCCCCCCCACCCCAGACTACCCATTACATGGAACATTTTTCGAAAATTTTAATTTTCTCAAAAATGGCTCTAACGATTTTGATTAAAATATCATATGTTTAAGGTATTTTGATGACAAATGAAATGTATATCTCGAATTTTCTGGGAATGTCTCCAAAAGTGTTCTTCATTCTGAACGACTTTTGCATAACTGGTAAACCATAAGAGATAGACAAAATTTTACTGCACAAAAAATGTAGATCGCGTTACAATACACAATTTATGTCATATACATTTTTGTTGTTGAGTGAACCGTTTTCGAGATATAGCTTGTTATTCCCTTAAATTTTCCAATACATACTTTTTCTCAAATTCGTTGCTCATTTTTACTTTCTCTACTACGTATAGTAAGTAGGGGAAGTATTGTATTCCACTAAAAAATTCGATACCGAGATTTCACAGGAAATACATGTTTTGAGACCCCCTGAATCCAAAAAAAGCATTTTTGGAAACATGTCCGTGTGTGTGTCTGTGTGTCCGTGTGTCTGTGTGTGTGTCTGTCTGAGTGTGTGTGTCTGGCTGTGAACAGCATAACTCAGAAACGAACAGTCGGATAAACACCAAACTTGGTATTTAGGTTCAGTATCTTCCAAGGATGCAACACGAAAGTTTTCAAGAAAATCCCCCCACCCCAGACTACCCTTTACATGGAACATTTTTCGAAAATTTTAAATTTCTCAAAAATGGCTCTAACGATTTTGATTAAAATATCATATGTTTAAGATATTTTCATGACAAATGAAATGTATATCTCGAATTTTCTGGGAATGTCTCCAAAAGTGTTATTCATTGTGAACGACTTTTGCATAACCGGTAAACCATAAGAGATAGACAAAATGTTACTACACAAAAAACGTAGGTCGCGTTAAAATACACAATTTATGTCATATACATTTTTACTTTCTCTACTACGTATAGTAAGTAGGGGAAGTATTGCATTCCACCCAAAAATTCGATACCGAGATTTCACCGGAAATACATGTTTTGAGACCCACTGAATCCAAAAAAAGCATTTTTGGAAACATGTCCGTGTGTGTGTCTGTGTGTGTCTGTGTGTATGTGTCTGTGTGTGTGTGTCTGTGTGTGTGTCTGTGAACAGCATAACTCAAAAACGAACAGTCGGATAAACACCAAACTTGGTATTTTGGTTCAGTATCTTCCATAGATGCGACACGAAGGTTTTCAAGAAAATCCCCCCACACCAGACTACCCTTTACATGGAAAATTTTTCGAAAATTTTAATTTTCTCAAAAATGGCTCTAACGATTTTGATGAAAATATCATATGTGTAAGATAATGTCATGAGAAGTGAAATGTATATCTCGAATTTTCTGGGAATGTCTCCAAAAGTATTCTTTATTGTGAACGACTTTTGCATAACTGGTAAACCGTAAGAGATAGACAGAATTTTACTACACAAAAAATGTAGATTGCGTTAAAATACACAACTTATGTCATACACATTTCTTCTGTTGAGTGAACCGTTTTCGAGATATTGCTTGTTATTTCCTTAAATATTTCAATATTTATAATTTTTCTTAAATTCGGTATTCATTTTTTTTATGTCCTGGACATGCAAAGAGAATGAAATGCGCCACATAGCAACCAGCGTTAAAATATTTGACTATCGCTTATAACCTACCATATTCCCCTTGCATCTACAAGAAAATTACCAATAAGATTGACATCTCGATATCTCGATTAACATGAAGCATATGGAGAATAGGCGTTTGTAAAAATAGATTGTACAAGAGTAGAGAAAGTCATGTGAGTGTAACACATCAGATTTTTTTAGTTGAGTGAACCATTTTCGAGATATTGCTTGTTATTTCCTTAAATTTTCCAATACTTATACTTTTTCTCAAATTCGTTATTCAATTTTTTATGTCTTGGATATGCAAACAGAATAGAATGCGCCACATAGCAACCAGCGCTTAAAAGATTTGACAATCGCTTATAACCTACCATGTTCCCCTTGCATCTACAAGAAAATTAGCAATAAGATTGACATCTCGATATCTCGATTAACATGAAGCATATGGAAAATAAACGTTTGTAAAAATAGTTTGTACAAGAGTAGAGAAAGTCATGTGAGTGTAGCACATCAGATTTTACTTTTTCTCAAATTCCTTATTCATTTTTTTTATGTACTGGACATGCAAAGAGAATGGAATGTGCCACATAGCAACCAGCGTTAAAATATTTGACTATCGCTTAAAAGCTACCATATTTCCCTTGCATCTACAAGAAAATTAGCAATAAGATTGACATCTCGATATATCGATTAACATGAAGCATATGGAGTATAGGCGTTTGTAAAATTAGATTGTACAAGAGTAGAGAAAGTCATGTGAGTGTAACACATCAGATTTTTTACTTTCTCTACTACGTATAGTAAGTAGGGGAAGTATTGTATTCCACCCAAAATTTCGATACCGAGATTTCACCGGAAATACATGTTTTGAGATCACTGAATCCAAAAAAAAGCATTTTTGGAAACATGTCCGTGTGTGTGTCTGTCTGTGTGTCTGTGTGTCTGTGTGTGTGTCTGTATGTCTGTGTGTCTGTGAACAGCATAACTCCAAAACGAAGAGCCGGATAAACACCAAACTTGGTATTTAGGTTCAGTATCTTTCAGAGATGCGACACGAAGGTTTTCAAGAAAATCCCCCCACCCCAGACTACCCTTTACATGGAACATTTGTCGAAAATTTTAATTTTCTCAAAAACGGCTCTAACGATTTTGATTAAAATATCATATGTTTAAGATATTGTCATGACAAATAAAATGTATATCTCGAATTTTCTGGGAATGTCTCCAAAAGTATTCTTCATTGTGAACGACTTTTTCATAACTGGTAAACCATAAGAGATAGACAAAATTTTACTACAGGAAAAATGTAGATCGCGTTAAAATACACAATTTATGTCATATACATTTCTTTTGTTGAGTGAACCGTTTGCGAGATATTGCTTGTTATTCCCTTAAATTTTTCAATACTTATTTTATCAAATGGGAATTCGTTATTCATTTTTTTTGTCTTGGATATGCAAAGAGTATTAATCTGTGGGAAAGTGAATGGTGCTGCACCTAACAACCAGCTATTGAGAGATATGTTTGTGCTTAAAGGCTACTGTATTTCCAAATTGCCATTGTAAATATACATTCCCCTTACATCTACAAGAAAATTAGCAATACGATAGAGTCTGCAAATGTTTATTTCGATTAACATGAAGTAGATGGAGAATAAGCGTTTGTAAAAATAGTTTGTACAAGAGCAGAGAAAGTCATGTGAGTGTAACACATCAGATTTGTTTATGTCCTGGACATGCAAAGGAGAATGGAATGCGCCACATAGCAACCAGCGCTTAAATATTTGACTATCGCTTAAAACCTACCATATTCCCCTTGCATCTACAAGAAAATTAGCAATAATATTGATATCTCGATTAACATGACGCATATGGAGAATAAGTGTTTGTAAAAGTAGTTTGTACAAGAGTAGAGAAAGTCATGTGAGTGTAACACGTCAGATTTTTTTGGATTCAGATGGTCTCAAAACATGTATTTCCGGTGAAATCTCGGTATCGAATTTTTGGGTGGAATACAATACTTCCCCTACTTACTATACGTAGTAGAGAAAGTAAAAAGTTAAACATATCCAAAAAGTATGGAAAGTATATCTCAAACTATTAGACAAAGTTTGATATCAGCAAATATCGAGAGTATCGAGATCCCATCCCTAAATTCTATTAGACATTGTCATATCATATGAATGAATGAACAACCGATTTGTCCCTGAAGGGCTAAGCCCTCCTCTTGGGAGGGGTAGCTCGATCTTATTCATACAGGAGCTAGTCCACATAAGTAGTGTTTTTCGTTGCGTTCTTTCTTCCCCACTTCCCACACTTCTTCCCTTAATTCCCATCGGACACTAGGTGGTTGTGTTTAGCACTTCCTGCCTTCTTCGATTGTCCCGTGCAGTCCAGTGTGCTCCTACTTCTTTCTTGCAGGTTAACCTTTTCTGCACCAATGCGTTGTTGTGTTTGATCTGGAGTCAGTTTTTGTGGAATCCATCGACAACAAAGTTTTGTCGCGTCTAACTGTTGATGTAAAATGTTTTGGATTTGACTCATACCAATGTCGCACGAATAAATTCACAAGATGTCCGTCGATCTTCTTCAAGGATTCCGGGAAAACCCCCGAGAAAACCCATGGGTAAGAGTGAGCAGTGCCGGGGATCGATCCCGGGACCTCCCAAATGTGCGCCACACACAATGCTCGGCCAATGAGCAGTAGTGTACATACCTGCTTGACGTACTTCGGGAGGTTTCATTCAATACAAGCAAGCTTGACTCACCTTTCGTTCATCTCATGGATTATCTTCTAATCCCTTATGAGAAATGTTTTATTAATCTCTGCGTAGCTAAGCTCTGGTGCGATTCCGGCAAGTCATCCAAGCGATCGCAGCGATCCTGGTGGAAACAGGGAAGTACTCCGGTTTACGTTGTCTTTATCCTGGTGATATTCAATTTCTGATCATCATTTTAGAAATAATTTAAAATATACTGAAAACTTTTATACGCTGTAATTAAGTGTCTTCTAACTTCATTCATCTACCTTTTTTGTACGATTATGTCGTTTTTAATGAAAACAGGAATATTTTGTTAATTATGCAATTGCTATTATCTAGTTCTAGGGGTGGGTTTTATGCCCAAGCACTGCGACCTTAAAATCTATTGCGCATCCCCCTTTCATCAGTTAAGTAGTCTGTTACTCGTCAGACTTTCGATAGTTCATCTATCTTTGGAAAGTGATTGCTCTTTGATTCGCAAGAGCAGGGCAATCACATCTCCTTCTAGACATCTACTACATATAGGGTTGTTAAACAATCCCATTCTGTATAGATTAAACTTTAGGACACAGTGTCCTGTAATGAATCCTGTTGCCCATGCAAGCCTTCTTCTACTAAGACCGCGCAGGTACTTTGCCCGGCTGTTATCCAGGTCTGTAATAAACAACTTGGAATGTCTGCAACCCTCAATGGAGTTCCAGTAGTTCTTGTGTTCTGCTTGAGCCCAGCACTTGATAACCTGTTTCACTGGTCTGTAGGACACTCCCAGTACAGGCTCCGGATCCAAAAATGGGATTTCGCTGCCAATCTTAGCTGCTTCATCTGCTTTCTCATTGCCTGGTATACCTGTGTGTCCTGGCACCCACATAAGTTGAACCTTATTGTGTTTAGCCAGTGTCGTTAAGGATTCCCGGCATTCTGAGACGAGCTTTGATTTTATTGATGGTGATTCAAGTGCTTTAAGACACAGTCGTGCATGTGGCAGGCGTTCCGTGAGGTTGTCTGTCCGCTGTGTGTTAGTGTAACCGGCCGGCACTGGTGCGAGTTATTTGTTTGCTGTTGTGTACCGTTTTCAGTGTCTCCGAGTACACGCTTGTTTAATTGGGTATACTTTCTTTCTTGTTTCGTAAGTTCTAAACGGTAACCATGGCGGTTTATAAACGTGTGAATACTCTCAAAATTCAGTTTACGACGACGGCGATTAAACCCACTGCACTAGAAATCCACCAGTGGCTAGTGAACTTCATGGGGCTTCAAGCTGATCAGGTCGACACGCTCCAACTTCACACTCGGGAACGAGCTAGCTATGTGAAATTGTTATCGGCGGTATTGTATGATAATCTTCTCTCGCGGTATAAAGAGGAACAAAATTTTACATACGCCTCCGGCGACATAACAAAAGTGAATATTACACCGGGTGATCAGCAAACAGTAAATGTTCGGGTGTTTAACCTGCCTTCTGAGGTGCCATTTACGGTACTGTCACAGGAACTAAGTAAATATGGTACAGTGTATGATATCCGTAGGGAAAGATGGGGCTCGCAGTATCTTCTTTCGTCTAACAGCGGAGTGCATGCTGTAAAAATGGGGCTCAAACGTCATATACCGGCTAGTTTAGTTATCGATTCGTATTTGATTGCCATCAGTTACATCGGCCAACCACAGGCTTGTCATTTGTGTCATGACACTACCCACTTAAAAGCAGCTTGTCCTCTACGTGCCACGCGGCTACCTATAACTCCAAGGAATCGACCGGTAACCTTCAGTGAGGCGGCGAGTGCTGCCACCTCTTCTGATGCAGTCCCCCAGAAGCAGGCTTCCATTATGTCACAAATGTCTGTGGTAGAACCTTTGTCGGTGAACCTTCCAGCGCGCTCTTCCGATTCAGGAAGTGGTGGTCCTGGTGGGGCGGAGACACCGCTGTTGACTGCAGCAACCGAACATGCAATTGTGGACGGATCTATTACGCCCTTTGTTGATCGGAAGGCGGCATTCGAAATGCCCGAGGTACCCTCTTTTTCGCAAAATTCTCAGGATGGGGACATGGAGATCGTTTGTGATGAAGAAGTAGAGATATCGGCAAGTGAGGTAGCACTTTTAAGGCAAAAGCCTTCTGCTTCTTTGTCTAGTCGAGATCCTCGGATACGGAGCCAGCATAGGCGGATGGATGTAGAAAGTGCCATGACACGACAGCACTCCCAAGATGTGCAACCGTTGTCCGGTAACTCTCCGGCTCGTTCCACAACGAAAGAGGCGGACTCAGGCAAGCGGCCGGCAGTAGATGACAGCGATGATTTTGAGGATCACCAACGTTCCCCTAAACTTACAAAGGATGACCCGCACCCGGATAGTGATGATTGAGATTGTGTTGTTTCTGGAGTGCTCCCTGGTTGTTCTCCGCTTGCAACCATTGAATATACGATCCTTGCCCTTTAAATGCCGGTAGGTCTTCAAATATGGGCTTCGCTCAACGTTAACGGCCTGCGACAGGTTATCAAACAACAACTTTTAAGGGACTTTTTGATCAGTAATGACATAGACATTTGTTTTTTACAGGAGGTGAATCTTTGTAATCTGGGTTTTTTGTATGGCTTCGATTACGAGACCAATCTTGGCCCCGAGGGTTCCGGTACGGCGATTGTTTACAGACAAGGCTTACGATTACACAGTTTTGGATACCATCCTTCCGGTAGGGTTCTTTCGGCAGTGTATGATGACGTGACTTTCGTGAATATCTACGCACCTGCTGGTAGTAATAAACGCAAACAACGAGAGGAGTTTTTTCCGCAAGACCTCCTGACCCATATCCCATCGGGTGCTACCTTTGTACTTGTCGGTTATTTTAATTGTACGTTGGCGGCCAAAGATCAACGTGGAGCCTTTAATGGGTGTGTTACTTTGCAGCAGCTGGTGGAGCAAATGCGGTTAAAGGATATCTGGGAGCATACGCATGGTTCCGCAGTACAATTTACTTTCGTGAGAGGCCTATCAGCACCGCGACTGGACCGCATGTATGTGCCGGCTGAACTCTTATCACGTCTTCATCGTACAGAGATAGTGCCTGTCGCATTCAGTGATCATAATGCACTCATACATGCCTTTGAAGGTAGGGCAGCGATCTACACTAGAGGTAGAGGTTATTGGAAATTAAACTGCTCGTTGCTTATGGATGAGGACGTGCTAAGGGATTTCCAGGATCTTTGGTCGCGGTTGCGGGTATCCTTTCTGCTAGCACAGAATAAATCCTTCTGGTGGGTGTGTAAAGCCAAGCCTGCGCTTCGGTATTTCTTTCGGGCTGCAGCCTGTCGTCGAGCTCTGGCTAGGAGGGAAACCATGGACTATTACCTTCAAGTCCTTCAGGAACTACACATACGCCAACAGCAAGGTGATGATGTTCAGTCTCTTATGAGAGGCATCAAGGAACACATTAAGGTCCGAAAATCTAACGAGTTACAGGGGTGTTTGTCCAAAGTACACTCGGCGGAAGTGGTGTTTGGGGAAAAGGCGAGTTTTTACCATCTGGCGAAGGAACGTAAACATGGTCGCCGGAAGCTCGTCACTCATTTGGAGGTTGATGGACAGAAAATTTCCACTACAGCCGGAATTCTTCGTGAAGTGCACTCCTTTTACGTCCAACGCTTCTCCGTCCCAGCGGAATGCTCCAGTGCTGTGGACGAGTATATGTCTGGGGTTGCTCCGGTTGTCCCGGAGGAGCTGCGGCAGGATACGACACCTGTTTCAGCAGCAGAGTTCATGGAAGTGATCCAGTCGTCAAAGTTGCATGCGTCTCCAGGACCTGATGGTCTATCATATGAATTTTACAAGCACTGTTGGCGCTATATTCGGGAAGAATTACTTCAAGTTTTCCAGGTAATGTGGACCTCAGAGCGATTTCCACCTACTTTTGCAGATGGGATAGTAGTCCAGCTTCCGAAGTGTGCGCAGCCGAAGACTCCATAGGATTATCGGCCGATCACGTTATTGAACTGTGACTACAAGTTGTTTGTTAAAATCATTAGTGTTCGTATGCAGAAGATTCTACCCTATATACTTAGCGAGATGCAGGCTGCCGTACATAAGGGGACGGCCATTCATCATACGCTGGCGGCATTGAGAGGTGGTATATTGCACTGTGCACAGGAACAACAGTCAGCTGCAGTCATTAATTTAGACCTTGAGAAGGCCTTTGACAACGTCGTTCACGGGGCACTATGGAAACGTTTGGTTGCCTTGAAAGTGCCCGATAAGCTCCGTAATCTTATCCGAGCCCTATATGATGTTGCTTCGTCTAAGATTCTCTGCAATGGGTATCTCACAGCTGCTATATCCGTTAAACGTTCCGTCCGACAAGGTTGTCCCATGTCTATGATACTATTTGCCTTGTATGTCCCTCCTTTACTTCGACGTCTTCAATCTACTCTTACCGGAATCGATGTGTATGGTCAGAGACTGGTGGTACGAGCCTACGCTGACGATATTACCGTAATGGTTACCACACCCCGCGATATTATGCGCCTAAAAGATTGTTTACAGCAATATGAGGAGAGTACCGGAATGACATTTAATATGAGGAAGTCCGAGATATTGCCCATTGGGTTACAACCTCCGGATACATCAGTTTTGGGCATACCTGTTGTGCAGCGTACGAAAGTTCTGGGGATCTACTTTAGTACTGACGCAGAGGATATGCGGGAATACAACTGGACGTCTCGTATTAATATCTTACGTGGTGTGATGTATCAGCAGAAAACCAGGATGCTGAATTTGGTACAACGTATATGGTTTTGTAATAGCTTTGCGCTCAGCAGAATTTGGTTCCTTGCATCTGTTCTTCCGCCCTCAAAACGCCATTGCCAGAGAATAGAACAGATATTAGGTTATTTTATCTGGACAGGAAAACTTTATCGCATTGCGCGTACGCAACTCCGTCTCCCTAAAGGTTAAGGTGGCTGGGGATTATTAGAGGTGGTTCGTCAGTCTCAGGCCTGATTGATGAATCGAATGCTCTTGCTTGCCAAGAATAACAAGGGTGACCCCGTGGATATTGCGCTACAACGACAATACACATCCTTTTTGAATCGGGGCGAGCGTGACAAGGTTCCCCAAATGTTACATGAAGTTTATCAGGTCTTGGAGAAGTTACCACCGGAGAAAGTGGGGAATGGTGACTTTAGTACGGTGAAGAAGATTTACACCTTTCTTGTTCAAGCTGCTCCTATTATCCCTCATGTCCAGCTGAAATACCCACAACTGCCCTGGAGACGCATTTGGAGATGTTTTAGCCTGCCACAGATTAACTTCGATTGGATGGCAGTAACGTATGCGGTGGTAAACGAAATCCTTCCAACGGCGGACAAACTCTATCGCCACCGGATGGCTATTTCCCACAACTGCCCATTTTGTAATGCCGCAGATTCCCTTCCTCATCGACTGATGGAATGTTCCGGTAAAACTGTGGTCTGGACTTGGGTTTTAGGATATTGTCGTACTTGGATACCTACCGGATGGATTCCTCAACCCTCTGATATTTTGCATTTCAACCTTCCTAAAGTAAGCCCCCATTGTATAATTCCCTACTCTGGCTGATTATGGGCACCTTTACTTGGCTACAAACGTTGGACGATCCAACTGATTGTGTACTGCCTCATCTACGACAATTTTTACGTGCTGAGAGATGGCAGATGATTCGGCAACACAGAACAGGGCCATTCCAGCCTTGGATATTCAGGTTTAAGCTCCACTAGCACAGTAATACCCTTTTCCCTTTTTGTTAGGATCCTGTTCTTCCTTGCTTAAAAAAATAAATAAAAAAATAAAAAAAAACTGTAGCAGTAGGAGTACATAAAAAAAAGAGCAGCTTGACTGTTTGAGAGGATAAGAACACTTCTATTCTTGTATCTCCTTTTAAAACTTTCCACGACACTGGCTAGGATTGCATAAACCTCAGCCTGGAAAACTGTAGCTAAGGTACCAAGACTATAAGAAATCTTGGTGCCATTACCTTAAAGCCCAGCTCCCGTTCCCGATTTGGTTCTAGAACCATCAGTATACCAGATTGGACCTTTGTTATTATGAGGTTTTACCAGTCTTTCCCATTCACCCCGCTGTGGATAGGAGACCGTAAATTTCAAATCAAACTTGAATCTTGTTACAAGAATGTCAGTCCCCATGTTGAGTATATGTTGTACATTCTTATCCCAAGGAAGCTTGAGATGATTAATATGTCCAGTATTAGACACTTTGGTTTGGCGACAAATACGGTGATACGCGATCATGGCTTCTGCCTGCATCCATATGTGGAGAGGTGTGAGCCCAATCAGCATCTCCATTGCCGCAGTTGGAGTAGTTTTGAAGGCTCCCATAATTGAAATGCAGAAGGTCCTCTGTAATTTACAGATTTCCTTTCTGCACACCTTTAAATTAACTCTAGGCCACCACATCAGTGCGGCATAAGAGAATATAGGTCTCACCATGGCAGTGTATATCCAATACACTATGCTAGGTTTCAGACCCCATGTCTTACCAAGCATACCTCTACATGTGCAAAAGACTCTGTAGGCTTTGGTCAATTGCTATTATACTTTAACATCAATTAATTTTCTAAAAATATATGATTTGTTACATTCAAATGATTTTCTCTATCCTCTATCGTTTAATACTGCGTATAGAAACTATTTTTACAAAAGTTTATTTTTCTACTCCATTTTAATGATAAACCTTTACAGAAACAGCTACATTACACATTTCGTTATAGAGAACAGTGATTGTCAAATGTTTAACAACTGAACGCTATATGCTGGTCTTAAAATTCCATACTGTTTCCATGCCATCGCAAGAAACAGCTGAATGTTGAAGGGACTTGAAAAGAATGACAAAGCATTAAGCAATTCGAATAATCAATAACGTCTGAGCTATTTCAATTAAATTGTTTATTTTAAATAGATCTACACTTCTGTGTAGTACGTTTTGGTGTCTATCACTTAACGTTTACCAGTTATACAACATTACACAAAATTCCTTGTGAATGAAGAGGACTTCACAGACTATTTAAAAAAATTCAAGATATGTACAAATGCTATTTTAATCAAAATAGTTAGCCATTTTTACTTTCTCTACTACGTATAGTATGTAGGGGAAGTATTGTATTCCACCCAAAAATTCGATACCGAGATTTCACCGGAAATACATGTTTTGAAACACCCTGAATCCAAAAAAAAACATTTTTGGAAACACGTCCGTGTGTGTGTCTGTGTGTGTGTGTGTGTCTGTGTGCGAACAGCATAACTCAGAAACGAAGAGTCGGATAAACACCAAACTTGGTATTTAGGTTCAGTATCTTCCAGAGATGCGACACGAAGGTTTTCAAGAAAATCCCCCCACCCCAGATTACCCTTTACATGGAAAAGTTTTCGAAAAGTTTAATTTTCTCAAAAATGGCTGTAAGAATTTTGATTAAAATATCATAGATTTAAGATATTTTTATGACAAATAAAATGTATATCTCGAATTGTCTGGGAATGTCTCCAAAAGTATTCTCCATTGTGAACGACTTTTGCATAATTGGTAAACCATAAGAGATAGACAAAATTTTACTACACAAAAAATATAGATCGCGTTAAAATACACAATTTATGTCATATACATTTTTTTGTTGAGTGAACCGTTTTCGAGATATTGCTTGTTATTCCCTTAAATTTTTCAATACTTATTTTCTCAAATGGGAATTCGTTATTCATTTTTTTGTCTTGGATATGCAAAGAGTATTAATCTGTGGCAAAGGGAATGGTGCTGCACCTAGCAACCAGCTATTAAGAGATATGTATGTGCTTAAAGGCTACTGTATTTCTATATTGCCCTTGTAAATATATATTCCCCTTACATCTACAAGAACATTAGCAATAAGATAGACTCTGCAAATGTTTATCTCGATTAACATGAAGTAGATGGAGAATAAGCGTTTGTAAAAATAGCTTGTACAAGAGTAGAGAAAGTCATGTGAGTGTAACACATTAGATTTTTTTTAGATAGATAATCAAGAATTTCTAAAACTGTTCCATATAAATGGTAGTTTCGGATGGGGTGATTTTCTTGAAAATCTTCGTGTCGCATGTTTGGAAGGCACAGAACTTTAATACCAAGTTTGGTCTTTAACTGAGTTTGTTTTTGGGTTACGTTCCTTAGTCACACATACCGGACCTTTTTCTAAAAATGGTTTTTTTTTTGATTCAGTGAAACTCAAAACATGTAGTTTCGGTGTAATCCCGGTATCAAATTTTTTCGGTGGAATACAATACTTCCACTACTTTCTTTACGCCTTAGAGAAAAGTGAAAAACAAATATCCATTTATCACTTTAAAGAAGTATAACTATTTGATAACTCGGACCAATGATGAGGATTATCTCAGAGATGGTTAACCCGACAAATAAATTATTTGACACAAATTTTGTGCTTTAACGAGATCTATATTTCTTATGTAATAAGATTTTATTACATCTCTTACGGTTTACCAGTTATGCAAAAGTCATTCAGAATGAAGAGGTAGTTTTGGGGACATTACCAGAAAATTCAAGATATACATTTTATTTATCATATAAATATCCTTCATAAATGGTATTTTAATCAAAATCGTTTGAACCATCTTTAGAAAACCAAATTTTTCCAAAATTTTCCTGTAAAGGATGCAAGATGCTGAACTTAAATATCGCATATTAAAGATATTTCCATAACAAATAAAATGTATATATTGAATTTCTTGGGAATAACCTGCAGAGTATTGTGTAATTTTGTTTATCTAATAATTCATAGAAAATCTAATAGAAATGAGGATCTCTATTAAAACAGTTTTTTTTTCAAATTCGTTTTCGTGGCATCAACCGTTTCCGACATATTCGTTGATCGGTTTGAATTTTCAATACTTTGACTTTGGGGGAAGTATTGCATTCCACCCAAAAATTTCATACCGTGATTTCACCCGAAATACATGTTTAGAGGCGCCCTGGATCCAAATAAAGCATTTTTGAAAACACGTCCCTGTGTTTGTTGTGTGTGTGTCTGAATAGCATAAATCAATAAAGAAAAGTTGGATAAATACCAAAATTTGGTATTTGAGTTTAATATCTTCCAAGGATGCGATACGAAGATTTTCTAGAAAATCCCCTACCTCAAGCTACCCTTTACCTGGAACATTTTTCAAACATTTTGATTTTCTAAAAAATGGTTCTAATGATTTTTTATTAAAATACCATACATTAAAGATATTTACATGGCAAATAAAATGTATATCTTGAATTTTCTGGGAATAGCCTGTGAAGTCCACTTCATTTGGAAGCAATTTTGTATAATCTTATATAACTGGTAGTATACAAAAATGTACTTCTCTTTAAAACAGACAGTTTACTTAGAACAGGCTTTTTTGTGGCATCAACCGTTTCTGAAATATCCCTTGTTAAAGGTTCTAATTATGCAATACTTATCATGCTTTTATAGTCTCATCGATTTTCAGTTGTTTCTCGCGATGTCATGGAAACAGTATGGAATTTTAAGGCCAGCATATAGCGTTCAGTTGTTAAACATTTGACTATCGCTGTTCTCTATAACGAAATGTGTAATGTAGCTGTTTCTGTAAAGGTTTATCTCAATTAAAAAGTAATACATAGAAAAAAGTCTGATGTGTTGCACTCTCAGACTTCTCCACTCTTGAACAACCTATTTTTACAAACGCTTATTCTCCATATGCTTCATGTTAATCTTATTGCTAATTTTCTTGTAGATGCAAGGGGAATATGGTAGACTTTAAGCGATAGTCAAATATTTTAAGAGCTGGTTGCTATGTGGCGCATTCCATTCTCTTTGTATGTCCAGGACATAAAAAAACGAATAAATTGTTTTTTTTAACAAGATCTACAATTTTTGTGTAGTAAAACATTGTCTATCTCCTACGGTTTACCCAGTTATGCGAAAGTAATTCAGAATCAATAGGAATTTTGGGGACATGCCCAGAAATTTCCAGATATACATTTCATTTTGCATGAAAATTTCTTAAATATTACACTTTAATCAAAATCGTTAGAGCCATTTTGGAGAAACCCAAAATTTTCCAAAAATATTCCATGTAAGAGGTAGTCTACAGTGTCGCATCCTTGAAAGATACTAAACTCAAATACCAAATTTGGTATTTATCCGACTTTTGATTTTGTATTATGCTCTTCACAGACAGACAGATACACACGCAGGCATGTTTCCAAAAATGCTTTGTTTGGACCCAGGGCATCTCAAAACACATATTTCCGGTAAAACCTCGGTATCGAATTTCTGGATAGAATAAAATACTTTCGCTACTTATAATAGGTAGTAGATAAATTAATAAGCTTTAGTAAGAATAGTTTTACTTACAGATTGCTGAGAAAATCATGTGAATGCATCACATACGATTTTTTTTTAAAGTACCGATGCTACTCAGGTGTTGCTTCCGAGAGGGCACCACCAGGGGGGGAACTGGTGGAGATTCTGTGGCTATTGGGTCGGTTCGGGAGGTGTCCGATTCGTTCGATCTGAGAATGTTAGGGACCCCATCTATGCGCCCGTCGGGTCTCTCCCCTCTAGTGGACAAGGTAGAAGCAAAAAGGGTCGTATGGCCTACTTGCGGTGCTCTGCCCCGATTGCTGGATCCGTTCGTCTGCAGTTTTACTTACTTTACCTGTGTTATCAAGAACCAGACGAAGAATTGCAGTAGAGTGAGTAGACATTTTTTTAATCAGATTCGTTTCCAACATCGGTCAAATATATTTCCCTACATTTCCAGAATATATAGGTAATAAGGGAGATGGCGAACTTTCCGCCTAACTCCGTTCTCAATGGAACAGCTCCAGCTTCAAAATAATTCTTCCTCAGAGCAGGCCGAGCGTGGGATTGCGGCTGGCTGCCATGTTGATTAAGAAACCGTCTTGTAAATTATATAGGCTGAGTTTAATTTTGTTCCGCTGGAAGAGACCGTCGTCGGATGGAAACATAACCTCCCTTCTACGGGATGCATAATTGAAGGGGCAGCTGCTACTTCCAGACCAGGTCATGGGACGCTGAAACACAATTTCCTTGAGAAGCAGAGAGACCGATAACAGGCCTGTGCTGTTCAGTGCCTTCCTACTGCAAGAGGGAAATAAAAGAATTCTAAGTATACAAGTTTCTAGAAGGTACCTGCCAATAATTCCTCTTGAAATGTGTTATTGATCTTAGATGAAAATCTCAATTTTAAGTAAAACTGGGAAGAAACCATTAACTTGTATGAACTATACATTTTGTATTCCTCCGCGTTAGCCTCGTGATCTTATCACCAGTGAGACCGAGCGAAAAGGCCACATGAGGCCAGTGGTTCAACTTCCGCCAGGGCCGCCCTCCCTGACTTAGTTTTTCTAGGTATTCCTCAGACCTATAAACTGCCAATCCCGGGGAGGTACCTTAAACTTAGACCTCGAGCGCTTCCTTCCTAAAGTTTGAGACGGACCTCTCTCTCCGACTTCTTGTTGCCTTCCTTCTGATGTGAGTGTTGGCTTGCTGTAAGAGAATTTCCCTACAACACTTCTGCGTTGACCTATGCTCTTAACTTTGATCTTAGGGAGGGTCACAGGAGACAAAATAAAAAAGTTTAAATTCACTTTAACGGCAATTTATTTGAACACTTTCGCAACTAGCCGTGAATTCTATTCCACAATTATTTACTGGGTTATGGGGGCCTATCTATCAACCTGTATCTTCTACCCTATGTTGCTTTTCTAAATTGCTAACAACTTATTCACACGCTCAGCCATCTGAGAGGCATGAAGTTCACCCTCCCCCGAGGAAATTCTACAAAGTGAGGCAGTATTTTTAACACTTAAATGATTTCAGTCTAATTGTATAATATATAAATTCAATAACAACCCGCCTTAAAGTAATATGTGTATTTAACAATATATAAAAAGTGTATATTACAGTCATTATATATGTTTATAATATTGTATACATGTGTAATAATGTTATGTGAATATGTTATGTAATTTAATAATGTAGGAGCTGTGAGAATAATAGGTTAAAAGTTACTAACAATGAGGTAACCTTGAGCCAATAATGAATTAGAAAGTTTAAATGTTACTTGTGATTCTTGGAAACAATAATGTAATTTTAGTGACAGTTTATAAAATAGCCAATCAACAACCAGAAAAAACTTTAGTTAAATGAAGGTATTCTATTGGATTAGGATTAGCCAATCAGAGACTTGAAATACAGAAATTTACAAGTTTAAGCGGTTGAAATCAATTCAGTTGGTTGCAGACAGCGTTACTAACCAGACGCAAAAAGTGTCCTCAAGAAATTTAATACGTATTCGTGTGAGACGAAATAAGTTTACGTGTTAAAAAGTGCAAGTAATTAAAGAATCTCACAGCTCTCTATATCAGTGAAGTGTTATTTAAATCGTATCAAGTATTAATAAAAGGAGTGAAGTAAAATTATAATCTGTGTAAGCCTACATTCTAGTCGTGTCTCTAACAATAATACTAACGCAGCCGATGCAAACATAAATATATAATATTTAAAGAAACAGTCTAATTAAAAAGTTAATATTTTTAAATTTTTGGGGCGAAGGCTCCCAAAGCGTGGTGCAAACAACGTAATAATAACAATTCTACTTCAAATTGACGTCCATACGTGGGGCAGAAACTAACTTCTTCAAAAGTCGTCCAAATGCCGGTGCTCTGGTTTATTTATACACCCCGCTAAAGATCTCATGCTTACCCACAAGTATTGTGATTGGCTGATCACATTAGCGTCGTATGAGAGCATTTGCTCTCGTATATTCTATCATGACGAATTCGGATCTTCCGTTTCTGTCCCGGTCTCTCACTCAAGCGTCTCTGCTGGTCCTATTCAGCCGCCCTAGAGATATCTTCGCCCGGTACTGCTTTGCTTCAGACAAAGTTGCACGGCTAGTTATCTTCCGTTATATTTATCATATAGCATATTTACACTTGTATAATATTATTTACAGCAATACCGATATTTACCCTGATGCACCAGTGTTCCCGCTACAAATTCCTTTCGCAGACATTTCATACATAGTCAGTAGACCTCGACATTCCTATTATGTTTTTACTTTCTCTACTACGTATAGTAAGTAGGGGAAGTATTGTATTCCACCCAAAAATTCGATACCGAGATTTCACCGGAAATATATGTTTTGAGACTCACTGAATCCAAAACAAGCATTTTTGGAAACATGTCCGTGTGTGTCTGTGTGTGTGTGTGTGTGTGTGTGTGTGTCTGTGAACAGCATAACTCAGAAACGAACAGTCGGATAAACACCAAACTTGGTATTTAGGTTCAGTATCTTCCAGAGATGCGAC
This sequence comes from Deroplatys truncata, assembly GCA_030765065.1. Taxonomy (NCBI): domain Eukaryota; kingdom Metazoa; phylum Arthropoda; class Insecta; order Mantodea; family Mantidae; genus Deroplatys; species Deroplatys truncata. The sequence goes on from CM060987.1 coordinate 12,437,308, forward strand.
AAGAAGGTTTTCAAGAAAATACCCCCACCCCAGACTACCCTTTACATGGAACATTATTAGAAAATTTTAATATTCTCAAAAATGGCTCTAACGATTTTGATTAAAATATCATATGTTTAAGGTATGTTCATGACAAATAAAATGTATATCTTGAATTTTCTGGGAATGTCTACAAAAGTATCCTTCATTGCGAACGACTTTTGCATAACTGGTAAACCATAAGAGATAGACAAAATTTTACCACACAAAAAATGTAGATCGCGTTAAAACACACAATTTATGTCATATACATTTCTTTTGTTGAGTGAACCGTTTTCGAGATATTGCTTGTTATTCCCTCAAATTTTCCAATACTTATACTTTTTCTCAAATTCGTTATTCATTTTTTTATGTCCTGGACATGCAAAGAGAATGGAGTACGCCACATAGCAACCAGCGTTAAAACATTTGACTATCGCTTAAAACCTACCATATTCCCCTTGCATCTACAAGAAAATTATCAATAAGATTGACATCTCGATATCTCCATTAACATGATGCATATGGAGAATAAGCGTTTGTAAAACCAGTTTGTACAAGAGTAGAGAAAGTCATGTGAGTGTAACACATCAGGTTTTGTTGTTTAGAATCGTAGGATTTGTATACATGTTTCATGCTTACTGGAGCAAAATATAGTAATTTTCTAGTGACCATAATTATTTATTTTCATAGTGTGTGTCTTTTCGTAGCTCCAGGGCCTGTTTTAGTTCGCAATGTCCATTGTTTGCACCACCCTACTACTTACTCCTTTTTAACCAGACTGCAGATGGAGGAGCCTTACACGAAAGCGTTCGAATCGAGAAACGAGGTCATAAACCCAATAAAAAGTAGAAGACTGTCCCCAAAAAACTTATACATAAAACACGCAAGTCAAGAAGATTTCCCCTTAATAATTATATCTGAATTCTCGCACAGCAATAAGTATTACTTTAGTTTAAGAAAAACGAAAATTCTGAGTGAAAGTATTTAAATATTGTGAACGATAGTTCAAGAAGCACGATTATCGGGGTAAAATTGCATGTCGTAGCGAATAATCTACACTGGTCAATTTAAAACTGGCCGAATCGGGTACTTACGTTATCGCTCGGGATAGAGTCAGGCTTTGCTCACAAGACTGCGTATTCTATGCCCATCAAAAGGTCAAAGTAAGCATAAACAAAACCTCGTGCGTTTTGACCGCAGCGCGCCTTCTTCACGGTTTGCTGGATGTTTCCGCCCTCTAAATAGTTCCTTGAAAACTGTTACTAATACTAAGGTTTGAAGCTCACTTGATTTCATAAACCACAAACTATTGTGTACTAAGCATAGTTCAACTTAATATGTTAAATGATAAATAAATTAATTTGTAACTAGCGTTACTCAATTTGTAACGACGCTGATTGGTTGCTGGAACTGGTTGGGGAAGGAGGAAAAAGCCAAACAGTATGTATCAACATGGCGGAAATAACTGGTGTTGTTAAACATAAGCGCGGAAAGCCTTTACATAGTGGTGAGAAGACAATAGTTTTGAACGTGTATAACAAGTTGTGCGAGAAATATCCAGAAGTTGCTATCGATGATGTGGTGAAATTAACATCTGAGTTTACTGGTGTGTCAATTTCAAGTGTTTACAGCGCACGCAAAGAAAAATCCACAGTTGGTGAGGTTAGAACTAATGGCAAGAAGAGACCACATGCAAGACGAGTGCTGGATGTTGTTTGTGAGGTCAGCAATCCGCAGAAAAGTTCACCAGTTCTTTATTAACAATGAACCCCCCACCTTAAACAAAGTGCTGTTTGCAGTTAACTATGATCCGGAGCTCCTAAACTTAAAACGAACCTCCCTCCACAAGTTGCTCCTGGAGATAGGTTTCGAGTTTGTCAGCAGGAAAAGAAAAAGTATTATTGTGGACAGAGATGACATTATTTTATGGCGTAGAGATTTTCTCCGTAGAATAAAAGAACACAGAGACGTCCGACCTGGAGGGCATTCAACCAATGTCAAGCTCAGATTAGACGAATAGAGATGACGTAAGTAAATAGCAATTTCTGTTACTAGCGTGCTGTATGTTATTTAGAGTGAATAAATATTCCTAGTGGTGAAAAACTCATATAACAGTTACCGTATGGGTAAATGTGTTCAATAAACTGAACATAATTAACTACTGATACCTGATGGAGGGTGGGCGTAACCTCATTTGGAGCGCACATGACCGCGGAGTGATACAAACCGATGATTTGTTTATGCCTAATTTATTCTTCTGGTGTACATAGTTTAGGTATATTCCTTGTAATAGTTATAACGGGGAATACAACTATAATCACAAAAGTCTTCCGAAAAAAGAATACATACGAGATTTCAAACAGACAAGTGTTTCAGATTGTTTCAACAATGAATATCCGCAACAAAACATACTTTATTGATTAATGGTTCTCAAGAGCAGTATGACTAAAGCTCGATATGATACCACGATTACTGGTAGCTCAGAGCTAGCTTGCTGTTCCTGAGGATGCAAGTTCAAGTCTCCATGGAGCTACTCCAAGGTAGTCCGTCACATCGGTAGATAGCAACCATAACAATTTATCAGTCGGGAGGAGGTTTTTCGCACTCAAGTGAATTTGATTTTTCAACCACAAATTTTACCACTACTGTAATTATATTTGTAAGTAAAATGAAGTAGCACAAGCAATATTGCTGAACTATATTACAGTAAAACGAATTGTAAAAAATCTGATATGTTGCACTCACATGACTTTCTATACTCTACAAACTATTTTTATAAACGCTTATTCCCCATCTACTTCATGTTAATCAAGATAAACATTTGTTAATTTTCTTGTAGATGCAAGGGGAATTGGTAGGCTTTAAGCGATAGTCAAATATTTTAAGAGCTGGTTGCTATGTGGAGTATTACATTCTCTTTGCATTACCAGGACATAAAAATAAAAACGAATAACGAATTCCCATTTGAGAAAAAGTATAAGTATTCGAAAATTCAAACTAATAACAGGGAATATCTCGGAAACGGTTCACTCCACAAAAAATGAATGTGGCATAAATTGTGTTTTTTAACGAAATCTACATTTTTTGTGTAGTAAAATTTTGTCTATCTGTTACGGTTTACCAGTTATGAAAAAGTCAATCAGAATGAAGAGGGTTTTGGGAATATTTCCAGAACATTCAAGTTACACATTTGTTTTGCTCTGAATATATGTTAAATATATGATATTTTAATCAAAATACTTGGAGCCATTTTTGAGGAAATAAAAATTTTCGTAATGTAAATGTAAATCTTCTATCGTTGTGTACAGACTAAAGCTTATTACTCTCTCTACTACGTAATTTTAATTTTCTCAAAATTGTCTCTAAAGATTCTAATTAGAATATCGTATGTTTAAGCTATTTTCATGACAAATAAAATGTATATCTTGAATTTTCTGGGAATGTCTCCAAAAGTATTCTTCATTGTGGACGACTTTTGCATAACTGGTAAACCATAAGAGATAGACAAAATGTTACTACACAAAAAATGTAGATCGCGTTAAAATACACCATTTATGTCGTATACACTTTTTTATTGAGTGAACCATTTTCGAGATATTGCTTGTTATTCCATTAAATTTTCCAATACTTATACCTTTTCTCAAATACGTTATTCATTTTTTATGTCCTGGACATGCAAAGAGAATGGAATACTCCACATAGCAACCAGCTCTTAAAATATTTGACTATCGCTTAAAGCCTACCAATTCCCCTTGCATCTACAAGAAAATTAGCAATAACATTAACATCTGATTAACATGAAGCATATGGAGAATAAGAGATTGTAAAAATAGTTGTACAAGAGTAGAGAAAGTCATGTGAGTGCAACACATCATTTCGTTATAGAGAACAGCGATAGTCAAATGTTTAACAACTGGACGCTATATGCTGGCCTTAAAATTCCATACTGTTTCCATGACATCGCGAGGACTGAATATCGAAAGGATTAAGATAATGACAAAGAAATGAACAATTCCAAGTTTTAAAAATGGGCATCTCAGAAATGGCTTATGCCACAAAAAGCATAGAGTGATCTACATTTTTGGGGTAGTACGTTTTCGTCTATCGCTAAACGTTTACCAAGATTATGTGAAATTCCTTCCGATGAAGAGGACTTTACAGGTTAGTCCCAGAAAATTCCAGATATACATTTTATTTGCCATGTAAATATCTTTAATGTATGGTATTTTAATGAAAATCGAAATTTTCGAAGAGGCTTCCACGTAAAGAGTACTTGGAAGGGGGCGATTTACTTGAAAATCTTTGTGTCGCCTCCATGGAAGATAGTGAACTTAAATACCAAGTTCATGCTTCACAAGGACATGCTTCTAAAATGCTTTATTGGTTTCAGGTGGCCTCAAAGCATATTACGTAGTACAGAAAGTAATAGGAAATGTTCTTATTTTCATCTAGAACTGAGTTCTAGTGTCCCCAAATTTCGACAATTTCAAGGATGTGACAGGAAGGTTTTAAAGAAAATTCGCTCACCCCAAACTAAGCTTTAGATGGAAATTTTTGAAATAAAGCTGTGTAAATGTAACACATCACATCTTTTTCGGTGTACGGAGCCTCAAAACGTGTATTTTCCAGGTGGTCTCAGTATTGAATTTTTGGTTGGAATACACGTAGCAGGGAAAGTAAAAATGTACATGAAATTTGCTATAGGTACACAATTACATTGAAGCCTAATTTCGGTATTAAAATTTCAAATGAAACGACGTGAAAATGGGGATTTTTGAAATTTTACAACAGGTGGATATCCTTAAAAAAGAAAATTTTGGACCTAACTTTAATTTTGAACACGCACTGCTCTTTTTGGCCATGTATCTCGCTGGTGACTGGAAACGTTTTTCTTGACTACTCGAGCAGTGGTATACGACTCCTGGAGGCGTGCAGCACGAGGAGGGTTATTAACACGTCGCTTAATGGAATATTTTGCCTCTGGCGAGGCAGTGGTGGTATTTTTATTTGCAGGGAAGTTTCCCTTAGCAGTGCCACTCAACTCGATTGCGAATACTAGGCACAGTCCTCCAACAAAAGTGAGGGCTGGGGGGGGGTTGAAAAATGCAAACACGTCTCCGAGTTCTCGAAATGCTTGATTAAGCCCCCCAGTACGCCGTTTTAAACAACCAGCATGGAGATGAAAACACATAATACGAAAATTTTCAGGACAATAATTTTGTTCTAATGAAGACGTACAAGTGCTCAAACGCTCCTTGTCAAAGAGCGTAACAGACGTTTTAAGGATTAATGACAAGTGTCAAATCCTGAGGCTAAAATGACGAAAAAAAGACAACTCACGGGCTATAATCCTCTAATAGGCGGTGAAACAGCTAACCCTAGACTGATGGTATCATACGCGTTTTGAAGTACTGTAAATCAAGAATGGCTGTTTTTACAAACTCTTATTCTCCATCTATTTCATGTTAATCGAGATAAACATTTGCAGACTCTATCTTATTGCTAATTTTCTTGTAGGTGCAAGGGGAATATATATTTACAAGGGCAATATAGAAATACAGTAGCCTTTAAGCACATACATATATCTTAATAGCTGGTTGCTATGTGCAGCACCATTCTCTTTGCCACAGATTAATACTCTTTGCATATCAAAGACAAAAAAATGAATATCGAATTCCCATTTGAGAAAATAAGTATGGAATAATTTAAGGGAATAACAAGCAATATCTCAAAAATGGTTCACTCAAAAAAACATGTATATAACATAAATTGTGTATTTTAACGCGATCTACACTTGTTTGTGTAGTAACATTTTGTCTATCTCTTATAGTTTACCAGTTATGCAATAGTCGTTCACAATGAAGAATACTTTTGGAGACATTCCCAGAAAATTCAAGATATACATTTCATTTGTTATGAAAATATCTTAAACGCATGATATTTTAATCAAAATCATTAGCGCCATTTTAGAGAAAATTAGAATTTTCGAAATATCTTCCATGTAAAGGGTAATCTGGGGAGGGGGGATTTTCTTGAAAACCTTCGTGTCGCATCTCTGAAAGATACTGAACCTAAATACCAAGTTTGGTGTTTATCCGACTGTTCGTTTCTGATTTATGCTGTTCTCTCTCTCTCTCTCTCTCTCTCTCTCTGTCTCTCTCACGCACGCACGCACGCACACGCGCACGCGCACACGTTTCTAAAAATGCTTTTTTTTGGATTCAGGAGGTCCCAAAACATGTATTTCCGGTGAAATCTCGGTATCGAATTTTTCGGTGGAATACAATACTTCCCCTACTTACTATACGTAGTAGAGAAAGTAAAAAGCATTTTTTGAAACATGTCCGTGTGAGTGTGTCTGTCTGTGAACAGCATAACTCAGAAACGAACAGTCGGATAAACACCAAACTTGGTATTTAGGTTCAGTATCTTCCAGAGATGCGACACGAAGCTTTTCAAGAAAATTTCCCCACCCCAGATTACCCTTTACATGGAAACGTTTTGGAAAATTTTAATTTTCTCAGAAATGGCTCGAAAGATTTTGATTTAAATATTGTATGTTTGAGGTATTTTCACGACAAGTTAAATGTATATTTTGAATTTTCTGGGAATGTCTCCAAAAGTACTTTCATTCTGAATGACTTTTGCATAACTGGTAAACCGTAAGACATAGACAAAGTTTTACTACACAAAAAATGCACATCTCGTTAAAACACACAATTTGTGTCATATGCATGTTTTTTGTGGAGTGAACCATTTCCGAGATATTCCTTGTTATTTGTTTGAATTTCCCAATACTTATACTTTTTCTCAAATGGGAATTCGTTATTCCGTTTTTTTATGTCCTGTACATACAAAGAGAATGTAATACTGCACATAGCAACCAGCTCTTAAAACATTTGACTGTCGCTTAAAGCCTACCATATTGTTGTTTTTCACTGCCAGGTTTTCGCTTGTTATTAGAACTGTTGTTATCTTCTAATGTTACTGTTATGTTAACCTCGCACAATGAGTAGGTGTTCGAAATGTTGCCCTCTTGATTGATACAATGTTCTAACCGTCTGCGTGTATTCCATACGGACCTCTACTACTCAGCGTGAGAACCGCAACCCGCGCTCTGGGTTTTAGGGCGCTAATGCGCCAGTTCCCCAATGACCTGTGTTTACTTGGAATTGCAAGTGTTGAGTTGCAAGTCTTTTATCGCACGAAGAGCCGTCTGCACACGTCAAATACGATGGGGGGTTATCGTGGGACCACCTGGTAGGTATATCTAGAATTTTCTGGGAATACCTATGGACGGACTCCTCTTCACTCTGAATGATTTTTGTACAGTTTTTACGCCGAAAGAGAGAGATAGAATCTTTTAGCTTCTTGTAGTTTGAAAAGGGGTGGGTTTTATGACCAAGCACTGCGACCTTAAAGATCTATTGCGCATCCCCCCTTCATCAGTTAAGTAGTCTGTTGCTCGTCAGACTTTCGATAGTTCATCTATCTTTGGAAAGTGATTGCCAAAAATACTTGCTCTTTGATTCGCAAGAGCAGGGCAATCACATCTCCTCCTAGACATCTACTACAGATAGGGTTGTTAAACAATCCCATTCTGTATAGGTTAAACTTTAGGGCACAGTGTCCTGTAATGAATCCTGTTGCCCATGCAAGCCTTCCTCTACTAAGACCGCGCAGATACTTTTCCCTGCTGTTATCCAGGTCTGTAATACACAGCTTGGAATGTCTGCAACCCTCAATGGAGTTCCAGTAGTTCTTGTGTTCTGCTTGAGCCCAGCACTTAATAGCCTGTTTCACTGGTCTGTAGGACACCCCCCAGTACAGGCTCCGGACCCAAAAATGGGATTTCGCTGCCAATCTTAGCTGCTTCATTTGCTTTCTCATTGCCTGGTATACCTGTATGTCCTGGCACCCACATAAGTTAAACCTTATTGTGTTCAGCCAGTGTCATTAAGGATTCCCGGCATTCTGAGACGAGCTTGATGATTCAAGTGCTTTAAGAGCAGCTTGACTGTCTGAGAGGATAAGAACACTTCTATTCTTATATCTCCTTTTAATGCTTTCCATGACACTGGCTAGGATTGCATAAACCTCAGCTTGGAAAACTGTAGCTAAGGTACCAAGACTATAAGAAATCTTGGTGCCATTACCGTAAATCCCAGCCCCCGTTGCTGATTTAGTTCTAGAACCATCAGTATACCAGATTGGGCCTTTGTTATTATGAGGTTTTACCAGTTTTTCCCATTCACCCCGCTGTGGATAGGAGACCGTAAATTTCAATTCAAACCTGGAGACAGAACCTTACTTCACAAAAGATGTTAAAGCAAATTGTGCATTAACCAGGCCACCAAGTTAACCTCTTTGGAACAGACATATAGTGTGCTACCACCGAGACTAGTGATCTTCATGGGTTGGTAGTTATAAAATAAGGTTTCACTGATTTCTAATGTTAGCTGGACACAATTTTCTGTCTTTAATTAGCATGTCCTGATAAGGATCTCTGTTATACCATACGGACGAAATGCTGCAAAACGTTGTTACTTGAGGGTTATTAAAATATGCTGACATTGGTGGATTCGATTCTGTATTGTTTTGCTGTCTGTAGTTGCTATATCGTGACCATCCACATAGATATTGCTTGAATTAAATATTCGCGACATTTGTCTTATTTTTCATGCATATTCTGTAGAGTAACAACAGCTATTTTCTACTCCATGACATTCCCAACTAAATGTCAAGGCCGCCTTTGTAAGCATGTTATTTAACACCACCAGTATGCTTGCATTCAAGTACAAGGGCTTTGTAAATTCGTTTTAAACTTTAAGTAATATATGAAACTAAATAGGAGACTTTTATAGTCCATGTTCGTCAGTACAAACTGCGTTTTACAATGGTAAGAGGGTTGTCAAAATCGGGTTGAAAGGTTTTTGAGATTACCACCCGCGCCCGTGTACGCACACAGTAGGAATGTCTGTGAAACACTGAGGTCGAATTTCGCAATCCTACGAGCAAAATAAAAACACTTAACACGTGTGGCATGAACTACTTTTTAGACACCGTTCGAATTTATAACAGGTCAATAACATTATATTGATTCCTGAAACTAACAGAAACCACGTTCAGAACGCGGTTCATGAAGCAAGAGAAATGACATTAAAATAAGCAAGATGTCAGATGTTTTGTTTATTCGCTAGCAGTCACTTTCAATGAAATTATTTTCAACGTGTTTTGCCTTGCACCAGGCAATGAAGTGATTAAGTGCTAGATAATATTCCTTTCTGCATTTTTGGGTAATTACTTCTAGTGGTATTCTGTAATTTCACTTGCCTCTTCCATTCAAGTTTCTTCTGAATTCATAATAACCGCCTTTTAATGTTTATATAGGCTATATTACATAAAAGAATAATGCTTTAGATCAATGAAAGCACAAGGCTTTAAATTAAATTGAGTTTTATTTATGGACGCTCTTTAACTACTGTGGTCCTCAGCGTCCCATTCTATATTGGACGTGAAAGACCGGTAATTTTGCTCAGAGGCCTCTTTTATCAGGCTTGAGGTTCTTTCACGTGCCGTAAATCTACACAACGAATTGCGATAATTTGAAGTATGACGATTTGTACTGTGAACAGATAATGCGAGCGCCATGAGAAATTAATCTTGTAAAGAGACATAATGAAAAGTAAAACCTAATCAAACAAAGTCGGGTTATGAAACATGTGCAAATAAGAGTAACTGCAATGTGACTGGACCTGAAACCAAATCTGGTCAGAATGAAGATTATTGCACTAGTGTGGTAATCTAAAGCTTTTAGTTTGGGTGCACTGTGTTACAAGTTCTACTTTTAGGACATGCTGTATAAAAATACGTTTCGGCTTCACAGAGTTACAGCTGATATCTGCATTGTTTTTAGGGGGTGTTCCTACCTTTCTTGTATCAGTTGGACGGTAATGTAACATTTGGAGTGTCGCGAACCAATTCTATGAAGGTACGTATTCATCTCTTGTTTTCTATTGTTTCTGGCATATTTGTAATTTTCAATGCTTTCTTTATATCTTCATTATTTTAATGACCAAGCAGAGTCTATCCCCCCAGGAGTGGCATGGTTTTTTTTAGGTTTTCATGCACTTCTTTTACCATTTGGACAATAATTAAACTTTTGCAGAGGGCTACTTTGCGAGTCGATTCTATGAAGGTGCGCATACCATTCATCTCTTATTTCTAGCATATTTGTAACTGCCAATTGTTTTTTTTTATGTCTTCATTATTTTTTGATGAACAACCCCAGTCTATCCACCCATCTGAGGCAGCAATTCTATCTCCGATGCCTCGATCTTTTGTTTATACAGTGTTACTATAAATAACCTTTCCGATTAGAAACTTCAATAACTATCGTTAGGCAACACTTAGAATCGTGATATTGGTATCAATGGAAAGAGAAACTCAAATACTTTTGTTATCCAGTTAGTATACAACATTAAATCACATGTGCTACTCTTGACTCAGAAAAAATTAGAAAGCATGAAACTGGTATTAAAAAACCTCCAACACTTGGTTCACTGGAAAACACGAAACAAAAACAGAAAAAGAAACATTTGTAAATCACACGTGTTCAATGCGAGCGTCCTGTGTCATACTACACACATCCAATTTGTGCTATACATGTTGTAGCATAAAAATCACAAGCTGTGAGGTCGGGGGAAAGTGGAGGCCAATGCAAAACTTTCACGGCAAGCATGTCCAATCTATCTCTTTGGAAGTCTTTTATTCAGTTCGTTTCTGACATGTGAGTGGTAATGGGGTGGGGATCCATCCTGCTGAAAAATGAAACCTTCGATGTCCTATTCCAGTTATGGAAGAAGCCATAATTGTTACATGCCTAGGTACGAATTTGTTTTCCCGACGAAAAAGGGATATACACCTTTTCGGGGCTTTGTCGCGGTATCGTTCGTGTTATCTTATTTGCTGAGCGCCTGTTATTGTTTTACTATTTTTGAATTTTTGGGTTCTTTGTCCTCCGGCAAGCTATTATTACTCAGTCGAACAAATCTCTTGAACAGGGTGTGTAAACGGAAAGGAGTTGTTACTAAAAGATAACACTGATAAAAGAATTTGTTTTTACACTTTTATTGCCATCACGCGTTATTAATTTCACATATTTACTCTTGATACATGCCTGACTGAAACTGTTATATTTTCGAATGTAACTATAATCACTTATTTGCGGCGCATTATTAATTCGCGTATTTCACATTTTTTGTAACTAACTTTACGACGCGAGAGATTCTGTAGAATTGCGCGACGTGTAACCCGTGAATGATTCTGTTGAACTGCGCACCGTTTAACCCGTGAATGATTCTGTTGAACTGCGCGTTACCCGTCTTTGGCTTCATAATTTATACTCCCTCACCCCGATATGCCTAAACATTATAACAGAGCTGGTATTGGTTAATAAAGCGCGCCAACATTAGCGTCTATTTTTATATCCAATCAAAATTACATGTGCTCTAGGGATGATATTCCCTCCATTTCTAAAGAAAAGCACACTACTCTGACGTCATTTGCTTGTCTCTTCTAATTAATAAAGAACTCACCCCCTCGTTTCATTGTTATGCACTCCTATTGTCAGTTTCAGTGAGACCGTGTAAACTTATTTCCTAACAATGCTTATAATTAACAAACATCTCAAATCATTGTCATACAATAATGCTAATTTACACTACAATCACTCTGGCATTTACAGTGTTGTGATATAAAATACTGCCTCAGCTTATAACGCAAAACACATTCGCTTTGGCGGAGTCGCAAACGTAACTGTTTGGACTTCGCAGAGCCCATATCTTGACATTCTGTTTGTGCACTTTTCCTGACAGATGCATAGTGCTTTGTCGCTAAACCTCAACCTTCAGTCTCCATTCCTAGTTGCATCTTCTCACAGAGAGACAGTCGCTCGAGTTTGTCGTCTGGTTTCAAAACCTGCAATAATTGCAGACGGTGTGGATGGAACTTCAAATGTTTCCGTAAAATCTTCCACACAGTGTGTTGGGGGACGTTTAATTCTCTACTGGCTTTCACGGTGGATTTCTGCAGACCTCGTGTGAAACTCTCTCTCACACGCTCCACATTTGCCTCACTGATGGACGGTCGGGTGACTTCCGCTTACATATGCATCCCCTCATTTTAAAGTTAGTGTACCACTTAACTAGGTGCCTCTTCAACAAATTTTCTCCTACAATTGCATTGTACAGTGACAGTAGACTGGGATACATGAAAACCCACCACACACATGTCCTGTTTTCGTTTGCAGCAATTTTCTGTTCCATTGTCTCCTAGCAACGAAATTAATAAACACGTGACAGTTGCACCGACATTAAGTATTTAAGTTTCTGTCTCCATTGATGCCAATATTTTTACTTTCTCTACTACGTATAGTAAGTAGGGGAAGTATTGTATTCCACCCAAAAATTAGATACCGAGATTTCACCGGAAATACATGTTTTGAGACCCCCTGAATCCAAAAAAAAGCATTTTTGGAAACATGTCCGTGTGTGTGTCTGTGAACAGCATAACTCAGAAACGAACAGTCGGATAAACACCAAACTTGGTATTTAGGTTCAGTATCTTCCAGAGATGCGACACGAAGGTTTTCAAGAAAATCCCCCACCACAGAGTACCCCTTACATGGAACATTTTTCGAAAATTTTAATTTTCTCAAAAATGCCTCTAACGATTTTGATTAAAATATCATACGTTTAAGATATTTTCATGACAAATAAAATGTATATCTCGAATTTTCTGGGAATGTCTCTAAAAGTATTCTTCATTGTGAACGACTTTTGCATAACTGGTAAACCATAAGAGATAGACAAAATTTTACTACACAAAAAATGTAGATCGCGTTAAAATACACAATTTATGTCATACATTTTTTTTGTTGAGTGAACAATTTTCGAGATATTGCTTGATATTCCCTTAAATTTTTCAATACTTATTTTCTCAAATGGGAATTCGTTATTCATTTTTTGTCTTGGATATGCAAAGAGTATTAATCTGTGGCAAAGAGAATGGTGCTGCACCTAGCAACCAGCTATTAAGAGATATGTATGTGCTTAAAGGCTACTGTATTTCTACACATTGTAAATATATATTCCCCTTACATCTACAAGAAAATTAGCAATAAGATAGAGTCTGCAAATGTTTATCTCGATTAACATGAAGCATATGGAGAATAACCGTTTGTAAAAATAGTTTGTACAAGAGTAGAGAAAGTCATGTGAGTGTAACACATCAGATTTTTTTAAGCGTTTTCGTAATTCAAGTTTGTAATCGGAAAGGTAATTTATAGTAAGACATATTTGCTTTTTGGGATACGTACTTCTGTTCCATATATCAGGCCTGGAATCGTCAGGACTTATACAATTTCAAAGTTGTTCCTTTCCGATTCTTTTTACACAGTGCTCTTTTGATAGTAGTCCTCATACTGAAGGGGGTTATTTTCTTCTGTGTAGGAAACTGTACATTCGAAATAATTGAGTCTGGAGAGTTTTCTATTACATCGGGACACTCCAAAAGTTTTGAGAATGGACGCAATAAAATATTAAAAATTTGGATGTGATCATTGCATCTTTTTAAAATATTCTTTATTGCATTCTGTACACCGTCTCATGGTTTCAAACAATTTTTCAAATGCTGAACGCCATTTTTCGTTGGAGAGAGTGCAAATACATTCTTCGAGAACAGATTCTGCGGCTTAAGGTGACTCGAATCGTTGACCTCGATTTAGTTTTTCATTTTGGGGAATAGCAAACACTCGCATCTGGACTGTTGGTAGGATGAGGCAAATATATGACTCCTGCAGACATTGGGTTGTTTCTTGTGCAGTGTGGGCAGGGACATTGTCATGGCGCAACAAATTACACGCAGATCAGTCTTAGAACACTTGTGGCAAACATTTTGTGGCAGTAAGTCATTTGTCTTCAAGTGGAATCTGCACAACGTGGTCACTTGCTGAGAAGAAGGAACAGATCTTCTTGCTAAACGCTTCTTGTTAGCTTCACTTTTGTTGGGGTATCTTCTGCTGGGAAGACCCAGACCGATGGCTGTCGTTTAGTTTCTGGATCGCACTGGTAAATCCAGCTTTCGTCACCAGTTACAATGTTAATTGCACATGTGCTTGTTTGTGAGGTGGTGAGGGATCCAGCTACTGCAGAGCTTCCTGACGTCAAGTTTTTCTTTCAGGACTGTTTTCACTGCTTCCGATCCATTATTTAGGGCTTCTTGAATCTGACCATATGTGCAACGGTGATCTTCCCACAAAATGCGCTCTGCTTTCACCGCAGTTTTATCCATTGTTGCTGTAGACGGCCGTCCTGCCCGGTCTTCACCTTCGAGGGAATTTCTTCCTCTTCTGAACTCTACATACCATCATAAATGATGGATTGCGAAGGCAAAGATGCGCAAATGCACGATGCAGTCTTTCAGGGCATCCTCTCTCCCCTAAACCGACTTTTAAAGTCCTAGAAAATCACAGCACGGAAATGCTCTGGCCTGAAATCCATCCTAGCGTATGGCTTTTTTCGAGTGGAGGAGAAAATGCTTTAATCACTAACCCCAGCCCCGATGGGAGTCGGAACTGGGAGTGTGGGACTCGCCAATGAATTGGCATACCCACTAAAAGCTCCTGCTCCACTGGAGTAGGAAAGGAGAAGGTTTGCAGCGGTACCGCCTAAAGCATCCGCGCATTCCCAGGTGACGGTATGACTGTGCCACAGTGCGGTCACCAAGGGAGTAAGGATTTATTGCTGGGAGACAGGCTTGACCAGGGCCCAGTCTGCCCCCGCAGCAGAGTTAGGTGTGGATAAAGGAATCCCTGGTGGTAGTGTAGAGGATTAGTGGCGCTTGGAGTTAGGTACATAGGTAGAGGATTGAGGGGGGTGTGGCATTGCATAGGATTCTAGGAAGTTTCGGATGAGGGTGTAGCCTTCCTGTAGGTGGTTGAAGTGTCGGTGAACTTCTGTGAAGTTCTGGTTCATGGAGTTGTTGGTGGTTGTTTGAAGCTCTCGAATCCCCAGGACTGAGGCCCCACGGGCGTCCAGTCGCGTGGGTCGATCGTCGCTGTCATCGGTGTAAGGTTCGACGAGATGGTACTCGATACGTTCTAGCTTACGCTGGGCAGACGCGAGCACACCGTCGTCGTCCTGTAGCTCGGAGATCCGGTTTGAGAGTGCGTTGATTACTCTGGCCGAAGTTCGCTGCTTGGCCTCCACAGCCGAGAGACGTGTGAGGGTTGCACGGCGTAGCTCAGCCAGTTGTGAAGAGAGGTCCTTTATTCTTGCCTGTATGGTTGACGGGAGGCCTCGAAGTCTGTGGTGGGCTGTATAAACACCTGTAGCAACACCTGTTATAAATACACACACGGTGCTGACGATGGACATTGTTGGAGCGCGGCCAGACTTGCACATGCTGCTATCTGAACTTGAATCTGAAGTTAGGAAAAGCTACTTTGGTTTACCACTATTCATTTTTTTCCATTCTCAAAACTTTTAGAGTTACCCTTATTTTGTTATTTAATTCAATACCTCTAAATGCTATCAGCTTCGTTTTTTTGTGATATTTCTAAATGACACTTTGTTCCTATTATCCTTAACAAATACAATTACCTCTATAAATTATCTTGTGCATAAGCAAATAATGCCTTGTAATCACAAATAGGAGTGTATTTAAAATGATTCTGCCAATTGTATAACCATGATTTAGAATATCTTGCCCTTCTTTTACAGCCTCAAGATAAAGATATTGCGATCGTTTTATGGTGAGGGCAAGGATCGTGCACCGCTTACTGCCTGTTACACTGGGGGTTTATCGTTCCATAACTACCGCGTTACTTAACACGAGTGATAGTAACATGCACTATAATGAGTACTAACCTTGTTATAAGTGGTGTCCATTAGCATGAAGACATTAAGGCATATTCGAATGAAATTTAGATTCACATGCATAAGTTCTTTTTGCGTAAATCTCATAATTTCTGCTTTTATATTGTCCTTAAGCTTGTCTGTGGTGTGGGGGTTGTTCCTACAAACCTTTTTTAGGGTTCCCACAAATTAGATGCACCAATTTCGTCAATGTTTTCCTCCGTTAGAAGATCTCGTTTTTGGGTTTAGCGATCCCGTTGTCAACTTATCAAGAAGACATATAAGAGCTTTCTCGTCTACCTGGAACTGGAATACCAGGAAATTTCTCCTGAAATTGTCTACATCACTCAGTTCTTACGTAAGTATCGTAGATAAAAATTCGTAGTTCAAGTGTGAATTTGTCGGCAGGCATTACAATGGAATAATAGCAAGACATTAACACTCTTAAGTAAATCACATACAATACAGCGTCTTGAATAAACGTTCACCTTTGAAATGCATAACTCTCTTTACAGCACGAACACAGCAGCGACCGAAACGCAACTGATAAAGATAACCCTTACCAGTTGCGCATCGGAAAAGTACCAAGATCATTGCAGTTCAGCGTGCTACGCATACAGCCGTTCTGTGACCCCAACTTAAAACGTCCGCATCGTATTAAGAAGAGCGGGCAACAAGACAACCTTGTCTTACTCCTTCATTTATTTCTCTAGGTTTATTGCATTACAGATAATTTTAATATTATTATTCATATAAATATTTTGTATAGCTCTTAACTAAATGGAGCGGTATTCGTGTCTGCAACAGTGTTTTCCAAAGTAGGTTTCTGACTATGTGATCAAATGCTTTAGGATAATCAATAAAAGCAATGAATATAGGAATGTTATATTCTCTGCGTTTTTCTACTCTCTGTTTATGATAAATACCTAATTAGTGGTATATCTGCCTTTGCGAAAGGCCAGTTTTGTTCTGAAAGTATGGCTAGTGGTATAATATTAGTATACCTTAATATTGTAGCGCCCCCTGGGGGTTACTTAAAACGGGAGGGTATAGGCTCAGAAGGTAGGGCTGGCCAGTGCCTGAATGCAGGGTACCATAAGGAAATGAATGAGAAAAAGGGGGTTGTATAAAAAGACTAATGACTATATGTTCTCATAGTTTAAATGGATACTGGAAGACTGAGGAATACGGCAGGAGCTTAAAAGTGTTCACATATGGCTTCACTGATCTTGAAGTCAACACATTTAAAATGATTAACTTATTTATTGCGGGGCCCTGGGTCCTAAGTGGCGTAGATTCGACGTCGTTCAAGCGTCGGAAAAAATTTGAGAGAGATGACTCACATTCGTGGCCAATATATATCGTGAGCTGAACAAGCGATCCGGTGTCCTACAAACCAGTGCTTCGTACATTTTCACACCTTTTGACATTCTAATGCAATCCCTAGACCGTAGTTCCAACTTTACAATGGGCCGCTACAATATATTAAAGAGTGTATCTATATATGTATGTGTGTTTGTTCCTTATAGGTTTCTACACTGTTGCACCGTGACGTTGGCCTCTGACACATCTGTGTTGTTCCTGGCAGTTGCTTCAGGAGACTCAGAGTCCCGGGTTCGATGGTTGGATGGCAGGGATTTGGAATTTGTTTTGGTAGAGCTGAGGTTCTGGTTTTCAGGAGTGGTGACACTGCCTTGATGATATTAATAATGCTGCCGGCGAAGTTTGAGTTATTTCTTTATTTTGTTACGTAGATTCCTATCTGGTCGACCCGCCACCTTCGTCGTCGAAACCACTGTTATTCTTATCACTTTCGAAGTCGCTACTTATGTGTTCCTCCGACTAGCTCTCGAATTGCCTAGATTTCACAACTTCATTTTTACACTATTAACTTTCTGATTATTTTCTTCTAATTTTGTTTCGTCAACCGTCCTCGTGGTTAGTTTGTACCGGAATGTATCTCGGCATTTCTTTTCCTTTTTCACGCCTTTCGACAAATTTAGAATTTTTCCCCCACCTTTCTTATGTTTTACGTTCAAACGTATCATGTGATGCATACGCGATCTTTTGATTGGCTATCATTTTGTTTCATGATTTTATTATTGGCTACCCCCACTTGACAACTTTCACATTTGCTTCTTACAGCTTATTTTGAGTTTTTAAAATCTTCCCACGAATATTCTTAGATCGTAGATAAGGCACGTATACTTTCTGACCCTGCTAAGCTTTGAAACCATTGTAAACTACACGTCCGAGCCAAAAGTACAAAAGCAAAACTTCCGGTAGGCTTGTTGTCGCCCATAGCAGGTAGATACATCTGCTTCGAGGAAAACAAAACTGGTTTTTCTGCCTTTCCAACAAAACCCATTCCTAATATGAATTCAGCACATTTTTGTCATTATGTTCGATCGTATAATATTATTATTATTATTATTATTATTATTATTATTTCTCCTGGGTCTCGATAACCAGCTTCAACCGATTTCGAACAAACATTGACACAAGGCAAAAATTACTGTCTAGCTTAGAATTCAAAATTACGCCCCATTTCACACAATTCTTTATTTAATTTTATGTCATGTCTACAAAAGCGCGGAACACAATCTATATCTTTCTCAAGGATGTTCGTAATAGGTCGAACATTGCCAACATAAGAACAACAATTACATAGACCATCACGACCTCACAAAGTAACAAAGGAACAGGGAGTTCACATATTCATTGATCTCCTCTCTGACATTCATCGGTAAATAATTACAACAGGTATTACTCCTATTATAACAGCATCAAACCAGACAAAATACCACCTCTTCCTTTATCTTCATGTGGTTATTTATTGTGTATAGATATAAAATAACACAAAAGCATTCAACATTAATCGCATTGAGTACAAGTGTCTATGTTGCTCAAACATTGCCAACATAACAGTAATAAATAAGTGGAAGCGAATATCCATATTTTCTGTACTGGTTACCATGCTAACCTCTAGTTCCCGAGGTCGCGGGTTCAAACCCGGCGGAGGACGATGGATTTTTTTCGGGTGTAAAAATCCTTACCATGGCATCCCTCGGAAGGAAAGTAAAGCCGGTGGTCAAGTGTCGTAGAAGGACCTCAAGCCTGATAAAGAGGCCTCTGAGCAAAATTACCGGTCTTTAACGTCCAATATAGAATGGGACGCTAAGGACCATAGTAGTCAAAGAGCGTCCATAAATAAATAAATAAAAAACACCCCGATGTTTGGATATTCTCATAGTATAATTTGTAGTTTCTCATTTGTTTTTAATTTTTTTCTGTGAGCAGCGGATTTGTTTCTCTAAGGGTACATTGTGATGCTTTTATAACCATAAAAACAAAAACTGAGTGACAAAAATGACAGTGGATGATAACAGTATCAAACCACTCGAAATGCCACTGGTTATTGTTATTCTTTTTTTCTTTCTACAGAGTGATTGATGAAGCACTGGAACATTTCTTTAATTATTCTGTTCGAAATTCACTCATTGCCTCAATTGTAATACCAAATTCAGCAGAATGTTTTGGACTTTCGATAGCCTGTCACTAAATGCGCAAATGTTCATGTATTATTCGTAATTGTTAGTTTTATTGTCGGCAACTGTTTTTGAGATTTTGTTCCATCAACGTGAAAATGGAGTACTCATTAAATGAACGACTCTTCCTTGTAAAGCAATACTGGGTTAGAAATTCAATTACAGCTACTCAAAGGGCTACCAGAGAGAATTTCGTGTTCGGAATCCTCCCCCACAAAAAAAAACAATACTCGGACTAATAAACAAATTGGAAGCAACTGGATGTCTGGTGAGTGAAAAAGGCAAAACTCGTTCAGCTAGGCTTCCCACGGTTGTTGTTCACGTAAGAGCACGACTGGATCAGTCGCCCAAAAATCATTAAGACGTTTGTCGCAGGAAACAGGGTACAGCTACTCAATGTGTCAGGGAGCTGTGAAAAGTGCAGGCCTAAAGCCGTATAGGATTACGGTTGTCCATCAGTTACAGGAACCAGATAAGGATAGACAACTGAATTATTGTCGTAGGTTTCAGGCATTCATTGTGCAAAATCCTGCCATATTGTCCATCACATGGTTCACAGATGAAGCACGGTTCCATTTATCGAGCCATATGAACTCAAATAACTCACGATATTGGGCCAGTCGGTTAAAATCGGAGTTTGGTGCGCAATATCCGCACAGAGAATACTGGGACCAACTTTTTTTTTAAAACAATGCGAACACTGCAGAGTACCGACGGATTTTCATGGAGTTTGCTGAGCAACTAGACGATGTAGAGCTGAGTCAAGGATATTTTCAGCAGGACGGCGCTACATACCATACATCAAATGAATCTACGGCACTAATTGCAAGTTTCTTTGACGACCGGATAATTTCCAAGAACCTGTGGCCACCGAGACCTCCGGATTTGACATCGCCGGACTTCTTTCTACGGGGTTACCTAAAAGACAAGCTTTATGCCACACGTCCCCAGACATTGGACGATCTGAAGTACATTACACAAGAGATTCAAGCTATTGACAACAGAGTCCTCCAACGAGTGGTCAGTAACATGGAACGACGTGTTGAGTTGTACCTTATGCAGGATGGAGGACATTTCCAACATTTGCTGTAGAGGTAAATAATCTCCCAAATTCCTCTGCATTTCGGATATAAGTTGTCGCTAGCATAACTCGTTTTGAAACAATTAAAGAAATAAATGTTTCAGCTCTTCATAAATCATCCTGTATTCATTTTGGCCTTCATTTTATTTTATGTTTCGTGTGTTTTCTTAGCAGTTTTGTGAATGTTGGTTACCGAGAATGAATAAGGTCATGTTGATGTTATTTAAACTGCTATTACTTCATCGAGGAAGCCCGACCGCACGTAGAAATAATTCAGCTACATTCACGAGTAATATGATTACAAACTGTTGTATTTGTGATTGATTAGCGTTTTCCCAATGTTTTATTACTTTATCTACTACGTATGAAGTATTGTGTTCCACCCAAAAATTCGATACCGGGATTTCACCGGAAATACACGTTACGAGGCCATCCGAATAAAAAAGAAGGTATTTTTAGAAGAAGGTACATTTGTGTCAGTGTACCTGTGAACAACATAACTCAAAAACGAAAAGTCGGATAAATACCAAACTTCGTATTTGAGCTTAGTATCTTTAAAGGATGGGACACAAACATTTTCAAGAAAATCTCTAACCCAGATTTCACTTTTATTGAAATATTTTTAGAAACATTTGACTTCCTAAAATTTGATTAAAATACCATATATGAAAGATATTCACATGACAAGGTGTGCATTTTGAGTTTTTTGGGAATGGCCTAGGAAGTCCTCTTCATTCACCGAGCGGGATGGTTCACGCGATTGCATCTGTGACCTCGCATTCAGGAGGTTCCGAGATCGATCCCCGGCGACCGCTTCCTCTACATCATCATCTTCTTGCTCATGTGTTTCAGGGCTCTAGGACCAGGCGACAGTGCTCGGCGAGTTGCGGATGGTAGGTGGCTTCAGCTCTGTAAATATTTCTTCCCTGGCGTCACTACGGTGTCGCTCAGTTTGGTCTTTCCACAGCATCGGGCTGGGCTCCGGAGGACCCTGGAGGTTGGTGGCTTGCGGGCAGGGATGCGTTCTATCTGCAAACTTTAGGGACATCATCTATGCTTGCGCTCCGGTATTCGGTCTCTTCCCTCATCCTTCCCTCCCAAGGGTCACGTTGGAAGCAAAAAAATCTGATGTGTTACACTCACATGACTATCTCTACTCTTGTAAAAACTATTTTTACAAACGCTTATTCTCCATATGCTTCATGTTAATCGAGATAAACATTTGCAGACTCTAACTTATTGCTACTTTTCTTGTAGATGTAAGGGGAAAATATATTTATAAGGGCAATATAGAAATACAGTAGCCTTTAAGCACATACATATCTCTTAATAGCCGGTTACTAGGTGCAGCACCATTCCCTTTCCCACAGATTATAACTCTTTGCATATCCAAGACAAAAAAAATGAATAACGAATTCCCATTTGAGAAAATAAGTATTGAGAAAATAAGTATTGAAAAATTAAAGGGAATAACAAGTAATATCTCGAAAATGGTTCACTCAACAAAAAAAATGTATATGACATATACTGTGTATTTTAACGCGATCTACATTTTTTGTGTAGTAAAATTTTGTCTATCTCTTATGGTTTACCAGTTATGCAAAAGTCGTTCACAATGAACAATACTTTTGGAGACATTCCCAGAAAATTCAAGATATAAATTTTATTTGTTATAAAAATATCTTAAACATATAATATTTGAATCAAAATCGTTAGAGCCATTTTTGAGAAAATTAAAATTTTCGAAAAATCTTCCATGTAAAGGGTAATCTGGGGTGGGGGGATTTTCTTGAAAACCTTCGTGTCGCATCCTTGGAAGATACTGAACCTAAACACCAAGTTTGGTGTTTATCCGACTGTTCGTTTCTGAGTTATGCTGTTCACAGACAGACACACACACACAGACACACAGACAGACATACAGACACACACACGGACATGTTTCCAAAAATGCTTTTTTTGGATTCAGGGGTCTCAAAACATGTATTTCCGGTGAAATCTCGGGATCGAATTTTTGGGTGGAATACAATACTTCCCCTACTTACTATACGTAGTAGAGAAAGTAAAAAGGCCGATTTCCTGTGCTCTGTCCCGGTTCCGTGATACGTACCTCCAATGCGTATAATTTGTAAACGCTAACCGATAGACGAAAACGTACCAAATAAAAATCTAGATCTGTTTAAAACACACAATGTACTTAATATAAGTTTTTATAGCATAAGCCGTTTCTGAAATATCCGTTATTAAAGGTTCAAATTGTTCATTTCTTTGCCATTCTTTACAGTCCTTTCAACATTCCGTTGTTTCTCGCGATGTCATGGAAACAGTATGGAATTTTAAGGCCAGCATATAGCGTCCAGTTGTCAAACATTTGAGATAGAGGGTAGAGAAAGTCATGTGAATGTATGACCAAAGGCTAAATGTTAGAGGGATAAACCGTCAAACCACGGGAAAGCCGGGTGTTTGAAATATAAAAGTGAGAAACGTTATGAGGCCGAGGGAGAACAGGCATTAACAGGATTTTGCATCAAGTTCATTTAGGCAGAAAAGTCTTGCAGTAACGCGCGGCTGAATACCAGAGAAAAAGAAGCCCTCACTTCTCATTAGCTACTGAGCCCCCAGCATTTTCTTCGAGTATTCATTTACATAACGGGCTCATTTGCTAAAGCCAGCTCTGGAAGACTCGCCTAACCTAACCTAGTTATTGTCTTGTGGGTCTTCACAGCAGCGATAAGAACTGCGTATCCTAGCGACGATTTTGTTAGCTATTAGTAATTACTTGCAACAGCCAATTTATTCTAAGCACCTACTTCCATTATTTTGTTAGCAGAACCAATCTAAATTTTCGACGAGTTATTTCAGGAGAAGATATTGTTCGGGAGTAAAGAGGAGCAGCTATTAGAAATACACTGTTTCGCATGCCAAGCGCAGACACCAAAGTATTTTAAATGCTTATGCATAAAGAATGTAATAGATATGAATATAAATACAACAACTTTGATCTGCTACATTCACAAGACTTTCTCTACCCATTATGATTTATATTATATAGCTTCCACTACATTTTTCACACAAAAAGTATTACTATTTATGAACAATACCAGACGTATGTCTGTGAACAGTATAACTCAAAAACTAAAAAAAGAATTTAATTTCAGTATCTTCCAACTTTACATTGAACATTTTTCGAAAATTTTTATTTTCCAAAAGATAGTAAAATACCATATATTTTACATGACAAAATGTAAATCTTGAATTTTCTGGGAATAGCCCGTGGAACAGTTTTATATAGCCATGTATAACTAGTAAACGTTAAGCAAAGACGAAAATGTACTGCACATAAACTATAGATCTATTTAAACCACACAATTTAGTTCAAAACACTTCTTGAGGCATAAGCCGTTACCAAGATATCCGTTATTAATTGTTCGAATTGTTACTTCCTCATTCTTTAAAAGTCCTGCCAACATTCAGTTGTTTCTCGCGATGTCATGGAAACAGTATGGAATTTTAAGACCAGCATATAGCGTCCAGTTGTTGAACATTTGACCATCGCTGTTCTCTTTGCACTGTAAAGCTACGCAACTATGGTTCAAATGCACCTTCAAACCAAAACAAATCTAATGCAAACACTGGTGACATCTAGTGCTTATCAACTGTGTTTTGACGAGTTATTATCTGAAGCTGTTAGCTTTAATTACTATGTGCGGCAGTCATGTACAGCCGTGGACAAAAACATTGTTATATTTTGAACGCCAAATTTTTCTAAGTCGTACATGGCACAGCGCCTTGTTTACACTACACACAATACAGTTGTGTAGCCGTTGCAGCAAGTTGTACGCCTTACTAAACATGTTACCTTTTGTAGCACTGTGGCAAAACGTAGGGTACTTCTGTGGTTAAGACAGCAAGGTTCGCTTCTCGCATGTAGCAAACACTTTCCCCCCTTCTGTCAATAATGTTTAATCAACACATAGTGATTACTATTTTCAATATACTCCATTTCATACAAGTAATTTGCTAAAGTTCATAACAGAGTAGTTATTACGATGCGGAATACGTGGCTGCACAGTTTCATCATGGTCGCAGATCTATATCCTGTTCGATATCAAGGGACGATCTAGGTGTGTTGTGGCAGCTTGACGATACACTGAGCGGTAATACCTGAGAATACTTTATTTCCTTAAGATATCCTGATGGAACTGTTGAATTCGTAAAGGATTCTGGGCACAAATTCAAGCAGCCTTGAATGTTGTAGCTTCTCGTCCACGTTAGTACAGGGATTTAATTTCATCTATAACCCGAAAATGAGGGCAGTTATACGTGCTCAGGGTTCGTACACCCAATATTAATTTCGTTTATTATTTTGTATGTTTTAGTTTTAGGAGACAAAATAGTTTATTTGCATTTATATAAAATGAGTATTTTATCAGAATTGTATTTTTATGCGCATAGATATTCCTAAAACTTAAAATGCTAGAGCTATATTAATGCAATATTATAGTCTACACATCCAGTCATAAAATTAACAATATAAAAATAACCAATGTGAGATTTGAACCGAGAAGCTTTGAGCGCGGGCAGTGCCTTCTGTCGGGGTTACTTACGTGTTATCTTATTGCGGAGGGCCTGTTATTGTTTTATTATTTTGCATTTTGGGTTCATTGTGCTCCGGCTAGCTATTATTATTATTATTATTCAGTCGATCAAATCTCTTGAACAGGGTGTGTAAACGAAAAGGAGTTGTTACTAAAGATAACACTGATAAAAGAATTTGTTTTTACACTTTTATTGCCGTCACATTTTATTGATTTCACATATTTACTCTATATACACGCCCGACTGAAACTGTTATATTTTAGAATGTAACTATAATCACTTATTTGCCGCACATTATTAATTCGCGTATTTCACATTTTTTAACTAACTTTACGACGCGAGAGATTCTGTAGAACTGCACGACGTATAACCCGAGAATGATTCGCCTTGTGAATGATTCTGTTGGACTGAGCGTTACCCGTCTCTGGCTTCAGCATTTATACTCCCTCACCCCGATATGCCTAAACATTATAACAGAGTTGCTATTGGTTAATAAAGCGCGCCAACATTAGCGTCCATTTTTATATCCAATCAAAATTATGAACATATATGCTCTAGGGAAGATATTCCCTCCATTTCTACAGAAAGGCGCGCTACTCTGACGTCATTTGTTTGTCTCCTCTAATTAATAAACAACTCACCCCTCGCTCATTGTTATCCGCTCCAATTGTCAGTTTCAGTGAGGCCGTGTAAACTTATTTCCTAACAATGCTTATAATTAACAAACATCTCAAATCATTGTCATACAATAATGCTAATTTACACTACAATCACTCTGGCATTCACAGTGTTGTGATATAAAATACTGCCACACTTCTTAACCTCTCGGCCAACGAAACGTCTTTCCGTGTTCTGTTTTCAGTAGCGTCATCACCGAGAAACACCGTTATAATGTGACCATTGCCTTCACAGGGTAGAGAAAAATTGATTTTTATTTAAGGACGCTCTTTAGCTACTATGGTCCTTAGCGTCCCATTCTATATTGGGCGTGAAAGACTGGTAATCTACGACACGGGAGCACCGGCTTTACTTCCCTTCCGAAGGAAGCCATGCTAAGGATTTTTACTCCGAAAAACCACTACACCACGGAGGACAACACAGGGCAAAGACCACTCTACAGTTCCTGTATGTGCGTTGTGAACACAGCTGTTACGGAGGTACATGAAGGCCTCCGATCGTCACATGGAATCTGAGGATGATTAATTTTTCCTTTGTTCACGGGTGTATTTATAAGTCTCCCAACTACAGTCCAGTGTGGGAATTTCCACATGGACCAAAGTTTATAATCATATACAACAATGGTCCTAGGTTTAATAACAAATATATTTAAAAATCTGATGTGTTACACTCACATGACATTCTCTACTCTCGTACAAACTATTTATACAAACGCTTATTCTCCATCTACTTCATGCTAATCGAGATAAACATTTGCAACTCTATCTTATTGCTAATTTTCTTGTAGATGTAAGGGGAATATATATTTACAAGGGCAATATAGAAATACAGTAGCCTTTAAGCACATACATATCTCTTAATAGCTGGTTGCTAGGTGCAGCACCATTCCCTTTGCCACAGATTAATACTCTTTGCATATACAAGACAAAAAATGAATAAAGAATTCCCATTTGAGAAAATAAGTATTAAAAAATTTAAGGGAATAACAAGTAATATCTCGAAAATGGTTCACTCAACAAAAAAAATGTAAATGACATAAATTGTGTATTTTAACGCGATCTACATTTTTTGTGTAGTAAAATTTTGTCTATCTCTTATGGTTTATCAGTTATGCAAAAGTCGTTCACAATAAAGTATACTTTTGGAGACATTCCCAGGAAATTCAAGATATAAATTTTACTTGTGATGAAAATATCTTAAATATATGATATGTTAATCAAATTCGTTAGAGCCATTTTTGAGAAAATTAAAATTTTCGAAAAATGTTGCATGAAAAGGGTAATCTGTCGTGGGGGGATTTTCTTGAAAACCTTCGTGTCGCATCCTTGGAAGATACTGAACCTAAATACCAAGTTTGGTGTTTATCCGACTGTTCGTTTCTGAGTTATGCTGTTCACAGACACACACACACACACACACACAGACACACACACACACACGGTTATGTTTCCAAAAATGCTTTTTTTGTATTCAGGGGATGTATTTCCGGTGAAATCTCGGTATCGAAATTTTGAGTGGAATACAATACTTCCGCTACTTACTATACGTAGTAGAGAAAGTAAAAATCCTTACCTTACACTCTTTATGATTAATAGAATTTAAACATAACTGCTGTACTGCCTAGAAACACAAACAGAAGGAGGTTGAAAAATATCCTACTTCAATTAGGCAAGCTTTAAGTAAAAAAAAAATGAGTTAGATTCACATGACTTTCTCTACTGTTGTTACTAAGGCTAACTGTTCTATCTACTTCATTTTAATCGATAAACCTTTACAGAAACAGCTACATTACACATTTCGTTATAGATACAAAGAGAACAGCGATAGTCAAATGTTTAACAACTGGACGCTATATGCTGGTCTTAAAATTCCATACTGTTTCCATGACATCGCGAGAAACAGCCACGTCTACAGGACATAAAAACAATGACGAAATAACAGTTCGAACCATTAACAACGAATATCTCGGAAATGGCTCATGCCATAAAAGGGTTATTTGGAATAAGTTGTGTGTTTTAAAGAGATATACATTTTTGTGTAGTACATTTTCTCCAGTCGCTTCACGTATATATGTTATACAAGATTATACAGAACTACTTCTGAATGAAGAGGACTTCACCTGCTATTCCCAGGAAATTCAAGATATGCATTTTGTCATGCAAATATTTGTAATGCGTACGATTTTAATCAAAATTATTCGAAGCCATTTCTTTTAGAAAATTAGTTGGTAGGATAGTTGGGGTGGAGAGATTGTTTTTTGAAAATCTTTGGTAGTACCTAACCCCCGCACGCAAGCACACGCACGCACGATCTCCGGAAAGTACTTTCTTTGGATTCAGGAGGCCTCAAACGTGTACTTGTGAAATTTCGATATAGAAGTACTGCCACGTAGGTTGTAGCGGATGTAAGAATGTTGTAAGAAGCTGCCAGTGTTCACCAATTTCACTTGGGACTTCGCAGTGTTTGATCGTTAATGGATTCAAGACATAAAATACACAAGGGAAGCACAGCGTTTGATATGTGAATTCTGATATTGATGCTGCATTTAATAACACCAGACTGAATACTTTGACGTTCACTGTATTTACTTTCTCTTCTTATGATCTTTTATCAGAATCTCTAGGGAATGTTCACGTTTTTGTTTCGGAGAAAGGTTTTGATAAAGGCACAGGTGCGTCCAATGCTTTTACAGCACGTCTAGTGGGAAATCCTATATGAGAATACTTGCTTACAAACTGAGACAGGTACATATTTTGTAATACATAAGTAACCCCAAGGAAATCAAGAGACCGTAGCGAACTGTGTCGCAGTTTTGCTACAGAGAGGTAAAGTCTTATTTACTGTCTTTGTGTGTCCATAACATATTCCCTTTTACTTTGTCTACTGCCTACCTTAGTATAGTAACTATAGCTTTCAGTTCTCTGAATCAAACAAAAAATTTAAAAAAATTCTGATGTGTTACATTCACTCGACCTTCTGAGGCAATATTTTTAACACTTAAATGATTTCAGTCTAATTATATAATATATAAACTCAATAACAGCCCACCTTAAAGCAATATGTGTATGTAATAATTTGTAAAATGTATGTAACAGTCATTGTATATGTTAATATTATTGTATCCATGTGTAATAATCTTATGTGAATGTATTACGTAATACAATAAGGTAGGAGCTGCGAGAAATAGGTCAAAAGTTGCTAACAATGAGGTAACAATGAGGTAACCTTGAGGAAATAATGAATTAGAAATTAACAATGCAACTTGTAATGCTTGGAAACAATAATGTAATTTTTGTGAAAGTTTATAAAATAGCCAATCAACAACCAGAAAAAGCTTTAGTTAAATGAAGGTATTCTATTGGATTAGGAATAGCCAATCAGAGACTTGAAATACAGAAATTTACTAATTTAGGCGGTAGAAATCAAGTCAGTTGCTCGTAGACAGCGCTCATAACTGGAGTGCGAGACAAAAAAAAATAGTTTACATGTTTAAAAAGTGCAAATAATTAATAAAAGAATCTCACAGCTCTCTACATCAGTGAAGTGTTATTTAAATCGTGTCAACAATTAATAAAAGGAGTGAATTAAAAATTATAATCTGTGTAAGCCTACATTCTTCAGCCGCACCACGCCTTGCAAAGAAATCCATGTCTCTAACAATAATACTGACGCAGCCGAGGCAAACATAAATATATAATATTTAAAGAAACAGTCAAATTACAAAGTTAATATTTTTTAAAATTTAGGGCGAAGGCTACCGGAAACTTTTTACCATACGTGCGGTTGCAACTACTTCACAAGTGTTCGGCTCCCCAACAGTCGAAATACAATACAACTCCTCCTAAAAAATTACTACTTCACTTCCTACACTTATTTTCCTATCTACTTCATTTTAATCGAGATAAAACTTTACAGAAACAGCTACATTATACATTTCGTTATAGAGAACAGCGATAGTCAAATGTTTAACAACTGGACGCTATATGCTGGCCTTAAAATTCCATACTGTTTCCATGACATCGTGAGTAACAACTGAAAATTGAAGGGTGTTTAAACAGAACGACTAATGACTAACTCAAACCGTTAATGACGGATAACTCGGAAATGGCTTATAGCGCAAAAGAAAATCAGTATCTTAAAGGGATCTGCATTTTTGTGAAGTAAGTTTTTGTCTATTACTTAACGTTTACCAGCTATGCAAGATTATTATCATTCCTTTCGGACTGAAGAGGACTTCAAAAGCTATTCTCAGAAAATTTGAGATATACGTTTTATTTGTAATGTAATTGTATTTAATATATGGTATTTTAAACAAAATCGTTAGAGCCATTTTTCATATAATCAAAAATTTCCAAAAGTGCTTCATGAAAAGGGTATTTTGGAACGGGGAGAGTTTCTTGTAAATTTTCGTGTTGCATCTTTGAAAGATACTGAACTTAAATACCAAGTTTAGTATTTATCCGGACTATCGTTTTAGAGTTACGCTGTTTTCACACATTTTTTAAAAATCCTTTTTTTTTATTCAGGCGTCTAAAACATGTATTTCCCATGAAACCTCCGTGAAAAACATGTGTGTGAAGCTTGGTATTTGAGTTCAGCAACTAACAAGGATGCCAATAAATATTTTCAAGAAAATTCTCTCACCCCAAACTGGAATTTACATAGAACATTTTTCGTTATTTTTGTTTTCTCAAAAATGGCTCTAAGGATTTTGATTAAACTAGCAGCAGTATCCATTAAAGTCCTCTTTATTCTGAATGAAACTGTTTTATCTGTAAGAGAGAGAGAGAGACAAAATCTTTCTTTAAAGCACACAAGTTGTGCCAAAATATCTATTTGTAGCATTAACCATTTCCAAGATATTCCTTGTTATTGGTTTGAATTTTCAAATACTTATACACTGCCGTTTGTGAAAATTACAACACCAAGAATGAATTTCCCGAATAACTCCAAACTTGGTGGAAGTGTAGAAGAGTGTGCAACCAATAAGTGATTAGGTTTGCAGAGAGATGGGGTACACGCAGGCCCAGCGGAGCCCTCTCGTGTCGGTCCGACAAGGTCAGTGTAGTTAGTGCAGAGCTATCAAACAAGGTGGAAACAATATAATGAGTATTAGTATGCCCCATCGACGTCAAAGGGATCCATATCGGCATGTGAATGAGTTCGAAGGTCTCCGAGAAACGGGTTTGTCATACCGTGACATTTCGGCTCGTACAGGGCATGCTGCTACGACAGTGATGCGTGTGTGGAAGCAGTGGGTAGATGAAGGGCGTACGCAGCGAAGATCGGGTACTGGACAACATCACGGGATGACCGTCATCTTGTCCGCATGGCCATAACGGACCGTACAGCTTCATCCACAGTGTTAGCTCGACGCTGGAGCACTGCAACAGGTGTGAACTTGTCTGCATCTCTTTTTATCCTGTACGAGTATGCTAGAACGAAATGTGTAACTCTAACTGTATTATTTTTTAATTTATTTTTTTGGTTCCGCAGTAAGTACATAGAATAAGCTTAGTAAGAACAAATTATAGAAGAGTGCGTAGAGAAATTAATGTGAATACAAATTTGGTATTTAAATTCAGCCTTTTCCAAATTGCGATACGAATATTTAAAAATGTCTATCACAAACTACGTTTTAACTGAAAATAATGCAGATAAAAATCGCAGGGGCTTAAATCCGGGGAAGGAAGGCGCATTAAAAGAGAAACTTTAAATGACAAAACCAAACACTTTAGGTAACTTAAAAATAACATTCATCAAGAAACTGCTGCCATTTCTCAGAAGGAACTGCAGAGTGTAATGAACAATTTCTTAAGCAGGTGCCAGAAATGCTTGAACAATGAAGTGGGAGAGTTCCAGCATCTCCTTGCTTGATACACGAGTAATTTACTTTTCTTTTTATAGGTGGTGTCTCATAAGTAATGTCGGTTTTTAAGCAAAGCTTTATTCAGAACGTTTTCTGACAATTAAGATACTCTTCAAAGTAGAGACCATCAGATTCTATGGTCTTGAGCCATATTTCAGCGAAGTTTATTATCCCGCTACGGTACCAGTTTGGGTTTTTGATGCGAAGATTTCGGCAAGACCCATTTCCACAACTTCAATGTTTTCGAAATTTCTTCCATGCAAGAAATGGGCCATGGATCGAAACAGATGGTAATCTGCAGGCGCAAGAACAGGGCTGTATGTTGGGTGTGGTAGCAGTTCCAATTTCTGAGTTTTTGTCATGGTTGTTCGTGCAGTATGGGGTGTTGCATTGTCCTGCTGCAAGAGAAATCTATTTCGGTTAACTAATGCTGGGCAGCTCCGTCTCAAAATTTCATGAGCTCGTTCCAGTTGTTGAGAATAAAGATCCGCATTGACTGCACGCCCGTTTGGAACAAACCCTTTCAAAATTCCACTACACACACAACATTACTTTGGGGCCGAACTGATTTTTTTAACGATAACTTTGGCAGGTTGAAGGTTTTTTTTTCTTCTTTTGGGTTTTTGAGAATAGGTTAGGATTGATCGTGGCTTAGGAAGGAGAAGCAAGGAAGGGTATTGGGGTTCCGCTGATGCACCCCCGTTAGTGCGCGGTAGGATAACTGCCAGCTTATTGCGCTGGCAGTGGAGTCAAGGAATGTCCGGCTGACGACCATGACCGAGACCCTGGCCGCCACTACGGGTAGGTACGTGGAAAGGAGTTGTAAAGGTTTGTAGCGTTGTTTGTTGTTTTTTTATTGCATCAGTTATTAATTGTGACGCGGTCCTCGAAAGGAGCCCCCTGGTGGGCGATAGTGGCTTGGGAAGAAGCGAGCGGCTTTTAGTGACATCAAGTAGCCGTCTGTGCGTACGACGATTGTCCACTCGGCAATCGTCGTAAGCAGGGTTGACGTCGTGTGCCTAACCTCCTCTAGGCAATCTGTCGGAGGTGGCGGTGCTGATGGTGGTGGCAGGCTGGCGATGGATTCCCGCAGGCCTCGGATGGCTGTGTCGCTCTTTCGAACCGCCGCAGGCAGCGTGCGGTGAAGCTCTGGAAGGCAGTTGTGAAGTCGGTGACGATGGTGTGAAGGTCCTGGATGGCGGATTCCATTGCGTCAACACGGCTGAGTTGTGGTTCCAGGTTGGTAGATTGAGCGGCGGTGGCAAGTGAAGCGAGTGTTTCGTCCTGTTGCGAGATGCTGGATCCGATGTTCAGGACCTCTGAATGTAGATCGTGGATCGCATCTCGCAGGGTGGTGTTTGTTGCTGCAGGTGGTGGCGGTGATGGCGTCGGAGGAGATGTAGGTGTAGGTACATTTGAAGCCGGAGTGGATCGACGGCTTCTCGGATAGCGATGGCACTGTGCCTGCCCGGTGAAATGGTCGTGGCCGTTGCAGGTGGCACAGTACCTGCGGGGTCGACAGAGGTCATGGTTGGTGCATCTCGATGTCAGCGTTGGTGCTCCGCAGTAGTGGCACCTCGGAGGTGCAGCGCAGGTGGTGGAGTCATGACCGTAGCAGCAACATCGGCGGCATGGCTGATGGCTTTTTCCGCTCGGCTAACCTCGACATGATAAACCTGCCCTAACAAGGGCAGGCCGGACCTCAAGGCAGCCTCACGATCGGCCGGATCGGCGAATAGCAGGCGAATCAAAGTTGTGGGTCCCCGGAAAGTGGTGATCCTTGTGGCCTTCAAGGCTGAAGGCCATCGGCTTTGAGCGGCGGTGCAGATAAATCTCGATAGTAGATCCCGGGGAACTCCGGCGATCACCGCGCTGCATCGTAATGACAGCGGCGGCGGTGAAGTATCTTGCTGCTAGTGTCTGGTTGAAGCCGTGACCGATGCCCAAGAAGGCCCGGCCACCGGCGTCGGAGAGCCAGCGCTCCCGACAGATGCCGGAGGAGTGGTCGGCAAATCAGCAGCGGCGAGGCCCGGAGCAGGTTCATCTGAGGACGGCGTAGCTGCGGCCTCTTCGACTGGTGCCGAAGGGTCGGCGGCGTGTTCTTCGCTTTCCCATCTCCGACGAAGTGAGGCCCGGTTGAAGGGACTGAGCCAGTAAGACAACTGTTTCGAGGCGTCAGGGTTGCGGTAATTGATTCATGTTTCATCACATGAGACAATTCCCTTGATAAATGTATCATCCATGGGATTACCGATAAGCTGACGACAGATGTCCACTCTACGTTGAGCCTGTTGAGGTGTCAATTCAAGAAGTACAGATCTACAGCTTCTGTTTGAATTTCCAAGTTTCTTAATCTGGCGGTGTATGGTATCTTTTGATGGACCAAGCCTATGAGTACTTTTCTGAGGATTTTCTTCCAAACTCTACGTGTATTCTCAATATCCCGTAACTTAGGTGTTCCAGAACGTTGTACATCTTTAGTGCTTTCTTCTCCAGTGTTGAAAAGCTGGAACCACCATTGTGCTACACGCTCACTAACGACACCTTCTCTTTCCATTTGACATACTTTTGGAGCCGCGGCAGCAGGTTTATAATCTTGTTTCCAGTAGTGCTTTAGAAGGACTCTAATCTCAAACTTTGTAACCTCCATTTTGTGATTGTGTATTAACAACTGACGACTGACACATTCTCGCAACTAGCCATGGCATCCTGTAAATGACATGGCGAACCAAAGAAAACCAAATCTATCTTATAAAACACCAAGCTTAAAAAGCTGATGTGTTACACTCACATAACTTACTCTACTCTTGTACAAACTATTTTAACAAACGCCTATTCTCCATTTATCTCATATTAATCGAGATAAACATTTGCAGAAAGGATTTTTTGACATACAAAGAGAACTACATTTTACACATAGCGACCAGTTCTAAAAATATTTGACTATCGCTTAAGGCCTACTATGTTCCCCTTGTTTTGTATTTGCAAGGGCAATATAGAAATACAGTAGACTTTAAGCACACACATATCTCTTAATAGCTGATTGCTAGGTGCAGCACCATTCTCTTTGCCACAGATTAATACTCTTTGCATCCAAGACAAAAAAATGAATGACGAATTCCCATTTGAGAAAATTATTGAAAAATTTAAGGGAATAACAAGTAATATCTCGAAAATGGTTCACTCAACAAAAAAAATGTTTATGGTATAAATTTGTATTTTAACGCGATCCACATTTTTTGTGTAGTAAAACTTTGCCTCTCTCTAATGGTTTACCAGTTATGCAAAAGTCGTTCACAATGAAGACTACTTTTGGAGACATTCCTAGAAAATTCGAGATATACAATTTATTTGTCATGAAAATATCTTAAACATATGATATTTTAATCAAAATCGTTAGAGCCATTTTTGAGAAAATTAAAATTTTCGAAAAATGTTCCATGTAAAGGGTAATCTGGGGTGGGGGATTTTCTTGAAAACCTTCGTGTCCCATCTCTGGAAGATACTGAACCTAAATACCAAGTTTGGTGTTTATCCGACTGTACGTTTCTGAGTTATGCTGTTCACAGACACACACACGGACATGTTTCCAAAACTGCTTTATATGCATTCAGGGGGTCTCGAAACATGTATTTCCTGTGAAATCTCTGTGTCGAATTTTTGGGTGGAATACAATACTTCCCCTACTTACTATACGTAGTAGAGAAAGTAAAAAAACGATATTGCTTTTGGGACGACCTAATAAGTGTTTGTGTTGTATATGTTAGAAACAACTTACGCGAGAAACCATTCTATATTTACTGCGGACTACCTTCACCCGCACCACACGCCACGAAATTGGTCCTACAGAGGTTCGCTCATCTGATATTTTTGCGCCAAAATTCAACGAATTGAAAACATGGACAAGTAGATTGTAACGCTACCCTTCATAATTTGGCAATATTTTCAGGGAGGAAAACTGGCTAGAATTATGCTCGAGGTGACGCTGGTAGATGATGGACTGTCAATATCAACGCAACAGCTGCGTTCCATCATGGGCCATATTTTATGCCCGTCGGTGTACGTGGCACTGAAGAGAACGCTAATGAACGAAAACGCAAATAGTAAAGCTTACGTTTGAAAGGTTGAATGATGAACAAAGCAATCCTTTTGTTTACATTTTAATATCCTTGTAAGTATTCGCTAGGATCACCCTGATGGACATTTAAGCCGGCAGTAGAGCATGTAGCCGAATAACAAAAGACGGCGTTTGTCAAGAGCTATGACGGATGTCTTCCGAGTGGCACATCAATTAAACGCTTTGTAGAGAGAACCAGCTGCGTTGCCACGTCGCCTTTCTCATACATCATAGGAACGTGTAAACACTGCCTTGCTCCATATCCAGAACTTAGTTCTCAAACTCTGCGTCCTTTCATCCACCAAAAGTCTCTCGAGATCCCCAGCCCGTTACCATGTTTCATTTCACAAACCATCACTCCATTGCATTTCCTCTGATCGACATTCTCACAAATTAATTATAACAAATTATTTAACCGAGCGGGATGGCTCAGGCGGTAAAGTCTGTGGCACGCATTCGGGAGGTCCAGGGTTCAACTCCTGTGGACCGACCAATCTGTCTGAGGTTTTTCGTGGTTTTCCCCAGTCGCCAAGCTAAATACCGGATTGGATATTTAATACCACGACCCAAAAGATCCACCTTAAATGTAAAACGATAGTAAAATGAAAACTAAGTGCTAATAGCGAATGCTATGCCATCTATCTAAAGACAATGTAAGCAGTTTGAGTGGACGGCACCCTAACGTCATCTGCACGGCACGAAGCAGAAGATCCGGCTGCCATGCGCTGGGGGTAACTGTGGGCACGTGACGAAGTAAGATGGCATTTCCAGGGCTGAGACCTAGAAGGCTAACTGTCCGCCTTTCTGTGTGGGGGCGGCGGTTGGACTGGACGGCACCCTAATGCCATCTGCACGCCATGAAGCAGGTGGTTACAGGAATGAGACCTAGAAGGCTAAGTGTTCGCCTTTCTGTGTTAGGGCGGTTAGACTGGACGGCACCCTAATGCCATCTGCACGGCATGAAGCAGGTGGTTATGGGGATGAGACCTAGAAGACTAACTGTACGCCTTTCTGTGTGGGGGTGGCGGTAAGACTGGACGGCACCCTAATGCCATCTGCACGGCATGAAGCAGGTGGTTACAGGAATGAGACCTAGAAGGCTAACTGTACGCCTTTCTGTGTGGGGGTGGCGGTAAGACTGGACGGCACCCTAATGCCATCTGCACGGCATGAAGCAGGTGGTTACAGGGATGAGACCTAGAAGGCTAACTATCCATCACATATCGTTCTAAGAGTTATCCACCAACAGATCCGTCGGGATATGAACAGGGAGTTAAACCAACGTAAAATAAAATAGAGAGAATAGGTTTATTTATCACTATATATAATTAATTGAAGTTAGTTAGATTTGAGAGACCAAGTCTGGTCCTGGGAGAGCCATCTTCAAATCCTGCCTGTGGCATTGAATTTTTCAGTTGACTCTATATTAAAAACTCTAATGGGAAGTTAAAAGGAAAACGCGATATTTTGAGTTGTATCAATTTACATCCATTAAGAAACTGTTCGTCTGTACTTCAAAAATTCTAGCAGGCAAATTAAGGAGGGAAAGCCCTAATTTTGGGGGGGGCATGAAGATCAAATGGTAGTATAGTTTACATGTTTGCGACTTTTCAAATCCTTCATTTTATCAGTTTTGCAGTTTTTTTTAAAACATATGCCAAAATTGTACGTTTTTTGCATGTGGTGCTACATAATTTCAAATGTTTAAGAACAGAGCACTATATACTGGCCTTAAAACTTCAACTGTTTCCATGCAACCGCGAGAAGCAACTGAAAATCAATGGAACTTAAAGAATAAGTATGGAGTATTTCGAACTTTTAATAACGGATATCTCAGAAACAGTTTATGTCACGCAAAAACTTATTTTAAATAAATTGGATGCTTTAAAGAGATCTAGACGTTTTTGTCTATTGCTTAACGTTTACTGATTATAAAGATTATACAAAATTCCTTACGAATGAAGAGGACTTCATAGGCTATTCCCAGAAAATTCAACATAAAGGTGCATTTTATTTGTCTTATAAGTAACTTGAATGTATGGTATTTTAATCAAAATCGTTATAGCCAATTTTTAGAAAATAAAAAATTTCAAAAAAATGTTCCATGTAAAGCGTAGTTTAGGGTGGGGTTTTGTTAAAATCTTCGTGTCGCATCTTTGAAAGGTATTGAACCGAAACACCAAATTTGGCATTTATCCGATTTTTTTACGTATTCAGGGGCCTCAAAACGTGTGTTCCGTATAAATCTCGGTTTCGAATTTGTGTAATGTATTGCAGAATGCATTATGTTCTAATTTTCTTGAGTATCCTTCACTCTGGCTCTCTCTCTGTAAATAATTAGCTAAATACATGAAAAAGGTCCAGTATGTGGATGAGTATATCTGTGAACAGCGTAACTAAAACATTCTTATATGTTATATTCACATTACTTTCTCTAAACTTTCTCAAGTCTCCCAAACATAAAAATTACGCACCGTTAAATCATAGGTTCGTAAGGACCATAGTATTTACTAATTACCCTACTTTCAAAACTTTCCTGAAATGAATATAATGAAACTGTATGCGCAGGAGCTAAGTCTTGTTAGAAAAAATCCAGACTGACATTCAACATCGCTCAGCTGTTCAAAAAATGGTAATCCATTCCTGTACCTCTCTGCATTTATTTTTACTTTCTCTACTACGTATAGTAAGTAGGGGAAGTATTGTATTCCACCCAAAAATTCGATACTGAGATTTCACCGGAAATACATGTTTTGAGACCTCCTGAATCCAAAAAAAGCATTTTTGGAAACATGTCCGTGTGTGTGTCTGTGTGTGTGTGTGTGTGTGTGTGTGTCTGTGTGTGTGTGTGTCTGTGAACAGCATAACTCAAAAACTAACAGTCGGATAAACACCAAACTTGGTATTTACGTTCAGTATTTTCCAGAGATGCGACACGAAGATTTTCAAGAAAATCCCCCCACCCCAGACTACCCTTTACATGGAACATTTTTCAAAAATTTTAATTTTCTTAAAAATGGCTCTAACGCTTTTGATGAAAATATCATATGTTTAAGATAATGTTATGAGAAATAAAATGTATGTCTCGAAATATCTGGGAATGTCTCCAAAAGTATTCTTCATTATGAACGACTTTTGCATAACTGGTAAACCATAAGAGATAGACAAAATTTTACTACACAAAAAATGTAGATCGCGTTAAAATACACAACTTATATCATATACAGTTTTTTTGTTGAGTGAACCGTTTTCGAGATATTGCTTGTTATTTCCTTAAATTTTCCAATACTTATACTTTTTCTCAAATTCGTTATTAATTTTTTTATGTCCTGGACATGCAAAGAGAATGGAATGCGCCACATAGCAACCAGCGATAAAATATTTGACTATCGCTTAAAAGCTACCATATTCCCCTTGCATCTACAAGAAAATTACAAATAAGATTGACATCTCGATATCTCGATTAATATGAAGCATATGGAGAATAGGCGTTTGTAAAAATAGATTTACAAGAGTAGAGAAAGTCATGTGAGTGTAACACATCAGATTTTTTGTCTTGGATATGCAAAGAGTTATAATCTGTGGCAAAGGGAATGGTGCTGCACCTAGCAACCAGCTATTAAGAGATATGTATGTGCTTAAAGCCTACTGTTTTTCTATATTGCCCTTGTAAATATATTTTCCCCTTACATCTACAAAAATTATCAATAAAATAGAGTCTGCAAATGTTTATCTCGATTAACATCAAGTAGATGGAGAATAAGCGTTTGTAAAAATAGTTTGTACAAGAGTAGAGAAAGTCATGTGAGTGTAACACATCAGATTTTTTTTCAAACAATACAGGTGCTATTATTCTGTATGCATTTACCGCACAGCAATTTTCCCGTCACGCAAAGAAATATCGTGTATAAAATCGGGTTTCTCTTTACTCCAATATCTGTTATTTTACGACGAAACGTAGCCTTATAAATGGAACCATGCTTTGTCAGAGAAAAATATTAAGCGTGAATCAGTTACTCTATCATTTCGTAAAATCTAATTACAGAAATTTAGTCGACTGATAGTGATGTATGCAACCACCTCCCATACTTGTAAGAGCTAAAACGCATCAGGAAAGAAATTCACTCAATTTCGGATATTGAACTCTCGAGTGTGAATGAAAATTTTCTGAGATGTCAGAAATGTGTGGGTAGAAAAGGAGAACATCTCTTATGATACATACACTATGTGATTAAAAGTATTCGGACACCCTACAAACATACGTTTTTCATCTTAGGTGAATTGTGCTGCCACCTACTGCCTGGTACTCATTACCCGCGACCTCAGTAGTCATTAGACATCGTGAAACAGCAGAATGGGACGCTCCCTGGAACTAACGGACTTCGAACGTGGTCAGGTGATTGGGTGTAACTTGTGTCAGAAGCCTGACCGCGAGATTTCCACACTCCTAAACATCCCTAGGTCCACTGTTTCTGATGTTATAGTGAAGTGGAAACGTGAAGGGACATGTACAGCACAAAAGCGTACAGGCCGACCTCATCTGTTGACTGACAGAGACCGCCGACATTTGAAGAGGGTCGTAAGCAGTAATAGGCAGACATCTATCCAGACCATCACACAGGAATTCCAAACTGCATCAGGATCCACCCCAAGTACTATGGCAGTTACGAGTAAGGTTAGAAACCTTACCATGGATTCCATGGTCGAGCGGCTGCTCATAAGCCACACATCACGCAGGAAAATGCCAAACGACGCCTCACTTGGTGTAAGGAGCGTCAACATTACACGATTGAACAGTGGCAAAACGTTGTGTGGAGTGACGAATCACAATGTGGCGATTCGATGGCAGGGTGTGAGTATGGCGAATGCCCGGTGAACGTCATCTGCCAGCGTGTGTAGTGCCAACAGTGAAATTCGGAGGTGGTGTTGTTATTGTGTGGTCGTGTTTTTCCTGGAGGGAGCTTGCACCCCTTGTTGTTTTGCGTGGCACGATCACAGCGCAGACCTACATTGATATTTTAAGCACCTTCTTGCTCTCCCACTGTTGAAGAGCAATTCGGGGATGACTATTGCATCTTTCAACACGATCGAGCACCTGTTCATGCTGCACGGGCTGTGGCGACAGTAACATCCCTGTAATGGACTGGCCTGCACGGAGTCCTAACTTGAATCCTATAGAACAACCTTGGGATGTTTTGGAACGCCAACTTCGTGCCAGGCCTCACCGACCTACATCGATACCTCTCCTGAGTTCCGACTCCGTGAAGAATGGGCCGCCATTCCCCAAGAAACCTTCCAGCATCTGATTGAAAGTATGCCTGCGAGAGTGAACGATGTCATCAAGGCTAAGGGTGGGCCAACACCATATTGACATCCAGCATTGCCGATGGAGGGCGCCACGAACTTGTACGTCATTTTCAGCCAGTTGTCCGGATACTTTTGATCACGTAGTGTAGGTGTTTATCATTATTGTAACTGTAACTATGAGGACGTGAGGCGTTTGCGGGGGCATAATGTCTGTTTCGGTGAAATCCGAGCTGCGGCGACCACAGTGTGAAGGAAAAGCATTGTATATGCCGTTAATAGCTCAATTATTAAGTTTATTTGGGGAGCATTGAGTTTTAATAAGTCTTCAGTAAGCCCGGCGATGACGCCATCATCACCTTTACCAGACGTCGCGCAAAGGATAAGGGACGTAGCACAGGATGGCTGTTCATGTTGCGATAGCTGGAAGGATGCCACTGTAAGTTCTGTTCCCAATCTTTCTAATCTGTAACTTGTTTAAAATAACCGAAACTACATCTAACAAAGGAAGAACTAGATAGCTAGGGGATTTACGTGCGTGGCAGAAGTGGTCTGGCTGTCCCTCGCCGTTGGGCCTAGCGCCTACGCCGAGACTGCAAATTAACATAAATAAATTTAAGAAACTGTCCAGCAGAGAGCCCGGATAGGCACTTGGTTGGTGGGGAGAGGGCCGTCAAAAACCTCTAAGTTTAAATACCGGACAAAATGCTGATTAGTGCCTAGCTTGTAACTGACATAAGCGTATGTCAGTAGAAATTACCTATCTCTCCCATCTTTGCTTACGTACACCGGGAAATAACGCGCAAGAAAGCTAAATCTAATTTACTGGAGTTGCTTAAGGTTTGCCCTGCATATCTCAAACCTTATAAAATGATATTTATCAAAATGTTTTAAAATAAAATGATAACTATCACAATATTTTACTCATTCGCTTACTGTGACTGCATCCTGCTGTTTGAAATGATTATCTTTGGTGGGAATAACCAATCCAATCAGCAATGTTTCTTCAAATAGTATTTAATGGAATGCCAAAAACTAGTTCTGGTCCAGTAAACGATTGAGCAGGTCCTGTCTGCTTTTTCGTTGTTTAAGATTCCCTTATGTCCTGACACCCACCCTTGTATTTTTGCCAGCTTTACTAGGCACAAACATTCCCACGCGCAACATAAAACAGCACTTCTATCATAAATATTAATTTGCCATGAGGTCTATAAAAGTTTATTATATGATGTAAAAGGGCTATAAGGGTAGTTTCATAACCATACTCGCATCTTAATTTAATTACCATCATAGTCGAGTTGCATACAACTGTCCTTGTTCCATCACATTATAAACTCAAAAGTTTGAGTGTTTACAAAAAAACCTTACCTTGTTAATCTTATGTAATTACATGCTGATCGGATGGCAGCACTAACCTCGAGCATGTTTGGGAGTAGTGAACAGATAGCAGCACTGTTGAGTTCACGAGGTATTTATTCATTTTTACTTTCTCTACTACGTATAATAAGTAGGGGAAGTATTGTATTCCACCAAAAAATTCGATACCGAGATTTCACCGGAAATCCCTGAATTCCTGAATCCAAAAAAAGCATTTTTGGAAACATGTCCGTCTGTGAACAGCATAACTCT
This sequence comes from Deroplatys truncata, assembly GCA_030765065.1. Taxonomy (NCBI): domain Eukaryota; kingdom Metazoa; phylum Arthropoda; class Insecta; order Mantodea; family Mantidae; genus Deroplatys; species Deroplatys truncata. The sequence continues at coordinate 12,480,071 of CM060987.1, forward strand.
GAAACGAACAGTCGGGTAAACACCAAACTTGGTATTTAGGTTAAGTATCTTCCAGAGATGCGACACGCAGGTTTTCAAGAAAATCCCCCCACCCCAGATTACCTTTTACATGGAACATTTTTGAAAATTTTAATTTTCTCAGAAATGGCTCTAACTATTTTGATTAAAATATCCTATGTTTAAGATATTTTCATGACAAATGAAATGTATATCTCGAAATTCTGGGAATGTCTCCAAACGTATTTTTCATTGTGAACGACTTTTACATAACTGGTAAACCATAAGAGACAGGCAAATTTTACTACACAAAAATGTAGATCGCGTTAAAATACACAATTTATGTCATATACATTTTTTTTGTTGAGTGAACCATTTTCGAGATATTGCTTGTTATTCCCTTAAATTTTCCAATGCTTATTCTTTTTCTCAAATTCGTTGTTCATTTTTTTTATGTCCTGGACATGCAAAGAGAATGGAGTGTGTCACATAGCAACCAGCTCTTAAAACATTTGACAATCGCTTAAAACCTACCATATTCCCCTTGCATCTACAAGAAAATTGGCAATAAGATTAACATCTCGATTAACATGAAGCATATGGAGAATAAGCGTTTGTAAAAATAGTTTGTACAAGAGTAGAGAAAGTCGTGCGAGTGTAACACATCAGGTTTTTTTAAACTTCAGTACGCTTTTCTCAAAGCCTATTTAACTTAGACGTTTGAAATTTTTGTGGTGCTACAGAATGTATAGCTGCATTTGTTAAGTTAAATATTTTGATCCTAAATTTTGTGGTTTTCACGAGAAAATTATAAATATAAAGAATATATAAAAGAGCTATTTTCTTGTGACTACTTTTTAAAGTTTAAATTAGTCCCTCTAATGGACAAATAGTTAACCGGCTATCCTAATCTCCTTGTAAAAACTAATAATAAAATGACGAACTTCTGGATTTTATTTTAAAAGAAAAGTGTACCTGAATGAAAATAATCTTCTTTAGAAATTATATTAGATATTTAAATCTTGTTTTAAATAAAAGATTTAAAGCTAGCTAAGAAAAACTTGATAGCAGTATGCACAGAAGACCTTCTTTAATAAGCAGTAAAAAGTTAATCGTCCTAGATGGCGTAATTCTAGAGAAAACTGGCTTTCTCTACCAAGTGTCCTTCAGCTGCGATACCGTCTTCTTTTTAGCGGATAAACATTTGGTGTCACTGTTAGCAACGTATTCTTCTGTTTGATTGTAACAAATATAGCTGGCTATGAACTTAAAACAGCCAACTGTTGTGTAACCGACGCATAATTTACAAATATTTTGGCAATTGACGAAGTAACTTTAAAATATATTTCTGCGTCAGTGTACAGACTAAGCAGTATGATACCCTTAGTCCGTACATTCAGGACTAATGCGTAAATTTATATAGATACAGTTTATATAAAATTATGTTCACTATAATTTTAATATTCTAATAAAATGGATTCATTTTCTTTGCTTCAATGTGTGTATCTTTCACGTTACATGAAAAAAATCTGATCTTACACTCACATGAGTTTCTCTACTCTTGTACAAACTATTTTTACAAACGTTTATTCTCCATATGCTTCATGTTAATCGAGATATCGAGATGTTAATCTCATTACTAATAGATAAACTCACAGACACACAGACACACAGACACACACGGACATGTTTCCAAAAATGCTTTTTTTTTAATTCAGCGGGCCTCAAAACGTGTATTTACGGTGAAATCTCGGTATCGAATTTTTGAGTGGAATACACTACTTCCCCTACTTGCTATACGTAGTAGAGAAAGTAAAAAATCTGGTGTTACACTCACATGAGTTTCTCTACTCTTGTACAAATTATTTGTACAAGCTCTTATTCTCCATATATTTCATATTAATCGAGATAAACATTTGCAGAAACGATCTTTTGACATGCAAAGAGAATTACATTTTACACATAGCGACCAGTTCTAAAAATATTTGACTATCGCTTAAGGCGTACTATGTTCCCCTTGTTTAGTATTTGCAAAGGCAATATAGGAACATAGTAGCCTTTAAGCATAGACATATCTCTTAATAGCTGGTTGCTAGGTGCACCATCATTCCCTTTGCCACAGATTAATACTCTTTGCATATACAAGACAAAAAAATGAATAACGAATTCTCATTTTAGAAAATAAATATTGAAAAATGTAAGGGAATAACAAGCAATATCTCGAAAATGGTTTATTCAACAAAAAAATGTATATGACATAAATTGTGTATTTTAACGCGATCTACATTTTTTGTGTAGTAAAATTTTGTCTAACTCTTATGGTTTACGAGTTATGCAAAAGTCGTTCACAATGAAGAATACTTTTGGAGACATTCCCAGAAAATTCAAGATATACATTTTATTTGTCGTGAAAATATCTTAAATATATGATATTTTAATCAAAATCGTTAGAGTCATTTTTGAGAAAATCTTAATTTTCGAAAACTTCTCCATGCAAAGAGGGTGGTTAGATTTTCTTGAACAGTACTGAAACTAAATACCAAGTTTGGTATTTATCCGACTTCTCGTTTGAGTTATGCTGTTCTCTCTCTCTCTCTCTCTCTCTCTCACTCCTACCCCTTATTCTAAAATGTTTTTTTCTATTAGGGAAGCTAAAAGCATGTATTTACGGTAAAATGTCTATATCGAATGTTTGGGCGTGATGCAATACTTCCCTACTTACTATAAATAGTAGAGAACGTAAAAATCAATTTTTGGAATCCAAATCTCTGCCAATTGTCCTTAAAACTAACATATTTTGTTCTGATCGTATTCAACAGCAAGAGCCAGAAATCGAATGTGGGTACGTACTAAATATTCGTGAAAGAGATGCAAATCTCTTAGGCCGTGAGGCAGTATTTTTAACACTTAAATGATTTCAGTCTAATTATATAATATATAAATTCAATAACAGCCCACCTCGAAGCAATATGTGTATGTAACAATATATAAAAGTGTATATTACAGTCATTGTATATGTTTATATTATTGTATACATGTTCAATAATGTTATGTGAATGTATTGCGTAATTTAATAATGTAGGAGCTGTGAGAAATAGGTCAAAGGTTGCTAACAATGAGGTAACAATGAGGTAACCTTGAGACAATAATGAATTTGAAAGTTTAATAATGTTGCTTGTAATTCCTGGAAACAATATTGTAATTTTTGTGACAGTTTATAAAATAGCCAATCAACAACCAGATAAAGCTTTAGTTAAATACAGGTATTCTATTGGACTAGGATTAGTCAATCAGAAATTAAAATGAAGCAAAATTTATAAATTCAGAAGTCAGATGCTTGTAGACGGTGTTCCTAATCGGACGCGAGATGCGTCCTCGAGAAGTTTATTACGCATTCAGTGTGAGACAAAAATAGTTTACGTGTTAAGAAGTGCAAGTAATTAATAAAAAAACTCACAACTCTCTCTATATCAGTGAAGTGTTATTTAAATCGTGTCAAGCATTATTAAAAGAAGTGAAGTAAAATTATAATCTGTGTAAGCGTACATTCTTCAGTCGCACCACTCCCTGCTAAGACATTCATGTCTCTAAAAAAAATATAAATACTGACGCAGCCGAGGCAAACATAAATATATAATATATAAAGAAACAGTCAAAATTACAAAGTTATTACTTTTTTTAAACATTTTTTGGGGCGAAGGCAACGGGAAACTTTTTACCATACGTGCGGTTGCAACTACTTCAAGTTCGGCTCCCCAACAGTCGAAATAGAATACACATTCTTCAAACTGGCTTTTCATACGTAGCAGCAACAAACCTTCTTCAGCCGAAATAAAATTCAAAATGAAAAGTCTATTGCAGAGTGCAAATTTACTCACAATATTGTGTTTTAAGTTACGTGAAATTAAGCACAGGTTTGGGCAAATAAAACCGGCCTCATCTCATTTTATATGATTTGGAAATAAATTATGTTAGCTATCCTTCATTCCGCGTGTTTAATTTCACTGTTGTTGCTGCTTTTGATAATGATTTTTGAGCTGTTTAAAGAGTGATTTTGTTCAGTAAATAAGCTTGACTTATTCAATATCAGAGCGAATACTCATTGTAGAGGCGTACATACAGACCAGCTCTATCAAGGAAGCACGACAATTACTCAAACACAAATGTCCGCTTCGCCCAGTACCAGCGAAGAGCAGCATTCAAGATTTGGTGGAAAAATGGCGTACGACTGGAAACATTACAAATGCAACAAGTAACAGAACGTCTTTTGTCCGCACACCGCAGTTATGACTAGGATTCCTCGAAGGTCTACTACGAGATTGACTCAACAGGTTCATGCAAGTAGGAGAACTTGCGGACATGTGTTGAGTCTTTACCGAGTGACCGCTGTACAAGTGAAGGAGCCCGATAGCGATGAACGTGTAAATTTCTGCCACTGATTGTTGAACATGGTTACAGTTGGTCATATGGACCCGCTGATGTTTATCATGAGTGATGAAGCTTGGGATGTGTAAACAGTAGGTATTGGGTGACACAAAACCCTAACCTATTGTTCGAACAACTTGTACACGACCAAATGATCGGTATGTGTTCCGCTATGACTGCGAAACGCATTATGAGTCCAATATTCTTGGATATCACACTACTTGACCTTTTTCGATTAAACATCCCAACTAACAGAAGAGGAGCGTAGTTATTGCTTCTTTCATCAAGATGGGGCAACGTGTCACACATCTGTGAGGTAACTTACCCGTATTCATCAGATGTTCACTGAAGACAAGACTGCCAGCAAAGCTTATGGCAACAGCGGTCACCAGATTTATCGACATGTGACTTTTATTTATGCGGGTACTTGAAGGGAAATTGATGAACTGAAGGTTGACAGGTGTTTTCATGAACCTGTTAAGACGTGCACAGAAGTGTCTAGATGCATGTGGAGGGCACTTTATGAAGGCAAATACAGAACACATTCATTTTATTCAAATCAATCTGTTAACACGGGCCGGTTTTATCTGACCAATCCTGTATATTGCAACAAAGCCAGCCGCCGATGCCGTCACCTTCAACGCAACGGTAGCTACTCTGCATTCACTCTTAGGTTGATCCGCGTCAAAACAAACCCCAGGTGACCAGTGCACCGCTATAATGTATCCTTCCGCCATTCGCACTAGAAATACTGTCACACTTTCAGACCATGTGGCGAGTACAAGCGGCTCGTAATGCAAAAAAGAACAGAGTCCTTATTTTGACAACTGAAACGGTGACTAGCATATTCTGTTAAAGGTAATAGGATTGATAGTTGCAACAAAATAAACGTTTGCACATATAATAATAGTTAATTCTAAAATAAAGTAACAGGTATGCGATAACCTAATTTATTCGCTCTCTGGAAGAGGCACTTTATTAACTATTGGCGGCTCATTTTAAAAAAGAAATTGTGCACTGTTACGCGAATTGCATTCTTCTTAAAATCACTACATTCTTGCATCGCGTATTTAATATGCTTTCTTTTTCTCCGGGTGTAACCACCTTTCTAGTTTCAGATTTTTCTGCACAAGCATGGTTTATACTTGTACTCGAAACACCGGTGAACTCAGAAGTTAATTTCACCATTTCTTTCGCGGAAAGTGTTGGATATTTCTCACATAACTTATAATAAAGTTTCAACACTATTGTTTTTTCACCACTAGTCAATGGTTTGCGCGGCTAATACTTTCGTAATTCGACGAAAACACAAGAGCAAATTCGCCGTCCGCCATGATACTAAACACAAGTGCTGGTTTCTGGCTGTAAACAATATTCTGCGTCTACCCGGATGTCAGGTGACTAATACAAATTGCATCATGGGACTTGTAGCTCTGTTTTACGGTATAAATCAGTGTTAAATAAAACCTTAGGTATTTGTATAGAATATTATACTATTTAAAGATAAATTCATTCTAAAATTCAGAGATTAGCATGGGACTACTTTCCTGGGCGCATTGCTACCGTGTTGCACCACGGTGCACTGACCACGTGGGTTTGTTTTGCCGCGGATCAACCTAAGAGTGAATACAGAGTAGTGGGAAATGTCCAGCTGATGTAAACAATTCCAGGAAGGCCTTCTAGCCGTAAGGTGATCGTTCTGGTTCCTTCTGTTGTTCTCAGGCTTTCCCAAACATTCAGCATGACTTTCAAAGAACTCTGAAACCGTATATAAGCAAATGTGCTGGCAACGGTAAGTTGAGTTGTGAATGGTGGGGTTGAAGGTGAACTGCATAAAAACGAAATAGTGACAGTAGAAAAACTGGCCAAAGCCACGGTATGAACATTCTTGATAAATAGTTTGTTTTCAACAATTACGGCCTTTAATTCTCAGCTAAAACTGCGATTGGCCACTAGTTTATTTTAGTTTAAATATACTTGAACTGTTGCTTTGAAGGTGTTAAAATGTATAGGCGAAGGGAAGTTGCGCGCGCGCCGCCGAGTGAGATCTTAATGAGTCACTGAAGTATTTTGGATGTCATAACAGTTCATTACGTCACATGGAGGAGGATGTAGCACCTCGACCTGAAAGATTTTTTGTGCCTAAACCCCTGACGGGTTGCCTCCAGGAGGGAGAGAAGACACAGGGCGGCTGGACCAGGGGGCACGACAGGGCAGACGGCAGGGTCCCTAAACTCTCCGGATGGCAGGCTGGTGAAATTGCCTCCCCTTCCCCCTGCAGGCTTGCACATCGCACTGGGGGGCCGGGACTCGGACACCGTTCCCATTCCGGGGGACCAAACGTTACATAGAGCATCTTTTCCCCCCCGCAATGCAACCCTGAAAGAGACGAAGCAGATGAAAGATGAACTGAAATGAGAATGAAGGTGAAATGGAGTGACAAGAAATTCGGTGGATGTAATGATCCTTACCAGGGTTTGCCTAGTGACCTAGGGAAACCCCGAAAAAGCCCAATGGGTCTGGAAGGTTGGTCGCGGGAATCGAACACACGACCTTCCGAATGCGGACCACAGACGTTGCCACTGAGCTATCCCGCTCGGTTACGTCACATGTAATCATCGAATTGTAGCGTGATCGACCATAATAGCATATTCTGCAACGGGAGTATAATTTCCATTATACTCAAGTTTGATACGACTGTTTATGCCATGTGTATTAGTTTAAAATGTTTATAAATTCTTAATATTCTACGCTTATCTGAGTCAATAAGTGCATTATCTTACCTTACGCAGTGAAACAGCTGGCAGGGTTGTGGTATGTGCGCAAACGCGACAGTATTGATTTTATTCTGATTTAGACCTTGACACAATACTCGATATATACAGTATATATATGCTATAACCTTAAAAAAGTAGACTTTGTTATATGAAGATCTTCTGATTGGTGGAAACCTGCACTTTAATGAAGAGGTTCACTTCAAAGGACCTCATTAAAGTGCAGCTACGATATTACTTTAGGCATAGTCGATCAGAAACATGTTATGCATTCTAGCAATCAATGAAAAGAATGGGGAAGAAAGGAAGAGCAGGGGTTTAAAGAAGGGGCAGAGACCGAGCAACCGTTTGGGGCAGTGGGAACAAATGGCACTTCCCTGAACGAATTCCCCACTGAACAAATTCACAACATTCCAATTGTGCCCGACTATACCGAGCTATCTATTAGGAGCACCGGTCCACACAAACCCTCCCCAACATATTTGTGTATGGAAACGATCAAAACGCCCTCCCACCCCCCATCCCTCTGAAAATCCATCCGATATTTTACGTTGGTGTAATCCGAAATGCATTATGCAGAGTTAACTGCGGTGCTTCACGCACACACACACACACACACACACACACACACACACTATATGTGTGGCATTTTAATCCCACGGGGGTGTACAATGAATTAGAGTGGGGAACCAACCCCATGCAGATAAAAAGAAGGGAGGAATAAAAAAAAAGCCGATACATTTCGCTCAGCAGCAACATTGGTTTTCGATGCTTCCTCATCTGTCAATGACGGCGCGCACAAGATTCGAGCTGGAATTCCTTTCCTTGATGTCAGCGATAAAGGATATCGGAAGCCAAGATGACCGACCAATTATGCTGTGCTGCACGGAGACAGCTGCCGATAGTATCGAGAGTTTCGCAGTGATCGATGTGGTTTATCGTTTCCGGTATAGTGGAGATGGATGCCCGAAGTTCCAGACCTGCTATTGGGGATGCTTTGCTCCATCCTCATTAGTCAAGCGCCTGGCACCGGATAAAAGTCCGGAAACATTATTATAGCTACATTACGGTCAAGGGTTCGTGTCACAACATTGCCAGTACTGAGCTTTCTGACACAATCAGACTCGTAACAAGGACTGCATTCTGGTGATTTAAAAATGTTAGAAAAATCCCTTATAAAAACGACAAAACTTTTAAAAAAATCTGATGTGTTACACTCACATGACTTTCTCTACTCTTGTACAACTATTTTTACAAACGCTTATTCTCCATCTACTTCATGTTAATCTTATTGCTAATTTTCTGGTAGATGCAAGGGGAATATGCTAGGCTTTAAGCGATAGTCAAATATTTTAAGAGCTGGTTGCTATGTGGCGCATTCCATTCTCTTTGCATTACCAGGACAAAAACAAATTAATAACGAATTCCCATTTGAGAAAAAGTGTAAGTATTGGAAAATTTAACGAAATAACAAGCAATATCTCGAAAATGGTTCACTCAACAAAACAAATGTATATGACATAAATTGTGTATTTTAACGCGATCTACATTTTTTATGTAGTAACATTTTGTTTATCTCTTATGGTTTACCAGTTATGGAAGAGTCGTTCACAATGAAGAATACTTTTGGAGACATTCACAGAAAATTCGAGATATACAATTCATTAGCCATAAAAATGTCTTAAACTTATCGTATTTTGTTCAAAATCGTTAGTCATTTTCGAGAAAATTAAAATTTTCGAAAAATGTTCCATGTAAAGGGTAATTTGGGGTGGGGGAATTTTCTTGAAAACATTTGTGTCGTCATTTCTGGAAGATGCTGAACCTAAATACCAAGTTTGGTGTTTATCCGTGATGCAGTAATTTGTATCACAAATTACTTAAATGTAAATAATGATTGTAATATGAATATGCATTTTTATGTGACATTGATTTCAGATGTTTATTGATTGTAAATATTGTTGAGAAGTAAGTTTATACGGCCTTACTGAAACTGTCAATAATAGCGCAATAATGCAGCGAGGGGGTGAGCTGTTTATCATTATTGGAAACGAGGAAGTTACGTAATGTTGGCGCGTTTTTTTGTTGAGAACCTTCTGGAATGTTTTCTCCCTAAAGCATATGTATTCATAATTTTCATTGGATATTAAGATAGACGCTAATGTTGGCGCGTTTTATTAGCCAATAGCAGTTCAGTTATAATCTTTAGGCGTATCTGGATGAGGGAGTATAAATAAGGTAGGTTGGAGGTAAAGTCAGTCAGTTGCTCAGTTCATCGAAAATCTCAATACATTACACGTCGCCTTCAGTTGCTCAGTTCATCAGAAATCTGTGTACACTACACGTCGTCTTCAGTCAGTCAGTTCGTCATACATCGGATATAGATTCACAAGTTACGCGCAGCAGAATTATGAAAGATCTAAAATATGGTAAAGTTAATTATACAAAAGGTTGAAGTACGTTGATTAAAAGTGATCAGTAAGAAGTTATTATAACAGTTTCAGTTTGGCGAGTATCTAGATCAATATGTAAAAGTGATAGTGAATGTGTTCGACAATAAAAATTATAAAAGAAATTTCTTCATCAGTGTAATTTTTGGAAAAAAGATTCCTTTCCGTTTACACAACCCTGATCAAGAGACATGTTCGACTGAAATAATAGCTAGCCGGAGGATAGTAAACAAAACTTAAAATTCTTTCAAACACTGATGCAAATTGCTAACACTAGATGGAGCTACGAACCGAACAAATGAATGACGTCACAAGATGGCAACACGTGATGTAAACAAACATACACAAACATTTGTAAGTAATACCGTTAAAAAATTGGCTACCACAACGTGGGGCTACAATAACAATAATGTCAAGTATAAATAACAATAAATACTATCGCAAATTGGCTCCCATACGTGGGGCAGTTAAAATTATGTAACCAAACAAAACAAAAGCAGCACAATATAAGATCTTCAAGTGCTAATAGTTTACGTAAAAACATATTACGCAAACATTTGAAACTGTCGCATCCGACTATTCGTTTCTGAGTTATGCTGTTCACACACACACACACACACACACACACACACACACACGGACATGTTTCCAAAGATGTTTTTTTTTGGATTCAGGGGGTCTCAAAACATATATTTCCGGTGAAATCTCGGTATCGAATTTTTGGGTGGAATACAATACTTCCTCTACTTATTTACGTAGCAGAGAAAGCAAAAATATCCCACATGTTACATTCACATGACTTTCTCTACGCTCGGTCTTATTAATAGGCATACAAAATATTCTTACGAAAGTTTATTTTTCTATCTTCTTCATTTTAAACAAGATAACATTTTCCAGAAATAGTTACATTACACATTTCGTTATACGAGGGCCGTCCAATAAGTAAGATTCACTATTTTATAAAAAACATTGCACACAATTGATCATGTTGAATTAATTTTATTTATATTGTACAATCCTTCTGTTACTTTTCCACATAGTCAACATGTTTTGCCAAGCCAGTGTTGTACCAGGTCGGGTCCTGCGCTCGCAACTAGCTGTTCACTTCTGATTCATCTTCGTCACGGTGTTAAAATGCTTACCTTCAAGATGACCTTTGAGTCAGGGGAACATGTGAAAATCACTTGGGAAAAGATCTGGTGAATATGGAGGATGCCAGAAAACTTCCCGGTTGAATCTTCTGAGCTCCGCCTAGGTCAAGGTTCAACTTCGTATCCTTCGTATTCACCGGAGCTTGCCACAAGTGATTTTCACATGTTCCCCCAACTCAAAGGTAAGCACTTTTAACACCGATGGTGAAGTTAAATCAGTGAACAGCTGGTTGCGAACACAGGAGTCGACCTGATACAACACTGACTTGGAAAAACTTGTGTCACGTCCCCAAAAATGCTTGGAAAAACACGTTGACCTTTGAAAAGTAACAGAAGGATTTTAGAATATAAATAAAGTTAATTCAACATGATGAAATGTGTGTAATGTTTTTTTATAAAATAGGGGAACTTACTTATCGGACGACCCTCGTAGATACAAAGAGCACAGCGATAGTCAAATGTTTAACAACTGGACGCTATATGCTGACCTTAAAGTTCCATACTGTTTCCATGACATCGCAAGAAACAACTGAATATCGACAGGACTTCAAAAGAATGGCTACGTATTGAACAATCCGAACCATTAGTAACGGATCTCTCAGAACTAGCTTATGCCACGAGAACTGTATTTGTAATAAATTGTGTGTTTTAAAACGAACTGTAATTTTTGTGTAGTACGTTTTCGTCTATCGCTTACCGTTATACAGGGTGGCCCGTTTAAGTTGAGACTGTACAATATCTCCAAAACTAAGCGTTGTAGAAAGAAATGTCTTGAATAAAAGTTGCTTGATATTATGGGGGAAAGTAAATGCTTTTAGACATGTTTTATTTGGTGGACGTTGCGATGGTCATTTTAGGGTCCATTTAATTTTTACTTTCTCTACTGCGTATAACAAGTAGGGGAAGTACTGCATTCCACCCAAAAATTCGATACAGAGATTTCACCGGAAGATGTTTTGAGGCCTCCTGAAACATAAAAACAAACAAAAAGTATTTTTATAAAACGTCCTTGTGCTTGTCTGTGCCTCTGAACAGCATAACTCAAAAACGAAAAGTCGCACATATATACCAAACTTGGTAATTAGGTTTAGCATCTTTCAAAGATGTAACACGAAGATGTTCAAGAAAATCCCCCATCCTAGACTACCCTTTACATGGAAGATTTTTCGAAGATTTTGATGGTCTCCAAAATGGCTAACGATTTTCATTAAGATATATGTTTAAAATATTTTCATGACAAATAAAATATATATTATTTAATTTCCTGGAAATGTCCCGAAAAGTCGTCTTCATTCTGAATGAATTTTACATAACTGCTAAATCGTAAGAGATAGACAATATTTTACTATACAAAAAATGTAGACTTCTTTAAAATGCATAATTTATGTTATATACATGTTTTTGTGGAGTGAACCATATTCAATATATTGCTTGTTATTTGTTTAAATTTTCCAACCTTTTTATCAAATGGGAATTCGTTATTCTTTTTTATGTCCTGGACATGCAAAGAGAATGGAATGCCCCACATAGCAACCAGCTCTTAAAAGATTTGACTATCGCTTAAAGCCTACCATATTCCCCTTGCATCTACAAGAAAATTGGCAATAAGAGTAACATCTCGATTAACATGAATCATATGGAGAATAAGCGTTTGTAAAAATAGTTTGTACAAGAGTAGAGAAAGTCATGTGAGTGTAACACATCAGATATGTTACATGGGAACCTAAACTTTGTATGTTCGTTTTCTCACTTCTCATAAAAAACTAAACAATATTTGTATAAAGCTCTTTACAACTATTCTTACACCAACGTAAATAACAATGAAAATTCTGAATGACTGTGTACGAAGAGCGCAATGAATGGTTGCACCATCTAGGGGTGGTCATTTGAGGGACAAGTTACGTTTCGTAATTGGGAACCAACATTTTTACTTTCTATACTATGCATAGTAAATAGGGGAAGTATTGTATTCCACCCAAAAATTCGATACAGAGATTTCACCGGAAATATATGTTTTGAGACCCCCTGAATCCAAAAAACTATTTTTGGAAACATGTCCGTGTGTGTGTGTCTGTGAACAGCATAACTCAGAAACGAACAGTCGGATAAACACAAAACTTGGTATTTAGGTTCAGTATCTTCCAGAGATGCGACACGAAGGTTTTTAGGAAAATTCCCTCATCGCAGATTACCCTTTACATGAATATTTTTCGAAAATTTTAATTTTCTCAAAAATGGCTCTAACGATTTTGATTAAAATATCATATGTTTAAGATATTTTCATGACAAATAAAATGTATGTCTCGAATTTTCTGGGAATGTCTCCAAAAGTATTTTTCATTGTGAACGACTTTTGCATAACTGGTAAACCATAAGAGATAGACAAAGTTTTACTACACAAAAAATGTAGATCGCGTTAAAATACACAATTTATGTCATATACATTTTTTTTGTTGAGTGAACCGTTTTCGAGATATTGCTTGTTATTCCCTTAAATTTTCCAATACATATGCTTTTTCTCAAATTCGTTATTCATTTTTTTATGTCTTGGACATGCAAAGAGAATGGAATGCGCCACATAGCAACCAGCGCTTAAAAGATTTGACTATCGCTTAAAACCTACATATTCCCCTTGCATCTACAAGAAAAGTAGCAATAATATTGACATCTCGATATTGTCGTATGCCTCACTTTATATTAACTTAGAAATGCAGCTGGGAGCAACTCGCTTGCGAGAGGGATCGTTAAATCAAACAAAGCACTTTACATTACGAGGCAACGACGAAGGACGTAGCTTAAGTTAAATTACAAAATAATTACTACACCAACACAATGCCTGGCTTAAGGGAGAGGAAAGGATTCTATTCTATCATAATTAAAACTGCAAGAGAATGGATAGCTGGTAGATTTATTATAAAAAGGTTTCTTACCCCATGTGTCTGCCGGGCGAGGACGCCATGTCTTAGGCAGTTGCCCGTCTAACTCACCCGAAGCCTACTCACAGAATGATGCTAACACCCCAAGCGTCAGTAACGCCATATCCCTTCCAATGACACTGTTTCCCCTGAATCGCCCCTACTCACAGACAAACTGCCATGCTTCGGTATCCAGAGAGCGTCTTAACAAGACTATCTGTGCACATGCCACAATATCTCGATTAAAATGAAGCATATGGAGAATAAGCGTTTGTAAAAATAGTTTTGTATAAGAGTAGGGAAAGTAATGTGAGTGTAACACATCAGATTTATTTTGTTTCTTTATTCATCGCGAAATAAACAGGTATTTATGAACCATTTTCTATTGAGAAAACAACACGCAAAATGAATTAAATGGACCCTAAAATGACCATCACAACATCCTCCAAACAAAACGCGACTAATGACATTTACTTTCCCCCACAACATCAAGCAACTTTTATTAAAGACATTTCCTTCTACAAATCTTAGTTTTTGTACAGTCTCAAATTAAATGGTCCACCCTGTATAAGATTATACAAAATTCCTTCCAAATAAAGAGCACTTTAAAAGCTGTTTCCAGAAAATTCAAGATATACATTTTATTTGTCGTGTGAATATCTTTAATATGTGGTGTTTTAATCAAAATCTTTAGAAACACTGTTTAGAAAATAAAATATTTCGAAAAATGTTCCATGTAATGGGTAGTTTTGGGGTAGAAGGCTTTTCTTGAAAATCGTGTCGCATCTTACATATACGGACCCTTTCCTAAGTGTGCCTTTTTTGGATTCAGGGGTCTCAAAGCATGTATTTCCGGTGAAATCTCCGTATTGAATTTTTGTGTAGAATACAATACCTTCTCTACCAACTATGTATATACGTGGTAGAGAAAACAAAAATCTGATGTTACATTCACATGAGTTGTCCGCCCATTCTTCAGTAAGGTATTCTTACAAAACCTTATTCTTCTATTTCATATTAATCGAAAGAAACATTTGTAGAAACGTTTCATTACATACGAGGGTGGTCTGAAAAGTTTCCGACCTCAACATGAAGATGGCAGCACTCGTAAATAAAAGCTAGTGAATTTCGTTGTTCATCTGTTGACAGTTACTCACCAAAGTTGCAGCCATTTTGGACGCTCAGTTGCTATGTAACATTCGTTTGAGTGAGGTGATGTGAGTGTTTTTATGAAAATGGACAAAATCGAGCATCGAGCTGTCATTAAATATTTGTTTTTGAAAGGTAATACGCCTACACAAATCTAAGATAAGTTGAATTCTGTGTATGGGGACTCTGCACCATCATTTACCACAGTGAAATTTTGGGCAGCTGAATTTAAACGTGGCCGTAAGAGCTTGGGCGACAATGAACGTTCGGGATCCAAAAATTGCAACTACCGACGAAAACATCGCCAAAGATCACCAAATGGTGCTAGACGACTGCCGAATTAAAGTGAGAGATAGCAGAGGCTATGAACATGTCAAAAGAACGTGTTTGTCGCATATTAAATCAACATTTAGACATGAGAAAGCGGTCCGCGCGTTGGGTGCCGCGTTTGCTCAAGTTTGACGAAAAACGTGTTCGAATGAACATTTCCCACGCTCTGTTGGCGCAATAAATCCGAGTTTTGGCGCCGATTAATTACTGTAGATGAAACTTGGACACACCATTATACACCCGAAACAAAAACACAGTCCAAACAGTGGACTGCAAAGGGGGAGACGGCTCCAAAAAAAAGCAAAAACTGTTTTTTGGCTGGGAAAGTGATGGCGACTGTTTTTTGGGATAGTCGTTGAGTTATTTTAATCGATTATCTTCAAAAAGGAAAAACGATTACAGGAGCATACTACGCATCATTACTTGACAAGCTAAAGGCAGAACTTGCGGAAAAAGGCCATATTTGCAGAAAAAGAAAATCCTGTTTCACCAAGACAACGCACCGTCTCACACCTCAGCGGTTGCAATAGAGAAAATCCACGAATAATGGTTTGAACTGCTTGACCATCCGCCTTGCTCACCAGATCTAGCCTCAAGCGACATCTTTTTGTTACCTCATCTGAAAATTGCGCTCGGAGGACAGAGATTTTCGTCAAATGATGAGGCAATCACCTTCGTGAACAATTATTTTGCAGAGAAAAACGCCGAGTACTATTTGGACGGGTTACAGAGATGGGAGCATCGCTGGGAGAAGTGTGTAGAGTGTGTTGAAAAATAAAAAAAAAATCTGAAAAAATGTCTTGTATCTTTATTAGGTCGGAAACTTTTCAGACCACCCTTGTATTTCCTTGGGAATAAGGAATGCGGCAGACTTAAGCGACTCAGATTTTTAAAAGCGAGTCGCTATGTGATGGCTCCGGAGTCGAGAAAAATAAACGAATAATGGCTTTCAATTTGAGAAACACAAGAGATAAGTATTGAGACATACTTTAACGAGATCTGTGTAGTAAGATTTTGTCTATATCTTATGGTTTACCAGTTATACAAAGGTCATTCAGAATGAAGATCACCACTTCCCGAATACCAGCCTCGGACGCTACCGCGGGGTCATTTCGCTCGGTGAGGTACTCCTTTCTTATTATTGGTTTGAATTTTCAAATACTCATGTTTTGTCATCTGGCAAATCACTATTTTCTCGCGGCCATGCAAAAATCATGGAATTTTAAACCGACGTAATTTTTCCTTTTGGCACTCTTTATTAAAACTGTCGCTAGGTGGCAGCACAAACTTCAAATACCAACGATGACAGTCATCCAATTCGTTGGCCTCACTCCTGTTAGTATACTCACAGAGGCAGTTCCCAAGCTTGCAATAGAGAGTACACACCGTGATGGTAGACAAAGACAGATCAAAAAGTTCTTAGAATATTTTCCACGTCAGTTACACAGGCTTTACTTTCGAAGGAGTGAACTCGTTTAGTCGAAAAAATAACTAAAATGTCTTTATTGAACCTATCTGTATACGCCCATAACTATTTTCTTAATTGGTTTCTGCTGTTCTGGATTATCATCACGGGCTACAAGAGGATGCAGTGTTTTTTCACTTGCTGTTATAACTGTTATTGTTACTATCATAATTATTATCTTTCAAGGTGTTCGAAATTTGCCCATGTTGATTGCTAGGATATTCCAACCGTCTCCATATGGATGTTTCTGAGAGCAGCAGTAGTAGTAGTAACCTTTTACGGCGCTAATGCGCCAGTTTCCCTCCGACCGGTGTTTACTTGGAATTGCCCCGTTAAGTTCTGCAACTCTTTTAACGCACGAAGGGTTATTTGCGCACGTCAGATACTTTTTTGTTCTGAGTGGAAGAGAAAATGCTGTTGGGCACTTCAGCCCCGACGGAAGTCTGGGCTGGGGGTGTGGAACTCGCCTGTACATGGCCATACCCACTAAAAATCCTCTACTGGTTAGGACGAAGGATAAGAAAGGAATGCTTAGGAAAGGTATCGCGGTCCCGCGTTGTTCAGATGAGATACTGAGCTGCCGCGCAATGGGTACGGTCCTAGGTCACAGCCATGACAAACTGCAGCCTAGAGGTTGGAAGGTGGTAATAAGGAAGGGGTTCGGAGGTGATGGTGGTGTAGGAGGGATGAAGTTGGAGCTACTCTGGTGCTGGATGCCGCCGTGGGTTCTGCTTCTCTTGCAGCATGTCTCTGTGATGACGAATGGTGGATGCGACTTTTCTGGAGCTGGATGTGGTGCGCGTGAAGCTGAGGTAATGGTGCTCTGTCGTCCTCCAGGTTCTGCAGCCGTGCGGTGATGCCGCCCAGCTTGAACGTCAGATCAGCGGCGGAAGCGTATTCCTGAGTGAAAGCTGGAGGTCCTGGACGGCGTGCCGAAGTGCCACCTCGCTTGAGGCTGGCGGTGTGGTGTCTTCAAGCGTGGCTGGTGGATGGTGATGACGGTGGCGAAGGTATAGCAGCGGCGGCAGGGTACCTGACGTTCTACTCCGCTGGTCTCGAAGCGTAAGCACCGCGCTAACAAGGGCAGAGACGTCCTCACGAAGGTCTGCAAACTCCAGGCGGACGAGCAGAATCGGTCCTCTGTGGGTGTTGATCCCAGTGGATTTCATTACCGAGCGCCACTGCTGGTGAGGATAAACTTTCCTGGAAGGTCCTATGGTACCCCGCACACCACAGCATTGTGCCTACCATTAGACATAAGCCGGGCGGTCGGCGGAGTGGCTTCTTCTCGTCGTCAAATACGGCGCAATTGGACCACCTGGTATATGTGTGTGTTTCAGACGTACCTATAAATGGAGTTTCTTACGAATCATCAAGATTGAACACACTTCTGGTGACTTTTCTCAAGGGAATAGATTTGGATATGCCCGAATAGAGCGGAAGTCGATTCATGAAAAAACCGATGGGTTAGAATATTCACCTGCTATCAAAATATTACCTTTATGCCAAAGGGATATATTGGAAAAATCTGCATCTCATTCACCTTTCAAATTTGCTTGCGAACTAGCATCAGTGCACTTTATAAACTGATTAATTCTGAATTCATAATTTATATGCTGGATATGTTAAAATTGCAGGCCACGCTATAAATTAAGGCGGGGTCACACGCAACTGAAAGTACCGGTAACATCTTTATGAACTTGGATGTTAGCCAATACAGACGCAGCTGAATTAAACGCTAGAATTTTTGCTTTTCTAAAAGCAAATCAAGCACAGCATAATTTACTTTCTCTATCACTTACCTATAGTAGGTAGAGGAATTATTATATTCCATACAAAATTCAGCACCGAGATTGTACTGGAAATACATGTTTTGAGGCACCCTGAATATAAAAAAAACATTTAGAAAAAAAGTCCGGATGTATGTATGTGTGTGTGTGTATGTGTGTGTGTGTGTGTGTGTGTGTGTGTGTGTTCCTGTGAACAGCATATCTCAAAACCGAAAACTTTGATAAACACCAAACTTGATATTTATGCCTAGTATCTTCAAAAGATGCGACAGAAGATTTCAAGAAATCCCCCTGCCCCAATCTACCCTTTTCACGGAATATTATTCGAAATCTTTGATCAAACTACCACATATTAAAGATATTTAAATGGCATATGAAACGTATATCTTAAATTTTCTGGGAATAGCCTAGAAAGTCTCTTTTCATTCGGAAGGAATTTTCAGTCGTCCTCCGTGGTAGTGGTTACTTTAGCTCTCAAGGTAGCGGGTTCATACTGGCGAAGGGCGATGGATCTTTTCGGGCGTAAAAATCCTTAGCATGGCTTCCTTCGGAAGGGAAGTAAAGCCAGTGGTCCCGTGTTGTAGATTTACGGCACGCAAAAGAACCTCAAGCCTGATAAAGCCCTCTGAGCAAAACTACCGGCCTTTCACGCCCAATATAAAATGGGACGCTAAGGTCCACAGTAGTTGAAACAGCGTCCATAATTAAAACTCAATTTAATTTTAATTTGAACGAATTTTCTATAATATTGTATAGCTTGTAAACGTTAAGTAATCGACGAATCAGTGAGATCTTAAAATAATGACAAATCGATAGATAGATAAGGTATCTTCATTGGTTTCAAATTATTGAACTTATTACACAAGTATTTAGTATATGTATCATTGACCGTACATGCATATTTAAGATACAAGGTGTGGTGACAAAATAAACAACAGAAAAAGAAAAGAAAACAAAAAAGAACAAGAAAAAGGAAAATAGAGATGAATTACTTTTGACTAACTGAACAAATTTGACCTAGCTTCGCGCGCATTAGCCAAGAAATTGCCCATGTTTTGCCAGTTCCTCTGGTCAGCCAGTAGCTCCCAACATGCCAATCTCTTTCTTGAGGGCTTAAGAAATTTTCTTTTAGTTAATCGTTCGCTGGTTCTCCCACTGTGCACATTCCGCCAAAATATGTACCCAGTCCTCATCCAAATCGCAGAATGGGCAGATTCTCCTGCCAGAATCGTCAGTCATTTTCTGTGCACCCCAGTCTAAACAATGCCATTCCTGATCTTTCCTTTCTTCCTAAGTTAAGTATATATGCCTCTTTACCCCAATTCAATTTTATTTCATTTGCTAGACTTAGAGAAGGTTTAATTTTACAATCCGATTCTATTTCCTGTTGGCTGATGTCTCTTCGTCTTCTTTTAACACCTTTCCTTGTCATTTGTTTCAGCTCTTTGCCATACTGACCCCATTCCTATTCTCCTCAAACCGAACGAGAAGTATTAAACAACTCGAACCTTTAATAACGATATCTCAGAAACGGTATGCCACAACAGAACTTGTTTGAAGTAAATTGTTTTAAAGAGATCTATATTTTTGTGTAGTACGTTTTCGTCTATCCTAAAAGTTAACAAGTTATACAAGATTATATAAAATTCCTTCCGAATGAAGAGGACTTCCTAGGCTATTCCCAGAAAAGTGAGGCAGTATTTTTAACACTTAAATGATTTCAGACAAATTATATAATACGTAAATTCAATAACAGCCCGCCTTGAATCAATATGTGTATGTCAGAATTTGTAAAATATATGTAACAGTCATTGCATATGCTTATATTATTGTATCCATGTGTAATAATGCTATGTGAATATATTACGAAATTTAATAATGTAGGAGCTGTGAGAATAATAAGTTAAACGTTGCTAACAATGAGGTAACCTTGAGGCAATAATGAGTTTGAGAGTTTAAATGTTATTTGTGATTCTTGGAAGCATTAACGTAATTTTAGTGACAGTTTATAAAAAAATAGCCAATCAGAGACTTGAAATACAGAAATTTACAAGTTTAGGCGGTTGAAATCTAGTCAGTTGCTTGCAGACAGTGTTTGTAATCGGATGCAAGATGCGTCCTTGAGAGATTTAATACGTATTCGTGTGAAACGAAAAATAGTATATGTGTTAAAAAGTGCAAGTATTAAATAAAAGAATCTCACAGCTCTCTATATCAGTGAAGTGCTATTTAATTTGTGTCAAGGATTAATAAAAAGGAGTGAATTAAAGCTTAAAATCTGTGTAAGCCTACATTCTTGTCGCATCACGCCCTGCCAAGACTTGCATGTCGGTAACAATAATACTGACGCAGCCGAGGCAAAAATAAATATTTAATACTTAAAGAAACAGTTTAGTTACAAAGTTAATATTTTTTTAACAAACTTGGAGCAAAGGCCACCTGAAAGTACATTTGGGGCGAAGGCTACCGGAAACTGTTTACTATACGTGCTGTTGCAACTACTACAAGTTCGACTCCCCAACAGTTGAAATATAATACAACATCTACAAACTGACTTTCAATACGTAGCAGCAACTAACTACTTCAAATTGACGTCCATACGTGGAGCTAAATAAATAAACAACTCCAACGTAAAGACAATATCGTCTTCAAAATTCATGATATACATATTATCTGTCATGTAAATATCTTTAATATATGGTATTTTAATCAAAATCGTTATAGCCGTTTTTTTTAGAAATTCAAAATTTTAGAAGAATGTTCCATGTAAAGTGTAATCTAGGGTGGGGGGATTTTGTTGAAAATCTCCGTGTCGCATGTTTGGAAGACACTAAGCTCAAATACCAAGTTAGGTATTTATCCGACTTTTCGTTTTTGAGTTATGTTGTTCACACACCAAACATGCATACCTTCTTTCAACACTGAGCGAAGTGACGCCGTGGTTACGTGTGCGACAGGCATTCGCGAGGTCCCGGGTTTGATGCCTGGCGACTGCCAAATCTAACCCATGGGTTTTGCAAGGTCGACAGGCAAGGTTCACCTTCTACCACGACCCTCACTTCCTGTACCTATCATCTGTTTCAGGATTGTTGGACCAGGCGACGGTGTTCGGCGGGTTGCGGTTGGGCGGTAACTGTGCTCTGCTGGAACCCACCTCTGGGTGCTTTCGAGCGGGAGCTCCTTTGAGGGACCTCCGGAGGCTCGGGTCACAATACAGTGGGCTCATTGGGTCGTTCAATCTGGAAACATTAGAGACCCCGTCTGTGCCTTGCGTCATCCGGATCTGCTCGTTCTTCGTCTCTCTCCCATCATTCCTCCCTCCAGGCGGTCAGCACAAGGGGCTGTCTGGCCTGCGTGCGGTGGTCTGCTTTTTGGGGGGGTTGAGGTAGTATCAAAACGAGCATTTTGAGTGCAATAGGTAAGTAGTAGAGAAAGTTAAAATGCAATACACACAGCATGCCAGAAATAGGCTGTAAATTTCAATAAAACACCGAGACAAAATGGAAACTATAAATCATGGGGCCATAAATGATAACGCACGTCATAAAAACGAAGTAATAGTCACAAATCTTCTACGGAGTGAAAATTGATTAACGACTGATATAATTCATAACCAGGACCGTCCGAAGCTGAGGTAATACGGCGCACGTTATAAATCAGAAAAAAAATGTGTCATATACCTGAACTGCTGTTGCTCTGAAGGAAAAACGTTCTGTTTAAAACACAAGGAAAATTATTTGTTTTAACAACGTGACGCAGGACGCCCCTTTGTTACAGGCTATAGATACTTGGGAACATAGGGTATACAACGTGTAGATTAAGTCTCTCTGAAGAACATGGACTCGAACTAAAAGAGGTTAAGCTATGAATACCTGGATTTATAGTACAGGGTGATTTATGAAGAACTGACACATTTCTTTCTTTGATTATTCTCTTCGAAAATCACCAAATGCCCCAATTTTAGCACCAAATTAAGCGGAATGTTCTGGAATTTTATTGCCTGCCACTAGATGCGCAGATGTTCATGTTTTATTCGTAATTGTTACTTTTATTGTCGGCAACTGTAAATGAACGACTCTTCCTTGTAAAGCAATACTGGATTACGAATTCAATTACAGCTGCTCAAAGGGCATACCAGAGAGAATTTGGTGTTAGGAATCCTCCCCAAAGAAACACAATACTAGGACTGGTAAACAAATTGGAAAAAACTGGATTTCTGGTGAGTGAAAAAAGGCAAAACTCGTTCATCTAGGCTTCCCACGGTTGTTGTTGACGTAAGAGCACGACTGGATCAGTCACCCAAAAAATAATTAAGACGTTTGTCGCAGGAGACAGGGTAGGTACAGCTACTCAATGTGTCACAGAGCTGTGAAAAGTGCAGGCCTAAAGCCATATAGGATTATGGTTGTCCATCAGTTACAGGAAGCAGATAAGGATAGACGACTGAATTATTGTCGTTAGTTTCAGGCATTCATTGTGCAAAATCCGCCATATTGTCCACCACATGGTTCACAGATGAAGCATGGTTCCATTTATCCGGCTATGTGAACTCAAATAACTCACGCTATTGGGCCAGCAAAACTCCACATGTTATTCATGAAGCACCTATGCACAAGGTTAAAATCGGAGTTTGGTGCGCAATATCCGCACAGAGAATAGTGGGACCGATTTATTTTTTAAACAATGTGAACACTGCAGAGTACCGACGGAGTTTCATGGAGTTTACTGAGCAACTAGACGATGTAGACCTGAGTCAAGGACATCTTCAACAGGACGGCGCTACATGACGTACATCAAATGAATCCATGGCACTAATTGCAAGTTTCTTTGACGACTGGATAATTTCCACTGGATAATAGTCACCGAGATATCCGGATTTGACATCGCCGGACTTATTTCTATGGGGTTACCTAAAAGACAGGGTTTATGCCACACGTCCCCAGACATTGGACGATCTGAAGCACAACATTACACATGAGATTCAAGCTATTGACAACACAGTCCTCCAACGAGTGGCCAGTAACATGGAACGACGTGTTGAGTTGTGCCTTTTACAGGATGGAGGACATTTTCGACATCTGCTATAGAGGTAAATAATTTCCCAAAACTCCTCTGTCTTTCAGGTATAATAAGTTTTCCCTAGTGTAACTCGTTTTGAAACAATTAAAGAAATAAGGTGTCAGTTCTTCATAAATAACCGTACACTTACGGCATTTTAAGTCGCTATTGGTGTATGTTTAATGTGAGATCTCCTTGTGGTTTAAAATATCTGATGTGTTACACTCATATGACTTTCTCTACTCTTGTACAAATTATTTTTACAAACTCTTACTCTCCATCTATTTCATATTAATCGAGATAAACATTTGCAGAAACGATCTTTTGACATGCAAAGAGAATTACATTTTACACATAGCGACCACTTCTAAAAATATTTGGCTATCGCTTAAGGCGTACTATGTCCCCCTTGTATTGTATTTACAAGGGCAATATAGAAATACAGTAGCCTTTAAGCATAGACATATCTCTTAATAGCTGGTTGCTAGGTGCAGCACCATTCCCTTTGCCACAGATTAATAGTCTTTGCATATCCAAGACAAAAAATCTTATGTGTTACACTCACATGACTTTCTCTACTCTTGTACAAACTATTTTTACAAACGCTTATTCTCCATATGCTTCATGTTAATGGAGATATCGAGATGTCAATCTTATTGATAATTTTCTTGTAGGCGCAAGGGGAATATGGTAGGTTTTAAGCGATAGTCAAATATTATAACGCTGGTTGCTATGTGGCGCATTCCATTCTCTTTGCATATCCAGGACATAAAAAAATGAATAACGAATTTGAGAAAAAGTATAAGTATTGGAAAGTTTAAGGAAATAACAAGCAATATCTCGCAAACGGTTCACTCAACAAAAGAAATGTGTATGACATAAATTGTGTATTTTAACGCGATCTACATTTTTCGTGTAGTAAAACTTTGTCTATCTCTTATGGTTAACCAGTTATGAAAACGTCGTTCATAATGAAGAATACTTTTGGAGACATTCCCAGAAAATTCGAGATATACATTTTATTTGTCATGACAATATCTTAAACATATGATATTTTAATCAAAATCGTTAGAGCCGTTTTTGAGAAAATTAAAATTTTCGAAAAATGTTCCATGTAAAGGGTAGTCTGGGGTGGGGGGATTTTCTTGAAAACCTTCATGTCGCATCTCTGAAAGATACTGAACCTAAATACCAAGTTTGATGTTTATCCGACTGTTCGTTTTTGAGTTATGCTGTTCACAGACACACAGACACACAGACAGACACACACACGGACATGTTTCCAAAAATGCTTTTTTTGGATTCAGGGTGTCTCAAAACATGTATTTCCGCTGAAATCTCGGTATCGAATTTTTGGGTGGAATACAATACTTCCCCTACTTACTATACGTAGTAGAGAAAGTAAAAAATGAACAACGAATTCCCAATTGAGAAAAAGTATAAGTACTGGAAAATTTAAGGGAATAACAAGCAATATCTCGAAAGTGGTTCACTCTACAAAAAATGTATATGATATAAATTTCGTATTTTAACGCGATCTACAGTTTTTGTGCAGTAAAATTTTGTCTATCTCTTATGGTTTACCAGTTATGCAAAAGTCGTTCAGAATGAAGAATACTTTTGGAGACGTTCCCAGAAAATTCAAGATATATATTTTATTTGTCATGAAAATGTCTTAAACATATGATATTTTAATCAAAATCGTTAGAGCCATTTTTGAGAAAATAAAAAGTTTCGAAAAATGTTCCATGTAAAGGGTAATCTGGGGTGGGGGAATTTTCTTGAAAACCTTCGTGTCGCATCTCTGGAAGATACTGAACCTAAATACAAAGTTTGGTATTTATCCGACTGTTCGTATCTGAGTTATGCTGTTCACAGACACACACACACACACACACACACACACACACACACACACGGACATGCTTCCAAAAATGCTTTTTACTTTCTCTACTGGGTATAGTAAGTAGGGGAAGTATTGCATTCCACCCAAAAATTCGATACCGAGATTTCACCGGAAATGCATGTTTTGAGACTCTCTGAATCCAAAAAAACATTTTTGTAAACATGTCCGTGTGTGTGTGTGTGTGTGTGTCTGTGAACAGCATAACTCAGTAACGAACAGTCGGATAAACACCAAACTTGGTATTTAGTTTCAGTATCTTCCAGAGATGCGACACGAAGGTTTTCAAGAAAATCCCCCCACCCCAGATTACCCTTTACATGGAAGATTTTTCGAAAATTTTAATTTTCTCAAAAATGGCTCTAACGATTTTGAGTAAAATATCATATGTTTAAGATATTTTTATGACAAATGAAATGTATATATTTTGAATTTTCTGGAATGTCTCCAAAAGTATTCTTCATTGCGAACGACTTTTGCAAAATTGATAAACCAATTTTACTACAATAGACAAAATTTTGCTACACAAAAAATGTAGATAGCGTTAAAATGCACAATTTATGTCAAACATTTTTTTTGTCGAGTGAACCATCTTGTTATTTCCTTAAATTTTCCAATACTTATACTTTCTCTCAAATTCGTTATTAAATTTTTTTATGTCCTGGACATACAAAGACAATGCAATACCGCACATAGCAACCAGCTCTTAAAATATTTGACTATAGCTTAAAACCTACCAATTCCCCTTGCACCTACAAGAAAATTAGCAACAAGATTAACATATCGATATCTCGGTTAACTTGAAGCATATGGGTAATAAGTGTTTGTAAAAATAGGTTGTACAAGCGTGCAGAAAGTCATGTGTGTTTAACACATCAGATTTTTTTGGATTCAGGTGGTTTCAAAACATGTATTTTTGGTGAAATCTCGGTAACGAATTTTTGGTTGGAATACAATACTTCCCCTACTTACTATATGTAGTAGAGAGAGTAAAAATGCGAGTCAGCTAGAAAAATGTGATGTCCTACTGGTATGTTGTCATGGTAACTCGGTGGTTAGAGTAACCAGACGGAAACCGAGAGATCCATGGTTCAAATTCCGGCTATGGTATTGAATTTCTCAATCGTCGGATTCTACACTTCCAATTTCGTAGGCATAGTTTGTATACGCACTAATAAACGATAGGGGGTATAGAAAGTCATCAGATTTTTAATTAAAAAGTGGTGTTATCCTGGAATTCATGGTTTTTCAGCTGTACATATACCAATTCGTTTAAACGAGTGCACATCGAATGGGTAGCCATATTCGAAACGCCCGATTTACCCAGCAAGACATGACGCCCAATGGGGCGTCCAGCGAATGAAGTTACAATCACAGCAGCACGTAACACTAAGTACATGTATAGGTTTTCGATCAAACAATGCTGGTAATGTATTCCGGCCACGGGCTACGCGTGATTAAGGTTTTGTTGGTTGGAAAGTTCACATTTCAAACGAGAGTCGAATTATGAGCGCGGAATGCAGTAAACAATAATTATCTTTTGAGTATGTATGATTGCTTCGCGTATTCGTTTATAAATATGCAAGTTTGATGGGCACTTTTTCCTCCCTTTCACGTTACTTTTTAGACAATTCTGTTTTTACTTTGCCCGTTTCATTTAAAAAGTTAATTTAGTATTCCGTGCGCATTTCAAGCTCCACGTAGAATACAGAGATGTCAAAGCAGTTCTACAAACATAACAAAAAGTGCAAATCAGCAAGTAATTTCATAATTTCTGTGACTGGTTGCTTAGTCAGTGAAAACATACAGGGACTAGAAAAATGAACTTACATTAAAATTGTAACATATTGTAACCTAATCTTGTTTTCATTACATTTAATTTCGGATTAGAATGCATAGCTAATATTGCGATACTGAAAGTTATTAAAATTTTTTATGGATGCTCTTTAACTGCTATGGTCCTTAGTGTCCCATTCTGTATTGGGCGTGGAAGACCGGTAATTTTGCTCAGATGCCTCTTTATCAGGCTTGAGGTTCTTATACGTGCCGTAAATCTACGACACGGGACCACCGGCTTTACTTCCCTTCCGAAGGAAACCATGCTAAGGATTGTTACGCCCGAAAAAAAATCCATCGCACTCCGCCGGGTTTGAACCCGCGACCTTGGGTACTAGAGGCTAGCACGGTACCACTAGTCCACGGAGGACGACATTTCAGAGTTACTTTCTAACGTTTTGCAAGTTGAATTCCCTATAGTTTGTTAATTGTCATCATTTAAACATTTCGTGCTTACTTAAAAACGTACTTGACTATAGAACACTTACCAGCTATGACTTTTTACGATTTTAAATCGTCATTAACACCTAAGCAATGTGAAGATCGGCTTAGAAATCATTTGATGAAGAAGCCCCATCTAAGGCAATAATTTATAATTGGTGCAATGAATTTTTTCTTAGTGATCAGTTTCGTAAAGGACGCCTAAGAACTGCTGTTTCTGATGGAAACATTGCCGCTGTTTGAGCAATGCTTGAAGAAGTCGACGGACATTTTAGGAATTTTTTCGGGCGACATTGGGCATTGGTACGAGTCAGATCCAAAACATTTTACAATAGTTAGACGTCAGAAAACTTTATTGTCGATAGATTCCGGATAAAGTGTGTAGTGGTTACCATGCTAGCCTCTAGTTCCCGAGGTCGCGGGTTCAAACCCGGCAGAGTCCGATGGACCTTTTCGGGCGTAAGAACCCTTTGCACGGCTTCCTTCGGAAGGGAAGTAAAGCCGGTGGTCCCGTGTCGTAGATTTACGGCACGTAAAAGAACCTCAAGCCTGATAAAGAGCCCTCTGAGCAAAGTTACCGGTCTTTCACGCCCAATATAGAATAGGACGTTAGGAGCCACAGCAGCTAAAGAGTGTCCATAAATAAAACTCAATTTAATTTCCCGTACAAAAACAACAGCGCATTGATTCTTGCAGAAAAATTCTAGAAGAATTCCAAGGCGGTACTTCAAATTTGGTTTGGAATATCGTTATTAGCGATGAATCTTGGATTCTAAGCCTACAAAAGTCCGACGAATTCGCAGTGCTGGTAAGAAGGTGGTTAGTAGTTATATTGCTACTGTAGCATTAGAACATAGACGTACTGTTATTACTGATTGGTACATAAACATCTGTTTACCGTAAATGTTTGAAAAAGTTTGTGAAAAACGCCCAAAAGGAAAAAAATGTTACATCATGACAACGCATCGTCGCATACAGCTGAACAAACAACTGAGTATCTGGATGCCCTAGGCCCTCCACCATACAGCCCTAACTTTGTGATTTATTTTTGTATCTAAAAATTAAAGACAAAAAACGTGGAATCACATTTTCGTTATCAGATGAAGCAGTGGAGCATTATAAAAACCTGGTTTCTGAATGTCTCAGTAAGAGTGGCATCGTTGCTTTAAGGTCTGCTTTCATCGAATGCAAAAATGTATTGATGTTAAAGGGGGATATTTTGAAAAACAATCATTTTGAAATTTTTAGGTAAGAGTAGTAGAATTAAAGGGGGACATCTGTGGTAGACCTGTGCCTGCACGCACTCCCACTGCTGGAGCGGCCGAGACAAGGCGATGAACGTCCCACCAGTCAAGCACCCCCTAGTGTCCACGAGAAATATTCTTTCCAGTGAGCATGCATCCGCGCCATTTGTCCGGCACCGCCATATACCACGAAACCTGGAAGCAACCTGAAGGATGAGAAGGAAATGACGGAAAGTAAATCGTGGTAGAGAAGAAACCAACCCAGCATTCGACTGTCGATCCGGGGGAAACCACATGGTACATAGTGGGCCGTCGCCGGGGATTGAACCCGTGACCTTCCGAATGCTGGCTACAGACGTTCAGTCTGAACTATCCCGCTCGGTAGTAACTAGACGAAGTATTGTATTTGAAACAAAAACACGATATCCAAATTTCACCTGAAATACACGTTTTCAGGCTCCCTAAATCAAAATACTAGAAAAAGTCCCTTGCATTTGTTACTCACCGAGCGGGATGATTCAAGAGGTAACGTGTGTGGTCCGAAATTCGGTAGCTTCCAGGTTAAAACCCCCAGGACCGACCAGTCTGGCCGAAAGGTTTTTCACGCTTTTCCTCGGTCGTTAGGCGAACGCTGGGTTGGATAATTTCTTCCGCGAAGTTTCCTGATGAGATTTTAATCAAAATCGTTATAGCCTTTTTGAGAAAATTTAAATTTTCGAAAGACTTTTCATGTAAAGGCTAGCCCGGGGTGGGTGAGATTTTCTTGAAAATCTTTGTGTCGCATCTTTGAAAGATACTGAACCTAAATACCAAGTTTGTTATTTATCCGACTTTCTGTTTTTGAGTTATACTGTTCACAGGCACACACACATGAACCTTTTTCTGAAAGTACTTATTTTGGATTCAGGGGGCTTTAAAACATGTATTTCCGGTGAAATCTCGGTATAGAATTTTTGGGTGGAGGGCAATACTTATCATACGTAGTAGAGAAAATATCTATATTTTCTTAAATTTACTTTCAAAAATATCTTAAATTTTCTGGGAATATCCTGTGAGGTCCTGTTTAATCTAAATAACCTTAGCGTAATTGATAAACCGTAAGAAAGAAATAAAATCTTAACACAAAAACGATATACTTCGTTAAAACGCATTACTTATGTTGATTTGTTTTTGGCTTTAACCATTTCCGAGGTATTCTTTGTTATTCGTTTGAATTTTCAAATAATTTTTTTGTTTTTAAGTGGCAAAGCTGTATTCGTTAGTTTTCGAGGTCCTACAAACCCATGGAATTTCAAAACCATCACATAGCGACACACTCCTAAATATCTGACTAACGCTCTAAGCCTAGTTTACTCCTCTTATAGCTACAACGAAACGCATAAATGTGTAATAAACATTAACTAGACGGGAGAACAAGCCTTCGTAATAATAGTTTTAGAACAATTAGAAGAAAAACGCTCCTGGATGCAACAAACTTTTTTGTACAAGTTTACAAAATGCATAAATATTACGCACAGAATTTAAGGGCTTATTTTAAAGAAAACAGAAATGCCTGTGAGCTATTTTTACTTCCTAAAACCAAATAAAGCATTTTTTGAAACCTGTCCGTGTGTATGTCTGTCTGAACAGCAAACTCGAAAACGAGAAGATGAATAAATACCAAGTTGGTATTTGAATTTAGTATCTTCCAAGGATGCGACACAAACATTTTTCAAGAAACTCCCCCAGGGTAACCTTTATATAGAACATTTTTCGAAAATTTCGATTTTCTCAACAATGACCCTCAAAACTGGTTCTCATAAATTATCTGGGAATCTCCCCGAAAGTCCTCTTCATTTTGAATTACCTTCGCACAACTGGTAAACCGTAAGAGAGACAAAATTATACTACACAAAAAATGTAGAACTCATTAAAACACATAATTTATGTTATATAGACATTTTTTTTATCGAGTGAACCATTTCCGGGATATTTTTGTTATTTGTTTTAATTTTCCAATACTTATACTTTTTCTCAAATGGGAATTCGTTATTCGTTTTTTTATGTCCTCGACACAAAGAGAATGGAATGCGCCACATAGCAACCAGCTCTTAAAACATTTGACTATCGCTTAAAGCCTACCATATTCCCCTTCCATCTACAAGAAAATGAGCAATAAGATTAACATGAACTAGGTGGAGAATAATCTTTTGTAAAAATAGTTGGTACAAGAGTAGAGAAAGTCATGTGAGTGCGACACATCAGATCTTTTTTCTTTACTTTCTCTCCAACGTACATAACAGGTAGAGAAAGTATTGTATTCTACCCAAAAATTCGATACCGAGATTTCACTAGTAGTATATGTTTTGAAGCCCTTGAATAATAAATAAATAAATAAATAAACAATCCCCCCACTCCGAACTACCTTTTACATGGAATAGTTTTGAATTTTATTTTCTAAAAAATGGCTCCTTGATTAAAATAGCATATATTAAATATATTTGCACGACAAATAAAATGTATATCTTGAATTTTTTGAGAATAACCTTTAAGTTTGTTCATTCGGAAGGAATTTTGTATAATCTTGTATAACTGGTAAACGTTAAGCGATAGGCGAAAACGTACTACACAAGAAATGTATCTCTTTAAAACACACAATTTATTTCAAATAACTTTCAGCCATTTTCGAGGTATCCAGTATTTTTGGTATTTATAACGAAATGCGTAATGTAGCTGTTTCTGTAAAGGTTTATTTGGATTAAAATGAGAAGATAGAAGAATAAGCTTTTATATGGATAGTTTTTATACCCAATAATAAGCGACGAGGGTATAGAAAGTCATGTGAATGTAACACATCATGTTTGTTTAAACATATTATAATACTTAAGCATTTCAAGAGTTGATAGAAAAGTGAGCTGACTGTACTTTACTAAAGCCAGTGAGGTAAATGCTACATTCTCTATTTATTTCCTCTTTTGTATTGCTGCAACCCAACACTTCAACATCACCACCAGGGAATGGCGGAGTGGTTAGCGTGCTTGGCTTTCAACCAGGGATTCTGTGCGATTTCAGGTCGGGTCACATTAACTAGGTGAGGTTTGTTCGCCGCAGCTGCGATTGTTGGCTTAATTTATGATGCTGGTCTCCTGCTGCACTAAACAAGGTATAATTCACTAAGCAAGCGGTCCCTAGACTACTGATATATATATACACACAACTGCCCAAGACCGCATTAAATACTTTACTTTATACTCTCTTTGCTATATAAAGTACTGTATTCCATACAAAAATTCAATACCGAGACTTCACCGGTTTTTCAGACTTCTTGAATCCAAAAATTAAAAATCTGAGGTGACACATTCATATGAGATTCTACCCTCTAGTCTTGCTAAAGCTTACTTTTATATCTACTTCATTTTAATCTAAGTAAACCTTTACAGAAACTGTGCGTTTTAAACAGATTTACATTTCTTGTGTAGTAAGTTTTCGTCCATTGCTTAAACGTTTGCCAGTTGTACAAAATTCCTTCCGAATGAAGAGGACTTCACAGGCTATTCCCAGAAAATTCAACATATACATTTTATTTGTTATGTAAATGTCTTTAATGTATGCTATTTTTTATCAAAATCATCACAGTCACTTTTTAGGAAATAAAGGTATTGAAGATTGTTCCATGTGTATGGTAGTTGGGGTAGGGGATTTGTTTGAAAAAACTTTGTGTGGCATCTTTGAGAGGTACTAAACATAAATAACAAGTTTGGTGTCTATCACACTTTTCGTTTTTGAGTTATGATGTTCACAAGTACAGACACAATGCTTTCCTTTAGATTCACGGGACCTCAAAGATGTATTTCAGGTGAAATCTTGGTTTACAATTTTTAGGTGGAAGGCAACACCTTCTCTAACTACTATGTATGTGGGAGGGAAAGTAAAAATTAATATCTCAACAACAGTTTGAGATAACTCCTTAAAATTTCTATAAAGATTTATTTTCTATCTACTTTATTTAATCGAGATGTTAATCTTATTGCTAATTTTCTTGTAGATGCAAGGGGAATTTGTAGGCTTTAAGCGATAGTCAAATGTTTTAAGAGCTGGTTGCTATGTGGCGCATTCCATTCTCTTTGTATGTCCAGGACATAGAAAAGCGAATAACGAATTCCCATTTGAGAAAACGTATTAGTATTGGAAAATTCAAACAAATAACAAGGAATATCTCAGAAATGGTTCACACCACAAAAAATGTATATGACTAATATTGTGTGTCTTAAGATCTACATTTTTGTATAGTAAAAGTTTCACTATCTCTTGCTGCGGTTTACAGTTATGCGAAGGTCATTCAGAAAGATGACGACTTTTAGGGGCATTCCCAGAAAATTCAACATATACATTTTGTCATGAAAATATCTTAAACATATGATATTTTAATCAAAAGCGTTTGTGCCATTTTTGAGAGAATGAAAATTTTCGAAAAAATGTACCATGTAAAGGGTAGTCTGAAGTGAGGGGGATTTGTTTAAAATCTTTGTTTCGCATCTTTGAAAGATACTGAACCTAAATACCAAGTTTGGTACTTATCAGAGTTTTCGTTTTTGAGTTATGCTGTTCACAAACGCACACACGGACCTTGTTCTAAACGTGTGTTTTGGATTCAGAGGTCTTCAAAACATGTAATTGTCGTTTGAATACAATACTTCCCCTACTTACTATACGTAGTAGAAAAAATTGATGTGTTACACTCACATGACTTCCTCTACTCTTGTACAAACTATTTTTACAAACGTTTATTATCCATATGCTTCATGTTACTCGAGATATCGAGATGTCAATCTTATTGCAAATTTTCTTGTAGATGCAAGGGGAACATGGTAGGTTATAAGCGATAGTCAAATCTTTTAAGCGCTGGTTGCTATGTGGCGCATTCTATTCTGTTTGCATATCCAGGACATAAAAAATTGAATAACGAATTTGAGAAAAAGTATAAGTATTGGAAAATTTAGGGAAATAACAAGCAATATCTCGAAAATGGTTCACTCAACTAAAATAAGGTATATGACATAAATTGTGTATTTTAACGCCACCTACATTTTTTGTGTAGTAAAATTTTGTCTATCTCTTATGGTTTACCAGTTATGCAAAAGTCGTTCACATTGAAGAATACTTTTGTTGACATTCCCAGAAAATTCAAGATATACGTTTTATTTGTCATGAAAATATTTTAAACATATGATATTTTAATCAAAATCGTTAGAGTCATTTTTGAGAAAATTAAAATTTTCGAAAAACGTTCCATGTAAAGGGTAATCTGGGGTGGGGGGATTTTCTTGAAAACCTTCGTGTCGCATCTCTGGAAGATACTGAACCTAAATACCAAGTTTGGTGTCTATCCGACTGTTCGTTTCTGAGTTATGCTGTTCACAGTCACACACACGGACATGTTTCCATAAATGCTTTTTTTGGATTCAGGGGGTCTCAAAACATGTATTTCCGGTGAAATCTTGGTATCAAATTTTTGGGTGGAATACAATACTTCCCCTACTTACTATACGTAGTAGAAAAAAGTAATAAAATTCAAAGCAATCAGAAGAAAAGTGAGGGATTTTGTTTTTCACAGATGCATTGCCTTAAACGCTGTCTAATTTGGTTGATGCAAAGTCTTTGAGGTGGAGAGGAATGAGGCGTTTGTCTGCTGGAGAAACAGAATTAGAGGGGGATTAAGGGAAGACCTCTTTGAAGGAAGAGGGTGCAGGGTCGATGTTGACGAGATAATCAATCAGGGAGACTATTACGGCAGTTTACAAGGATAAGAGTATCTCCTTCGGCAATTTTGCTATCAAAGACTTCCCTAAGTAATATCCCGTGTTGTTTAGCGCATAATCTTAGCAGTAGTGGATATCATTTCCATTGCTAAAGGTAAAAGTTACAGTAATACACTATGTGCGTGACAACCCTAAGCTCGTGGGCCAAGACATTTTGAATGACCCGCCCATACCTCAAGATCCCATATGAACGTATTTAACATTAAAAACTCTTCCTTTTTGGAATCTGCATTTCAGTCTGAGATTTATAAATACTTCCCATCCTTGCAAATGGAAACAATACAAACCCAAAACCACTCAGGGTTTTGTTTTAAATTTAAAGACTTCTGATTTGATTGAATTTTGGAAATATTGTCGTAACCGCTTTACTTATTCTAGCTCAATGGGGGGGTAGAGCAAATAGGTACTGTGGCCGGGATCGAACATTCTATCATAAATTGCACGAGGTCCGACGGGGCACGCTCAACGAAATTCTAAAAATACACCTAAAGGTCCCTAACAATATTCCTAATTCATCATGTGGATAAGAGAAGGATCTATCTACTACAGAAATTCACACCAAGATTACTTGGATGGCAACTGTATTTTATGATAAAAAGGAATTACAATACCTCCTTGCCTGTCGGTGGGGACGCCATGCTGTACGCACGGACAAGCTGCACACTCACTGACCTTGTCGCAGGCAGAACCTCGACTCGACTACTAAACCAACGCTAATTCGGCGTCAGCACGCTACACTAGGAACCGGTTTCCATCCCCACTACTCTTGCACAACATATCCGATCTGGGCCGCCAGGTCACGTACGCAATAATGCCAATAATGCCAACTATATTACAAATGTCACAATATGTCCCTTCATACCTATTTCCTGAAATTTACAATCTTGCTCTAAGGCTCGCGTGAAGGTTTGCCTCCACATATATTTGTGAGAATACTTTTTCTGCTATATTGTTATTAACAATAAATTACGTTCAACTATTACATCTTAATGTATGAGATGAGTTTTTAAGTTAAGTACCGATAATTTAAAAAAAACAATATTTTCCCAATACTTTATTACCATTCATTACCTCACACTGTCTCACCACAAAGTCACCGCCGTTATTTAAGCACTTGTAACAGGAGACCAGTCAAAGTATGGTGCCGTTTGTGATGGAAGCCAAGTCTGCACTTCTTGTTTTACATCATCATCTTCATTGAAATGTTTCCACCAAGGAATTTCTTCAAATGAAGAAACAGATGCAAATCGCTTGGTGGCAAATCCGGACCAACCAAATGACGCGATCAGATCTAGAGTTTTTGTAGTTGTGTGTGCCCGGACATAGTCTCCCATTTTAGTTACCCCATAAACCTTACACAATTGGCGATGAATTTTTGCTGGCGTTAACATTTCTCGTATTCAAAGAACGAATCACTTTTCTGACTACACATTCGGTGAGTCGTTCGATTGCTTTGAACGTTTCGAAAAGCTCTAACAACAGGAAAACACAAAGTGGCGTTCGCTCACTACGTCCTTCTTCCTAATGAATGGAGGAAGTGATCGCGCTTGCTCAAAATCGCGACTGCAGCGGCAAAATATTAAAACGATACTTATTTTAAAAATACGCATCGTACCTCTGTGCAAGGCTTCGCAACCAACGAACACCTTGAGGCCACTTCACCGCCGCCCAGCCCAGTCGGCCACTCGTCGCCTCATCCCTGCCACCCCGCTTCTCCGCCGTGGTCCGCGGAGTTCGACAGCTTGTGGTCACGTTCCTGCTCAGCGCCTCTGGGCGACCGGGATCAAGAATTAACAGGGACCTAAACCGCTGGTCAGGGTGGAGTTCGTGGACGAGGGGATTGCTCGGCAGTTTTGGGAGGATGGCCCTTCTTAGGGCAAATCCTGCCATTGAGGCTAGTCGCAGTGTCTGCCCTGTGTCGTGCTGACGTTGCTGACAGTATGCACATCTCGCCGACACCGTGACACCGTCCGCCGCTGCCACTACTGCGGGAATTCAAGTCTCACCGCCGACTGCCGGGCATACCACCTCGCACAACGCCGCCGCTTCTGCGCCTCATATGGAGGCAAGGGGCACTACACTGGACAAGCCGTGTGCCAATTTTACCCTCGCAGACAGTCACCGAACACTTTCGCCACGCCAACATCCCAGATCTTCTCTCAGGCTCACCCCCGATTCTGCCATCATGCAGAAACTGGAGAATATGCAGGCGGAGCTTCTGAAAAGCAACACCAAACTCGAACTAGAGAGAGCACTGGCAGAACTATAGTCAGACAGCGAAACCGTGCTCTTTAACAGCAAATTAATTCCGCACATTCCAAGCAATCTTGCGATGCCGGATACTTCTACTATCAGATAGAATCAATCCGATAAGAGCTAGCAGCCCTTCCGATGAGACTGGATGACCAACTACCGACTCCACACCAGGATCCGACCACTGGGGGTATACTGCGAAGGCTCCAACGCATCATATCGAGGCCGTCGGGGAGCTAAATAACCGCTCACTACTTCCTTTATCTTTAACACCCAATAACTCCTTCAATTATTACTCGGAATTCCCCAGGTCGTAAGTAGGGCTGCGACCATGCTTGTGTCCGGCTCCCAGTTCACCCCAGTGGGCCGGCCAATATATCCGTTCTCTGAAAGCACAGGTACTGCTACATATCCTCTCTTGAATTCCTTCCTCTTTTTGTTCCGGTGGAGGGGTTTTTAGTGGTTATGCTGGCTATTGGCGAGTCCCACACCTTCAGTTCCACTTCTACCGGTGCTGGGGTAGTGATTAAATCATTTTCTCCTCCACTCGGAAAACAAATTTTGTGCAGAGCGACGATGTACCCTCTCCACGGCACTTTTGACGTCGTCTCCAATATCTGCTGATGAATCTGCTACCATGATGAGCTATGAAATCTTTCTCTCAGGGGCGTGGATGGGTATGTAGATAGACAATATCAGTTAAGTTGGCTGAGAAATTTAATGAAGGCTAATACGTCGGTAGTGACTGTTTGAGATAAGGAATTAAACTGATTCTGAATCTTAGAAACAGTAACTGTGTGGATTGAACTATTATATCCGCTATCTTCTAAAGTATCAAATTTACGGCTTAAAAACATCTGCTGTGTTACACTCACATGAATTTCTCTACTCTTGTACAAACTATTTTTACAAACGCTTATTCTCCATCTACTTCATGTTAATCGAGATAAACATTTGCAGACTCTATCTTATTGCTAATTTTCTTGTAGATGTAAGGGTAATATATATTTACAAGGGCAATATAGAAATACAGTAGCCTTTAAGCATAGACATTACTCTTAATAGCTGGTTGCTAGGTGCAGCACCATTCTCTTTGCCACAGATTAATACTCTTTGCATATCCAACACAAAAAATGAATAACGAATTCCCATTTGAGAAAATAAGTATCGACAAATTTAAGGGAATACCAAGCAATATCTCTAAAATTGTTCACTCAACAAAAAAATGTATAGGACATAAGTTATGTGTTTTAACGTGATCTACATTTTTTGTGTAGTAAAATTTGGTCTATCTCTCTTATGGTTTACCAGTTATGCAAAAGTCGTTCACAATGAAGAATACTTTTGGAGACATTCCCAGAAAATTCAAGATATACATTTTATTTGTCATGAAAATATCTTAAACATATGATATTTTAATCAAAATCGTTAGAGCCATTTTTGAGAAAATTAAAATTTTCGAAACATGTTCCATGTAAAGCGTAATCTGGGGTGGGGGGATTTTCTTGAAAACCTTCGTGTCGCATCTGTGGAAGGTACTGAACCTAAATACCAACTGGTAAACCATAAGAGATAGACAAAATTTTACTATACAAAAGATGTAGATCGCGTTAAAATACACAATTTATGTCATATACATTTTTATGTTGAGTGAACCATTTTCGAGTTATTGCTTGTTATTCCCTTAAATGTTTCAATACTTATTTTCTCAAATGGGAATTCGTTATTCATTTTTTTTGTCTTGTATATGCAAAGAGTATTAATCTGTGGCAAAGGGAATGGTGCTGCACCTAGCAACCAGCTATTAAGAGATATGTATGTGCTTAAAGGCTACTGTATTTC
This sequence comes from Deroplatys truncata, assembly GCA_030765065.1. NCBI lineage: Eukaryota > Metazoa > Arthropoda > Insecta > Mantodea > Mantidae > Deroplatys > Deroplatys truncata. The sequence goes on from CM060987.1 coordinate 12,518,892, forward strand.
TATATTGCCCTTGTAAATATGTATTCCCCTTACACCTACAAGAAAATTAGCAATAAGATACAGTCTGCAAATGTTTATCTCGATTAACATGAAGTAGATGGAGAATGAGCGTTTGTAAAAATAGTTTGTACAAGAGTAGAGAAAGTCATGTGAGTGTAACACATCAGATTTTTATAATACGATTGATTGAGTACGTATGTGTGTTTTACTTTCTCTACCACGTACATAGTAGTTAGATAAGCTATTGTATTTCATCCGAAAATTCGATAGCGAGATGTTACCGCAAATACATGTTTTGAGGTCCCCTGAGTACAAAATGTATTAGAAAAAGTCCTATGCGTGTTTGTGTGTCAGTGAACAGCATAACTCAAAAACGAAAAGTCGGAAAATGAACAAACTTGATATTTAAGTTCAGTACCTTCCAAAGATGCAACACGATTTTCAACAAGAATTCCCCACCCCAAGCTACCCTTACATGAAAGATTTTTAGAATTTTTTTTTAATTTTCTGAAAAATGGCTGTTGATCTTGACTAAAATAGCGTTAAATAAATATATTTACATAACAAAATGTGTAAACGTTTCAGAAAATAACTTCTGAAGTGCTGTTTATTCGGAAGGAAACATATATATTGCATAACTGGTAAACGATAAGTGACAGACGAAAATATACTACACAAAAAATATAGAACTCTTTAAAACACAGAATTTATTTCAAATAACTTTTCTGTGGCATCAGCCATTTCCAAGATAACGGTTACTAATGGTTACATTTTTCAATACTACTTAATCTTCTTTTAAAGTCTCATCGTTTTTCAGTTGTTTGTCGCGATGTCATGGAAACAGTATGGAATTTTAAGGCCAGCATATAGCGTCCAGTTGTTAAACATTTGACTATCGCTGTTCTCTATAACGAAATGTGTAATGTAGCTGTTTCTGTAAAGGTTTATCTCGATTAAAATGAAGTAGATAGGAAAATAAACTTTGATAATAGTTTGTATACACACTAATAAATGATAGAGGGTTGAAAATGTCATGTGAATGTAACACACAAGATTTTTTAAATAAGAAAATACGTCTATGAAGTTTCTCACAGTGCTCTAGGTTAATTATCTGCAGAGTAACGTTTTAATTTAATAAGGGTTATGAAAGATTGAAAACACGCGGAGCAGACTTTGTAAGGTAGGGCATGGAAAATCCGCTGCTTTCCCTTTGTCTGTGGAGCTGATAGTGGCTGGGTTTATGACCCGCTGGTGCGTAACATTTGAACTTAGGGGCTGGGGATCTTCTAGGAACCTAATTGAAACTCCCCGCTCCTTCCAACTTTTGAATTTTTCACGCGACTTGATGAAGGAAGTGATAGCAGTGGCCCCAGGCCTTAACTTTAATTTGTTCTGGAGCAGTTGGCAAGCCTGAGCGCAGCCCCTTACTGTTGATTTTAATCCTTGCGTTATGTCTTGCTGAAATGGGGAGCTTGGAATCTTACAATCTTTCCGCCGTAAAACTTAAAACCTGCAAATTTGCTTCTCCGCCTGCGCTTTTCTGCTGTTTCGATTTAGTGGAGTGCTTCAAGCAGTAAATAAAGATGCTTGCTTACTAAAAGATCTGATAAACAAAAGCGGTTAGCACACCCTTTTCAGTTTTCAACATCTTTGAAGCAAGTTTTTGTAGCTCAGGACAAAAATGACATTTCTTTTATATTTACCCTACCTATTAACACACTCGAGTGCTTGGAATCGTGCCGATGTAACGCGCAGTGGTTAATGTTGGCACGGAAATATTAACCCATTACTGCTGAAGAAATATTTATTTAGCTCCACGTATGGAAGCCAATTTGAAGTAGTTTGTATTGAAGGAGTTGTATTATATTTCAACTGTTGGGGAGCCGAACTTGAAGCAGTTGCAACCACACGTATAGTACTCGCTTTCCGGTAGCCTTCGCCCCAAATGTACTTTCAGGTGGTCTTTGCCCCAAGTTTAAAAAAAATATTAACTTTGTAATTTGACTGTTTCTTTAAATATTATATATTTATTTTTGCCTCGGCTGCGTCAGTATTATTGTTAGAGACACGTTTCTCTTAGCAGGGTTGTGGTGTGACAAGAGTGTAGGCTTACACAGATTATAATATTACTTCACTCCTTTTATTAATACTTGACACGATTTTAAATAACACTTCACTTATATAGAGAGAGCTGTGAGATTCTTTTGTGAATTACTTGCACTTTTTTAACACGTAAAACTATTTTCGTCTCACACGAATACATATTATATTTCTTTTGGGGCACTTTTTGCGTCTGGTTAGTAACGCTGTCTGCAGGCAACTGAACTCTAAATTTGTAAAATTTTCTCCTTTTCAGTTTCTGATTGGCTAATCCTGCTCCAATAGAATACTTCCATTTAACTAAAGATTTTTCTGGTTGTTGATTGGCTATTTTATAAACTGTCGCAAAAAATTACATTATTGTTGCTTCAATAATAACTAGTAACATTATTAAAGTCTCAAAGTCACCTCATTGTTACCTCACTGTTAGCAACTTTTAACCTATTTCTCACAGCTCCTACACTATTAAATTGTGTAATATATTCACATAACATCATTACACATGTATACAATAATATAAACATATACAATGACTGTAATATACACCTTTTATATATTGCTACATACACATATTGCTTTAAGGCGGGTTGTTATTGAATTTATATATTATATAATTAAACTGAAATCATTTAAATGTTAAAAATACTGCCTCAGTGCATAGCGTCCATTAAAACGGACTCAAGGAAATCTTAATTTTGGGGTTGTTTAAATCTAGTTATGTATTCCATCTTGGTGTCATTAGCTTCAGGAAGAAAGTAGCTAACTTGACTTTTAAGTGTTTCCCGCGGATTTGGTTCAGAAACTATGATTTAGACTCACATGTTCACAAGATGGGAGGGAGACAGTACACGGTTACGCACAAGAGGAAGGTTAATCATTTACAAGTCTTTAATTACTGAGAAAATTAGAATTCTAAGGTAGTGGCTATATTTCTAACATCAATATGCTCATGTTGAAAAACAACACCACCAGCGAAATGATACTAGTGTTGATATGTGAATGCACCTTTACACTCATGCTACAACCCATCGTCTTGAAATTTTCCAACATTGTTTCGACAATGGCCTTATAATTAGGATCTTTGTTATTGCCTAAGAAGTGGAAGGCGGTCCGTGCTTCTATTTCTCTCTCATTCATTGTCTTCTCAAAATCTTCATCCTTCATCAATTTCTTTATTTGAGGACCAACAAAAATTCCAGCCTTTGATTTGTCTTGTGTAATGAAGGGAAATTTCTTGGAAAGGTACTTGAAGCAGGGTCCATCCTGTGGTAGAGCCCTTACAAATTGCTTCATCAAGCCCAATTTTATGTGTAGTGGCAGAAGCAATATCTTTATATCTCTATATTTTTGAAGTGAATTTGTGAAAAAGCTGTACGTGATTAAGAGCACTTCTGAAATCTGCATAAAAATGTGAGTCAAAATGACCAATTAGTTTTGTCATCCGATATCATGCAGACTAGTGTGATATACTTTTATTTTGTACCTACTTCTTTTGTTTCTACCAAGTCCTAATTGTTATTTTATTATGGTTTTTACTTTCTACATTTTATTTTGAAAACTGTTAGTTTTCCTTGTGGTTTTATGCATGTGTAGGTACTAAAATGATTTATCGCACTCATTTTCAGTCTGTTGGTAAGCCAGATGCTGGAAATTTTTGACGATTTTGAACCTGAAGGTGAACAAGTTTGATGACGAATATGATGCCAACCTGAAGCATCTGGTTGGGGGTATCTTCGGGTGACATGTAAAGTACACTCAACATCTAGGGACGCTGTAAAAGTAATAGATTTTTCTGTGAAAAACCAATCAGAAAACGTACTAGTAATTCGTTGGAATGACAACAGTGTAGTCACTGCCGCTACAAATTATGGCGCCGTGACTAGGTGGTCAAGTGAGAAGAAAAGCAAAGGCTCCCTACCACAACCCTCACTTTTTATGTCATACAACAAAGAGATGGGAGGAGTGAATCAACCTGACCAATATGTGGCTGCTTATCGGTCACGTATGAGACAGAAGAAATTGTGGTGTCCAATACTTTCTTACTTCCTAAATGTTAGTGTTGTAAATGCTTGGCTAATGCACAGCGGGATATACCCAGATAGCTCTGACGGTCTCCGAAATTTCGACGTTAAATAGCAGTTTCCTTGTTGGAATTGAATGGGGAGGCATCTCAAGGAAAACTCTTCGCTACACCAATCAAAGAAGTCCGTTTTGATAGAATAAACCATTGGCCACTTCTAAATGAAACAGACAGCCGATGTGCATTGTGTAAAAAGAAAGTTAAGTTCACATCCAGTAATTGCCTCAATGAAAATGTAGCTATTATGTAAATATTTATGTATACTAGGTGGTCAAAAGTATCCGGACACCTGGCTGAAAATGAAATACAAGTTCGTGGCGCCCTCCATCGGTAATGCTGGAAGTCAATATGGTGTTGGCCCACCCTTAGCCTTGATGACAACGTTCACTCTCGCAGGCATACTTTCAATCAGGTGCTGGAAGGTTTCTTGGGGAATGACAGCCCATTCTTCACGGAGTGCGGAACTGAGGAGAGGTATCGATGTAGGTCGGTGAGGCCTGGCACGAAGTCGACGTTCCTAAACATCCCAAAGGTGTTCTATAGGTTTCAATTCAGGACTCTGTGCAGGCCAGTCCATTACAGGGATGTTAATGTCGCCACAGCCCGTGCAGTATGAACAGGTGCTCGATCGTGTTCAAAGATGCAATCGCCATCCCCGAATTGATCTTCAAAAGTAGGAAGCAAGAATGTACTTAAAATATCAATGTAGGTCTGCGCTGTCATCGTGCCACGCAAAACAACAAGGGGTGCAAGCCCGTTCCAGGAAAAACACGACCACACCACCACCTCCGAATTTCACTTTTGGTACTACACACGCTGGCAGATGACGTTCACCGGGCATTCGCCATACCCACACCCTGTACCGTGATTCGTCACTCCACACAACGTTTTGCCACTGTTCAATCGTGTAATGTTGATGCTCCTTACACCAAGCGAGGCGTCGTTTGGCATTTTCCTGCGTGATGTGTGGCTTATGAGCAGCCGCTCGACCATGGAATCCAAGGTTTCTCACCTCACGCCTAACTGTCATAATACTTAGAGTGGATCCTGATGCAGTTTGGAATTCCTGTGTGATGGTCTGGATAGATGTTTGCCTATTACTCTTTACGACGCTCTTCAAATGTCGGCAGTCTCTTTAAGTCAACAGACGAGGTTAGCCTGTACACGTTTGTGCTGTATATGTCCCTTCACGTTTCCATTTCACTATCACATCAGAAACGGTGGACCTAGGGATGTTTAGGAGAGTGGAAATCTCGCGTACAGACTTCTGACGCAAGTGACACCAATCACCTGACCACGTTCGAAGTCCGTGAGTTCCACGGAGCGTCCCATTCTGCTGTTTCACGATGTCTAATGAGTACCAGGCAGTAGGTGGCAGCACAATGCACCTAAGATGAAAAACGTATGTTGGTGGGGGTGTCCGGATACTTTTGATCACATAGTGTATCTACTCCTTTCGTAATTTTCAGAAAAATTTAGTTATGCATTATGTTGTATTGATACTTGTGCAATTGATGTTACTTCATTAATAAATAAGTCTTTAGTAACACATGACTTCATTTAGTATTACCACCACCCTTATCGGCCCTAGTACATGGCGCTCGTTATAACGGATGGGCACTATTTTGAAAACTGAAAAATTTGCAAATCCAGAAACTATTAGAAATTCTTTTTTTCTGTATTAGGAGTATAAATTAATTTAAAAAGTTAAAAGAAAGTTCCTAATTAACTTTATGCATTAATGGGTTAAACCGATTTTGCCACGTTCCTTACTTTAGATTCCTACACTCTGCTTACTGGAAAACAAACAAAAATTGTCAAAAAATTAATTTTTTTTCTTTTTGCTACAGTCTCATAAATTATAATTTTCGCTTTAATTTGATGCACTGCACTGTACGCACAGAATTAAGATTTTAAATATGTTTTTAAAAATACAAGGTGATTTACGAAGAACTGACACATTTATTTATTTAATTGTTTCAAAACGAGTTATGCTAGCGACAACTTATTATACCTGAAATGCAGAGGAATTCTGGGAGATTATTTACCTCTATAGCAAATGTTGAAAATGTCCTCCATCCTGCATAAGGCACAAGTCAACACGTCGTTCCATGTTACTGGCCACTCTGTTGTCAGTACCTTGAATCTCCTGTGTAATGTTGTGCTTCAGATCGTCCAAAGTCTGGGGACGTGTGGCATAACCCTGTCTTTTAGGTAACCCTAGAAAGGAGCCCGGCGAATCAAATCCGGAGATCTTGATGGCCACAAGCTCTTGGAAATTATCCGGTCGTCAAAGAAACTTGCAATTAGTGCCATGGATTCATTTGATGTATGGCATGTAGCGTCGTCCTGCTGAAAATATCTTTGACTCAGCTCTACATCGTCTAGTTGCTCAACAAACTACATGAAAATCCGTCGCTACTCAGCAGTGTTCACATTGTTTAAAAAAAATTGGTTCCACTATTCTCTGTGCAGATATTGAGCACCAAACTCCGATTTTAACCGAATGCATAGGTGCATAGCTGGATAAATGGAACCATGCTTCATCTGTGAACCATGTGAAGGACAATATGGCAGCATTTAGCACGATGAACGCCTGAAACGAACGACAATAATTCAGTCGTCTCTCCTTATCTGGTTCCTCTATCTTATGGACAACCGTAATGCTATACGGCTTTGGGCCTGCACTTTTCACAGCTCTCTGACACATTGGGTAGCTGTACCTTGTCTCCTGCGACAAACGTCTTAATGATTTTTTGGGTGGCTGATCCAGTCGTGCTCTTACGTCAACAACAACCGTGGGAAGCCTAGATGAACGAGTTTTGTCTTTCTCACTCATCAGAGATCCAGCTGTTTCCAATTTGTTTACCAGTCCCAGTATTGTGTTTCTTTGGGAAGGATTCCGAACACCAAATTCTCTCTGGTATGCTCTTTGAGTAGCTGTAATTGAATTCGTAATCCAGTATTGCTTTACAAGGAAGAGTGGTTCATTTAATGTGTACTCCATTTTCATGTTGAGAACAAAATCTTAAAAACAGTTGACAATAAAACTTAATAATTACAAATAAAACATGAACATCTGCGCATCTAGTGACAGGCAATCTCAACTCCACAACGTTCTGCTTAATTTGCTGCTAAAATTGGGGCATTGAGTGAATTTCGAACAGAATAATTAAAGAAAGAAGTGTGTCAGTTCTTCATAAATCACTCTGTAGTATGGCATCTACCATCTGTACTGTTAATTCTGCACTAGTTCACATAAAAATACGATGGATACATTCACATGGCTTCTATATCTTCTGTCGCTATGCAAACTATTCTTACGAAGCTTTATTTTCGTATCTACTTCATTAGATTACACATTTCGATATATATATATATACAAAGGAAACGGCTCCAAAAGTGAAGCTGGTTGTGCCTGTGGAGTAGTACGAAGCGCATCCAGAAAGTAAGGTTCCAGATTTTGTTTCCTTTAAAGTAAACGTATTTAGCCGGGATGAGGACAGGTCCCGCCTGGTGCCAGTAGCGCGGCAGCAGTGGCTCAAAATGGTGGGTCTTATTCATACTCCCGCCGCCTGTGAGGTTCGGTCAGTGATAAAGTTCCTTACTGCACAAAACAGAGCGCCGATTGAACTTCATCGTCAATTCTGTCAGGTCTACGGGCCGAACATCGTGAGCAAACAGAAGGTGCGCCGCTGGTGTAGGCAGTTTTCCGAAGGTCGTCAAAGTGTCAATGATGAAAAGCGCAGGAGGGGCGACTGTCCCTCATCAATGACAACCTTGTTGAGCTGGTGCGGTCGGGCATCTTGGAGAACCGTTGTTTCACGATTACGGGGCTCAGCAGCCATTTTCCGCAGATATCGCGATCCTTGTTGTATGAAATTGTTACTTAGCACCCGCTGTTCAGGAAACTGTGTGCCAGGTGGGTGGGTCCCGAAAAACCTGACACCCGAGCACAAAACGAAACGCTTAGGAGCAGAACTGACATTTCTGTAGCGGTATCACAATGACGTCGACAAGTTCCTCGACAGGATCGTCATTGGCGATGAGACATAGATTTCGTACTTTACTCCGGCAACCAAGCAGCAGTCAATGCATTGGCGTCATAGTGGTTCTCCAGTCAAGACGGTATTCAAACAACTGTGTCGTTGTAGAAAAAGATATGCAAGGTATTCTGGGGCAGGAAGGGCATTCTGCTCATCGACTTCCTGCCCAGAGGGGAAACAGTGAGCGCTGACCGTTACTGTGAAACATTGCGGAAATTGCGTGCCATTCAAAACAAGAGGCGTGTTCCTGTTCTTGCTGGGAGCTGCTTGATCATCCACCATACATCCTGATCTTGCTCCCAACAATTTCCATCTTTTCTTGCGCCTCAAGAACTTTCTGTCAGCGTTTTGACAACGACGAAGAGCTGAAGATGATTGTCACACGCTGGTTCCATTCACAGTCGGCAGACTTCTACGACACAGGAACACAAAAGCTGATCCCACGATATGACAAGTGTCTCAATTCTCATGGTGACTATGTCTAAAAATAGCTCAAACATTGCTGTACCTGTTGCCAATTAAGTTTTCTTGTAACTATGTTTTCTTTGTTTTAAAAAATAGGGAACTTTACTTTCTGGATGCGCCTCGTATATCCTACATACACTATGGTATATATACCTTACCAACATTCTATATAGTTTTCTCAGCTGAGCTTTATGCTATCGAACGGGCGTTTGAAAGTATTAAAAAGGACCAAAACGATTACTACCTTCTAGTCCTAACTGATTCCCAGTCTTATATAATAGCCGTACAAAACCGATATGCAAAAATCCAATAATAGAAGAAATCCAAAAGCTGTACACCGAAATACTTTTGGAATCACAACAAGTTACCTTAACTACGCATCAAGGTATATGGGGAAATGAGCAGCAAAAGAAGCAACTCGTCTGCCTATACAAGAAACAGACATCGGTTCTCCGCATATCGATGTAACCATGCATCTGAAGAGCAGAGTCATCCACCAGCGAACTTCAAGAAATTACATCACCATTCGGAGGACCATATCCAACAACTAATCTTACTTGTCAACAGAAAGATCTCATCACCAGTCTTCGTATCGTTCACACGATACTTACCCACAACTACTTAATAAAGCTTCTCCTCCCATCTGCAACGTAGCTATAACTGCCAAACACATAAAAGAATGTAAGAAATGCTGTAGGCCTCTGACGAGAAAACGTTTGCGGGGTGTCCTACTCTGCAGAGGAGTGAGGGGTGACAGTACCACGTGACAGCTTATAAATATAGATCTACTATCGGCATTTAAAACATCGCGCAACGTTAGCATCCCAGCTGTTTCACTTGGAGCAGTGTGTAAGTGTTTTCTATTGATTTATTAAGTTATTTACAATGCCCAGTAAGAAAAGAAATACAAAGCAATATCTGTTCATCGTTTGCCTTACGAATCTTCACTTGTATTCAGCGTTGCTAGCATAAGAGCGTATGTTTTCTAAGAGGGCTTTAAGTCTTGTTGATATGTTGAAAGTGGAGCCGTAGACAGCGATAGAATTGTTGATGTCAACACATTCCTTACAGACACATTCTCGTTAGAGGAACACAGTGCCATCAGCGTATACAAGCCAGCATTCCCCGTGATGTAACAGAGGCTCTTGGTAACCGTGTGTATTGTAATAAAATCATTGAATTTAGTAACACTGCTGATCTCATCATTCTCCATATGCTTCATGTTAATCTTATTGCTAACTTTCTTGTAGGTGCAAGAGGAATATGGTAGGCTTTAAGCGATAGTCAAATGTTTTAAGAGCTGGTTGCTATGTGGAGCATTCCATTCTCTTTGTGTGTCCAGGACATGAAAAATCTGATGTGTTACACTCACATGACTTTCTCTACTCTTGTACAAACTATTTTTACAAACGCTTATTCTCCATATGCTTCATGTTTATCGAGATGTTATCTTATTGCTAATTTTCTTGTAGATGCAAGGGGAATATGGTAGGCTTTAAGAGATAGTCAAATGTTTTAAGAGCTGGTTGCTATGTGGAATATTCCATTCTCTTTGTATGTCCAGGACAAACAAAATGAATAACGAATTTCCATTTGAGAAAAAGTATAAGTATTGTAAAATTTAAGGGGATACCAAGTAATATCTCGAAAATGGTTCATTCAAAAAAAATGTATGACATAAATTGTGTATTTTAACGCGATCTACATTTTTTGTGCAGTAACATTTTGTCTATCTCTTATGGTTTACCAGTTATACAAACGTCGTTCACAATGAAGAACACTTTTTGAGATATTCCCAGAAAATTCAAGATATACATTTTATTTGTCATGAAAACATAAGATATTTTAATCAAAATCGTTAGAGCCATTTTTGAGAAATTTAAAATTTTCGAAAAATGTTCCATGTAAAGGGTAATCTGGGGTGGGGAGATTTTCTTGAAAACCTTCGTGTCGCATCTCTGGAAGATACTGAACCTAAATACCAAGTTTGGTGTTTATCTGACTGTTCGTTTCTGAGTTATGCTGTTCACAGACACACACACACGGACATGTTTCCAAAAATCTCTTTTTTTGGATTCAGGGGGCCTCAAAACATGTATTTCCGGTGAAATCTCGGTATCGAATTTTTGGGTGGAATACAATACTTCCCCTACTTACTATACATAGTAGAGAAAGTAAAAAGGAAGCGATTGTGACTTCTTCGATCTAAAGAATGAGTCTGAAATTGCAATTAATCCTATGCCACGAAGGGAGTATACCGTTTCCTTTGACTATTCTGTCGTTTGAATGGAATCTCTGATGAAGACACACACTTGGCTTATCAGTTGCAGCTCATAGAGAATACGGTTCACTAACTCGCCAAAGTGACGCTGCAGAAACTGGATTTGGACCAAACTTGTTTGAAGATGCAATACTGCAGATCCTTTGATGAACTGAATGCTGCAATAGAATCTGCTAATCCTTAAAGCCAATATACACATTTCAATTTGCTTCTCAGCTTCCGCTTATTATACGCTACCTCTCGGGTAGCTTTTCAGGCTTGAAAACGATTTAATTAATGCATTTACTTCCCCCCCATTCTTTATTAAAATCAATTTTTATACAATTATTATTTCGAAATTCCCTGACATTCATACAAAAGAATTTGAAACATCGGCGGAACATCCGACATCCTTAACCTCCCCTCGACAGTCTTCCAAGTTCTGGAAATGCTGCAAAGCCTATAGCTAACCTTTGTTGGTGGAACAATCATCGGTGAGAATAGACGTTTAATTTCTTTAACTACAGTAGGTGATATTTTCACCACCATATCTTCACTTTGGTCCTATAGTTATTTAATAACATAAAAGATACACAGTTTTCACATAATACAGAAACCCTTAACATATACAACGAAATAGAGGTAAAGCTGGTGAATATTTCACACTTCCGAGCTACCAAGTGAAAAAAGAATCTGATGTGTTGCACTCGCAAGGCTTTCTCTACTCTTGTACAAACTATTTTTACAAACGCTTATTCTCCATATACTTCATGTTAATCGAGATGTTAATCTTATTGCTAATTTTCTTGTAGATGCAAGGGGAATTGCTAGGCATTAAGTGATAGTCAAATGTTTAAGAGCTGGTTGCTATGTGGAGTATTCCATCCTCTTTGTGTGTCCAGGACATAAAAATAACGTAAAACGAATTCCCATTAGAGAAAAAAAGTATAAGTATTGGAAAATTCAAACAAATAACAAGGAATATCCCGGAAATGGTTCACTCGACAAAAAATGTATATGACATAAATTGTGTGTTTTAAGGAGATCTACATCTTTTGTGTACAAAAATTTTCTCTCTTACGGTTTACCAGTTATGCAAAGGCCATTCACAATGAACAGGACTTTTGGGGACATTCCCAGATATACATTTCATTTGTCATGAAAACATCTTAAACGTATGGTATTTTAATCACATTCGTTAGAGCCATTTTTGAGAAAATCAAAATCTTCGAAAAATTTTCCATATAAACGGTAGTCGGGGGCGGGGGATTTTCTTGAAAATATTCGTGTCGTATCTTTGAAAGATACTGAACCTAAATACCAAGTTTGGTATTTATGCGTCTTTTCATTTTTGATTTATGCTGTTCACAGATACAGACACAGATACACACACACACGGACCTTTACTAAAAATGTTTCTTTTTTTTGGATTCAGGGTGCCTTAAAACATGCATTTCAGATTAACTCTCGGTATCGAAGTTTAGGGTGGAATGAAATACTTCCCCAACTTACTATACGTAGTAGAGAGAGTAATATATTCTGAGTTGTTAGTTACAAAATAATGTAACAAATGAGGACAGCAGTTACTGTTAAGCACACTTTATTTATTAGGTGTTCAGCGTAAAACAAATATTACACTTCAGTAACTTTTGACATATACTCAGAACAGCACACAGCTGAACTACTGAGTCATAACTGACAACTCAACTGCACTCGACACTGCCACTATCAAATGCTCGAAACTTCTTAACTGAACTGAACTTAACTGTGGGGCAAGAGCAGCCCTTATATACGCCTCGCATACAAACGTTTTAGAAAGGGAATCTACTCGAACAGCCAAATGGAATCCTGTGCAACGGGGAAGCGGCACACTTCTAATTTTAGCTGGACACAACTTTCTCTCTTTATACAGGGTGATTTATGAAGAACTGACACATTTCTTTCTTTAATTATCCTGTTCGAAATTTACTTAATGCCATAATTTTAGCACCAAATTAAGTAGAATGTTCTGGAGTTTCGATTGCCTGTCACTACATGCGCATATGTTCATGTTTTATTCGTAATTGTTAGTTTTATTGTCGACAACTGTTTTTGAGATTTTGTTCTAGTCAACCTGAAAATGGAGTACACATTAAATGAACGACTCTTCCTTGTAAAGCAATACTGGATTACGAAATCAATTACAGCTACTCAAAGGGTACACCAGAGAGAATTTGGTTTTGGGAATCCTCCCCAAAGAAACACACTACTGGGACTGGTAAACAAATTAGAAACAACTGGATCTCTGGCGAGTGAAAAAGGCAGAACTCGTTCATCTAGGCTTCCCACGGTTGTTCTTGACGTAAGAGCACGACTGAGTCAGTCGCCCAAAAATCATTAAGACGTTTGCACAGGAGACAGGGTACAGCTACTCAATGTGTCAGAGAGCTGTGAAAAGCGCAGGCCTAAAGCCGTATAGGATTACGGTTGTCCATCAGTTACAGGAACCAGATAAGGATAAACGACTGAATTATTGTCGTTGGTTTCAGGCGTTCATTGTGCAAAATCCTGCCATACTGTCCATCACATAGTTCACAGATGAAGCATGGTTCCATTTATCCGGCTATGTGAACTCAAATAACTCACGCTATTGGACCAGCGAAAATCCACATGTTATTCATGAAGCACCTATGCACCCAGTTAAAATCGGAGTTTGGTGCGCAATATCCGCCGCAAAGAGAATAGTGGGACCAATTTTTTAAACAATGTGAACACTGCAGATTACCGACGTATTTTCATGGAGTTCGCTCAGCAACTAGAAGAACTAGAGCTGAGTCAAGGATACTTTCAGCAGGACGGCGCTACATGCCATACATCAAATGAATCCATGGCACTAATTGCAAGTTTCTTTGATGACCGGATAATTTCCAAGAACCTGGATTTGACATCGCCTTACTTAAAAGAAGGCCACACGTCCCCAGAAATTGGACGATCTGAAATACAACATTATACAGGAGATTCAAGCTATTGACAACAGAGTCCTTCAACGAGCGGGCAGTAACATGGAACGACGTGTTGAGTTGTGCCTTATGCAGGATGGAGAACATTTTCAACATTTGCTATAGACGTAAATAATCTCCCAAAATTTCTCTGTATTTCAGGTATAATAAGTTGTTGCTACCATAACTCGTTTTGAAACAGTTAAAGGAAATAAATGTCATTTCTTCATAAATCACCCTGTACAATTATTCGACATACCATGCTAAGGATCTTGATTATAGTATACAAAGGTAATAAAGCAAAACTTTCTTACTTGAAGGATATTAAGGACAATTGATAGAGATTTGGGTTCAAAGCTTTATTTTTTTTTGACTATAATGGATTGTAAATGACGCAAGAAACATACCTATATATTGTTTTTGTTTTGTAATTTAAAAATTTAAAGAGCTCTTATAGTCCAGAGAGGTTGTAGTACATTGGTATGTATCAATGTTCTTTTTTGCCTTTTCCCAAAGTTGCATTTCTTAAACTTCAGATACATTTTTCTCAAAACCTATTTAACTTAGAAGTTTGAAAAATTTTTTGGTTGTACAAAACGTTTAGCTGCATTTAGTAGGTTAAAGATTTTGATCCTAAATTAGAGATATAAGAAAACTATATAAATATAAAAAAATTACGCAAAAATTATTTTCTTGTGACTATTATTTTAAACTTAATTCAGTACGCAAACGGATAAATAGATAACCGACTATCTTAAGCTACTTATGGAAACATATGATAAAAATTGACGGAGTTCTTACGTTTATTTTCATATATAAATGAAAGTAAATTTGTTTTAGAAATTATTTTACAATATTTAAACATTTTTATAATTTAAAAGATTTAAAGCTAGCTAAAACATCTTGGTACAATTATACTAAAAATATTCTGATGTGTTACACTCACATGACTTGCTCTACTCTTGTACAAACTATTTTTACAAACGCTTATTCTCCATATGCTTCATGTTAATCGAGATGTTAATATTATTGCTAATTTTCTTCTTGGTGCAAGGGGAATTGGTAGGCTTTAAGCGATAGTCAAATGTTTTAAGATCTGGTTGCTATGTGGAGTATGCCATTCTCTTTGCATGTCCAGGAGATAAAAAAATGAATAACGAATTTGAGAAAAAGTATAAGTATTGGAAAATTTAAGAGAATAACAAGCAATATCTCGAAAATGGTTCACTCAACAAAAAAATGTATATGACATAAATTGTGTATTTTAACGCGATCTACATTTTTGTGTAGTAAACTTTTGTCTATCTCTTATGGTTTACCAGTTATGCAAAATCGTTCACAATGAAGAATACTTTTGGAGACATTCCCAGAAAATTCAAGATATGCATTTTATTTGTCATGAAAATATCTTAAACATATGATATTTTAATCAAAATCGTTAAAGCCATTTTTAAGAAAATTAAAATTTTCGAATAATGTTCCATGTAAAGGGTAATCTGGGATGGGGGGATTTTCTTGAAAACCTTCGTGTTGCATCTCTGGAAGATACTGAACCTAAATACCAAGTTTGGTGTTTATCCGACTGTTCGTTTCTGAGTTATGCTGTTCACAGACACACACACACACACGGACATGTTTCCAAAAATGCTTTTTTTTGGATTCATGGGGTCTCAAAACGTATATTTCCGGTGAAATCTCGGTATCGAATTTTTGGGTGGAATACAATACTTCCCCTACATACTATACGTAGTAGAGAAAATAAAAAGTGACAATCGATCCTGGGAAGATAGATGTAGGTACTGAAGTTTCTGGCTGACAAAACCTTCTAATAGCCGTCATGTGTGTCTTTGCAAAGAGGTTAACTCGGTGGCCAGGGATTGCGGAATTTTATTTCGTTGTATACTTATGCAAACGGTTTCTTCATTGTGTGAAAAGTGTGTAGATTTTGTTACTAAATAACAAAAGGACCAAAAAGAAGGTACAAAAGTTTAAAATTTAACCTACTATAATTATCTAACAAGTTACTGGATTACTCCGACCGATGATTGTTCCACCACCAAAGCATTTTCAAAACTTGGAACACTGGAAAGGAACGGGGAAAGGTAAATTAAATTGTAATTCGAGTATAAAAAGCTACACTTGCAAAGTCGGACAGCTGAAAGTTTTGAGAATGGGCAACAATGAGTTGCCAAAGCAACTTTTCCTAACTTCAGATTGAAGTTCAGATAGCATCATGAAGCGCTCCAACAAGTGCACCGCGTCTGTATGTACACCAGGTGTTGCTACGTCATACGCTAGGATGGTACTCAAGCGAGAACATTTCCTTGCTGTGACTTTAAAGCCGGTTATGGGGAGAGAGAATGTCTAAAAAGACTGCATGGTGCATTTGGAGATCTTTACCCTTCCCAATCCACCATTTATGGATGGTATGCGAGTTTAGAAGAGGAAGGGATTCCCTCGAAGATGAAGACCGAGTAGGACGGCGGGCTACAGCAACAATGGATGAAACTGTGGTGAAAGCAGAGTGCATGTTGCGCGAAGATCATCGTTGCATACATGGTCAGATTCAAGAAGCCCTAAATATTGGATCGCCAGCACTGAAAATAATCCTGAAAGATAATCGTGACGTCAGGAAGCTCTGCAGTCGCTGGATCTCCAACACAAAGCACATGTGCCATGGTGTCAGGAAATGATTGAGAAACTCAGTGAAGGAAGATCCAAAAACACATTTAACACTGTAATAGATGACGAAAGCTGGATTTACCAGTATGATCAAGAAACTAAACAACAGTCATCGATCTGGATCATCCCAGGAGAAGATCCCCCAACAAAAGTGAAGCGAACGTGAAGTGTTGTCAAGACGATCTGTTCCTTCTTCTCAACAAGTGGTCACATTGTGATTATTCCTCTTGAAGGGTCAAAAGACTGTTACTGTCAGATGGTACACCACAAGTGTTGACTGACCAGAGAAGATAGGGCTCTAAGACTGCCCATGCTGCACAAGAAACAACCCAATTTCTTCAGGTGTCAGATATGTCTCATCCTCCCTACAGGCTATAACTGGCCACATGTGATATTTTTCTATTCCCCAAAATGAAAGAAAAAATCCGAAGTCAACGATTTGAGACACCTGAAGCCGCAATAGTTGCTTACGAAGAATGTATTTGCACTCTCTCCAAACAAGAATGGCGTTCAGTATTGGAAGAAAGGATGAGAAAGGAGAATATTTTGAAAAGATGCAATGATCAGAGCTAAATGTTTAACATTTTATTGCGTCCAATCTCAAAACGTTTGGATTGATATGTGATAAAACCATTTCTACAAATAGGTTTTGTAAGACTTGTTTGTTGAAAAATGGCTATATAATACCATGTGAATATAAGGAATCAAACGTTTTTTACTTTCTCTACTACGTATAGTAAGTAGGGGAAGTATTGTATTCCACCCAAAAAATTCGATACCGAGATTTCACCGGAAATACATGTTTTGAGGCACCCTGAATACAATAAAAGCATTTTTGGAAACATGTCCGTGTATGTGTCTGTGAACAGCATAACTCAGAATCGAACAGTCGGATAAACACCAAGCTTAGTATCTTGCAGAGATGCGACACGAAGGTTTTCAAGAAAATCCCCCCACCCCAGATTAGCCTTTACATGGAACATTTTTCGAAAATTTTAATTTTCTCAGAAATGCCTCAAACGATTTTCATTAAAATATCATATACTTAAGATACTCTTATGACAAATAAAATGTATATCTTGAATTTTCTGGGAATGTCTCCAAAAGTATTCTTCATTGTGAACGACTTTTGCATAACTGGTAAACCATAAGAAATAGACAAAATTTTACTACACAAAAAATGTAAATTGCGTTAATATACGCAATTTTTGTGATGTACATTTTTTGTTGAGCGAACCATTTTCGAGATATTGCTTGTAATTCCCTTAAATTTTCCAATACTTATAGTTTTTCTCAAATGGAAATTCGTTATTCATTTTTTATGTCCTGGACATGCAAAGAGAATGGAATGGGCCACATAGCAACCAGCTCTTAAAATATTTGACTATCGCTTAAAGCCTACCAATTCCCCTTGCATCTACAAGAAAGTTAGCAATAAGATTAACATCTCAATTAACATGAAACATATGGAGAATAAGCGTTTTTAAAAATAGTTTGTACAGGAGTAGAGAAAGTCATGTGAAGGTAACACTTAAGATTTTTTTACGCCATTTCGGTTAAGCGAGATTTGCCCCAGATTCTCACCCCAAACCCACGTATATACAGTATAGTATTGCACCCATTATATCTGCTTTCGAAATTCAAAGCGTAAAATTAAAGTAGACTAAAAATCGTCCATGTACATATTAAATATTGGGCCGCATACGCAGAGCAGAATGGCTCATAAATACGTAATGCTGCGCGGGCTGATTAAATATGCACAGAGTGAACATAATGTTGTGGAGTACCATTTGTGGCCACGTAGCGAATTGGATGTATTCTGCCAGCCCTCCCCCTTGGGGTAATCGTTTTTAACGGATAACGGTTTAACGTATAGCCCGTGCTTTGATTACGCTACTGTCCGTGCTAATGGAGCAAGCATCGTTAACCAATGTTTCTACAGCTCACGTTTTCTAGCATTTGCTTTGAAAGTATTATTACATGGGCGTCTATCTAGGAGCACTCGCATTGGGTTACGTGGTGCCCTTTTTGCTTTCTCTGTTCTATTGCATTCTACCCAAAAATGCAGTATCAATTATTCACCGGAAATACATTTTTTGAGGTTCCTCTGAATAAAAAAATCTGATGTGTTACACTCACATGACTTTCTCTACTCTTGTACAACCTATTTTTACAAACGCTTATTCTTCATATGCTTCATGTTAATCGAGATATCCAGATGTTAATCTTATTGCGTTTAAGAGCTGGTTGCTATGTAGAGTATTCCACTCTCTTTGTATTACCAGTGCAAAAAAAAATCTGATGTGTTACACTCACATGACTTTCTCTACTCTTGTACAATCTATTTTTACAAACGCCTATTCTCCATATGCTTTATGTTAATCGAGATATCGAGATGTCAATCTTATTGCTAATTTTCTTGTAGATGCAAGTGGAATATGGTAGCTTTTAAGCGATGGTCAAATATTATAACGCTGGTTGCTATGCGGCGCATTCCATTCTCTTTGCAAGTGCAGGACATAAAAAAGTGAATAACGAATTTGAGAAAAAGTATAAGTATTGGAAAATTTAAGGGAATAACAAGCAATATCTCGAAAACGGTTCACTCAACAAAAGAAATGTATATGACATAAGTTGTGTATTTTAACGCGATCTACATTTTGTGTGTAGTAAAATTTTGTCTATCTCTTATGGTTTACCAGTTATGCAAAAGTCTTTCACAATGAAGAATACTTTTGGAGACATTCCCAGAAAATTCGAGATATACATTTCATTTCTCATGACATTATCTTAAACATGATATTTTCATCAAAATCGTTAGAGCCATTTTTGAGAAAATTAAAATTTTCGAAAAATGTTCCATGTAAAGGGTAGTCTGGGGTGGGGGGATTTTCTTGAAAACCTTCGTGTCGCATCTCTGGAAGATACTGAACCTAAATACCAAATTGGGTGTTTATCCGACTGTTCGTTTTTGAGTTATGCTGTTCACAGACACACACACACACACAGACACACACACAGACACACACACGGACATGTTTCCAAAAATGCTTTTTTTGGATTCAGGAGGTCTCAAAACATATATTTCCGGTGAAATCTCGGTATCGAATTTTTGGGTGGAATACAATACTTCCCCTACTTACTATACGTAGTAGAGAAAGTAAAAAAAATCTGATGTGTTACACTCACATGACTTTCTCTACTCTTATAAAACTATTTTTACAAACGCTTATTCTCCATATGCTTCATATTAATCGAGATATCGAGATGTCAATCTTATTGCTAGTTTTCTTGTAGATGCAAGGGGAATATGGTAGCTTTTAAACGATAGTCAAATATTTTATCGCTGGTTGCTATGTGGCGCATTCCATTCTCTTTGCATGTCCAGGAAATAAAAAAATCTGATGTGTTACACTCACATGACTTTCTCTACTCTTGTACAATCTATTTTTACAACCGCCTATTCTCCATATGCTTTATGTTAATCGAGATATCGAGATGTCAATCTTATTGCTAATTTTCTTGTAGATGCAAGGGGAATATGGTAGCTTTTAAGCGATGGTCAAACATTTTAACGCTGGTTGCTATGCGGCGCATTCCATTCTCTTTGCAAGTCCAGGACATAAAAAAATCTGATGTGTTACACTCACATGACTTTCTCTACTCTTGTACAATCTAATTTTACAAACGCCTATTCTCCATATGCTTCAAGTTAATCGAGATATCGAGATGTCAATCTTATTGGTAATTTTCTTGTAGCTGCAAGGGAAATATCGTAGCTTTTAAGCGATAGTCAAATATTTTAACGCTGGTTGCTATGTGGCGCATTTCATTCTCTTTGCATGTCCAGGACATAAAAAAAATGAATAACGAATTTGAGAAAAAGTATAAGTATTGGAAAATTTAAGGAAATAACAAGCAATATCTCGAAAACGGTTCACTCAACAAAAGAAATGTATATGACATAAGTTGTGTATTTTAACGCGATCTACATTTTTTGTGTAGTAAACTTTTGTCTATCTCTTATGGTTTACCAGTTATGCAAAAGTCGTTCACAATGAAGAATACTTTTGGAGACATTCCCAGAAAATTCGAGATATAAATTTCATTTCTCATGACATTATCTTAAACATATGATATTTTCATCAAAATCGTTAGAGCCATTTTTGAGAAAATTAAAATTTTCGAAAACTCTTCCATGTAAAGGGTAGTCTGGGGTGGGGGGATTTTCTTGAAAACCTTCGTGTCGCATCTCTGGAAGATACTGAACCTAAATACCAAGTTTGGTGCTTATCCGACTGTTCGTTTTTGAGTTATGCTGTTCACAGACACACAGACACACACACACACAGACACACACACACACAGACACACAGACACACACACGGACATGTTTCCAAAAATGCTTTTTTTGGATTCAGGAGGTCTCAAAACATGTATTTCCGGTGAAATCTCGGTAACGAATTTTTGGGTGGAATGCAATACTTCCCCTACTTACTATACGTAGTAGAGAAAGTAAAAATGAATAACGAATTTGAGAAAAAGTATAAGTATTGGAAAATTTAAGGGAATAACAAGCAATATCTCGCAAACGGTTCACTCAACAAAAGAAATGTATATGACATAAATTGTGTATTTTAACGCGATCTACATTTTTCATGTAGTAAAATCTTGTCTATCTCTTATGGTTTACCAGTTATGCAAAAGTGGTTCATAATGAAGAATACTTTTGGATACATTCCCAGAAAATTCGAGATATACATTTTATTTGTCATGACAATATCTTAAACATATGATATTTTAATCAAAATCGTTAGAGCCGTTTTTGAGAAAATTAAAATTTTCGAAAAATGTTCCATGTAAAGGGTAGTCTGGGGTGGGGGGATTTTCTTGAAAACCTTCGTGTCGCATCTCTGAAAGATACTGAACCTAAATACCAAGTTTGGTGTTTATTCGACTCTTCGTTTTTGAGTTATGCTGTTCACAGACACACAGATAGACACACAGACAGACACACAGACACACAGACAGACACACACACTGACATGTTTCCAAAAATGCTTTTTTTGGATTCAGTGAGTCTCAAAACATGTATTTCCGGTGAAATCTCGGTATCGAAATTTTGGGTGGAATACAATACTTCCCCTACTTACTATACGTAGTAGAGAAAGTAAAAATAACGAATTTGAGAAAAAGTATAAGTATTGGAAAATTTAAGGGAATAACAAGCAATATCTCGAAAATGGTTCACTCAACAAAAAAAAATGTATATGACATAAATTGTGTATTTTAACGCGATCTACATTTTTTGTGTAGTAAAATTTTGTCTATCTCTTATGGTTTACCAGTTATGCAAAGTCGTTCACAATGTAGAATACTTTTGGAGACATTCCCAGAAAATTCAAGATATACATTTTATTTGTCAAGAAAGTATCTTAAATATATGATATTTTAATCAAAATCGTTAGAGCCTTTTTTGAGAAAATTAAAATTTTCGAAAAATCTTCCATGTAAAGAGTAATCTGTGTTGGCGGGATTTTCTTGAAAACCTTCGTGTCGCATCTCTGGAAGATACTGAACCTAAATACCAAGTTTGGTGTTTATCCGACTGTTCGTTTCTGAGTTATGCTGTTCACAGACACACACACAGACAAACACACACAATACTTTTTTTTTGGATTCAGCGGGTCTCAAAACATGTATTTCCGGTGATATCTCGGTATCGTATTTTTGGTTGGAATACAATACTTCCCCTACTTACTATACGTAGTAGAGAAAGTAAAAATAGAAAAAGACCAAGTGTTTGTGAATAACAGTATAACTCAAAAACGAAAAGTAGGATAAGTATCAAACTAGGTATTTAAGCTCAGTGCGTTTCAAAGATACGACACAAAGATTTTCAAGAAAATCCCCCAACACCATACCACCCTTCAGATGATAAACGTGCGAAAACAACTTTTGAATTAGCTAGACACACGCATGTAAAACACGGGGACTAAGGCTTGCTATGATCCACTGAATATATAGGATGTATCATAATTAATACCCCAAACTGAAACGGCCGAAAGTATAGGATGGTGGAAGCAAAAACGTTCTAGTAAACATGGGTCCGCAAACAAACCACATGCGAGATAATTGCAGATGTGTGATTACAAGCCGTCACTGACTTAATTAAGCAACATAATTAATGCAAATGAATTTGAAAACTAGACTTTTCGTTTAATAACTGCCATTCTAAGTTGCCTCAAAGTTCACTCATAGCTGAACCTAAAATGGAATACAATTTTACTTTAGTATGTTATACTGTAACTCTTCCCTATTAAAGAAGGTGTTCAAAGTATGGTCCTTGCACCGGGATGCACTCGTCTCTGCAGGAGTTTGGAATTCTTTCAAACACCTCGGGATCATCTCGGAATTCTTGACAAGCACGTACAATTCTCTACTTCAGTACTTCAGCGGTATCAACGGGAGTGCTGTACACTACACTTTTGAGGTGACCACATACAGATATATCCAAACGATGATCGTGGAGGCCAAGGTACAGGCCCTCCTTGATCTTTCCATTTTGTTTGATTTCTTGGATATTTTCTTACAGTAGTATAAAAATGTGCCGATACTCCATTATGCATGTACCATATATTCCGACGTTGCCTAAGGGGAACATCCTGAAGCAATTCACGTCAGTGGCGGCTCATAGCCATACATTCGCAATAATAATTCAAGCACAGGCTACCCTTATTGAAAAAATAGTTCTTTTTTTACTCTAAAATGGCTCAAACGATTTCAATTCAAATCCTGTACCGCGCGCGCAAGGTTACCTAAGGACGGCGGTGCAAGCGCATCCTGAATCGCTACCTATCGCGCTGGGTGCGGCTAATAAACGGTCTCTTCAGAAAAATAGCCGCGTAACCCATTATGTGCATCTTCCCTGCATTACCTTCAGGATATGCTAGTAGCTTCCCCTTCTAGAACATTCCTTTTCGTATGCAGGGCGTATATGAGGGGGCTGAAAATGCCCGGCAGTTACTTAAGAAGTCGAAGAGTTTGGATAGTTAACACTGGACAGTGCCAAGTGCAGTTGTGATTCGATTCAACGGATCAGTTGTGTTCTGTTCTGAGAGTGTGTCAAAAGTGTAAAGTTTGTGCAAACTGAGCACCAAAATGACAAATAAAGTGTGTTTAGTAGCAACTTCTGTTATCATATATTTTAACACATTTGCATGATAAATAGAATGTATATGTTGAATTTCCTGGGAACAGCCTGAATTTTTTTTCAGACACATACGGAAATTTTTCTAATCTTTTTTATTCAGGGGACATCAAAACGAGTATTTACATTAAATCTCAACATCGAATTATTTAGTTGGAATACAATACTTCCTGTATTTACTATAGGTTGTAGTAGAAAAAGAATAAAGGAAAAAGAGCTTCTATTTGAGAAAATGATAACTTTTTTTATAGTTTAGATGCTTTAACCGGTTATAATATCGAACGCTGAATGAAATGGGTGAAATGATGCTCAAATAAGCCCGGGATCCATAAAACTTAAAATTACCCGACATTTGTGTTTCAAGATAAGGGAAAATCCCGGAAAAAACTTTATTCGTGTATCTCACCCTAACCAAGAATCGAACTCCGGACCTCTTGAATGTGAGGCAGACAGAAAAGTATAACTATTTGAAAAATTCACACCAATGACAGGGGATATCTCGTAAATGAGATATCCCTTGCGGTTTACCAGCTATGCAAAAATCATTCAGAACACACAGGACTTCACAGGCTATTGCCACAAAATTCAAGAAATTCACTTTATATTTACGAAAATAGAGGGCGGATCGAAAAGTAACGCGCAATAATTTTTTCTTACAAAAAAGTTTAATAGTTAAAACAACAACAAAAAAATTACACATGAACTTACACCTTTTACCTACTTTTCGACAGTCACCAAGTTTCTCAACACATTTCTCCCATCGTGATACCAGTTTCAATGTGCCCTGTTTGTAGAAGTCCGTTTCCTTGGAGTATAGCGGACTGCTGATTTCACTTCCACATCTGTCGTAAAGCGTTGGCCGGCCAGGAATTTCTTCATGGGACCAAGCAGATAAAAGTCCGACGGTGCAAGGTCGGACTGTATGGAGCACCTCCCAACCAAATTTGGTGATTTTCTGGCGAACAGCAGCAACAATATGGGGGCGAGCATTGTCATGGAGTTTCGCATCGTCGCATTCATGTTGTGGGTTTGTCACGAAAGACACGACGCAACTTCACCAAAGTTTTCATGTAGGCTGCAGCTTTCTCAGTGGTCCGGTGTTCAGCAAAGTCCACCAATAAAACACCCTACATATCCCAGAACACCATCACAAGCATTTTCCAAGCAGATGGAGTCTCACTGAATTTTTTCTTCACTGGGGAACCAGTATGTTTCCACTCCATACTGCCTGCTTGGTTTCGGGCGTGTAGTAGTAAGCCTACGACTCATCACCAGTGACGATTCCTTTCAGAAAGTCATGCCCTTCTGCGGTGTACCGCGTTAGGTGATCCAAGCTCGTCATCATTCGCTGACCCTTGTGGCTGTCTGTCAGGTACTTAGGCACCCAGTGAGCACTAACTTCACGAAATTTCAACGTGTCATGAACAATATCGTACACTGCACCATAGCAAATGTTGAACTGTTGCAATAAGGTTCTCAGTTGCACACGCCGGTCGTTCCAAACTGCCGCCTCAATGCCTCTGACATTCTGCGGGGTTGCAGCTGTTACCAGCCTCCCGGAGCGTGGCGAATCACTAAGGTTCACACGGCCCTCTAAGAAGAATGCACACCACCTAGAGACATTGCTACGGTCCATACAATCATCCCCGTACACGCCACGCATGTCCCTGTGAATATCACTCTGTTTTTGCCCTTTGGCCCACAAATATCGAACCACACCTCTCTGCTCTTCACACGTGGACGACAGTAACATGCGCGTCATCTT
The DNA here is from genome assembly GCA_030765065.1 of Deroplatys truncata. NCBI lineage: Eukaryota > Metazoa > Arthropoda > Insecta > Mantodea > Mantidae > Deroplatys > Deroplatys truncata. Next base: position 12,544,478 of record CM060987.1, read on the forward strand.
TGTTGGGTAGTTCATGCTTCTCTCGCTAGAGCTCCATATGAAAAAAATACCCTCTGTAGTGAAACCTTCAAACTATATCTGTGTGAAATTGCAACATTCCAGCTGCAATACCAAGGCAGAAAAAATTGTTGTGCTTTACTTTTCGATCCACCCTCGTATATTAAAGATATGGTACTTTAGTCAAACTCTTTAGAGTATTCTTGAAAAATTCAGAATTTTCGAAAAATGTTCCATGTAAAGATTAGTATGGGGTGGAAGGATTTTATTTAAAATCTTCGTGTCGCATCGTTGGAGGATGCTGAACAGACTTTTCGTTTGAGATATGCCGTTCTCTGTTTCTCTCTCTTTCACACGCACGCACCATTTTCTAAAAAAATCTAATGTGTTACACTCATATGACTTTCTCTACTCTTGTACAAACTATTTTTACAAACGCTTATTCTCCATATGCTTCAAGTTAATCTTATTGTTAATTTTCTTGTAGATGCAAGGGTAATTGGTAGGCTTTAAGCGATAGTCAAATGTTTTAAGTGCTGGTTGCTATGTGGGGCATTCCATTCTATTTGCATTACCAGGACAAAAAAATTTGAGAAAAAGTATAAGTATTGGAAAATTTAAGGAATAACAAGCAATATCTCGAAAATGGTTCACTCAACAAAAAAAATTGTATACGACATAAATTGTGTATTTTAACGCGATCTACATTTTTTGTAGTAAAATTTTGTCTATCTCTTATGGTTTAGCAGTTATGCAAAAGTCGTTCACAATGAAGTTAGAGACATTCCCAGAAAATTTGAGATATATATTTCATTTGTCATGAAAATTGTAATCAAAACCGTTAGAGCCATTTTTGAGAAAATCAAAATTTTCGAAAAATGTTCCATGTAAAGGATAATATGGTGTGGGGGATTTTCTTGAAAACCTACGTGTCGCATCTCTGGAAGATACTGAACCTAAATACCAAGTTTGGTGCTTATCCGACTGTTCGTTTCTGAGTTATGCTGTTCACACACACACATGGACATGTTTCCAAAATTACTTTTTTTTGGATTCAGGGGCTTCAAAACTTTATTTCCGGTGTAATACCGATACACCTTCTGTACCTACTGGGTACGTGGTAGAGCGAGTAGAGAAAGTCGTGTGAATGTAACGCATATGGTGTTTTTATTTTTACTTTGCAGGGAGTAATGAAAGTTTGGTATTGAATTGATAATTTGCTACAAGCATTTTTCGAAGTGAATTTATTTTTTAAACTACTTCGTGGTTTAGCCACGTTATTTCGTGCTTCTAAAAGAATTTGGGCATAATAATATTAGAACCTCGTGTATGGGAAGCGAAGTGTATTGCCATGGCAACATCAGACATATGAACATCTGCCAGTCTCCCTTTTCTTTGTAAGCACATCCAGTTCTTGTTTTGTTTCTCGATTGCATTAACCCCCGCCTCCTCTCTTAGCTACCCCTACAGAATTCCTGATCAGTGTTTCCCTCTTTGTCTAACTTATATATGTACGGAAACTGTTTTAAGAATCAGCTGCTTCAAAGAGAATTCTAATAATATCGTTGTCTTCTTTCAAGTTATTCTGAACAGTGACAGAAGACGAGCCGAAGGGTATTCGTTCACGTCATCACCAGTTTTGCCTTTGGAGTAACAGAAGAGCATCTTTGCATATTTATTGATTCATTGCTACACCCTCGGAACAAGTTGAGCTTTTAAAGAATCTTCATTCAAGTTGAGTTAGTCGAACATATTTAACTGTGTTGACTACCATTGTTTTAGTTTACACAACTAAAAGGTACGAATCAACGGAGAGGGCCCCCGAAAACGTGGTAAGAGCACTACGCGCAGGCCAGTTGACCCCTTCTGGTTCCACCAGTGACACGACGGGCGACCAGATCCAGATATGTGCAAGCAAAGTCGGGGTCCCTAACGTTTCCAGATGTAACGCATTCTACGCCACACGGACCTGCACACAACTCAACAACCTAACCGAGCAGACGCCACAGTAATTCCAGGGAAGTTAAAGAAGCAATTTATTAGCTCCACGTATGGAAGCCTATTTGAAGAACGTATATTTCTTTTAACTTGTTTGCAACACGCTTTTGGCGTCAGTTTTGAAGTAGTATTTTATTGTAGGAGTTGTATTATAGTTCAACTGTTGGGGAGCCGAACTTGTCGTAGTTGCAACCGCACGTATAGTAAACAGTTTCCGGTAGCCTTTGCCACAAGTTTAAAAAATATTAACTTTGTAATTAAACTGCTTCCTTAAATATTTAATATTTATGTTTGGCTCGGTTGCGTCAGTATTTATTTTAGAGACATGGATATCTTGGCAGGGTTGTGGTGCGACAAGAATGTAGGCTTACACAGATTATAATTTTACTTCACTCCTTTTATTAATAATTGATACGATTTAAATAACACTTCACTGATATAGAGCGCTGTGAGATTCTTTTATGAATTACTTGCACTTTTTAACACGTAAACTATTTTTCATCTCACACGAATACGCAATCTCTCGAGGATGTGTCTCCGTCTGGCTAGGAACACTGTTTGCAGGCAACTGAATAGATTTCAACCCTCTAAACTTGTAAATTTCTGTATTTCAAGTCTCTTATTGGCTAATCCTAGTCCAATAGAATACCTTCATTTAACTAAAGTTTTTTCTGGTTGTTGATTGGTTATTTTATAAACTGTTACTAAAATCACATTATTGTTACTCCAATAATCAGAAGTAGTATTGTTAAACTTTCATACTCATTATTGACTCAAGGTTACCTCTTTGTTAGCAACGTTTAACTTATTATTCTCACAGCTCCTACATTATTGAACATGTATACAATAATATAAGCATATGCAATGACTGTTACAAACATTTTACAAACTATTACATAAGAATATTGCTTTAAGGGGGGCTGTTATTGAATTTATATATTATGTAATTAGTCTGAAATTATTTAAGTATTAAAAATACTGCCTCAAAGTAAACCTTTACAGAGACCAAGCCATCCAGCCGCAACCCACCGAATATCGTCGCTGGTCCTACAACTCTGAAAGGCATGATGGGTACAGGAAATAAGAGGGAGGAGAGTCGTGGTAGAGGATGAATCATCCCAGAATTCGCCTATCGACCCGGGGAAGCCACGAGAAACCCATGGGGCACAGTGGGCGGTCACCTGGTATCGAAACTGGGACCACCCGAATGCGGGCCACAGACATTCCAGCCTGAGCTATCCCGGTCGGTCTTACTTACAGTAAGTAAGGGAGCACGTATTGTATTCCAGCTAAGTATTCGATGTTCAGATTTCAACCCCTGAACCACAAAAAAAATCTGATATGTTACACTCACATGACTTTCTCTACTCTTGTACAAAGTATTTTTACAAACGCTTATTCTCTATCTACTTCATGTTCATCGAGATAAACATTTGCAGACTCTATCTTATTGCTAATTTTCTTGTAGATGTAAGGGGAATATATATTTACAAGGGCAATATAGAAAAACAGTAGCCTTTAAGCACATACATATCTCTTAATAGCTGGTTGCTAGGTGCAGCACCATTCACTTTGCCGCAGATTAGTACTCTTTGCATATACAAGACAAAAAAATGAATAACGAATTCCCATTTGAGAAAATAAGTATTGAAAAATTTAAGGGAATAACAAGCAATATCTCGAAAGTGGTTCACTCAACAAAAAAAATGTATATAACATAAATTGTGTATTTTAACGCGATCTACATTTTTTGTGTAGTAAAACTTGTCTATCTCTTATGGTTTACCAGTTGTGCAAAGGTTGTTCACAATGAAGAATACTTTTGTAGACATTCCCAGAAAATTCAAGATATACATTTTGTTTGTCATAAAATATCTTAAACATATAATATTTTAATCAAAATTGTTAGAGCCATTTTTGAGAAAATTAAAATTTTCGAAGAAGTTTCCATGTAAAGGGTATTCTGGGGTGGGGGGATTTTGTTGAAAACCTTCGTGTCACATCTCTGGAAGATACTGAACCTAAATACCAAGTTTGGTGTTTATCCGACTGTTCGTTTCTGAGTTATGCTGTTCACAGACACACACACAAACACACACACACAGACACACACACGGACATGTTTCCAAAAATGCTTTTTTTTGGATTCAGGGTATCTCAAAACATGTATTTCCGGTGAAATCTCGGTATCAAATTTTTGGGTGGAATACAATACTTCCCCTACTTACTATACGTAGTAGAGAAAGTAAAAAGCATTTTTAGGAAAAGGTCCGCGTGTGTGTTTGTCTGTGAACAGTGTAAGTCAAAAACGAAAAGCTGGTTAAATACGAAACTTGGTATATAAGTTTTGTATCTTGCAAAGATGCAACACGAAGATTTTCAAGAAAGTCCCCAACCCCACATATCCCTTACATGGAACATTTTTCGAAATGTTTTACTTTCTCAGAAATGGCTCTAACGATTTTGATTAAAACACCATATAGCGGTTTTAGATATTGACATGAAAAATGTGTATCTTGAATTTCCTGGCTACAGAATGAAGTCCCCCCCATTCGGATGTAATTCTATGTATTATTGGTGAACGTTAAGCGATGGACTAAAACGTATAGATTTCTTTAAAATGTACGGTTTATCCCAAAAACTTTTTCTGTGGCATAAGCAACTTACGAGATATCCGTTATTAATGGTTTGAATTTTTCCACTGTCATTCGTTTATAACCCTGTCGACTTTCAGTTGTTTCTCCCGTTTGCATGGAAACAGTATGGAATTTTATATGTATAACGAAATATGTAAATAGCTATTTCTGAATGTTTATCTCAACTAAAATGAAGCCGATAGAAAAATAAGTTTTCGCAAGAATACTTTGTATACCCACTAATAAGCGATGCAGGGCAGAGGAAGTCATGTGAATGCATCATATAGGGATTATTTTTCACTAAGAATTGCAGACAGTCTGAATTGAATTAAACTAATTTCCTCACCTTTCAATCATTTAATTGACGCAGCTGTGTGTCTTGCTAATCGGAGATGGTTCTCGAGCTTTCTGGATCTCATTGAGCATTCTCCCGAGTGAGGAAGTGAGTCTATGAGCTCGTGAGCGCGTTTCTGATGCGACACCAACAGTGTTCCTACGAGCGAGTTTGTGATAACAGTTGCGACGTGTAATGAGTGCTCCTACCGCGAGAGATTAGAGAGGTCTTGTGTTCGACTCTCCAGCGAGTGAAATCCGAAGAAGAGGCTGCGTCGAGAAAAAATATGAAGTGAAACGTAAAAGTGAACTATTTCACATTAGCGAAGTAACATTGTGAATAAGTGAAGTCACCTTGAAAACTGATCTAGATTACATTAGAAGTGGCGATTGAAAATGGTACAAAGTCACAATACAATCTACACTGTGATGCAGTTAAGACTCGAGTTCGTAGGTTTGAAAAATCACGTAGACAGGAATTCTGTAAATTAGAAAGGGAAATCGTATTCTCAGATTCGAACAAGGCACCACGTAGTAACAGTGAGAGACACACATACGTAGATTTTTAAGATAGAACAGCTTGAGTAGGAACTTTGGTAGGGGTAGTGATAAGTACACGCAATGAAACCCGCTCCGCTATTCGATTTCTGTGGGCTTAACCGGCTGAAATTCACCGGCAGCCGGCAGAGGTTTTCGGAGAGACTGCTATGTCTCATCAACATGTCGTAAAATGGTGTCGAAAGTTTGCGACCGGTAGAGAAAACGTCTCCGACAGGATCTCAGTGGCGACCCGACATAGCATCTACAGATCTGAACACAGCTCACATGGAGGAGCTGATTCAGGACAACAGGAGTATCACGTTGCGCATAAGTATATAATATTCTTATTCGTACACTTCAATTTTCTGAGAAAATAGTTTAATATTTGATAGAGAACACAGTTTAATAATATTTTTTCCATACATGTTGAATAATATAACAAATGCTGTATTAGGAATCAACTAAATGCTAACCTATGAACTTGCAAACTAAATTAAGTAAACTTGTAAAAGAAACACGACTGTTTGTACAACTTTTCTATTCGTACATTAGAAGTAATAGTTAAATAACAAAGATACCACTGATATTTTAATACCTTGTTGGTTACCCCTTGGCTTTAATAACTGCCTCACACCGTCACTTCATAGAAGTAACCAGACTTTTGCATTCTTCTGGGCTGATTTTATTCCATTCTTCTTCCGCAACTCTTTTATGCCCTTATTTATGTGTTATGCAGCGTTTACGGACTCGTTTCTTCAAATTGTCCATAGATGCTCGATTGGATTCAAGTCCGGACTCTGAGGAGGCGTTTGTAGTAGTTTTAGCTAAATTCCATGTCAACCAATTCATGTTCAGTGTTGCCTCGTGTTTACATCATTATCCTGCTGAAACCTATAACCAGTGCCATTCATCTGCTTTACACGTTCTGTAAAATATCAAAATACATATGTTTGTCCATTGCCCATCAATAAATTGTATTTTAGCAACACCGTTGAATGACATGCAGGTTCAGAGCACAAAGGAACCATCACCGTGTTTAACTGTGGGAAGAGTGTTTCTGGGTCATTGTCTAAATTTGCTTTTCTCCAGACTCTGTTTATCCCATCTGACTCAAAGAGGTTTATCTTAGTCTCATCTGTCCATATCACGCTGTTCCAAAAGTTCTGATCCTTAAGAATGTGATCTTTAGCAAATGCAACTCGTTTCTTACTGATGCTGCACTTACATAAGGCTTCTTCCTTGGCGTTCGCCCTGGTATCCATACTTCCATAAGACCGACGAACTGTTTGGTCAGACATCTTCTTTCCAGATACATTGTCTGCTAACTGAGGGACACCTAATTTTGGATTTTATCGGATTCGGCTTCCAAAGAAACGTTCCACTCGTGCATTCAGCCTACTTTATTTAGGTGTTCTTGATCAATTCTTTGTAGAACCTTCCTCTCTAAATTTTGTGACTACGTACTGAATGCTAGAATGCCGTTTATTTGCTGTCTCTCCTATTTTTCTAAGAAAATGCCCTCTAAGTGCCAAGTTTCTAATTACTTGCTTCAGATCAGAACTAAGCTCCTTTTGCTTACCCATTTCGATCACTACTGGCAGAAGGTATACAACTGCGACCGCAGTAGCCTAACGACCTTTGCAACACGTGCATGTTGAAGCTGTTTACGACGCAGTGGTCATTCTTAGCAACTGTACGAGTAGGCAAGTTGTATAACATTGGGGGCTACTTCTTTAACATTGCTGTTTCATGCAATAGTGTAGGTTTTGAAATGCATTTTTCTTTGGAATTTGTTTGAATTAGATTCATAAAGTACATATAAATGACTCATAGAAAAACACAAGTCTTTAAGCAAGTAGAGAATCAGTTTTTATTGAAAATCTGATGTGTATGAATAAGAATAACGGTAGAATCGGGAATGTCGTTCGTCACATTGCTCACAATACCAGAAAGTTTGTTCCCGATGGTTTCCACGAAATCTGTCTAACACAAGAAGTAGCGCATGGGGGCAGGTCCGCAACTTTTGCAACGGTTCTCCACGGAAGGGAACAGTTTTCTTCACCACATTGTCACGGGTGACGAAACATGGACCCATCACTACACCCCCAGCAGTAAGCAGCCGTCAATGGAGTGAAAACACCCCTCCTCTCCAAATACGAAGAAGTTTAAGGTGACGGCATCTGCTGGGAAGGTGATGGCCATAATGTTTTGGAACAGCACAAGTGTCATACTCTTGGAGTTTTTGGAAAGAGGGCACACAGTGACCACTGACACGATTGCTCAAAGCAACCAGGAGGAAAAGGCCAGGACTTCTGAACTAGGTGTAGTCTTTCTTCACGACAACACGCGATCTCATACAGTCCAGAAGACCACCACGCTGTTGAAACAGTTTCGCTGGGATATCATCGACCTCCCTCCCTTCCTCCCGGATCTCGCTCACCTTTTTCCTCACTTGAAGGGGCACCTAGGAGGCCGACGACTCGCTTCAGAGGAGGAAGTGAAACACTTCGCGAGAACGTGGCTGAACACGCAAGGACAGGATATTTACCAGGAGGGAATATTCAAACTCATCTCAGGAAGCAACAAGTGCCTAAAGTGGGATGGAGACTATGTCGAAAAATAACTTAATATATGTACTATCAATTGGTTGTATGAAGTAAAATGTACACATTTCACTGCAGGCCTTGTAACCTTAGTTTCACCCCTCATAAATATCCGATTTTAAACCAAAAATCTCAAATACATAACCTACACATCACAATTTCATTCACTTGAAAATGGGAATACTACATGCGAGGTAATCTCTCTGAATGAAATGCAAAGTAAATAAATTACTACCACTTAGTAGAAGTAGAGAAGTGACCAACTGGCAATATAACCTTATTGGGGTATAACATGTAGTGAAAACGATTAAATATCTCGTTTTAGTCCAGAATTTCAAGCACATAACCTATGCATCCTAATTTTATTTGCTAGAAAACGGCAACATTATATGCAAGGTAACCTCGCTTAAAAACTCTGATGTGTTGCACTCACATGACTTTCTCTACTCTTGTACAGACTACTTTTACAAACGCTTATTCTCCATATGCTTCATGTTAATCGAGATGTTAATCTTATTGCTAATTTTCTTGTAGATGCAAGGGGAATATGGTAGGCTTTAAGCGATAGTCAAATATTTTAAGAGCTGGTTGCTATGTGGAGCATTCCATTCTCTTTGTATATCCAGGACAAAAAATGAATAACGAAATCCCGTTTGAGAAAATAAGTATTGGAAAATTTAAGGGAATAACAAGCAATATCTCGAAAATGGTTCACTCAACAAAAAAATGTATACGACATAAATTGTGTATTTTAACGCAATCTACATTGTTTGTAGTAAAATTTTGTCTATCTCTTATGGTTTATCAGTTATGCAAAAGTCGTTCACAATGAGGAATACTTTTTGAGACATTCCCAGAAAATTCGACATATACATTTCATTTGTCATGAAAATATCTTAAACATACTATATTTTAATCAAAATCGTTAGAGCCATTTTTGAGAAAATTAAAATTTTCGAAAAATGTTCCATGTGAAGGGTAATTTGGGGTGGGGGGATTTTCTTGAAAACCTTCGTGTCGCATCTCTGGAAGATACTGAACCTAAATACCAAGTTTGGTATTTATCCGATTGTTCGTTTCTGAGTTATGCTGTTCAGACACACATACACACACACACATACGGACATGTTTCCAAAAATGCTTTTTTGGATTCAGGGGGTCTCAAAACATATATTTCCGGTGAAATCTCGGTATCGAATTTTTGGGTGGAATACAATACTTCCCCTACTTACTATACGTAGTAGAGAAAGTAATAAGAGTAAATAATCAGATTACTAGCACTAATACATGTATAGAATTGCCTAACTGACAATATAATTTTACTGACTTTAGTATGTAGTCAAAGGACTTGAATATTCGATTGTATTATATATTGTGCACAACCTAAACTCATTTACTTGTGACTAAAATGATGTATTATGGCAATATTACATGCAAGGTGACCTTGCTGAATGAAATCAGAGGTGGATTACACCCTAACTCATCTCCCACTACTTATAGTTCTAAAATATAAACCGCACCAATATGATGCAAGGCGAAACAGACAAATCAGGCGGAAAAATTTAACCCTTACAGAATTTAAGACAAAGTGCTGAAGGAAACCAAAGCGCCCAAACTAATAAGGCAGCTGAATTTGGGAAAAAGCTTATATTGACTTTTGAGAGAGCAATTCCACACTTCCTGACCCTCACCCTAAGCTCAAATTAATAGCCAGTAAAGTGTGCCCGCAAATCACGTCAGCTCAAAAACATTAGCATGAAACTCCATTAAAAGTATGTGCGGTCACATGGAGGAACAAGGCAACCTCAAAGAACCCTAACGAACCTTTAGAAACCCAAATACTGGCCTGACTCACTGCCCATGGGAAGGAATCCGCATCTAACACAAAGGCTCAAAGTCAACAGACAAGTCCTCTAGGAAGAAACCATCTCGCTCCATCTGACACTCGAAGTTACTCAAGCGTCCACAAAGGACATGACAAACATTTGACACTCTAAGGCGATTAAAACTGGAGAATGGAAGCTCAAGAAGGCGAGCACAACCAACTGGCACAAATTGTTTGAAAGATATGTACGTCACACGTGTTTTCCATTTCAGACTGACCTGTATGCATAAGCCAAAGAACTTTGTTTCTGTTTTGTACGTTATTGTTTCGTCTTCTAACTTGACGCCCAACATTAAGGATTCGTAAAAACCATTAGTTTCCATATGAGTCTGCATACTCTCGCAGAATGAACCACGCAACACTTTATTTTCTCTCTTTAGAAACCGTGCATCTGCAATCTGTATAGATGAAATCGCAAAAGTTTGTGCAGAACCTTCAGTAGGATCTGTAGCTCCATGCTGGCTGCAGTGTTTGATTTCTGAGGACTAAGTTTGTGCAGAACCTTCAGTAGGATCTGTAGTTCCCTACTGGCTGCAGTGGTTGATTTCTGAAGACTAAGTTTGTGCAGAACCTTCAGTAGGATCTGTAGCTCCATGCTGGCTGCAGTGTTTGATTTCTGAGGACTAAGTTTGTGCAGAACCTTCAGTAGGATCTGTAGTTCCCTACTGGCTGCAGTGGTTGATTTCTGAAGACTAAGTTTGTGCAGAACCTTCAGTAGGATCTGTAGTTCCCTACTGGCTGCAGTGGTTGATTTCTGAAGACTAAGTTTGTGCAGAACCTTCAGTAGGATCTGTAGTTCCCTACTGGCTGCAGTGGTTGATTTCTGAAGACTAAGTTTGTGCAGAACCTTCAGTAGGATCTGTAGTTCCCTACTGGCTGCAGAGGTTGATTTCTGAGGACTAAGTTTGTGCATAACCTTCAGTAGGATCTGTAGTTCCGTACTGGCTGCAGAGGTTGATTTCTGAGGACTAAGTTTGTGCAGAACCTTCAGTAGGATCTGTAGTTCCCTACTGGCTGCAGTGGTTGATTTCTGAAGACTAAGTTTGTGCAGAACCTTCAGTAGGATCTGTAGTTCCCTACTGGCTGCAGAGGTTGATTTCTGAAGACTAAGTTTGTGCAGAACCTTCAGTAGGATCTGTAGTTCCCTACTGGCTGCAGTGGTTGATTTCTGAGGACTACGTGTGAAAGAGGATTCAATTTCCCCACTTACTGATAGGCGTCCATGCGATTTCCTGTCACAAATGCACCACCTTGTAGTAAAATCGGAGTATCAGTTACGAAATGAAGGCCCACTGGGTGGATCTACACCAAACCGTGTTCGAAAATGCCGTTGAGCAACAATTACAGATTGATTAACATAGTAATGGAGAACATAGAATGCTCGCCTATCCCCTATACCAGCTGTTTTACAACTTTCAACAGTGCTCAGTGTTACGCGTGATTATGTGTCACTGTTGCCAAAACTTAGTGATTTCCTCCTCCCATTGGTACTACTTATGTTTCTAAGTTCTATTAAACGCAAGATCCCACGTGTTCGAAACCCGAAAGGTCAACCCTCTATATTAAAAGCATGTAAATCATTCACATCAGTAGATATTGTAAGATTCGTTTTTAAAGACTTACCTAGATTTTCACCCCTCTGCAGATTTACGTTTCCATCTCTGTGTGTCCCCCCAGATTCATAACAAATGAATCATCAGTTGGGATCCTTCACCTGAAACAGTTTAGTTCCAAGATTAATCTCAAAAAGCCAAGGTATATTAATGGTTCATGACACCTCAAGCGCTACCAACTTCAACAAGCAAGTTATAACACCTTCATCCAGATTCCTTCATTCCTGCTCTTATATTCCGTACTTGTGCCAAATATAAAACTTTTAAGTAGGCTAGATATATACTTAAGCATAAACATTATACACCTGCTAAGTACACAACACCTTTCTTAACACGTGCATCTAGCCGAAACCGCCTGTCTCATCATCGAATACTCGCACTTTTACTTTCTCTACTATTACCTAGTAGGTAGAGAATGCATTGATTTTACCCTGAATCCAAAAAAATGTGATTTTACATTCACACAATATTCTTACCCTCTATCGTGTATTAGTAGCTATTGAAATTATTCTTACGAAAATTAATTTTCCTAACTACTTCATTTTAAACTAAATAAACATTTGCAGAAATACATACAAGGAAATAGCGATAGTCAAATGTTTAAGAACTGGACGCTATATGCTGCCTTAAAATTCATACTGTTTGTATGACGTCGCGAGAAACAACTGAAACTTGACAGGAAATTGAACCATTAAGGGATATTTCAGAAATGGCTTATGCCACAAAAAATTATTTGAATTAAATTGTGTGCGTTAAAGAGTCTACAGTCTTTGTGTAGTACGTTTTCGTCTATTGCTTAACGTTTACCAGTTATACAATATTATACAAATTCCTTCCGAATGAAGAGGACTTCACAGGCTATTCCAAGAAAATTCAAGATATACGTCTTATTTGTTATGTAAGTATCTTTAATATATGCTATTTTAATCGAAATCGTTAAGGCATTTTCTAAAATATAAAAAAATTCTAAAAAATGTTCCATGTAAAGGGTAGTTTCATGCGCGGAAATTTTCTTGAATAATTTCGGGTCGCATCCTTGGATAATGCTGATCTTAACACCAAGTTTGGTACCTATCGCATTGGATTAGCAACGGAGGGGACTCGGCATTGAGCCACACGCGGGATGTCGTACCCTCGAACCACATGGGGGCATCCCTGAGAGGAAGGATGAGGCGAGAGGAGACCCGGGCGGCCAAAACCGGGAGTGACGGCTCAGGAAGGGCAGGGTCACTAAGTTTCCGGGCAGATCGGGAACCCCACCCTGCACATGAGGGCTTCCAGCGTTCCTCAAGGGGGTTTGGATACCCCAGCAGCCAGCTAAAAGCCGATGGACAGAGAAAGTCACAAAGAGCATCCTTTTCCCCCTGCCACACTTCACCGGAACACTATCGCCGACACCTCCAACCCTGAAAGAGACCAACGGATGAAGTGAAAAGAGAATGGACATGAAATGGCGGGACAGAAAATTCGCGGGATGTGAGAATCCTTCCCAGCATGCGCCTGACGACCCGTGAAAACCCCCGGAAAAAACCCATGGGTCAGGAAGGTATTTGACTAATGCTGTTTCACAGACAAACACGCGTGCACGTTAACCTTTTTCTAAATATGCGTTTTTTATTCAAGGGAACTCAAAACAAGTATTTCCGGTGAAATCTGGGTGGAAAGCAATATTTTCTCTATCTACTAGGTAACGTGGTAGAGAATATGAAAAGGATACGTTCTAATGAAAATTAAAACTAAAAGGAAAGACTAACTTAGAAATGGTTAACGCAAAAAAATCTGATGTCTTACACTCACATGACTTTCTCTACTCTTGTACAAACTATTTTTACAATCGCTTATTCTACATCTATTTCATGTTAATCGAGATAAACATTTGCAGAGTCTATCTTATTGCTAATTTTCTTGTAGATGTAAGGGGAATATATATTTACAAGGGCAATATACAAATACAGTAGGCTTTAAGCACATACATATCTCTTAATAGCTGGTTGCTAGGTGCAGCACCATTCCCTTTGCCACAGATTATAACTCTTTGCATATCCAAGATAAAAATATCCGATATGTTACACTCACATGACTTTCTCTACTCTTGTACAAACTATTTTTACAAACGCTTAATCTCCATATGCTTCATGTTAATCGAGATATCGAGATGTCAATCTTATTGATAATTTTCTTGTAGATGCAAGGGGAATATGGTAAGTTTTAAGCGATAGCCAAATATTTTAATGTTGCTTGCTATGTGGCGCATTCCATTCTCTTTGCATGTCCAGGACATAAAAAAAATGAATAACGCATTTGAGAAAAAGTATAAGTATTGGAAAATTTAAGGAAATAACAAGCAATATCTCGAAAACGGTTCACTCTACAAAAGAAATGTATATGACATAAGTTGTGTATTTTAACGCGATCTACATTCTTTGTGTAGTAAAATTTTGTCTATCTCTTATGGTTTACCAGTTATGCAAAAGTCGTTCACAACGAAGAATACTTTTGGAGACATTTCCAGAAAATTCAAGATATACATATTATTTGTCATAAAAATATCTTAAACATAGAATATTTTAATCAAAATCGTTAGAGCCATTTTTGAAAAAATTAAAATTTTCGAAAAATATTCCATGTAAAGGGTAGTCTGGGGTGGGGGATTTTCTTGAAAACCTTCGTGTCGCATCTCTAGAAGATACTGAACCTAAATACCAAGTTTGGTGCTTATCCGACTGTTCGTTTCTGAGTTATGCTGTTCACAGACACACACACACACACACACACACACACACAGACACACACACGGACATGTTTCCAAAAATGCTTTTTTTGGATTCAGGAGGTCTCAAAACATGTATTTCCGGTGAAATTTCGGTATCGAATTTTTGGGTGGAATGCAATACTTCCCCTACTTACTATACGTAGTAGAGAAAGTAAAAATCAATAACGAATTCCCATTTGAGAAAATAAGTATTGAAAAATTTAACTATACGTAGTAGAGAAAGTAAAAAGACAAATTGTGTCCTTTAGCGAGACGTATAAACTTTAGAATTTTCTCTCTTACGGTAAACCAATTATACAAAGGTTATTCATAATGAAGACTTCAAAATATATACTTTATTTCTCATGTAAATATCTTGAAAATATTGTATTTTAATAAAAATGTGTTAGAGGCATGTTTGAGAATGTCAGAAATAACTAATGTATTTTCATGTAATAGGTATTTATGAAATGATGCTATAATAGGAGTTATGAAGACGCGAGTAACAAATAACTTCGACGCAAGCGAAAGAGTGTCGAAAATTTCACGAGCATCTTAGGTTCTTAATAACCATTATAAGAGAGTTGCACACAATAGGTCTTCTACGACATTTTGATATACAATAAATATTTAATATTTACATGCATACGAAAGAAAATAAAATGCGATAAATCAATTTCTCGATACGTATTTTAGATGCGCTTCTATAACAAGTGGATATCGATTCAACGTCGCAGTTATTGATTTTACAACATGGAGACAGAAATGTTTATTACTGAATTTGAAGAGGTGGAATTTAGTTCCACACCTCCTGATATAGTGGAGGAGGCGAGGAATATAAGCAAGAATTTACTTCCTGAAAAATCAAAGAAAATGTATGACAAGTTCATGGTTTGGCGAGCAAGAAAAGGTGTAACTTTATTGCCAGAAAATGTGCTCATAGTTTACTTTGAAGAAATGTCAAAAACAATGAAATCCCCAACCTTGTGAACAAATTGTTCGGTATTGAAGACGACTCTAAACGTAAAACATGGAACTGATATATCCAGTTGTATTGCCTGTTAAAACAGAAATCGGTAGGGTACAGAGGGGAAAAAAGCAAACACATTTTCAACAAAGTAAATTAAAACCTTCATTGATAAAGCGCCTGACAATACGTACCTACCGATAAACATACGAGCGCAGTCCCAGAAGTACCCGACCTGATGTATATATAGCGGTTGTTTCAAACAAATGACTATGGTAGAAAGTACCAACCTTATAAAGCTTAAGTTTGATGATGTTACATTGTTTAGTAATAGTTTGACAGCTATCAATAGTGAACTCTCTCAGTGAATTTGTAAACATGGATAAAACTGGCCATCGTTATGTGATACAATACTTTCATTTGAAAGGTCTTAGTCCAACTAATATTAAAGCTGAGCTAGATTCTACTCTGGGGGAGTCTGCTCCTTCGTTTACAACAGTAAAATATTGGGTGCCAGAGTTTAAGTGAGGCCGTGCGAGCTGCCAAGACGAACATCGCAGTGGACGACCAAATGAGGTGACCACGCCAGAAATTGTGAGGAAAATCCACAAAATGGTATTGGATGACCGTCGACTGAAACTGCGCGAGCTAGCAGACATCGTAAGAATTTCAAAAAGTGCTGTACATCGCACACTAACTGAAAATTTAGACATGAGAAAGCTGTGCCCAAGATGGGTGGCGCGTTTACTCACAACGGAACAAAAGTACTCTCGTGAGGCTGTCAGTGTTTGGCGAGTTTTTGCATCGATTCATAACCATGGATGAAACATGGGTCCATCACGTCACACCTGAGACGAAGGAACAGTCAAGACAGTGGATTGAAAGGGGAGAATCGGCTCCAAAGAAGACGAAGACAGTTCCATCTGCAAGCAAAGCTCTAGTGTAAGTTTTTTGGGATGCGCGTAGGAAAAGTGTCATTATCTTCAAAAAAGGAAAAGCAATCAATGGGGAGTATTATGCAAACTTATTGCAGAATTTGAATGATGAAATCAAGCAAAAACTGCCGCATTTAGCGAAAAAGAAAGTTCTGTTTTATCAAGACAATGCACATCCATTATCGCCATGGCCAAAATCAATGAGTTAAAGTTCGAATTGCTTCCTCGTGCACCCTATTCGCCAGACTTAGCCCCCTCTGATTATTTTCTGTTTCCAAAGTTGAAGAAATGCTCGGTGGTAAAAAATTTGCCAACAATGAAGAGGTGGAGTTTGCAGTTGATGGCTATTTTACAGAACTCGACGGTTCTCACTATAAACAGGGTATCGAAACTATTGAACATCGCTGGGAAAAGTGTATCGAGCTGAAAGAAGACTATGTAGAGAAATAAAGATGGTTTTTTGTATCTTTGTTAGTTTGGGTACTTCTGGGACAGCCCTCGTATGTAAATATGTTTCAATGGCTCTGAATAGGACAACGCGCAAGTGTGGACATCTGAAAATGAATACATTTAAGTGTAGGAGTCTAAAGAGTGTGTGATCTGATGATTTTCTTTAAAGTCTACTTGCCGCATATTTGGACGACACTGAACTTAAATACAGAATTTTGTTTCTAAGCGATTTTTCGTTTTTGACTTAAGCTCTTCACAGAAGAGGGGGAGAGAGACACGCACTCACGACCTTTTTCTAAAAATGCTTTTTTTTTTTTTTTTGGATTCAGGGGTCCCTAAAACATGTATTTTCGGTGAAATCTCGGTATCGAATTTTTGGTTGAAATGCAGTACCTTCTAGCTAGGTAGTGATAGGGAAAGTAGTAAGGTTTCAGTCATCTGATTCTTCCTTTCCAATCCTGTCCAACACATGGCTTGTGTGAAAGTACAATCAATTCCTTCGTAAGAATAGTTTATAGACTCACAATATGCGGTAGAAGGTACAGCAATTCATATGAATTTAGCACATCAGATTTTTCCAGTTAGGTCAGTAGTTACGCTAGCTCGATAAAACTTTTATACACTTGGATACGGGTGCGTGTTATCTCTGAATCAAGTTTTCCCTAATGTAATAAATGAGTTGTATTTCTTCCTTAAGAGGGTGGTAAAAGTGAGAGAAAGAATAACAAACACGTGACGTAAGATCACCAACCAGTACCATGTGTGGAATACGTGCCTTGCCTCAATTGTTCAGATTTACGAAGTGGGGCCTGAGGTTCTCATACACACACCGTGTTAGGATTTATGTATTTGCTTAGAGGAGCACTGTTAACCGTTAATACGGACCAGGTAAACTCCTCTGGTCAATATTAGAACAGTCTACGTATACAAATACGGGGATTCCAGATTATGCACGTTCCAGACAAGGGCTGCGCGCAGCTCGGGTGGCAAATTTTTGTGCTTATCACTTCCCATCTTCCATATCTGTTCAAAATATAGTAGTCTCGTGCGAGAGAGCTGATTCACTTCGTTGCCAACCCCAGTAGCCAACATTTCAGTGTTCGAAAGTTACAGGAGATTTCAGTAAAAAAAGTGATAAAACAAAGATTAATCGTTCGGCTTAATTGGTATAGCACTTTTTTGTTGTTTCAACGGTCTCACGTTCGAATTCCGGCTGGACGCATTAGATACATGGCATAAAATACCCTTATTACCGTCCACTCTCGCTTCAGTGCTCCTAACGGAAAGGAATGGTCACTTCTGCAACAGCTATTTGTTTCTATGCTTGCGATGCAACCATAATTTGAAGAGGAAACGCTTATAACGTTGTTCTGAAAGCCTTACTTTTGCTCCAAAATAAATTTGCTCGAGAGTTAAGAAAACGTTAGGGTTTCGATAATCCACCCTTTCCACCCCAGCAACCAAAGAGGGTTTTCACGCGCGCGCACACACAACACGCAAAAACACACACACACACACACACACACACACACACACACACACACATCTCTTCGAGATAAGAAGGAAGCACGAAGTCAGAGCCACAGCAACCTCTACCTCTCTCCCGGCAACCGCTGAGGAACAAGCGCAACAGCACTCCATGATCACCTCTGCCCGGGGCCCTATCATCGCTGGTACGCGTGGAGATGGCCAACCTGGAGGCTGCCTTGGATTCCAGCCTTATCTTACGCGTCGAGGCCAACCGACCGGGAAGGGTAGCTCCTTGCCGCCGCTGCTGTACCTACTATTGTGGCGCTTCTTGCACCAAGGTGCGTGTCAGCAGCACGACATCCACTTGTGGGAAAACCTCACACTTCACTGGTCAGGCGCTCTACCACGTGTATCCTCGCACGGCCAAAGCCGCCAGCTCCAAGACAACATCCAGCGCTGGACATCGCCAACCAGGGCCTAAGTGACGCCGTCCAGGACCTGAATTTTGCGGCTTAAACTGACAGCCCTGGAAGACCTCATCAGGGAGCTACAGATTTCTCTACAGCAACTGAAATCCATCAACCTAACACTTCGTAGAGTTTAAAACCCAATTCCAGCAACAGCAACAGGATGCATTCAACTCTCGAAGGTACGCTAGATGTTTAAAGCCAGGATGTCACAAGACGTCCTCGGACCGATACACCTCTCCTTCTATCCCTAACCCTATTGTCACCTTCCAAGCTCTAGGCTGCAGTGAGGACAGATTGTCATGAGTAGCCTAGCAGCTTAACTTCACCCGCTCTCGCCCATAGGGCGGCAGCACGCAGCTTTCGTATGCTAACGCGGGCGCAATGCGAGACCGCGCCACCTTCACCTTATATTCCATGTTTTTCTTCTTCCTTTTCCTTCCGGTGGAGGAGCTTTTGGTGGGTAGGCCGACTATTGGCGAGTCCCACACTCTCAGTCCAGAAATCCCATCGGGGCTGGGAGAGTGCCTAATAGCATTTTCTCCTCCAATCGAAAAAAGACCTCGATCCATTTGTTGACATTATTGAAGACAGGTAAAACGAAATCAATCTATTCCAAAAGAGCTTATTTTAATCTCTCAAGCCATCAATCTTGTCTTCTGCTACTGCATGGGCGAAGAAAACGACAGGATCACAAGATACCACAGCAATCACCTGGTATGTAAGAGCTCATGTGGCTTCACTTTCACATGAGCTTGAAATTCCTCTAACTCTTTCTACCCATTTACCACTAGCGTGGAAGTACCTGTATTTATAATCATTGTAACTGCAACTGTACGAGGGCAAAACTGCACAGTTTTAGAAAATCAAACGAGGATTAGTTTTAAAATTTTTAAACGAATGTATTGTTTTTCAAAGGTCCCCATTTAACACCAATACATTTTTGCATTCGATGAAACCATCCTTAAAGCAATGACGTCACTCTTCCTGAGGCACTTCAGAAACAGGTTTTATAATGTTCCACTGCTTCATCTGATGACGAAAAAGTGATTCCATGTGTTTTATCTTCAAGTTTTGGAGACAAAGAGTAATCACAAGGTGCTAGGTTAGGGCTGTATGGTGGAGGGTCCATGGTACTGACCTTTAGGATATACAGATACTGAGTTGTTAGTTTTGGTGTGTACGACGATGCGTTGTCATGATGTAACATGTTTACTTTGTGTACTACATAGAGTAAGTAGGGGTAGTATTGCATTCCATCCAAAAATTGATATCGAGGTTTTACCGGAAATACATGTCTTTGAGGCGTCCTGAATAAAGTAAAAGCATTTTTACAAAAAGGTCCACGTGTTAGTGCAAATCCGATAAATATCAAACTTGGTATTTAGGTTTAGTATCTTTCAAAGATGCGACACGAAGATTTTCAAGAAAATCCTCCCCATCCCAGACTATCCTTTACATAGAACATTTTTTCGAAAATTTTGATATCCTCACAAATGGTTCAACGATTTTGATTAAAATATCACATGTTTAAGGTAATTTAATGAACAATCGAAATGTATATCTTGAATTTTCTGGAAATGTCCCCAAAAGTCCTCTTCATTCTGAATGTCTTTTGCATAACTGGTAAACCATGAGAGACAGATAACATTTTTGACACAAAAAATGTAGATCTTATCACAAAATGTACGTCCTTGCTATTTGTTTGAATTTTCCAATACTTATACTTTTTCTCATGTGGAAATTCCTTATTCATTTTTTTTTGTTCTGGTAATACAAAGAGAGTGGAATACTCCACATAGCAACCAGCTCTTAAAACATTTGACTATCGCTTAAAGCCTACCAATTCCCCTTGCACCTACAAGAAAATTAGCAATAAGATTAACATCTCGATTAACATGAAGCATATGGAGAATAAGCGTTTATAAAATAGTTTATACAAGAGTAGAGAAAGTCATGCGAAAGCATCTTTTTGGATGCCTTTTACCAACGTTTTCAAAACGTTTGCGGTAAACAGACATTTGTGTACTATTCAGCAGTAACGGTACGTCTATCGTCTAATGCTATAGTAGCAATATAGCCCGTTTTAGAACAAAAAAACACAAAAAACTAGCAACCATCATCTTACCAGCATTGCGAATTCGTCGGACCTTTGTAGGCTTAGGTGCTGTTTGAAAGACCATTTGAATTTTGAGGATCAGTCCAAGATTCACCACCAGTAACGATATTCCAAACAAAATTTGAAGTGTCATCTTGGAACTTTTCCAGTGTTTTTCTGCACCAATCAATGCGTTGGGAGTCAGTTTATGTGGACTCTATCGACAACAAAGTTTTCTCAAGCCTAACTGTTGATATAAAATGTTTGGTATTTGACTCGTAGCAATGCCCAATATCATAAGTGTATTTCTGATGAAATCACTGTATCAAATTTTTGGGTTGAATGCAATACTTCCTCTACAGGCAAGTGGTTGAGAAAATAATAAAACACACACACTAGCAAACTCAGAAACGTAAAAGTTTTAAACGAGCGAGTTGGACTGTATTAACCCAAAGATTCTGCTGGGAACTTTTTCAAAGACAAACTCTGTTATAGTCCCTTCCAGTGGTTTTTACGCTATCGTCACAGAGCAAAAGGGTGGCTTGATTTTCACATAGGCTTCCCCTATTTGCTTTTTAAATTAAATCTACCCCTATGCCTACGGGATTGACGTTAATTAAACTACAGGAGTGCTTTACCTGCAGCCCTGAAATATAATTGAAGTACCTCTTTCCCAAATGACCTAGGTAGCAATGTACGTGATACCGTGAGATTAAACGTTTTAGAGTTTCTTTGTAAACTATAAAGGTGCACCGAGCGGGATGGCTCAGGCCATAAAGTCTGTGTGCCGCATTTGGGAGGTCCTGGGTTCAAATCCCGTGGGCTGACCAATCTGTCCGAGGTTTTTTCGTGGTTTTCCTCAGTTGACAAAGTAAATACCGCGGATTGAATATTTCATACCAAAGTTCCATCTTAAGTCTAAAACAATAGTAAAATGAAAAATAAGTGGTAATAGAAAATGCTATGCCATCTGGACGGCACGAAGCAAAAGAACTGACTGCAATGCGCTGGGGGTCTCAGTGGGGCACGTGACGAAGTAAGATGGCATTTTCAGGGATGAGACCTAGGAGGGTAACTGTGCACCTTTCTGTGGAAGGGCGGCACCCTAATGCCTTCTGCACGGCATGAAGCAGGTGGTTAGAGGGATGAGACCTAGAAGGCTAACTGTGCGCTTTTCTGTGTGGGGACGGCACCCTAATGCCTTCTGCACGGCATGAAGCAGGTGGTTAGAGGGATGAGACCTAGAAGGCTAATTGTGCGCTTTTCTGTGTGGGGACGGCACCCTAATGCCTTCTGCACGGCATGAAGCAGGTGGTTAGAGGGGTGAGACCTAGAAGGCTAACTGTGCGCTTTTCTGTGTGGGGACGGCACCCTAATGCCTTCTGCACGGCATGAAGCAGGTGGTTAGAGGGATGAGACCTAGAAGGCTAACTGTGCGCTTTTCTGTGTGGGGACGGCACCCTAATGCCTTCTGCACGGCATGAAGCAGGTGGTTAGAGGGATGAGACCTAGAAGGCTAACTGTGCGCTTTTCTGTGTGGGGACGGCACCCTAATGCCTTCTGCACGGCATGAAGCAGGTGGTTAGAGGGATGAGACCTAGAAGGCTAACTGTGCGCTTTTCTGTGTGGGGACGGCACCCTAATGCCTTCTGCACGGCATGAAGCAGGTGGTTAGAGGGATGAGACCTAGAAGGCTAACTGTGCGCTTTTCTGTGTGGGGACGGCACCCTAATGCCTTCTGCACGGCATGAAGCAGGTGGTTAGAGGGATGAGACCTAGAAGGCTAACTGTGCGCTTTTCTGTGTGGGGACGGCACCCTAATGCCTTCTGCACGGCATGAAGCAGGTGGTTAGAGGGATGAGACCTAGAAGGCTAACTGTCCGCCTTTATATGAGGGCGGTGGTTGGACTGGACGGCACCCTAATGCCATCTGCACGGCACGAAACAGAAGATCCGGTAGCTATGCGCTAAGGTCTCTGTGACACGTGAGGGATCGGGTGGATACAGGAATGAGACCTAGAAGACTAACTGTTCATCACATATCGTTCTAAGAGCTATCCACCAACAGATCCGTCGCGGTATGACCGGGAAGTTAAAGCGACGTAAAATAAAATAAACATTAAATAATTAAATATAAAGATATAAGTAAAAGAGTGACAAAAGCACACAAGTAAGATGTCTTCTTCTTCAAGGTCGCGCCATAAAAACGTGTGTAACTCGCATTCTGGAGATCCTGGGTTCGATTCTCGGCGACCACCCCTCTAGCCCATGGATTTTTCGTGGTTTCCCAGGGTCGGTAAGCGAATGTTGGAGTGGTTCAACTTATACCAGACTTTCCTGACCCTCATCTTCCTTACCCTTTCTTTCACGGTTTTAGGACCAGTCGATGATGTTCGGCGCGATGCGGTTGGGCGGTAGCTTGCCCGGGGTTCAGTGGCTTGTGCTTAGGATCAAGCGGCACCGGATGTATTGAATCTGGAAACGTTTGGGACCCGTCCTTGCTTGCGTCCGTTGGCATTCGGATCTGGTTGCAAACGTTGTAAGAAAAAAGGGCAATTGCCGCCTACTTGCGGTGTTGTGCCCCGATTCCAGTGGCCCCTGCACCGTTTGCTTATGGCTTTGATCACATCTTTACGTTTGAAATTTTAATTCCACAATATTGTATTGTTAGAATAATAAAACCCTGATTCTAGGCTGGAAAATTCTTTCGTGGACTTCTTCCGAATGATGAAATTCTCGCACTTTATTACTCCGCTCTTACGTTTAAATAAGTGTATTGTTCAGGTCAACAATAGCAAGCCATAGAATGTAACTGCATGGAAAAATATTCCACAGAGGTTTTCAGCGGTGCTTTACAAAAAGCTGTGCCGGCCTGCTAATTAAATTCGTTGCAGGGCTCCTATTGTTCGATGTGACGGATGACCACGGCGCTAATATGCTGTGAAACCGATAGGCGAGGTCATGGCGGGTTGTGAACTCGGTACACTCCATTGAACCTATTCATAAGCCTTGTGCGCCTGTCGTAAATAAAAAAACTGAACTTTTACAGCCGCCAAAGGCAAATAAAATCTAAGGCTCACAATGTATCAGCCAGTATTGTATAGATAGCAAACGTTTTATAGCAGATTCGTATTTATTATATTTTGTGGCATAGCATAGTGAAGGCTTCAGTGCGGTTAACATTTTTACAGTACACTGGCTGGCTTATCCGACGGTTACTTTTTTAAACTCTAGTGACGAATTAAAATTTATTTCACGTATTTCCCAATTTTTACCTTCTCTACTACGTATAGTTAGTAGGGGAAGTATTGCATAACACCAAAAAATTCGATACCGAGTTTTCACCAGAAATACCTGTTTTGAGGGCAAAATTCATCTTGCAAAGATGTAACAAAATTTTCAACAAAATCCTCACATCCAAAGCCACCCTTTACATGTAACGTTTTTTTTTTGGTAAAAACGGCTCTAACGATTTTGATTAAACTCCCACATTTTAAAGATATTTACATGACAAATAAAATTTATATCCTAAATTTTCGGGGAATAGGCAATGATGTCATTTTCATTGGGAAGGAATTTTTTTATAATTTTATGTAACTGGTAAACATTAAGCGATAAACGAAAACGTATTACACAAAAAACTTAGAACGCTTTTAAACAAAAAAGTATTTCAAATAACTTTTTTGTAGCATCAGCCATTTCCGAAATATCTTTTATTAATGGTTAGATTTGCTCAATACCTTGTCATTCTTTTTCATTTCCAAAGATTTTCAGTTGTTTCTCGCGATGTCATGGAAACAGTATGGAATTTTAAGGCCAGCATATAGCGTCCAGTTGTTAAACATTTGACTATCGCTGTTCTCTTTATATCTATAACGAAGTGTTTCTGTAAAGGTTTATTTGGACTAAACTGTAGTAGACAGAAAAATAGGCCTCAGTAAGAATAGTTTGTATACCCACTAATAGAGATAGAGGGCAGTTCTAAAATCGATACTGAGATTTCACAGCAACTACACGTTTGAGGTCCCTGAATAAACGCTAGATTTCACAGCAACTACACGTTTGAGGTCCCTGAATAAACGCTAGATTTCACAGCAACTACACGTTTGAGATCCCTGAATAAACGCTAGATTTCACAGCAACTACACGTTTGAGGTCCCTGAATAAACGCTAGATTTCACAGCAACTACACGTTTGAGATCCCTGAATAAACGCTAGATTTCACAGCAACTACACGTTTGAGGTCCCTGAATAAACGCTAGATTTCACAGCAACTACACGTTTGAGATCCCTGAATAAACGCTAGATTTCACAGCAACTACACGTTTGAGATCCCTGAATAAACGCTAGATTTCACAGCAACTACACGTTTGAGGTCCCTGAATAAACGCTAGATTTCACAGCAACTACACGTTTGAGGTCCCTGAATAAACGCTAGATTTCACAGCAACTACACGTTTGAGGTCCCTGAATAAACGCTAGATTTCACAGCAACTACACGTTTGAGGTCCCTGAATAAACGCTAGATTTCACAGCAACTACACGTTTGAGATCCCTGAATAAACGCTAGATTTCACAGCAACTACACGTTTGAGGTCCCTGAATAAACGCTAGATTTCACAGCAACTACACGTTTGAGATCCCTGAATAAACGCTAGATTTCACAGCAACTACACGTTTGAGATCCCTGAATAAACGCTAGATTTCACAGCAACTACACGTTTGAGATCCCTGAATAAACGCTTTAAGAAAAAGATGCACATGTTTCTGTGCATCTGTGATAACTCAAAAAACGAATTTCAGTTTTTGAGTTAATGTTTTAATTAACTTGGTATTTAAGTTCAGAATCCTTCAAGATGCGACAGGAAGATTTTCAAAAAGTTCCCCTACCCCAAAACTACGGTTTACATGGGATTAAAATTATATCTTGAATTTTCTGGAAATAGTCTGTGAAGTCCAAAAAAAGGCAGAGCTCGTTAAAGTACATAATTTATTTCAATTATTTTTTTCTGGAGTTAACCATTTAAAATGCATATGTTCTTTTCCCAAATAGCAAATCGTTATTAGTTTCTTGTCATGGTCATGCAATTTCCGAAAATACTTTAATTATTTAAGGATACACAACTGTACCTGACTTTAGCTCAAACAGTCAAGAATTTTATTACGATTTATCTAAAATATTATTGTAAATAATTAACACTGTAAACTGTTAACGTTTATGAACTCTTGATTGCAGCTGAGTTATGTATTTTGTCTAAGAAAAACAAATCAATTGTTGTGATTAACATATGAATGTGCGCACTAACCATTGTATCTAATATAAACTATAATGTAGGTGCTGTGTTAATTGTAAAATACTGGTCGCGCTATGACTTTAATGATTAAGCGACCATAAAAAACTTAAAAAAAATGGAATTTCAAAGCCATACGACAGCGATACACACTTTAAAAACCTGAGTATCGGTTTACCTGCTGTAATCTATACTATGTGATCAAAAGTATCCGGACACCCCCACAAACATACGTTTTTCATCTTAGGTGCATTGTGCTGCCACCTACTGCATGGTACTCATTATCCGCGACCTCAGTAGTCATTAGACATCGTGAAACAGCAGAATGGGACGCTCCGTGGAGCTCACGGACTTCGAACGTGGTCAGGTGATTGGGTGTCACTTGTGTCAGAAGTCTGTACGCGAGATTTTCACACTCCTAAACATCCCTAGGTCCAGTGTTTCTGATGTGATAGTGAAGTGGAAACGTGAAGGGACTTGTACAGCACAAAATCGTACAGGCTGACCTCCTGTGTTGACTGACAGAGACCGTCGACATTTGAAGAGGGTCATAAAGACACATCTATCCAGACCATCACACAGGAATTCCAAACTGAATCAGGATCCACTCCAAGTACTATGGCAGTTAGGCGTGAGGTGAGAAACCTTGGATTGCATGTTCGAGCGGCTGCTCATAAGCCACACATCACGCAGGAAGATGCCAAACGACGTTTCGCTTGGTGTAAGGAGCGTCAACATTACACGATTGAACAGTGGCAAAACGTTGTGTGGAGTGATGAATCATGGTACACAATGTGGCGATCCGATGACAGGGTGTGGGTATGGCGAATGCCCAGTGAACGTCATCTGCCAGCGTGAGTAGTGCCAACAGTGAAATTCAGAGGTGGTGGTGTTATGGTGTGGTCGTGTTTTTCCTGGAGGGGGCTTGCACCCCCTTGTTGTCTTACGTGGCACGATTACAGCGCAGATCCACACTGATATTTTAAGTACCTTCTTGCTTCCCACTCTTGAAGAGCAATTTGTGGATGGCGATTACATCTTTCAACACGATCGAGCACCTCTTCATACTGCACGGGCTGTAGCGGAGTGGTTACACGACAATAACATCCCTGGCCTGCCCTGAATCCTGACTTGAATACTATAGAACACCTTTGAAATGTTTTGGAACGCCGACTTCGTGCCAGGCCTCACCGACCTACATCGATACCTCTCCTCAGTTCCGCAGTCCGTGAAGAATGGGCTGCCATTCCCCAAGAAACCTTCCAGCACCTGATTGAAAGTATGCTTGCGAGAGTGAACGCTGTCATCAAGGATAAGGGTGAACCAACACCATATTGACTTCCAGCATTACCGATGGAGGACGCCACGAGCTTGTACATCATTTTCAACCAGGTGTCCGGATACTTTTGATCACGTAGTGTATAACGAAATGTGTAAATGTGAACTGAAAGTTTATCTGGATTAACAATTAATACATAGGATAATAAGCTTTTGTTAAGAGGAGTGGATAGAGGAAGTAGAACTCTCTCTCTCTCTCTCTCTCTCTCTCTCACACACACACACACGCACGCACGCCAAGCGCACACACATTTTCTAAAACTCATTTTTTATTCAAGGGATCTCAGAAGAGGCATTTCGTGTGTACTGAATTTTTCCGTGTAATACAGTGATTTCCTACTCACTGTACGAAAGCACCAGAGAAAGGAAGAATGCAATATCCACGGCCAGGACTCGAGGTGGAATCCGATCATAATATATGGTGTTTAAATTATATTCGAACCCACTCGCGGCCTCTCTCTACTGCGCGAGACAGCCCGCAGTTGCAGGGGAAGTTACGCCGGCAGAGGCGGACTAAAATTCTTACCTTATAATAGACGCTGGAAATGTTGACCACCTGCTCTCAAACAGGCAGCATATCTAGTGCACATATTCTCGCTCACTCTCCGAAGCTCAGCAGCAGAAATTCTTGAGTTGAAACGCCTCATTATTTTCAGAAAATTGGAGCATGGTGTGCGATAAGCGCTGGAAGAATAATAGGGCCCATATTCTTTGATGAAGCAATAAATGCAGAGCGATATCAGAGTTTAATTCTGAGGAAATCACTTGACAGAAGAAGAGAAATCGTAAGGTTGGTTCCAGGAAGATTCTCCAAAAGCACATACGGTTGCCGAATCATTACATGCAATAAGAGAGGTGTTTGATGACAGAATAATTAGTGTTGATTTGTGACCCCCTCGTTCTCCTGACCTAACGAGTTGTGATTTTTATTTATGGGGTTCCTTAAAAGACAAAGTGTATCGTTCCAATCCTCGCACACTACAGGAAATTAGAGAAAACATTGTGCAAGAAATCACAAGAATTCCTGCTGCTGAGCTTCGGAGAGTGAGCAACAACATTTACACGAGATATGGTGCCTATTTGAGAGCAGAAAGTCAACATTTCCAGCATCTATTATAAGGTAAGGATTTTAGTCCGCCTCTGCCTGCGTAATTTCCCCGGCGACTGCCGGCTGCCTCGCGCAGTAAAGAGAGGCCGCGAGTGGGTTCGAATATAATTTAACTACCCTATATAATCACAACGAGTGGTGATAAAGTACACAAAGACACTCTTGTGCAAACTATTTTTACAAACGCTTATTCTAATCTACTTCGAGGTTAACATTTGTAGAAACTATCTTATTACTAATTTTCTTGTAGATGCAATGGGAATTGGTAGGCTTTAAGCGATAGTCAAATGTTTTAAGAGCTGATGGACATAAGAAAACGAATAACGAATTCCAATTTGAGAAAAAGTATAAGTATTGGAAAATTCAAAGAAATAACAAGGAATATCTCGGAAATGGTTCTGTGGACAAACAAAAAAAAAAGATATAAATTGTGTGCTTTAACGAGATCTACATTTTTTGCGTGGTGAAAGTTTGTATGCCTCTTACGGTTTATCAGTTATGATAAAGTCATTCAGAATGAAGATGATTTTTGGGGACATTCTCAGAGAATTCAAAATATAAATTTCATTTGCCATAAAAATATCTTAAACATAGGATACTTTAACCAAAATTGCTAGAGCCATTTTTGAGAGAATAAAAATTTTTGAGAAATGTTTAATGTAAAGGGTAAGCTGGGGTGGGAGGATTTTCTTCAAAGTCTTCTTTGTGTCGTAACCTGGAAAGACACTAAACTCAAATACCAACTTCGGTATTTATCCGACTTTTCGCTTTTGAGTTATTCTCTTCTGAGATAGATAAACGCACGTGGACATGTTTTTTCAAAAATGCTTTATTTGGCCTCAGAGCACCCCAGAACATGCATTTGTGGTGAAATGTTGGTGTCAAATTTTTGGGAGGAATGCAATATCTTCTCTACTTACTATGTATGTGGTAGAGAAAATAAGGAGGCAAGCAACTTGAATTGAATAAAGCACTCTCTAGTGTTTAAATTAGGAACCTCATGGCGCAGATTGATTTATTGCAAGAAAGCTTTGGTCTGGTAGTTTCCAAAGTGATGAATAAACGAGGGAAAGGACAAAAAAACCGCGCATAGTAACCAGGTCTCAGTAATTGGAAATGCTGATAAAAAAACAAAGGCTCTAACGAAGATGGGAGAATCGAAATTGCGGTTTTTGCGCCAGTTGTGGCAGAAAATCTAAAATTTTATGGCTCATTAAAATGCAAAACAGTATTATTTACCATAAATAATGAGACGAAGAGAGCTGTGTGGTAGTTTTAAATTCCCACACTGCCGGGGGGGGGGGTCTGACGGTGTCGCTAATTAGCTACCCCTTGCGTATCAGTTTCATTGATAACTGGGGGATGTTTGGAAAATCATTAATTTCGTGTACAAATCATTACTACCTTAGCTTCCAGATACTTAAAATCTATTCGAAAACAATGAAACGCGCTAGCTTTAAAATGTGTCATCTTTTTTTTAGTATTTCAAATGAGAGGAAGCGTTTTCAAAGCAAAGGATCAATTACCATTTTGTTTTACATTCAATAAAATGTGAATGTAAAGCAAAAGGGCGCAATACTGATCGTATTCCTTTCTATAAAGTAAAATAATTCCGTGACAACAGTAGGTAATACGTTTCTAAACGACGATTAAGTGAAGACTAAAGGCAACCTTATGATGAAACTTCGGCTGAAAATTCAAAATTACACATTTTTACTTTCTCTACTACGTACAGTAAGTAGGGGAAGTATTGTATTCCACCCAAAAATTCGATACCGAGATTTCACCGGAAATATATATTTTGGAAACATGTCCGTGTGTGTCTGTGTCTGTGTGTGTGTGTCTGTCTGTAAATATATTGAAAATATATATAATTTGCCCTTGTAAATATATGTTCCCGTTACATCTACAAGAAAATTAGCAATAAGATAGAGTGTGCAAATGTTTATCTCGATTAACATGAAGGAGATGGAGAATAAGCGTTTGTATAAATAGTTTCTACAAGAGTAGAGAAAGTCATGTGAGTGTAACATATCAGATTTTTTGTCTTTTGTATGCCTAACTTGCGAACTGTATAAAGATTGGTATAAGCTCTTTATTTATTTACTGTATAAGCTCTTTAACTACTGTGGTTCTTAGCGTCCCATTCTATATTGGGCGCGAAAGACCGGTAATTTTGCTCAGAGGCCTCTTTATCAGGCTTGAGGTTCTTTTACGTGCCGTAAATCTACGACACGGGACCACCGGCTTTACTTCCCTTCCGAAGGAAGCCATGCCTAGGATTTTTACACCCAAAAAAAGTCACCAAGGTTATTTAGCGAGGCAGCACATAGGTGAAGATTCAGGGAATAAGTTTCAGAGCTAGGCAGCTACACTCTGTAGCTAACCTCGATGTAATACAGAGACGCCACCTGGTAATCCAAACAAAATATACGTGATGCTATACATTTACGTAACTAGCTCTACCATCTATCGTTAATTAGTGAGTGTACAAGCTATTCTTACTAAAACTTATTTTTCTATCTACTACATTTAATCCAAATAAACCTTCGCAGAAATAGCTACATTACACATTTCGTTATAGAGAACAGCGATAGTCAAATGTTTAACAACTGAACGCTATATGCTGGCCTTAAAATTCCATACTGTTTCCATGACATCGCGAGAAACAACTGAATGTTTAAGGACTTATAGAATGGGCAAGTATTGAACAATTCGGACCATTAATAACGGATATCTCGGAAATGGCTGATGCCACAAAAAAGTTATTCGAAATAAATTGTGTGTTTTAAGGAGATCTACATTTTTTGCGTAGTACGTTTTCGTGTATCGCTTAACGTTTACCAGTTATAAAAGATTATACAACATTTCTTCCGAATGAAGAGCACTTCCTAGGCTATCCCTAGTCATGTAAATATTAATATATGATATTTTAATCTAAATAGCTAGAAGCATTTTTCAGAAAATAAAAAACTTAGAAAAAAACTCCAATGTAAAGGGTAGTCTGGGGTGGAATTTTCTTTAAAATCTTCGTGTTGCATCTTTGGAACGCACCGAAATTAAATACCAAGGTAGTTATTATTCCGAAATTTCATTTTTGAGTTATGTTGCTCACACACACACAGACCTTTCTCTAAAAATGCTTTTTTTTTATTTAGGTACCCTTAAAACGTTTTTCGATGAAATTTCGGTATCGACTTTCTGGGTGGAATGCAATACCTTCTCTATCTATTACGTATGTGTTAGGGAAAGTAAAAAATCTGTTACATTCACATGACTTTATCTACCCTCTATCCTTATTAATGAACATACAAACTATTCTCGTTGAAGTTTATTTTCCTATCTACTACATTTTAATCCAAGTAACACTTTACAGAAACAGCTACATTACACATTTCGTTATAGAGAACAGCGATAGTCAAATGTTTAACAACTGAACGCTATATGCTGGCCTTAAAATTCCATACTGTTTCCATGACATCGCGAGAAACAACTGAAAATCGATGGGACTTTGCGAAACTGACTAGTATTGAAGAATTCGAGCATTTAAAACGCATTATCTCAGAAGCGTCTTATGCCACAAAAAATCTTCTTTCAAATAAATCGTATTTTAAAGAGATCTAGTGCGTTTTCGCCTTTCACTTAACGTTTACCAGTTATACAAAATTCCTTCCGAATGTATATGACTTCACAGGGTATACCCAGAAAATTAAAGGTATACATCTTATTTGTAATCTAAATATCTTTAATGTATGGTATTTTAATTCAAAATCGTTAAGCCGTTTTTTAAGAAAATAAAACATTTCGAAAAATGTTCTATGTAATGGGTAGTTTGGCGTGGAGGATTTTCTTGGAAATCTTCGTGTCCATGTTTGGAAGGCACTGTAACTAAATGCCAAGTTGGGTAGTATTCTGATACTTTAGTACTTTCTCTACTACATATAGTAAGTAGGGGAAGTATTGTATTCCACCCAAAAATTCAATACCGAGATTTCACCGGAAATATATGTTTTGAGACCCTCTGAATCCAAAAAAATCATATTTGGAAACATGTCTTGTGTGTGTCTGTGAACAGCATAACTCAGAAACGAACAGTTGGATAAACACCAAACTTGGTATTTAGGTTCAGTATCTTCCAGAGATGCGACACGAAGGTTTTCAAGAAAATCCCCTGCACCCCAGATTACCCTTTACATGGAAAATTTTTCGAAAATTTTAATTTTCTCAAAATGGCTCTAACGATTTTGATTAAAATATCATATGTTTAAGATATTTTCATGACAAATAAAATGTATATCTCGAATTTTGTGTGAATGTCCCCAAAAGTATTCTTCATTGTGATCGACTTTTGCATAACTGGTAAACCATAAGAGATAGACAAAATTTTACTACACAAAAATGTAGATCGCGTTAAAATACGGAATTTATGCCATATACAATTTTTTTGTTGTGTGAACCATTTTCGAGATATTGCTTGTTATTCCGTTAAATTTTCCAATACTTATACCTTTTCTCAAATTCGTTATTCATTTTTTTTGTCCTGGTAATACAAAGAGAATGGAATGCTCCACATAGCAACCAGCTCTTAAAACATTTGACTATCACTTATAACCTACCATATTCCCCTTGAACTTACAAGAAAATTAGCAATAAGATTAACATCTCGATTAACATGAAGCATATGGAGAATAATCGTTTGTAAAAACAGTTTGTACAAGAGTAGAAAAAGTCATGCGAGTGTAACACATCAGATTTTTTTTGAGTTATGCTACTCTCATACACATACCTTTTTCTAAAAATGCTTTTTTTTATTTAGTGGTCCTATAAACACGCATTTATGATTAAATATCGTTATTGAACATTTCGATGGAATACAATACCTTCTCTAGCTACTAGATACGCGGTAGACAAAGTAAAATATCTCGAAAATGGCTCAAGTCCCTAAAGATTTTATTTGACAAACTGTGTTATTTAACGGGATTTACACTTTTACTTTCTCTACTACGTATAATAAGTAGGGGAATTATTGTATTGTACCCAAAACTCCCTATATAGAGGTTTCTTCTGAAATACATGTTTTGAGGTACCGTTAAACCCCCCAAAATTTTTGAAAATATCCGTGTCTGTGAACAGCATATTGTAAAAACAAAAATTCGGATAAATATCAAACTTGCAATTTAGATTCAGTATCTTTCAAAGATGCGACAAGAACATTTTTAAAGAAAATTCCCCCTCCCCAGACTACCCTTTAAATGGAATATTTTTAGAAAATGTTTATTTTATTAAAATGGTTCTAACGATATTGATTAAAATATCGTATGTCTAAAATAGCTTCATGGCAAACGAATTGTAAATCTTGAACTTTTTGGTAATATCCCCAAAAATCATCTTCATTCTGAATAACTTTTGCATAACTGGTAAACCGCAAGGGGTAGACATTTTACTAGTCAAAAAATGTAGATCTCAGTAAAACACACAATTCATGTCACATACGATATTTTTTGTGGACTAAAATGTTTCCGAGATATTCCTTGTTATTTGAATTTTCCAATACTTATACTTCTCAAATTCGTTATTAATTTTTTTTTTGCCCTGGTAATGCAAAGAGAATGGAATGCGCCACATAGCAACCAGCTCTTAAAACATTTGACTATCTCTTAAAGCGTAGCAATTCCCCTTGCACCTACAAGAAAATTAGCAACAAGATTAACATGAAGCATATGGAGAATAAGTGTTTGTAAAAATAGTTTGTACTAGAGTGGAGTAAGTCATGTGAGTGCAACACATTCAAATTCTTTAAATCAAAATCGTTCAAGCTATGTTTTCGAAAATGAAAAGTTTTTTTTTGTATGTAGGATAGTTTGGGGTGAGATAATTTTCTTGACTATTTTCTTGCAGCGTTCTGAACTTAACTCGAATTTTGGTGTTTAACTAACTTTTCCTTTTTGAATTTGTTCACAGACAGGCTGCCTCAAAATATGTTTCCGGTGAAATATTGGGATCTAATTTTTATGTAAGAACTGCACTGTATTCACTCTTAGGTTGATCCGTGGCAAAACAAAAACCCACGTAGTCAGTGCACCGTGTTGCAACACGGTAGCAATGCGCCCAGGAAAGTAGTCCCATGCTAATCTCTGAATTTTAGAATGAATTTATCCTTAAATAGTATAATATTCTATACAAATACCTAAGGTTTTATTTAACGCTGATTTATACCGTAAAACAGAGCTACAAGTCCCATGATGCAATTCGTATGAGTCACCTGACATCCGGGTAGGCGAAGAATATTGTTTACAGCCAGAAACGAGCAGTTGTGTT
Source organism: Deroplatys truncata (assembly GCA_030765065.1). Classification (NCBI taxonomy): domain Eukaryota; kingdom Metazoa; phylum Arthropoda; class Insecta; order Mantodea; family Mantidae; genus Deroplatys; species Deroplatys truncata. Next base: position 12,579,277 of record CM060987.1, read on the forward strand.
TAGTATCATGGTGGACAGTGAAATTGCTCTTGTGTTTTCGTCGAATTACGTAAAGCATTAGCCGCGCAAACAATAGTGTTGAATCTTTATTATAAGCTAGAAATATCCAAGATTTTCCGCGAAAGAAATGGTGAAATTAACTTCTGAGTTCACCGGTGTTTCGAGTACAAGTATAAACAGTGCTTGTGCAGAAAAATCTGAAACGAGAAAAGTGGTTACACGCGGGAAAAAAAGAAAAAGAAAGCATGTGAAATACGCGATGCAAAAATGTAGTGATTTTGAGAAGAGTGCAATTCGCGTAACAGTTCACAATTTCTTTTTTAAACTGAGCCGCCAACAGTTAATAAAGTGCCGCTTCCAGAGAGTGAATAAATTAGGTTATCGCATACCTGTTACTTTACTTTTCACTCATTTATTTTGGAATTAACTATTATTGTATGTGCAAACGTTTGTTTTGTTACAGCTATCAATCTTGTCATCTTTAACCCTAAACAGAATACGTTAATCACCGCACATGGTCTGAAAGTGTGACAGTATTTCAAGTGCGAATGGCGGAAGGATACATTATAGCGGTGCACTGGTCACCTGGGGTTTGTTTTGACGCGGATTAACCTAAGAGTGAATACAGTTTAAGAGAAAGTAACAGTTAACACTGCAAACCTGTTTCATATTTTTGCACTGAAATTCCACTTCCATATTGCCAAAGTAATAATTTTAAACATAAAAAATAAATAATAAAACCTGGACCACATTAACTCGAAGCCGTCAATTCACTTTATGTAAACATGTCCAGATATCTTTGCTTCCCTAAGCACCAGGAAAAGTAAATAAACGGAGTCAGAATGGCCACGTAGCAATTGTGGAAAAGGGAAAACACAAAAAGAATGAATAGCAGTTTCATGACTTCCCGACAGGGGTCAGCTCCATGGCTTTCGAACACGTTAAAGCACATAAAACTGTCACGCTATAAATTTAGTACAAATTTGCATAATCACTAATAGTGAAAAAATACATTTTTGTGTGAAAAAGTGGGGTTTGGAATACGGCTACTGGAGAAAAAATAGCAGGGTTATTTACATAACGTGTTCACAGCGAGGGTTTGGGGGGGGGGAGCTTAGTTGTGGACACATGAAATGGGGGTCGATCTGAGCCCTCGTTATGAATAATGAATGACCACACCCCCCTCCCCGTTTCACAGTACTGAACAAAATTCATGTTCGTCGCTTTGGAAATGTATACAGATTTAAGACACGTGTTAAATATCACACAGATGTCTGCATGTATTTCTTGTGCTTTGCTAATGAACAGGGCGCAAATTCTGCTCACATGTGATTTTTGCTTTCTAAACTACGTTTAGGCAAGTAGGTGAAGTATGATATTGCACCCATAAATTTGATGACAAGATTTCACTCGAAACACATGTTTTGATGCCTTCTGAATCCAGAAAAGGCTCTTTTGGAAAAAGGTGCGCGTGTGTGTCTGTGAACAGCACATCTCAGAAGGAACCTCTACAAATACCAAAGTTGTATTTAGGTATAGTATCTTCCGAAGATGCGAAACGAAGATTTTCAAGAAAATCCCGCACACCCAACTAACCTTTACACGGAACATTTTTTGATTTCCTAGAAAATGGCTCTAGCCATTTTGATTTAAATGCCATATATGAAATATATTTACATGACAAATACAATGTTTATCTTACATTTTCTGGGAATAGCCCGTTAAGTCATTTGGAAGTAATTTTGTATAATCTTGTATGACTGGTTAACGTTAGGCGATAGACGAAAACGTACTACACGAGAAATGTAGATCTCTTTAAGGCAGACAATTCACTTAAAGTAACCTTTTTGTGGCATAAGCCGTTTCTGAGATATCCGTTACTAAAGCTTCGAATTGTTAAATACTTGTTATTCTTTTGAAGTCCCATCGATTTTCAGTTGTTTATCGCGATGTCATGGAAACAGTATGGAATTTTAAGGCCAGCATATAGCGTCCAGTTGTTAAACATTTCACTATCGCTGTTCTCTAAAACGAAATGTGTAATATAGCTATTTCTGTAAAAATTTATTTGGATTAAAATGAAGTAGATAGGAAAATAAGCTCCAGTAAGAATGATTTGTGTACCCAGCAATAAGCGAACAGAGTAGAGAAAGTCATGTGAATGTAACAACAGATTTTTTATTTCAGTTCATTGTATCTTCTTGCATTTATATTTGGTACATTATAGTGACATTTTGAATAGGAATAGCTATTAAAAAAATCTGATGTGTTGCACTCACATGACTTTCTCTACTCTTGTACAAACTATTTTTACAAACTCTTATTCTCCGTATGCTTCATGTTAAACAAGATAAACATTTGCAGAAACGATCTTTTGACATGCAAAGAGAATTACATTTTACACATAGCGACCAGTTCTAAAAATATTTGACTATCGCTTAAGGCGTACTATGTTCCCCTTGTTTTGTATTTGCAAGGGCAATATAGAAATACAGTAGCCTTTAAGCATAGACATTACTCTTAATAGCTGGTTGCTATGTGCAGCACCATTCTATTTGCCACAGATTAATACTCTTTGCGTATCCAAGACAAAAAAAAATGAATAACGAATTCCGATTTGAGAAAATAAGTATTGAAAAATTTAAGGAAATAACAAGCAATATCTCGAAAATGGTTCACTCAAGAAAAAAAATGTATATGACATAAATTGTGTATTTTAACGCGATTTACATTTTCGTGTAGTAAAATTTTGTCGAACTTATGGTTTACCAGTTATGCAAAAGTCGTTCACAATGAAGAATACTTTTGGAGACATTACCAGAAAATTCAAGATATACATTTTATTTGTCATGAAAATATTTTAATTGATATTTTAATCAAAATTGTTAGAACCATTTTTGAGAAAATTAAAATTTTCGAAAAATGTTCCATGTAAAGGGAATTCTGGGGTGGGGGGATATTCTTGAAAACCTTCGTGTCGCATCTCTGGAAGATACTGGACCTAAATACCAAGTTTGGTGTTTATCCGACTGTTCATTTCTCAGTTATGCTGTTCACACACACGGACATGTTTCCAAAAATGCTTTCTTTGATTCAGGGGGTCTCAAAACATGTATTTCCGGTGAAATCTCGGTATGAAACTTTGGGTGGAATACAATACTTCCCCTACTTACTATACTAGTAGAGAAAGTAAAAATGACAAGTTTCGCTATTCAACTGAGAATACCGCAGGTAGGCCAGAGTGGCAGCTTTTGCTTCTAACGTCATCCCTGGAAGGGAAGAATGACGGGAAGAGTCGAAGGGCAACAAGATCCAAGCGACTATAGGCGCCAACATGGACAGGGACCCTAACGCTGGTAAATGCAGGACCTCTGCGACAAAGTCTGAGGAACGATAGATATCTCGCAGAGGGCAACATCCAATAGGATAGGTTTGAGACGCACATCCCAAATTAACTCAAACGGGGCGCAATACGAAAGGTCCCAGCAGATGATCACCAACGACTCCAGCCCAGATGTTTACGGAATATTTTTGTAGGTGATGTCCAACTGCGTTCTCAACATCCCAAATGTGGCTGATTTTACTGTTGAAGTATCCGTCTGCTGTGAAGCAGGTCTCATCGGTAAACAAGACGTGCTCGCGAAATGTAGGATGTGAGATACTTCGTTGCAGAAACCACTGGACAAAATGAATACAAAATGCTTAAACCTTCTTAATTCCCAAATTATCTGCCATAATTGTATCCTGAAAGCTTGCCTAAAAGCTATCCCAAAGGACCGCAATGTGGGATTTGCGGTAGACTAAGTAGCATATGGGTAGGTCTTCTCCGGGTTCTCCCGTTCACCCGCCACTCATTCCACCAATTGCTCCTTCATTACTTTCCCTTTCACCCACTTCGCCTTCATTTCGTATCATCTTCTTCCTCACTCATACCTAGCTTCCCGTCCCGAGTTCTCCATTCTCTGATTCAGTGTATGTCTGCTCAACAGGCCTCTGGTCCTAGGCAGGCTTATAAGTCCTAGGGGAGGATAGCCGACATACGGGGAGGATAGCCGACTTAGTGAGTATAAAATGACATAATATTTAATATTTAATTGAATCTAAAAAAATAGTTTATTTAACAAGTGTTGGTATATCAACGTTTCTCTTTTCCCAACTCTGGTGAATATGTCTCTTTTACATTGGGTTCCTCTATTACAATGTTGTGATAATAATAGGCTACATCACAGTCTGTAACACCTTCTCACTTCTCTCCCAGGAAGGCAATGTCATAGATTGTCTTATAAAGTAATGTCGGTTTTTATGTTTGAAGTTTTATAAAACGGAATTGGGTTTCTTTGGTTCGCCAATGCTATTTACAGGATGCCATGACTAGTATTGTGTATATTACGAGAATGTGTCAGTCGTCAGTTGTTAATACACAATCACAAATCGGAAGTTACAAAGTTTGAGATTAGAGTCCTTCTAAAGCACTACTGGAAACAAGATTATAAACCTGCTGCTGCCGCGGCTCCAAAATATGTCAAGTGGAAGGAGAAGGTGTCAGCGTGTGGCACAACGATGGTTCCAAGTTTCAACACTGGAGAAGAAAACACTGAAAATTGATCACGTACTGAAATATTATGGGATATTGAGAATACACGCAGAGTTTTGGAATAAACTCCACAAAAATACTCGGTTGTCAGAAGAACGTGGTCCATCAAAAGATACCATACATCGCCAGATTAAGAAACTTGCAAAATCAAACAGAAGCTGTAGATCTGTACCTCATGAATTGACACCTCAACAGCTCAATGTAGAGTGGATATCTGTCATCAGTTTATCGGCAATCCATTGGATGATAGATTTATCAGGAGAGTTGTCACATGTGATGAAAAATGCGTCTATTACCGCAACTCTGACGGCTCGAAACAGCGGCTCAGTCCCGCCAAACTGCCAAAATCATCAGTACGGCCCCAAAGTAATGTCGTGTGTTTGGTGGAATTTTGAAGGAGGATTCAGTGTGAGTTTGTTCCAAACGGGCGTGCAGTCAATGCGGATCTTTATTCTCAACATGTGGGACGAGCTCATGAAATTTTGAGACGGAGCTGCCCAGCATTAGTTAACCGAAGTAGATTTCTCTTGCAGCAGGACAATGCAACACCCCATACTGCACAAACACCATGACAAAAACTCAGGAAATGGAAGGAGTCGAACTGCTACCACACCCAGCATACAGCCCTGATGTTGCGCCTTCAGATTAACATCTGTTTCGATCCATAGACCATTTCTAGTATGGAAGAAATTTCGAAAACAATGAAGCTGTGGAGACTGGCACCGTCGCTGGATAATAAACCTCGCTGAAAGATGGCTAAGGACCATAGGATCTGATGGTCTCTTTGAAGAGTAGTTTAATTTCTTGTCAGAAAACGTTCCAAATAAAGTTTTGCTTAAAAACCGAGACCCCATATATAGACGTTATGGATTACATTGAGGGTATCACATAATATTTTCATGCGAGTATTTAGGCTATATTTTATGCATCCCGAATATATTTTCGTTGAAGAAATAAGCACTTCAGGTGTATTGTCCGCAATGACGGGATACTAATAATTTTTTATTACCTGGAGCAAATGTTGGCAATTTAGCTTGTATGCGATTTAACGTCCAATTAATTACATACATGTTCATTATTTTCAATACGACTGTCCCGTACAGGAGCATTATTTCCCTACAGGAGGTTATTTTTGGTTTATTTGCTGCAAAGTTGTCGTGTATTGTTGGCTTTGTATTTTTATCATTAAGTCCGTTATTAAATATATGCTTGTTAAATAAAATGTTTCCCTAGGGGACTAAGCTGCATTTTTAATTCCAATAAGCCCTCCGATTGTCATAGCAATTGCTTTAATGTTTTATTCAATACTAACAAAAGGTTATAAAAGCTATATAATGTTGTAAAGACAGGACATCTGTGTGTGAACTGCATAATTCAAAAACAAAATGTCGGATAAATACCAAAGTGGTATTTAACTTCAGTATCTTTAAAAGGTGCAACAGGAAGATTTTCAAGATAATCCTTCCACCCCAAAATAAAAGGAATATTTTTAAAAAAAATTATTTTCTAACCTATTTGATTACAACGCCACATATTAAAAATAGCAAATAAAATGCGTATCTTGAATATTTTGGGAATACCCTATGAAGTCCTCTTCATTCGGAAGGAATTTTTGTATAATCTTGTACAGGGTGATTCATGAAGAACTGAAAAATTTCTTTCTTCAATTATTCTGTTCGAAATTCACTCAATGCCCCAGTTTTAGCAGATTGTTCTGGAGTTTCGATTGCATGTCACTAGATGCGCAGATGTTCATGTTTTATTTGTAGTTGTTAGTTTTTGAGATTTTGTTATAGTCAGCGTGAAAACGGAGTACACATTAAATGAACTGGATTACTGGACTACGAATTCAATTACAGCTACTCAAAGGGCAAAGAAACGCAATACTAGGATTGGTAAACAAATTGGAAACAACTGGATCTCTGGTGACTGAAAAAGGCAAAACTCGTTCATCTAGGCTTCCCACGGTTGTTATTGACGTAAGAGCACGACTGGATCAGTCACCCAAAAACTCATTAAGACGTTTGTCGCAGGAGACAGCATACAAATACTCTATGTGTCAGAGAGCTGTGAAAAGTGCAGGCCTAAAGCCGTATACGATTACGGTTGTCCATCAGTTACAGGAACCAGATAAGGATAGACGACTGAATTATTGTCTTTGGTTTCAGGCGTTCATTGTACAAAATCCTGCCATATTGTCCATCACATGGTTCACAGATGAAGCATGGTTCCATTTATCCAGCGAAAATCCACATGTTATTCATGAAGCACCTATGCACCCAGTTAAAATCGGAGTTTGGTGCGCAATATCCGCACAGAGAATAACGAGACCAATTTTTTTTAAACAATGTGAACACTGCGAGTACCGACGGATTTTCATGGAGTTTGCTCAGCAACTAGACGATGTAGAGCTGAGTCAAGGATATTTTCAGCAGGACGGCGCTACATCCATACATCAAATGAATCCATGGCACTAATTGCAAGTTTCCTTAACGTCCGGATAATTTCGAAGAACCTGTGACCACCGAGATCGCCGGTCAGGGTTTATGCCACACGTCCCCAGACATTGGACGATCTGAAGCACAACATTACACAGGAGATTCAAGCTATTGACAACAGAGTCCTGCAACGAGTGGCCAGTAACATGGAGCGACGTGTTAAGTTGTGGCTTATGCAGGATGGAGGACATTTTCAACATTTGATGTAGAGGTAAATAGTCTCCCAAAATTCCTCTGCCTTTCAGGTATAATAAGTTGTCGCTAGCATAGCTCGTTTTGAAACAGTTAAAGAAATAAATATGTCAGTTCTTCATATATCACCCTGTATAACTGGTAAACGTTAAGCGATAGACGAAAACGTACGGCACAAAATATGTGAATTACTTTAAAACACACAATTTATTTAAAATTTCGTTATTTCCGATATATTCGTTATCAGTGGTTCGAATTATTCAATACTTTACCAAAAGAGCTGTCGATTTTTAGTTGTTTCTCGCGATGTCATGGAAACAGTATGGAATTTTAAGGCCAGCATATAGCGTCCAGTTGTTAAACATTTGACTATCGCTGTTCTCTTTGTATCTATAACGAAATGTGTAATGTAGCTGTTTCTGTAAAGGTTTATTTGGATGAAAATTTAATAGATAGAAAAATAAACTTTTGTGAAGAATGTTTCTATACACACTAATAAACGATAGAGGGTGGAGAAGTTCATGTAAATGTAGTAAATCAGATTGTTTTTCCATCTTGCACTGTGTGGAAGTTTATGAAGTTTATTAACATTGAGAATGTTTTGTCTTATCTTGTAATAGAGTGTTAGAATTTAGTTCCAATGTCTGAGGATTACCTTGAGAGATATCAGAAGTATAATGCTACTTAGTATAGGGTATACAATGGAGAGGGACACTTTACACACTGTTATTTACTAGAGATCTATTGCGGCTTTTTTATGGACGCTATTTAACTGCTATGTTCCTTAGCGTTCCATTCTATATTGGGCGTGAAAGACCGGTAATTTTGCTCAGAGGCCCCTTTATCAGACTTGAGGTTCTTTTACGTGCCGTAAATGTATGACATGGGACCACCGGCTTTACTTCCCTTCCGAAGGAAGCCATGCTAAGAATTTTTACGCCGGAAAAAATCCATCGTCCTTCGCCGGGCTTGAACCCGCGACCTCGGGATCTATTGCAGGTACCACCCTTCAGGAGTAAACGATGAAGTGAAGGAACAACAATAAGCTACGGCCACAGAGATGAGCGTAAGTCCTTTAGTCTCCGTCAGAGAGGGAAATTCCTGGCGAACGCCCTAACCCACGGAACTTTTCGGGGGTTTCCCGGGTCGTCAGGCGAATGTTGGAGTGTTTTCTTTCTCCACCTAATTTCCTGTCCATTTCGTTCCATTAATAATTTCATTCATCCTTCACCGCGTTTGGTCTTTTTCAGGTTTGGAAATGTTGGCGATGGTGTTTCGATGTAGCGTGGCAGGGAAAAAGGATGCTTTCTGTGAACTTTGTCCGTCTCTCGGCCAGGGTAAACTGACCGCCCCTTCGGAAGGGGGTGTTGGACTCTCTGTGTGGAATAGAGGCCCCTGGTGTGCCTGTCAGAGCGTCTCAATCTGGAAATTGTAGGGGTCCTGTCATTGCTGTGCCGTCACTCCTGGTGCACCCTTTTGGGGCGTAGGTACAGTATCCTCATTTCTACTGAATCCACTCCAAGCAGCCCTCTAATGTCCTTGATTCATGTACCCGCGCCATCTGTCGTTCGCTACGAGACCTACACGCACACCTAAAATATGAGAAGAAAACGGAATGAAAGGAAAATGATGGTAAGAAAATCATGGTAGATGAGAAACCACCACATCATTGGCCTACCTACCATGGAAAACCACGAAAAACCGAATGCCAGAGCGGACAGTCGTCGGGAATCGAATCCGGGACCTCCCGTAGCGTGAGCAGTAACAGAACGCTGAAATACAATAGTCAATACCAAAAAGTTAAAATTACGGAATTGTGTTGCGGTCTCCGCAACCCATTATCTCTCTCCCTCTTCGCGAAATGACCAATTCCCTCGATGCGTCGGTTATAGGCAATACAAGCGCAGTGATCACGATTCGCACCAAAACCACTAACTTTAGAACGTAATGCGTAGGTATACGTAGAGCAGGTGATAACTAATCACGAAACCCATATTAACCTATGCTCTCTTTCATAAAAACTGGGCATGCAATTAGCAAATAAACTGCCAAGTTATCCCGTTGCATATTGTGCTGGGAATAACAGAAACGCCCGTGGAAATAATTTATATACGAGCAATCAGATTAGATCATAAGGTTATTGTCGTAATTTATGATGCATAGGCACAAAGAATAATGCAACCAGGATTTCCAATTGGATGTAGACCATGGTAATCGATTGCTGTGCGATGCTGTGGCGTCCCGGGGTTGGGAACGAACCCCGGACAAAGAAGTGTTGACATAAAGCTATCTATAGTATTCAGTTTAAGGGTATTTGGATGTCGTTCAGAAGCTAACGTAGGTTCCGTTCCTTGCATTCATTAGGAAGACAGACGCAGCTGTCACCGATTGTCACTGTGTTATCCTGTTGTTGGAGAATTTCGAAATGTTAAAACCAATCGAACGCCCACCAACTGTGAAGTCAGATCAGTGATTTGTTTTTTGAATGAGAGAAATGTTACGCCAACAAACATTCAACAAACAATAGCGAGAGGTTTATGGGGAAACAATGACGAGTTACAATATCCGGCCACACACAGCAAACAAATTCAAGATCTGATCGCATCATTTGGTTGGGAACAATCCGACCTACCTCCCTTCCTATAGTCCGGATTTGGCACCAAGCGATTTTGATATGTTTCTTCATCTGAAGAAATTCCTTGGTGGAAAACATTTCAACGGCGGTCTGTCTTTCATCACAGATGGCGAAGGTATACGGACCAAACATCTATCAGTAACTAGCTATAAAGCACGAGGGCAGTTAAATAAATTATTACGTACCCTCTCGCGGATACCGGATGTACCTGTAGATACATTAGAGAAGATGTATAACTCTATGATAAGGCCGATTTTGTTATATGGAAGTGAAATCTGGGGATGGGAAAGAGTAGAGCATGTAAATAAAACACAGGAAAAGAGTTCTTGGAGTTTCACAAGGCACATCAAATTCGTGGGATATTGAGGGAGGTGGGATGTTATGAAGTCACAATATAGTGCAAAATAAGAGTAGTAAAGTACTGGCTGAGGGGGATAACTCCACACTACGATCCAAATGTTATAAATAGCAGCGAGAAAACCTGTCTCCTAAGTTTTGGGCAGCTGATTTGGAAAGGGGTTTGAGGAGATGGGGTCAGTATGGCAAAGAGCTGAAACAAATGACAAAAACATGTGGAAAGGAGCCAAAACAAGACTAAGAGACATCAACCAACAGGAAATAGAATCGGATTGTAAAATTAAACCTTCTCTAAGTGTAGCAAACGAAATAAAATTGAACTGGGGTAAAGAGGCATATATACTTAACTTAGGAAGAAAGGAGAGATCAGGAATGGCATGGTTTAGACTGGGGGCTGGAGGGCACAGAAAATGACTGACGATTCTGGCAGGAGAATCTGCCCATTCTGTGATTTGGATGAGGACTGGGTACATATTTTGGTTGAATGTGCACAGTGGGAGAACCAGCGAACAATTAAACGCAAAGAAAAATTCTTAAGTCCGTCAAGAAAGAGATTGGCATGTTGGGATCTACTGGCTGACCAGAGGAACTGGCAAATCCTTGGCTAAAGTGCACGAAGTAGGTCAAATTTGTTCAGTTAGTCAAAGGTAATTTATCTCAATTTTCCTTTTTCTTGTTCCTTTTTGTTTTGTTTTCTTTTTCTGTTGTTTCTTTTGTCACCATACTTGTATCTTAAATATGCATGTACGGTCAATGACCCATGCACTAAATACTTGTGTAATAACTTCAATAATTTGAAACCAATAAAGATACCTCATCTATCTATCCATATATCTGCAAAAACTGGTTTTCCGTTACGACAGTCCCTGAACAAGGGCTGTGATTATGTGAAGCTATGTAAGGTAATGAATAATGGTAAAGTGTTTGGAAAATAATGTTCTGTTGTCTTTTTAAAAAATCCTGGGTACATTCAAGTGAACATTCGGGGGATACCCCATTCTGATAAGCAATCACTGGACTCATTTCTAAGATGTAGTCATCTAGCTCGCGGAATCCGTTGTCTTAGATGGTAGGGTGATGTTGAGGATGGCGATGGAATGAGAAGTTTTACCGTGGACCCGAACCACGTTGGGGCTGACCAAGTCAGGGATGAAGGCGGGATAGAACCGACTTAAAATCGCCACCTCGGACCGGGAATCGAACCCAGGAGCCCTCAGCACGAGAGCCGGAAACGAAACCACTGCGCTACCACATCCCGTCAATGTAAAGTCCGCTACATTCATGACCCAGTTTTCACATTTACATTTTTAATGTACTGAAAACACTACATGGTGACAACATAGCTTAGGTATCACGTACCTAGCAGGCAGAAAAATTCGATACTGAGATTCCACAGAACATACATGTTCAATCTAGAAAAAACATTTTTCCTTCTCCACCAAATACCTAACAGGTGGAGAAGTTATTGCATTTCACCCAAGAAATCAATACCAAGATTTTACCGGAAATACATGTTTTGAGGCCCTGGAATACAAATAAAGCATTTTTGAAAAATATCGTGTGTTGTATTTGTGTGTCTGTGAACAGCATAACTCAAAAATGAGACACGAAGATTTTCAACAAACTATCCCCACTATAAACCACCCTTTACATGAAACTTTTTTTCGAAATGTTTGGTTTTCTAAGCAATGGTTCTAACGACTTTTATTGGAATATCATATATTAAAGATATTTACATGTCAAATAAAATATATATCTTGAGTTTTCTGGGAATAGCCTGTGAACACATCTTCATTTAAATGCATTTTTTGTACAATCTCTCATAATCTTGTGGCACAAGGCATTTCCGAGATATTAAAGGTTCGGATTGTTAATTCCCTTCTCATTATCTTAAGGTCCTGCCAACATTCACTTGTTTCTGGCGTTGTCATGGAAACAGTATGGAATTTTAAGACCAGAATATAATGTCCAGTTCTTAAACATTTGACTATCGCTGTTCTCTTTGTATCTATAACGAAATGTGTAATGTAGCTGTTTCTGAAAAGGTTTATCTCTATTAAAATGAAGTATAGGAAAATAAGCTTTAATAACAATAGCTTGTATACCCACTAATAAACTATATGGGGTAGAGGAACTAATGTGAATGCATCACATCAGATTTTTTTAAAATAAGGTCCATGTGTGTGTCTTTGAACAGCAGAACTCAAAAACGAAAGATCGGATAAACACGAAACTTCCTATTTAGGTCTAGTACCTTCCAATGATGCGACACGTAGCTTTTCAACAAAATTCTCAACCCCAAAATACCATTTAAATGGAAAATTCGACAATTTTGACTTTCTGAAAAATGGCTGGACGATTTCGATCAAAATACCATATATTAAAGATATTCACATGACAAATAAAATACATCTCTTGGATTTCTGGAAATGGCCTGTGAAGTCCTCTTCATTCGGTAGATAGACGAAAAGGTACTACACAAAAACTGTAAATCTTTCTAAAACGCACAATTTATTTCAAATAACTTTTTGTGTCATCAGCAATTCTGATGTATCCGCCATTAATTATTCTATTCGTTAAATACCTAGCCATAAGTTTAAGAAGTCTATCGATTTTCAGTTGTTTCTCGTGATGTCATGGAAACAGTATGGAATTTTAAGGCCAGCATATAGCGTCCAGTTGTTAAACATTTGACTATCGCTGTTCTCTTTGTATCTATAACGAAATGTGTAATGTAGCTGTTTCTGTTTATTTGGATTGCAGTAGATGGGGAAAAAATCTGATGTGTTACACTCACATGACTTTCTCTACTCTTGTACAAACTATTTTTACAAACGCTTATTCTCCATATGCTTCATGTTAATCGAGATAAACATTTGCAGACTCTATCTTATTGCTAATTTTCTTGTAGATATAAGGGGAATGTATATTTACAAGGGCAATATAGAAATACAGTAACCTTTAAGCACATACATATCTCTTAATAGCTGGTTGCTAGGTGCAGCACCATTCCCTTTCCCACAGATTAATACTCTTTGCATATCCAAGACAAAAAAATGAATAACGAATTCCCATTTGAGAAAATAATTATTGAAACATTTAAGGGAATAACAAGCAATATCTCGAAAATGGTTCACTCAACAACAAAAATGTATATGACATAAATTGTGTATTTTAACGCGATCTACATTTTTTGTGTAGTAAAATTTTGTCTATCTCTTATGGTTTACCAGTTATGCAAAAGTCGTTCACAACGAAGAATACTTTTGGAGACATTACCAGGAAATTCAAGATATACATTTTATTTGTCATAAAAATGTCTTAAACATATGATATTTTAATTAAAATCGTTAAAACCGTTTTTGAGAAAATTAAAATTTTCGAAAAATGTTCCATGTAAAGGGTAGTCTGGGGTGGGGGGATTTTCTTGAAAACCTTCGGGTCGCATCCTTGGAAGATACTGAACCTAAATACCAAGTTTGGTGTTTATCCGACTGTTCGTTTCTGAGTTATGCTGTTCACAGACACACACACAGACACATGTTTCCAAAACATTTCTGAGTGGAATACAATACTTCCCCTACTTACTATACGTAGTAGAGAAAGTAATAAATTTCGTAAGAATAAGTTGTCTATCCACTAATAAGCGATAGAAGGTAGCGAAAGTCAGGTATATGTAAACCACTAGATTTTTAAAAGTTTAAGTAGTGTATTCTTATACCTGCTAGGAAACATTTTGCTGTTAGGTGTAGTTATTTGTGATTCTGTCGAAGTTTCTGCCCCATGCCAGGGAGGGAGGGAGGGAGGGTGGCAGAGTTAGTCAGTCAGTCAATAAAGCGAGGAAGTTCATCCAGAGGATTACTGTTCTATGTAGGCGTAATGCTCTCCGCATTAGACTGACTGCTTGACCAATCCTTACACACATTAACATGTAAGGGATTACATCATATAGACGAGGAGACAGCCGAACAAGGATTAGCAACAAACCATGATATGGATCAACATGCGCGTTCGCTGCTGTGTACAAAATCAGGCTACCCTCCGCATCAGTGTACCCACATAAATTATTGTTCCTAGTCATGACGGGCTTCTGATGACGTGTCGTCTTTTAACAGTTGCATCATAGGCATCGCTGACCTGCACATAAAACCTTATCATGGCTCCCACATTATAAAAATACCAGTTCTTTTGTACGCGGATGACATTGTAAATCTTTCTAAAACGATAAAAGGTTTGCAGTCTGGTTTAAACGCTCTTCGACAATACTGTAGGCAATGGGGTATGGAGGTAAATATTCTTAAAACTAAAACAGTCACCTTTAAAAATGAATATGCGTACGACCAACATGAAAAGTGGACCTACGGGGAGGAAGAAATTCAAAATGTTAAACACTTCGATTACTTAGAAGTAAGGTTTGTTATGGGCGGAAAATGGAACAAGAACATGGAGTTTATAAAACACAAAGGGATTGGACAACTTTCTGAAGTATTAAGGATATTGACACGGGTACCAGATATGCCAGTAAAAACATTACAGACCATGTATGAAGCAATGGTTAGGTCCTCATTACTATACGGCAGTGAAGTGTGGGGATGGGAGAGGGTGGATAATGTAAATAAAATACAATGTAATTTCTGGAAGCGCATTTTAGGGTTGGGGAGGGGTACTTCATACTACGGAGTTCTTCGTGAGGTAGGATGCTGGGAAGATGCTGTATTTGCTAAACTAAACGTAGTTAGGTACTGGCTGCGAATAATTAAAGGTGATCAAACAACTCTGAGAGCAATATGTTATCGTCATCAAATAAACAACAAAGGGCATCCAAAATGGTGGGCGGCGGGGTTGCAACGCGAGTTATCAAAAATTGGCTTAAATGATATCTGGCAAAGGGGTAATGAAAATACACACAGTGCCGTGAGAAAAGTCAAAAGGCGACTATGCGATATAAACAGGCAGAAAATAGAATCTGAATGTAGACAAAGATCAACATTGGAGCTACAAAATGAAATAAGAACTAGGTGGGGCTAAGGAAACATATATTTTGGAATTTGGTATAAAACAGAGGACAGGAATAGCATGCCTTAGTTTGGGAGGGTGGAAAACTCGCAAGATTGTTGATGATGATGGCAGGAGGATTTGCCCATTATGCGGGGAACAAGAAGACTGGACGCATATTTTGGCAGCATGGGTGCAGATGGAGAGTATTAGGAAAAAACTATTACCGGAAGTTTTTTTGGCTTTCAACAGACGGAGGACAGCATGCTGAGACTTGATTCTAAACAGCCAAAACTGGCCAAGCTTGGGCACATACTAATGGGAGTACGTGTACTGAGAGATAAGGTTTTATGTGAATTTTCTTTAAATATATGTGGTGCTTCAGTACTTGTGCGCAACTGTGTGTGATTCAGAGTGTTTTTTCAACTTTATATGTATATATATAGTGCGGTGATTATAAAAAAAATAGTTGTTTTCCGGTCGATTCTGCAAGTCACGTATTCAGTCCAGGTATTTTTCTAGAGAGCATGTACGGTCTTATGACCCATGTGACTGTGTTAAGCAATTAATGTAATACTAAATACTTAATAAATACCACCACTACACTCGTGTATTTATTAAGTCATCATAGCTTTCTCTACCACGTATACTATGGTGCCTAAAATATGGCCCATAATGGAACGGAGGTGTTTAAATTGGTAGTGAAAAATATAGTTCCAGTACCTACTAGCGTAACCAGCTCAGTTTTCCCAGCATAACTCTAGCCACTGTATTTGCAGTGTACTTTACCTCACCCGAACTACCAAAGGTAACATTAACCCAACTTTATATTTTCATGCTACACTACAGTTTTCTTAATGCCGATTAGTATTGGAAAAAACTTTAACCTTCGTCTCCATGACGCTGAAAAGCACTCGCATACCCCCCCTCAAGATAGTATTTGTCTGCACTTTAAAAATCTGATGTGTTGCACTCACATGACCTTCTCTAATCTTCTACAGTTGCATCTTATTGCTAATTTTCTTGTAGATGCAAGCGATAGTCAAATGTTTTAAGAGCTGGTTGCTATGTGGAGCATTCCATTCTCTTTGTACAGGACATAAAAATGAATAACGAATTCCTATTTGAGAAAAAGTATAACATTGGAAAGTTCAAAGAAATAACAAGGAATATCTCGGAAATGGTTCACTCCCAAAAAAAATTAAATAAACTGTTTGTTTTAACGAGTTCTACATTTTTTGTGTAAAAATTTTTGTGTATCTCTTCGGTTTACCAATTATGCGAAAGTTATTCAGAATGAAGACAACTTTTGGGGACATTCCCAGGAAATTCAAAATATATATTGTATTTGTAAAGCAAATATTTTTAATATATGGTGTTTTAATCATAATCATTGGAGTAATTTTTTAGAAAATAAATATTTTTAGAAAAATGTCCCAAATAAAGTCTAGTAGAGATGGGGGGATTTTGTTTAAAATCTTCATATGGTATCCTTGGGAGATACTGAACTTAAATACCAAGTTTGGTACTTATCCGAGTTTTCATTTTTGGTTATGCTTTTCACAAACACACTCGGACGTTTTTCTAAAAATCTCATGTGCTGCACTCACATGACTTTCTCTACTCTTGTGCAAACTAATATAATAAACGCTTATTCTCCATCTGCTTCATGTTAATCGAGATAAACATTTGTAGAAACCATGTTATTGCTTTTTCTCAAATGGAAATTCGTTATTCATTTTTTTTTGTCCTGGTAATGCAAAGAGAATGTAATACTCCACATAGCAACCAGCTCTTAAAAGTTTAGAATATCGCTTAAAGCCTACCATATTCCCCTTGCAGCTACAAAAAGTTAGCAATAAGATTAACATCTCGATTAACATGAAGCATATGGAGAATAAGCGTTTATAAAAATAGTTTGTACAAGAGTAGAGAAAGTTATGTGTGTGTAGCACAGATTTTTTACTTTCTCTACTACGTATAGTAAGTAGGGGAAGTATTGTATTCCACTCAAAAATTCGATACCGAGATTTCACCGGAACTGCATGTTTTGAGATCCCCTGAATCCATAAAAAGCATTTTTGGGAACATGTCCGTGTGTGTGTCTGTCTGTCTAGCTGTCTGTGAACAGCATAACCCAGAAACTAATAGTCGGATAAACACCAAACTTGGTATTTAGGTTCAGTATCCTCCAGAGATGCGACACGAAGGTTTTCAAGAAAATCCCCCACCCCAGATTACCCTTTACATGGAACATTTTTCGAAAATTTTAATTTTCTCAAAAATGGCTTAACGATTTTGATTAAAATATCATATGTTTAAGATATTGTCATGACAAATAAAATGTATATCTCGAATTTTCTGGGAATGTCTCCAAAAGTATTCTTCATTGTGAACGACTTTTTCATAACTGGTAAACCATAAGAGATAGACAAAATTTTACTACACAAAAAATGTAGATCGCGTTAAAATACACAATTTATGTCATATACATTTTTGTTGTTGAGTGAACCATTTGCGAGATATTGCTTGTTATTCCCTTAAATTTTCTAATACTTATACTTTTTCTCAAATTCGTTATTCATTTTTACTTTCTCTACTACGTATAGTAAGTAGGGGAAGTATTGCATTCCACCCAAAAATTCGATACCGAGATTTCACCGGAAATACATGTTTTGAGACCCACTGAATCCAAAAAAAGCATTTTTGGATACATGTCCGTGTGTGTGTCTGTGTGTGTGTGTGTGTGTGTGTTTGTGTGTGTGTGTGTCTGTGAACAGCATAACTCAAAAACGAACAGTCGGATAAACACCAAACTTGGTATTTAGGTTCAGTATCTTCCAGAGATGCGACACGAAGGTTTTCAAGAAAATCCCCCCACCCCAGACTACCCTTTACATGGAACATTTTTTGAAACTTTTAATTTTCTCAAAAATGGCTCAAACGATTTTGATGAAAATATCATATGTTTAAGATAATGTCATGCGAAATGAAATGTATATCTCGAATTTTCTGGGAATGTCTCCAAAAGTATTCTTCATTGTGAACGACTTTTGCATAACTGGTAAACCGTAAGAGATAGACAGAATTTTACTACACAAAAAATGTAGATCGCGTTAAAATACACAACTTATGTCATATACATTTTTGTTGTTGAGTGAACCATTTTCGAGATATTGGTTGTTATTCCCTTAAATTTTTCAATACTTATTTTCTCAAATGGGAATTCGTTATTCATTTTTTTTGTCTTGGATATGCAAAGAGTATTAATCTGAGGCAAAGAGAATAGTGCTGCACATAGCAACCAGCTATTAAGAGATATGTGTGTGCTTAAAGGCTACTGTATTTCTATATTGCCCTTGTAAATATATATACCCTTACATTTACAAGAAAATTAGCAATAAGATAGAGTCTGCAAATGTTTATCTCGATTAACATGAAGTAGATGGAGAATAAGCGTTTGTAAAAATAGTTTGTACAGGAGTAGAGAAAGTCATATGAGTGTAGCACATAAGATTTTTTTATTTAGGAGTCTTAAAACGTGTACTTCCTGTAAAATATCGGTATCGAATTTTTGTGTAGAATGCAATACTTGTTACTATAGATGCGTAGTAGAGAAAGTAACGTTTACAGATAGTTATGTGAATGTAAGAACGACTTGTTTGATACGTCTAAACGGGTTGTGGCTGTGACACAATGAGAATTTTCCAGCTCCAAGTCTAATGTTGGCGTCAATAGTTTGAGAACAGGAGTTCGTGTTACTCTGGAACCAGTATGGGATAACACTCCAAAACTCACATAGAACTAACAATGTGAGCACTTGCAGGCCGTTGTAGGCAAACACCGCCCGAAACTTTACACAGCTTGAGGCTAAATTCACAAAGAGCAAGGTGATACGTGGGCTGTCCCACAAGTACCCGCCCTAACAAAGAAAACACAAAAAACATGTATATTTCTCTACATAGTCTCCTTTCAGCTTGATACACTTTTCCCAGCGATGTTCAATAACTTCGATACTCTGTTTATAGTGAGAACTGTCGAGTTCTGCAAAATTGCCATCAACTGTAAACTCCACCTCTTCATTCTTAGCAAATCGTTTACCACCAAGCCATTTCTTTAACTTTGCAAATAGAAAATAATTAGAGAGGCTAAGTCTGGCGAATAGAGTAAATGAGGAAGCAATTGGAACTTTTAACTCACTGATTTTGGCCATGGGGATAATGGATGTGTGAACTGGTGCATTGTCTTGATGTAACAGAACTTTCTTTTTCACTAAATGTGGCCTGGTTTTGCTTGATTTCATCATTAAAACGCTGCATAACGCTCGCCATTGATTGCTTTCGGTTTTTGAAGATAATCGATGAAAATTATCCCAGGTGCATCCCAAAAAACTGACTCCATGACGTTGCCTGCAGGTAGAACGCCTTCTTTCGTACCGATTCTCCCCTTTCAATCCACTGTTTTGACTGTTCCTTCGTCTCGGGTGTGAAGTGATGGACCCATGTTTTATCCATGGTTATGAATTGCCGCAAAACCTTGGCTTTATTGCAGCGAAACATCTCATGATGTTGCTTTTGTTAAACGCGGTACCCATTTTGCGCACAGCTTTCTAATGTCTAAATTTACAGTTAGTGTGCAATGTACAGCCTTTTTTTAAATGTCTTTGATGTCTGCTAGCTCGCGCACTATCAGTCGACGGTCATCCAATACCATTTTGTGGATTTTCTTCACGTTTTCTGGCGTGGTCACCTCATTTGGTCGACCACTGCGATGTTCGTCTTGGCAGCTCGTACGGCCTCGCTTAAACTCTGCCACCCAATAGTTTACTGTTGTAAACGAAGGAGCAGACTCCCCCAGAGTAGAATCTAGCTCAGCTTTAATATTAGTTGAACTAAGACCTTTCAAATGAAAGCATTGTATCACATAATGATGGCCACTTTTATCCATGTTTACAAATCCGCTGAGAGAGTTCACTGTTTGTAGTTTCTACCATAGTCATTTGTTTGAAACAACAACCGCTATATATCCGTCATGTCGGGTACTTCTGGGACTGCCTTCGTAGATGCCGGGTTCATATTGGCAGACTTGACACTTGGGAGTGAGTTCCAGTAAGATCTATGAGCAGTGGCGGCTCAAAGGGCACGTGTCCTACCTTTAAGGATGTCAATGGCTGTGACCAGGGAAACCTCCCACATTCGACCCAACGCGGATCTTTTGTGCTTACCATACTCAGGAGGAAGGGATGAGGTGAAGGAACCGCAGGCGCAGAGTGACCTGACGATTACAAGCCGCTGAGAGAAGGCTGCCATCTGGCAGGGGCGCCATCTATCGACACTCACCGACACTGCACAGCCTCAAACACGAAAGGGAAAACAATGATAGGAACAAGGGAAAGGAAATTCGTGATAGAGGAAAACCATCCCGTCATTCGCCTTGCCAACCAGGGAAAAAGACGAAAAAACCATCACCCCAGGATTCGAATTCGGGAACTCCCAAACACGAACCTTGCACGTTACCGCTGAGTGAGCCTACAGGTTGGGTCTTTTCAAGCATACATATCTGCGAAAAATGTCAAAAAGGTTACCAAAATTGACAAACATGGATTGTAAAGTTATTAAAAATTACTAACCTATAGTATAATTCTTATAGCTGTACTAACTTTCAAAGCATGTCATACAGCGATGTAAGTGTTTGTCTGCCTGTAAGTTTCGAGATATTCCTTGTTGGTTTGAATTTTCACACAATTATACTTTATTAAATTGGGAATAAATTATTCGTTTTTACTTTCTGTACCACGTACCTAGCAGGTAGAGAAGGTATTGCATTCCAACCAAAAATTCGATACCGAGATTTCACCGCAAATACATGTTTTGAGACTCCCCGAATCCAAAAATAGCATTTTTAGGAAAAAGTCTGTGAATAGCATAAGTCAAAAATGAAAAGTCGGCCAAATACCAATCTTCGTATTTAGGTTCAGTATCTTCCAAAGATGTGACACGAAGATGTTAAAGAAAATTCTCCTCCGAATCCAAACTATCCCTTACATGGAAAACTTTTCCAACTGTCTTATTTTCTAAAAATGTCTAACGACTTTAATTAAAATACAATATCAGAAAGATATTTACATAAAAAATCTGATGTGTTACACTCACAAGACTTTCTCTACTTTTGCAGAAACTATGTTTACAAACGCTTATTCTCCATATACTTCATGTTAATCGAGATGTTAATCTTATTGCTAATTTTCTTGTAGATGCAAGGGGAATATGGTAGGCTTTAAGCGATAGTCAAATGTTTTAAGAGCTGGTTGCTATGTGGAGTATTCCATTCTCTTTGCTTTACCACGACATAAAAAAAATGAATAACGAATTTGAGAAAAAGTATAAGTATTGGAAACTTTAAGGGAATAACAAGCAATATCTCGAAAATGGTTCACTCAAGAAAAAAAATGTATATGACATAAATTGTGTATTTTAACACGATCTACAGTTTTTGTGTAGTACAATTTTGTGTATCTCTTATGGTTTACCAGTTATGCAAAAGTCGTTCACAATGAAGAATACGTTTGGAGACATTCCCAGAAAATTCGAGATACACATTATATTTGTCATGAAAATATGTTAAACATATGGTATTTTAATCAAAATCGTTGCAGCCATTTTTGAGAAAATTAAAATTTTCGAAAAATATTCCATGTAAAGGGTAATCTGGGGTGGGGGGATTTTCTTGAAAACCTTCGTGTTGCATCTCTGGAAGATACTGAACCTAAATACCAAGTTTGGTGTTTATCCGACTGTTCGTTTCTGAGTTATGCTGTTCACAGACACACAGACGTGTTTCCAAAAAGGTTTGCTTTGGATTCAGTGCACCTCAAAACATGTATTTGCGGTGAAATTTCGGTATCGAATCTTTTGATGGAATGCAATACTTCCCCTACTTACTATACGTAGTAGAGAAAGTAAAAATAAAAGTTATATCTTGAATTTTCTGGGAATAGCCCATGAAGTCCTCGTTCGGAAGGAATTTTGTATAATCTTGTATAACTGGTAAACGATAAAACGAAAACGTACTACACAAAAATATCTCTTTAAAAGGAACAGTTTATTTCAAGTAAGTTGTTTGTGGAATAAACCATTTCTGAGATATCCGTTATTAATAGTTTAAACTGTTCAGTACTTGGTTGTCTTGACGATTTTCAGTTGTTTCTCGTGATGTCATGGAAACAGTATGGAATTTCAAGGCCAGCATGTAGCGTCCAGTTGTTAAACATTTGTCTATCGCTGTTCACGTTTTATTTTCAGTTCCATTATACCCCGCCTTTAACTACATTCGTCTTATCGGCGGCCTTTACCTTGGAATTTACTGCATATTGGCAATGGTGTTAACTCGTGTCGTTGGATTTCTTGTACTTCGGTTTTTAATCATTATATCATACACGTATCCACACTCTCATTCATATTTCCAGAACTCTGGGAAACATAGGGATTAATCTTGGCTGGAGAAACATTCTCACCCCGAACCGGGAATCGAACCCGGGACTTCTCGTACAGCAGGCAGGTGCTCTACGGCTTAGCTACGGGGCCAGCCCCTTTCCTATCTATCTATAGGGAATTGTGGGTAATTTAGCTATTTTCGTAACGATTTAACTCGATCAAAATGAAGTAGATAGGAAAATACACTTTCTTAAGACTAAATTGTATACACACGAATATGCGATGTAGAGTAGAGAAAGTCATGTGATTTTAACACCTCAGATTTTTTTAAGGTTTATTAGTTACTACTCTGGATTCTCGACGTTGCAAGACTAAGATTTTCTGGCCAAACTTACTGTTTACTCCTTATGATTGCAATTTCTTCGCAGTCTTTTCTTTCTTAAACTTGAGGCAGTATTTTATATCACAACACTGTGAATGCCAAAGTGATTGTAATGTAAATTAGCATTATTGTATGACAATGATTTGAGATGTTTGTTAATTATAAGCATTGTTAGGAAATAAGTTTATACGGCCTCACTGAAACTGACAATAAGAGCGGATAACAATGAGCGAGGGGGTGAGTTGTTTATCAATTAGAAGAGACAAACAAATGACGTCAGAGTAGCGCGATTTTCTTAGAAATGGAGGGAATTTCTTCCCTAGAGCATATGTGTTCGTAATTTTGATTGGATATAAATATAGACGCTAATGTTGGCGCGCTTTATTAACCAATAGCAGCTCGTTTATAATGTTTAGGCATATTGGGGTGAGGGAGTATAAATTCCGTGCCAGAGACGGCTAACGCGCAGTTTGACAGAATAATTCACGAGGTAAACGTCGCTCAGTCCAATAGAATCATACAAAGGTTATACGTCGCACAGTTTAAGGGAATCGTTCACGCGTTATACGTCGCGCAATTCTACAGAATCTCTCGCGTCTTAAAGTTTGTTATAAATGTGAAATACGCGAATTAATGTGCAGTAAATAAGTGATTATAGTGATATTAAAAAATATAACAGTTTCAGTTGGGCGTGTATCAAGAGTCAATATGTGAAATTAATTAATTGTGACGGTAATAAAAATGTAAAAACAAATTCTTTTATAACTGTTATTTTTCAGTAACAAATCCTTTCCGTTTACACACCCTGTTCAAGAGATATGCTCGACTGAGTAGTAATAATAGTTAGCCGGAGGACAAAGAACCCAACATTCAAAGTAGTAAAACAATAACAGGCGCTCAGCAATAGATAACACGAAGTTACCGCGACAAATTGGCTCCCATACGTGGTGTAGATAAACATAAAGCATCTTCCTTCTACAAAAAAAAAATATTCTAATTCAACCTCTTCCAAGTTCTGGAAATACTGCATAGCCTTTAAGGTGGTGAAACAATCATCAGTCGGAATGCTCGAGTAATTTTTTTATATAATCACAATAGGTGAAATTTTAAAACTTTGGTCCCATAGTTTTCTAATAACATAAAGCTACGTAGTTTACACAAAATGCAGAAAAAGTGTTGACATATTTATAGCGGTTAACAAGATAGAAACCTTTCGTAAGAATATTTTGAAGAAGAGTGGTAAATTCAATAATTACGATTTTTACTTTCTCTACTACATATAACAAGTAGGATAAGTATTGTATTCCACCCAAAAATTACATGCCGAAATTTTACCTGAAATAGAAGTTTTGAGGTTCCCTGAACCCATAAAGAGCATTTTTTGAAAAAGGCATGGGTGTGTGTGAACCATGTAACTCAAAAATGAAAAGTCGATTAAAAGCCAAATTTGGTATTTAAGTTCAGCGTCCTCCAAGGATATGACACGAATATTTTCAAGAAAATTCTCCACCCCAAACTACCCTTTACATGGAAAATATGTCGAAAATGTTGATTTTCTCAAACGATTTCGAATAAAATACAGTACATTTAAGATATCTGAGTGACGAATAAAGTTTATATCTTGAATTTTATTGGAATAACCTGGAAGTTCTGTTTATTTTGCATAACTGGTAAACCGTAAGAGATACACAAAATTTTACTACACAAAAAATGTAGATCGCGTTAAAATACACAGTTTATGTCATACTTTTTGTGCATTTAACCATTTACAAGATATTCTTTGTTATTGTTTTCTTTAAAAATCCATCTATCGCTGAAATTTGTGAATATGAGTCCAAAGTTTATCTGCATTAAC
Organism: Deroplatys truncata; assembly: GCA_030765065.1. Classification (NCBI taxonomy): domain Eukaryota; kingdom Metazoa; phylum Arthropoda; class Insecta; order Mantodea; family Mantidae; genus Deroplatys; species Deroplatys truncata. The sequence continues at coordinate 12,604,218 of CM060987.1, forward strand.
AAGTGGATAGAGTAATAAGATGCTTTACGAATATATTGTAAAAGAATGGGTAGAGAAAATGATGTAAATTCAAGACTCCTGGTTTTATTATAAATATATTCACATGCAACCGCATGCAGAAACCATTTGTGATAAAACGTATCTCTGAAAAACGCAATTTTACTAGCTTTACTATATTTTAATTTCACTAAGGCATGTAAGAAGGATATACTGTATTTACGAGGACGACACAGAAGGAATTTAGAATATCAAACAAGGAATAGTTTCAAAAACTTTAAATGATTGGATTACTTTTTCAACACATTCCCCATTAACATTAATACATTTTTGCATTTGATGAAACCAGTCATTAAAGCAATGACGCCATCTGACGACGAAAAACTGATTCACGCATTTTATCTTTAATGTTTGGAAACAAAAAGAAGTCACAGTGTGCAGGGTTTATGGTGCTGACCTTAATGCTATAGTGAAGAAGTTAGTTTGTTGCTTCACGTATGGAAAGCAGATTTGAAGTAGGGGTTCTAATGTTAGGGAGCCAAACTTGAAGTAGTTGCAACCGCACGTATAGAAAAAGTTTCTGGTAGCCTTAGCCCCAAAAAAGTACTTTCCGGTGGCCTTTGCCCCAAGTTTAAAAATATTAACTTTATAATTTTGACTGTTATTTTAAATATTATATATTTATGTTTGCCTCGGCTGCGTGAATATTATTGTTAGAGATATGAATGTCTTAGCAGCGCGTGATGCGGCTGAAGAATGTAGGCTACACAGATTACAATTTTTAATTCACTGCTTTTTACTTTCTCTACTACGTATAGTAAGCAGGGGAAGTATTGTATTCCACCCAAAAATTCGATACCGAGATTTCACCGGAAATACATGTTTTGAGACCCCCTGAATCCAAAAGAGCATTTTTGGAAACATGTCCGTGTGTGTGTCTGTGTGTCTGTGTGTCTGTCTGTGAACAGCATAACTCAGAAACGAACAGTCGGATAAACACCAAACTTGGTATTTAGGTTCAGTATCTTCCAGAGATGCGACACGAAGGTTTTCAAGAAAACCTCCCACCCCAGATTACCCTTTACATGGAAGATTTTTCGAAAATTTTAATTTACCCAAAAATGGCTCTAACGATTTTGATTAAAATATCATATATTTAAGATATTTTCATGACAAATAAAATGTATATCTTGGATTTTCTGGGAATGTCTCCAAAAGTATTCTTCGTTATGAACGACTTTTGCATAACCGGTAAACCATAAGAGATAGACAAAATTGTACTACACAAAAAATGTAGATTGCGTTAAAATACACAGTATATGTCATATACATTGTTTTTGTTGTGTGAACCATTTTCGAGATATTGCTTGTTATTTCCTTAAATTTTTCAATACCTATTTTCTCAAATGGAAAGTTGTTATTCATTTTTACTTTCTCTACTACGTATAGTAAGTAGGGGAAGTATTGCATTCCACCCAAAAATTCGATACCGAGATTTCACCGGAAATACATGTTTTGAGAATCACTGAATCCAAAAAAAGCATTTTTGGAAACATGTCCGTGTGTGTGTCTGTCTGTGTGTCTGTGTGTCTGTGTGTCTGTGTGTCTGTCTGTGTGTCTGTCTGTGTGTCTGTCTGTGTGTCTGTGAACAGCATAACTCAAAAACGAACAGTCGGATAAACACCAAACTTGGTATTTAGGTTCAGTATCTTCCAGAGATGCGACACGAAGGTTTTCAAGAAAATCCCCCCCACCCCAGACTACCCTTTACATGGAACATTTTTCGAAAATTTTAATTTTCTCAAAAACGCCTCTAACGATTTTGATTAAAATATCATATGTTTAAGATATTGTCATGACAAATAAAATGTATATCTCGAATTTTCTGGGAATGTCTCCAAAAATATTCTTCATTGTGAACGACTTTTGCATAACTGGTAAACCATAAGAGATAGACAAAATTTTACTACACAAAAAATGTAGATCGCGTTAAAATACACAACTTATGTCATATACGTTTCTTTTGTTGAGTGAACCGTTTTCGAGATATTGCTTGTTATTTCCTTAAATTTTCCAATACTTATACTTTTTCTCAAATTCGTTATTTATTTTTTTATGTCCTGAACATGCAAAGAGAATGGAATTCGCCACATAGCAACCAGCGTTAAAATATTTGACTATCGCTTAAAAGCTACCATATTCCCCTTGCATCTACAAGAAAATTACCAATAAGATTGACATCTCGATATCTCGATTAACATGAAGCATATGGAGAATAGGCGTTTGTAAAATTAGATTGTACAAGAGTAGAGAAAGTTATGTGAATGTAACACATCAGATTTTTTTGTCTTGGATATGCAAGGAATATTAATCTGTGGCAAAGGGAATGGTGCTGCACCTAGCAACCAGCTATTAAGAGATATGTATGTGCTTAAAGGCCACTGTATTTCTATATTGCCCTTGTAAATATATATTCCACGTACGTCTACAAGAAAATTAGCAATAAGATAGAGTCTGCAAATGTTTATCTCGATTAACATGAAGTAGATGGAGAATAAGCGTTTGTATAAATAGTTTGTACAAGAGTAGAGAAAGTCATGTGAGTGTAACAATCAGATTTTGATTAATTCTTGACAGGATTTTAATAACACTTCACTGATATAGAGAGAGAGCTGTGAGATTCGCTTATTAATTACTTGCACTTTTTAACACGTAAACTATTTTTGTCTCACACAAAATACATATTAAATTTCTCAGGACACATCTCGGGTCAGGAACACTGTCTACAAGCAACCGACTTCATTTCTACCGCCTAAATTTGTAAATTTGTGTATTTCAAGTCTCTGATTGGCTATTCCTAGTCCAATAGAATACCTTTATTTAACTTAAGCTTTTTTCTGTTTGTTGATTGGCTATTTTATAAACTGTCCCAAAAATTACATTATTATTGCTCCAAGAATGACTAGCAGCATTATTACACTTTGTTACTCATTATTGCCTCAAGGTTACCTCACTGTTAGCAACTTTTAACCTATTTTTCGCACAGCTTCTACATTATTAAATTACGTAATACATTCAGATAACATTATTACATGTATACAATAATATAAACATATACAATGAGTGTAATATACACTTTTTATATATTGTTACATACACATATTGCTTTAAGGCGGGCTGTTATTATATTTTATATTATATAATTAGACTGAAATTATTGAAGTGTTAAAAGACATGCCGCAATAGTAGGAATACAGCCCGTTTTAAGGGTAAAAAAATACTAGCAGTCATCTTCTTACCAGCATTGTGAATTCGGCGGACTTTTGTAGTCTTAGGTTCGGTTGAAAGACCCATTGAGCCGACTGACTTTTTTTAATCTGATCATTATGACAAATCCAGGATTCATCACGGGTAACGATATTGCGAACAAAAATTGAATTGCCCCCGAGATTTTTGCGTCAATCAATACGTTGTTGTTTTTGATCAGGAATCCATCGATAACAAGGTTTGTCCATCTATAACTATTGTTGTAAAATATTCTGGATTTCACTCATACTAATGCCCAATGTCGCCCGAATAAATTCATAAGATGTCCGTCGATCTTGAAGCATTTCTCGAACAGCGGCAATATTTACAGCATTTCTTGGGCATCATTCACGAAATTCATCACCAAGAAAAACCCGATCTCTCTTGAATTCACTGTACCGATTATTAATCATTGCCTCAGATGGGGATTCTTTGCCAAATGCATTTCTAAGCCGATCTTCACATTGTTTAGGCGTTAATGACGATTTAAAATCGTGAAAATTCACAACCCGTAAATGCTCCCTACTGAAATTTATTTTTGGGTGAATATAAAATCTTTAAGTGATGATAATTAACAAACTATTAGAGTAAATTGAACTAAATATATGGTAATCAACCTTTAAAACATTAGAAAGTGTCTGTCATATATTGAAGAAGGTGGTTGCTTCATATGGAAAGCCAATTTGAAGTAGGAGTTGTATTGTAGTTCAACTGTTGGGGAGCCGAACTTGAAGTAGTTGCAACTGCACGTATGGTACCCGGTAGCCTTCGTCCCAAAATTTAAAAAAAATATTAACTTTTTAATTTGACTGTTTCTTTAAATATTATATATTTATGTTTGCCTCGGCTGCGCCAGTTTTATTATTAGAGACATACATTTCTTTGCAAGGTGTGGTGCTGCTGAAGAATGCAGGCTTACACAGATTATAATTTTTAATTCACTCCTTTTTATTAATCCTTGACACGATTTAAATAACACTTCACTTATATAGAGAGCTGTGAGATTCTTTTATTAAATACTTGCACTTTTTAACACGTAAACCATTTTCGTCTCACACGAATACGTATTAAATTTCTCGAGGATGCATCTCGCGTCCAGTTTGGAACACTGTCTACAACCAACTGAGTTCTAAATTTGTAAATTTTGCTTCATTTTAGTTAATCATTGGCTAATCCTAGTCCAATAGAATACCTTCATTTAACTAAAGCTTTTTCTGCTTGTTGATTGGCTGTTTTATAAACTGTCACTAAAATTACAATATTGCTTCCAAGTATTACAAGTAGTATTGTTAAACTTTTAAATTCATTATTGCCTGAAGGTTACCTCTTTGTTAGCAACATTTAACCTATTATTCTCACAGCTCCTACATTATTAAATGACGTAATACATTCATATAACATTATTGAACATGTATACAATAATATAAACATATACAATGACTGTAATATACACTTTTTATATATTGTTACATATGCATATTGCTTTAAGGCGGGCTGTATTATATTTTATATTATATAATTTGACTGAAATCACTTAAGTGTTAAAAATACTGCCTCAATATAAACATATTTAATTTGTGTTTAGAAACAGGCAACAAACAAGTGTTATACCTCCTCTCAGATGTTGCATGTTATATCATACAGTCAAGCTTACGTCACTGCTTAGACTGAGGTAACACAATCAAAAACTACGTGTGATAATAAATTCATAGAAGTCCATGCAGAGAACGGAAAAGTTGATATTCTTTTATTTGCATACAAATCAACTGATTAGAGATAAAAACGTATGTGATAGGTGATGGATGCATATGAGATATATTCCAAACTCTATCAGATTTTTTTGATAAATGAGCACCCAACAGAAAGAGGCGGATTTTATCTGACACATGTGAAGCATATTGAGACGTACTCGTGAAGTAACATATAGGAAACGTTTATGTGCATAATATGTCAACAGTATTATAGAATACAGTGCAGTGGAGTTCAGGGAAACTTACCTGTCTGCTATTACCTTTGTATCTTGATGCAGTAATTTGTATCATAAATTATTTAAATGTAAAGAGTGATTATAGTATGAATATGCATTATTATGTGACATTGATTTGAGATGTTTGTTGATTGTAATTATTGTTGGGAAGTAAGTTTATACTGCCTTACTGAAACTGACAATAATAGCGTGCAATAATGCAGCGAGGGGGTGAGCTGTTTATCATTATTGGAAAGAGGAAGTTACGTAATATTGGCGCGTTTTTCTTTTAGAATCTTCTGGAATATTTCCCTAGAGCATATGTATTCATAATTTTCATTGGATATAAAAATATACGCTAATGTTGGCGCGTTTTATTAGCCAATAGCAGCTCAGTTATAATCTTTAGGCATATCGGGGAGTAGGAGTATAAATAGAAGCTAGGTTAGAGGTAAAGTCCTTCAGTCAGTCAGTTCATCAAAATTCTTTGTACACTACACGCCTTCAGTCCGTCAGTGCATCGAAAATATTTGTAAAGTACACGTCGCCTTCAGTCAGTCAGTTCGTCGAAAGTATTTGTACGGCACACGTCGGATATCAATTTGCAGGTTACGCGTAACAGAGTTATGAAAAATCTCAAGTGTTATACAGTTAATTATACAAAAAATTGAAGTACGCGAATTAAGAATTATCAGTAATGAAGTTATTATAACAGTTTCAGTTTGGCGAGTGTCAAGATCAATGTGTAAATGTGATAGTAAATGTGTTCGACAATAAAAGTGTAAAACAAATTTCTTCATCAGTGTTATTGTTTGGATAAAGGATTCCTTTCCGTTTACACAACCTGTATAAAGAGAAGTGCTTGACCAAAGGGATAATAGCTAGCCAGAGGACAGAGAACCAAAATTAAATAAAATAACAGTAGCATTTTTTCAAACAAAAACTAATACTGCCGCAAATTGCTAACACCAGATGGAGCTAACAAACCCAACGTGAGGCTACAATAATGTTAAATACAAACAATAAGTAAAACCATCACAAATTGGCTACCACAACGTGGGGCTACACAATAATGTTAAATAAATAACATTAATACACTCGCAATCTATAATGAAATGTGTAATGTACTATTTCTGATATATCTCAATTAAAATGATAGAAAATAATCTTCAGTAAAATAGTTTTATTCTTATTAATAAATGATACAGGGTAAAGAAAAATCATATGAATGTAACACACGACATTTTGTTTTGTGTGAGCGTAGTAACGTTATGTCTATCGCTTAACGTTTACGAGTTATGTAACATTATAGAGCATTTCTTCCGAATGTAGTGGACTTCGCAGTCTATTCTGATGCAGTATTTTTAACACTTAAATGATTTCAGTCAAATTATATAATATGTAAATTCAATAACAGCCCGCCTTGATGTAACAATATATAACAATATATAAAAAGTGTATATTACAGTCATTATATATGTTTATATTATTGTATACATGTGTAATAATGTTATGTGTCTGTATTACATAATTTAATAATGTAGGTGCTGTGAGAATAATAGTTTAAAAGTTGCTAACAATGAGGTAACCTTGAGGTAATAATGAATTTGAAAGTTTAAATGCTACTAGTCATTATTGGAGCAACAATAATGTAAATTTTTGAGACAGTTTATAAAATAGCCAATCAAGAATCAGAAAAAGCGTTACTTAAATAAAACTATTCCATTGGATTAGGATCAGCCAATCAGAAACTGAAATATAGCAAAATTTACAAATTTAGAGTTCAGTTACTTTTAGACATGCTCATAACTGGATGTGAGATGTGTCCTCGAGAAATTTAATACGTATTTTCTGTGAGAAAATAGTTTACGTGTTAAAAAGTGTAATTAATTAAAAAAAGAATCTCACAGCTCTCTATATCAGTGAAGTGTTATATAAATCGTGTCAAGCATTAATAAATGGAGTGAAGTAAAATTATAATACGTGTAAGCCTACATTCTTCAGTCGCACCCTGCAAAGAGAAACACGTCTCTAACAATAATACTGACGCAGCCGAGGCAAACATAAAGTGTAATATTTAGAGAAGCAGTCAAAATTACAAAGTTAATATTTTTTTAAACTTGGGGCAAACGACACCGGAAAGTACATTTGGGGCGACGGCTACCGGAAACTTTTAACCATACGTGCGGTTGCATCTACTTCATGTTCGGCTCCCCAACAGTTGAAATAATACAACTCCTTCAATACAACTTACTTAAAAACTGACGCCCAAAGCGTGGTGCAAATAACGCAAAAAAAATGTATTTGAATTCCCAAGAATTCGAGATGTATGTTTTATTTGTTATATAAATATATTATGTGTATGGTATTTTAATAAAAATTGTTGGCCATTTTTTCAGAAAATCAAAAAATTTGAAAAAATATTTCATGTAAAAGGCAATTGTATGCGAGGGAATTTTCTTGAAAACCTACGAGCGTTTTGAAAGTAAATACTGATGTTTTTTAACAAGTAACAAAACATTATTTTACAAATACTTTATCATCATTCATTAGCTTACACCAATTCGCCATATAGACACCACTGTTATTTAGGCACTTGTCGTAACGGAAACCAGGTTTTGTAGGCCTTCGTCAAAGAATGATGCCGCCTGTGACGAAAGGCAATGTTTCACACTGTAATTTATTCACATGAGGAAACAGATGAAAAACGCTTGGTGCCAAATCCGGACTGTAGGGAATGTGGTCGAAGTTACCATCCAAATGATGCGATGAAATCTCGAGTTTGTTTGGCTGTGTGCGGCCGGGCATTATTACTCATTATTATTTCCCCATAAACCTCACGCAATCGGTGTTGAATGTTTGCTGGCGTAACACTTCTCGCATTCAAAAAACGACCATTCATCTGACTTTAGAGTCGGCGGGTCGTTCCATTGTTTTGAACAATTCGAAACGCTCTAACAACAGGAAAACATAAAGTGGCGATTGCTCACAGCTGCGTCTGTCTTCCTAATGAATGTAGCAAGTGATCGTTCATGCTCAAAATCGTGACTGCAGTGGGAAAATATTCTAGTTTGAAAAAGGGTTGGGTTTTATGCCCAAGCTCTGCGACCTTAAAGATCTATTGCGCATCCCCCCTTTCATCAGTTAAGTAGTCTGTTGCTCGTCAGACTTTCGATAGTTCATCTATCTTTGGAAAGTGATTGCTCTTTGATTCGCAAGAGCAGGGCAATCACATCTCCTTCTAGACATCTACTACATATAGGGTTGTTAAAACAATCCCATTCTGTATAGATTAAACTTTAGGGCACAGTGTCCTGTAATGAAACCTGTTGCCCATGCAAGCCTTCTTCTACTATCACCGCGCAAGTATTTTGCCCGGCTGTTATCCAGGTCTGTAATGAACAACTTGGAATGTCTGCAACCCTCAATGGAGTTCCAGTAGTTCTTGTGTTCTGATTGAGCTCAGCACTTGATAGCTGTTTCACTGGTCTGTAGAACACTCCCAGTACAGGCTCCGGACCCAAAAATAGGATTTCACTGCTAATCTTGGCTGCTTCATCTGCTTTCTCATTGCCTGGTATACCTATGTGTCCTGGCACCCACATAAGTTTAACCTTATTGTGTTCAACCAGTGTCATTAAGGATTCCCGGCATTCTGAGACGAACTTGGTGATTCAAGTGCTTTAAGAGCAGCTTGACTGTCTGCGAGGATAAGAATACTTCTATTCTTGTATCTCCTTTTAATACTTTCCACGACACTGGTTAGGATTGCATAAACCTCAACCTGGAAAACTGTAGCTAAGGTTCCAAGACTATAAGAAATGTGGGTGCTATTACCGTAAAGCCCAGGCCCCGTTCCCGATTTGGTTCTAGAACCATCAGTATACCAGATTGGGCCTTTGTTAGTATGAGGTTTTACCAGTATCTCCCATTCACTCCGCTGTGGATAGGAGACCGTAAATTTCAAATCAAACTTGAATCTTGTTACAAGAATGTCAGTCCCCATGTTGAGTATCTGTTGTACATTCTTATCCCAAGGAAGCTTGAGATGATTAATATGTCCAATAAATAAATGTTGAGAAAGTTATTGTTTCACGTATGGAAAAGCTAATTTAAAGTAGAAGTTGTATTGTATTTCAACTGTTGGGGAACCGAACTTGAAATTCGTTGCAACCACACGTAGAGTACCCGGAAGGCTTTGCCCCAATTTTTAAAAATATAACTTTGTAATTTGACTGTTTCTTTAAGTATTATATATTTATGTTTGCCTCGGCTGCGTCAGTATTATTGTTAGAGATATGTTTCTCTTAGCAGGGTTGTGATGCGACTAAGAATAGGCTTACACAGATTATAATTTTACTTCACTCCTTTTATTAATGCTTGACACGATTTAAATAACACTTCACTGATATAGAGAGGGAGCTGTGAGATGCTTTTATTAAATACTTGCACTTTTTAATACGAAAACTATTTTTTTGTCTCACACGAATACGTATTATACTTCTCGAGGACGTGTCTCGCGTCCGGTTAGGAACACTGTTTGCAGGCAACTGAACTGATTTCAACCGCCTAAACTTGTAAATTTGTATATTTCAAGTCTCTGGTTGGCTAATCCTAATCCAATAGAATACATTCTTTTAACTAAAGCTTTTTCTGGTTGTTGATTGGCTATTTTATAAACTGTTACTTTTATTACATTATTGCTTCCAAGAATCACAGGTAACATTATTAAACTTTCTAACACATTATTGCCTCAAGGTTACCTCATTGTTAGCAACTTTTAACTTATTATTCTCACAGCTCCTACATTATTAAATTATGTAATATATTCACATAACATTATTACACATGTATACAATAATATAAACATATACAATGACTGTAATGTACACTTTTTATATATTGTTACGTACACATATTACTTTAAGGCAGGCTGTTATTGAATTTATATATTATATAATTAGACTGAAATCATTTAAGTGTTAAAAATACTGCCTCAATGTCCCAAAAATAATAAAACGGTACTTATTTATTTTAAAAACACGGCTCGTAAATAGCAAGTTTAGTATTTTCTTTCGTTTTTGAATTATGCTGCTCACACACACACACACACACATTTTTGTAAAAATGACTGTTTATTTTCTCACCAGTAAATAGAGAAGATTTGGTATTCCATCTAAGATTTCACTGGAAATACATGCTTTGGGGCCCCTAATAAGAAAATCATATTTAGAAAAAAAGTCCGTGTGCGTGTCTGAAAGGCATAACTCAAAAAAATGTCAGATAAATACCAAACTTGATATTTGTGTTCAGTACATTCCAAAGATGCGACAGGATGATTTTCAAGAAAATCTCCCCATCCCAAACTACCCTTTAAAATGGAAAATTTTTCGAAACTTTTGAGTTTCCAAAAACAGGTTAACGATTTTGTTTAAACACCACCTATTAAAAGGTATTTACATTACAAATAAAATGTATATCTTGACTTTTCGGAGAATAGCTTACGAAGTCCTCTTCGCTCGGAAGGAATTTTGTTTTATGTTGTGTGACCGGAACGTTAAGCGATAGACGAAAACGTACCACAGAAAAAAAATCTGATGTGTTACACTCACACGACTTTCTCTATTCTTGTATAAACTATTTTTACAAACGCTTATTCTCCATCTACTTCATATTAATCGAGATAAACATTTGCAGAAACGAACTTTTGACATGCAAAGAGAATTGCATTTTACACATAGGGACCGGTTCTAAAAATATTTGACTATCGCTTAAGGCATACTATGTTCCCCTTGTTTTGTATCTGCAAGGGCAATATAGAAATACAGTAGCCTTTAAGCATTGACATATCTCTTAATAGCTGGTTGCTAGGTGCAGCACCATTACCTTTGCCACAGATTAATACTCTTTGCATGTCCAAGACAAAAAAATGAATAACGAATTCCCATTTAGAAAATAAGTATTGAAAAATTTAAGGGAATAACAAGCAATATCTCGAAAATGGTTCACTCAACAAAAAAATGTATAGGATATAAATTGTGTACTTTAACGCGATCTACATTTTTTGTGTAGTAAAATTTTGTCTATCTCTTACGGTTTACCAGTTATGCAAAAGTCGTTCACAATGAAGAATACTTTTGGAGACATTCCTAGAAAATTGGAATATACATTTCATTTGTCATGAAAATATTTTAAACATGTGATATCTTAATCAAAATAGAGCCATTTTTGAGAAAATTAAAATTTTCGAAAAAATGTTCCATGTAAAGGTAATCTGGGGTGGGGGGATTTTCTTGAAAACCTTCGTGTCGCATCTCTGGAAGATACTGAACCTAAATACCAAGTTTGGTGTTTATCCGACTGTTCGTTTCTGAGTTATGCTGTTCACAGACATACACGCGGGCATGTTTCCAAAATGCTTTTTTTGGATTCAGGGGGTCTCAAAGCATGTATTTCTGATGAAATATCGGTATCGAATTTTTGGGTGGAATACAATACTTCCCCTACTTACTATACGTGGTAGCGAAAGTAAAAATGTAGATTCTTTAAAACTCACAATTTATTTAAAATAAGTTTTTATGGCATAAACCGCTTCTGAGATATTCGTTATTAAGGGTTTGAATTGTTCAATATTTGTCAGTCTTTTTAAGTCACATCGATTTTATGTTGTTTGTCGCGATGTCATGGAAACTGTATGGAATTGTAAGGCCAGCATATAGTGTCCAGTTGTTAAACACTTTACTATCGCTGTTCTCTTTGTATCTATAACGAAATGTGTAGCTACTTCTGTAAAGGTTTATTTGGAGTAAAATGTAATAGATAGAAAAATAAGATTTTGTATACCTATGTACGTAGTTATACGAAACAGATCTGGTTGACGCCGATATATGAGTTCATGTTATTTATACATTTTTCATGTCTCTGGAAGAAACATGCTTCTAACAGGTAGGTAGGTTTCCCCCGGAACATCCTTGGTAGAAAATCACATAAAATATGAAGAAGGTGCACTCCAATAGGGGAAAAGCTTTCGGATGTGGCGCCATGAAATGGGTGAGATGCTTTTAACGTCCTTTACACTTCGAGCACAGATTCTCGCAGACGCGTCGCACTCAAGGGATCAAAGGTGAGGAAAAATTCCAATTCCAAGGGATGAAGCATGTGCCATGGGTTGCATTCCAATACTTCCATTTGTGGCAGAGTCTGTTGTGATTTGTAGCGAGAATAATAAACAGCTCCGAATACGTATACAGCCAGCAAAGAAACTGGAGTATACATATTTTTGTACACCAGTTCGCAAGAATATTCGATTAACATTTAGGTCTTACAAATATTTAGTATTTCCAGTATAGAAAAATCTGATGTAATGCATTCACATGACTTTCCCTACTCTGTCATTTATTAATACGTATAAACTACAGGGTTATTCAAAAAGAAGGAACAAACTTTAAATATTTATTTCTAATGAACGACAAACAGATGGCGACACTTGCGATACATCACTGAATAGAGCAAAGTTCAAAGTTTTATTTTATGTGTTCACAATGAGCAACATTTGTTATACGAAGACGTCCATCTTATAAGAATTTATTGTATCAATTGTAAACTTTTTATGACGAGGCGGCTCGTTGTTGAACTTACAACGAAATGCACGCGGCAATGAAACAATGGATTCACTCTTTGTATAATGCAGCACACAAAACGACTTTTCCTGTGGCGTCGCCATTTTCTCGTAAGCAAACACAGCGCCTCCGTAGGCATTGTATGGACTATTAGGTGGGGCTTAAAACTTTGAACTTTCCTCTATTCAATGATGTGTCGTCTGTGCCGCTATCTATTGTCATTCATTAGAAATAAATATTTAAAGTCTGTTCTTTCTTTTTGAATAACCCTGTATTTATACGAAAGCTTACTTGAACGTCTATTTCATTTTAATCGAGATAAATCTTTACAGAAATAGCTACATTACACATTTCGTTATAGATACAAAGGACTGTTTAATGAATGTCGACAGAACTTGTGTTGAACAATTCAAACCATTAACAACGGATATCTAGGAAATGGCTTATGCCACAAAGATTTTATTAAAGCAAATTGTGTGTTTTAAAGAGAGGTACATTTTTTGTGTAGTGCGTTTTCGTTTATCGTTTAACATTTAACAGTTATAAAGATCATATAAAATTCCAGATATTCATATTTGTCATGTAAATATGTTTAAAATATCGTATTTTAACCAAACTCATTAAAGCCAGTTTTTAGAAAAACAAAACTGTCGAAAAATGTTCCGATTAAAGGCTACTTTGAGGAGGAGGGGTACTTCGTGTCGTATCTTTCGAAGTACTGAACCTAAATACCAAGTTTGCTACTTGTCCAGACTTTTGTTGTTGAGTTATGCTGTTCACGAAAACGGAAATTTTTCTAAAACTGATCCTTTTTGGATTTAGGTGCCTCAAAACATACATTTCCGGTGAAATCTCGGTATCGAGTGAAATGCACTACTTTCTCTACCTACTAGGTAAGTGGTAGACAAAGTAAAAATGACAAAATATTGAGGTATTCAAGCCAATAACAACGATATCTCGGAAAAGGCTAATGGCACAAGAAAACTTATTTGAAATAAATTTCGTGTAATACATCTACATTTTTTGTAAAAGTACGTTTTTTCTATCTATTATGGTTTACCAGTTATACAAAATTATACCAATGTCCTTCCGAATGAAGAGGACTTCACAGAATATTCCCAGGAAATTCAACATATACATTTTACTTGTCATACAGATATATTGAGTATAGATATATTAATCAAAATCTTTAGACGTTTTTGAGAATATGAAAAGTAAACTAATTTTTTTTTCAAGTAAAGGGAATTTAGGTCGGGGGGATTTTCTTATAAACCTTCGTTTGGGAATGTTAGAAGATACTGGATTAAAATACTAGGTTTGGCATTTAACCAAATTTTCGTTTCGAGCTGTTGACCCTCTGTTTCTCCTACACTCTCACACTTTTTTCTAAAAATTATTTCAAACATCATGGGACTTTATTACCAGTGGAATCTGGGTATCGAAGTTTTGGGTGGAAAGCAATACTTCCAATACTATAGTCAAAGTAGTAGAAAAATTAAACTTGGTTTTATTTATGGACACTCTTTAATTGCTATGCTTCTTAGCATCCCATTCTATATTAGGCGTGAAAGACCGGAGAGTTTGTTCAGAGGCCTCTTTATTAGGCTTGAGGTTCTTTTACGCGCCGTATTTTTACGCATTCCAAGGGATGTTTACGCTCGAAAAAAATTAATCGCCCTCCTCCGGGTTTGAACCCGCGATCTCGTGAACTAGACCAGTAGACCACGGAGGATGAAACGTAAGTAGTATTCGGATTTTGATATTACTCTAATTTTAATACAGTTACGTACGAAGAAGCTAAAATTCCATTTTTACAGTACTAGAGTCCATAACTTTGCTCTTTTTCAAAATGTCATAAGTATCGTAGCAATCCTTGAGGTGGGCAGCACCGGTGCTAAAAACAACGGGGGGGGGGGGTAGTAGCAGCTCAAAAGGAAAAGGTAGTAGGTACCTAGGTGAGGGGTGCCGTGGGTAAGATAGGGGGTGTGAAATGAGTACAACGAATTCTATAAAAAGGCTCTACTATATTATTTAATAAATTGAATTAAGAGTTTAAAATCTCCGAAAGAAGTTCTATCGCGCCAGATCTTAGATGTACCTTTCCTTGACTCGCCTGGATAACTCTGGCAGGACTTGAAGTACTGGTTAAAGATTTGCTGGTTAGGTTGTGGTACGAGACCCGTAAATGACGTAGACTGCGTAACGGCTAGTCGGGAGAAAAATTGAGCTGACCCACTTACGTGGCCAATAAATACGTTTTGTAGGGACTGATCAGCAACCTGTAGTCCTCATTGTTAACACTTCGCCATTACAATACTTTTTGAAACTTGATATAACTTCCCGGTCGTGGCTCGACACCCATGGAGAATCGTTAGAGTATTTTCTTACAAAAATGTTTGTTACATGCACATGAAATTCTCTATCCATTATCGTTTATTTTTATATACACTATGTATCAAAAGTATCCGGACACCCCCAAAAACATACGTTTTTCATCTTAGGTGCACTGTGCTGCCACCTACTGTCTGGTACTCATTATGCGCGACCACAGTAGTCAATAGACATCGTGAAAAAGCAGAATGGGACGCTCCGTGGAACTCATGGACTTCGAACGTGGCCAGGTGATTGGGTGCCACTTGTGTCAGAAGTCTGTCCACACTCCTAAACATCCCTAGGTCCACTGTTTCTGATGCGATAGTGAAGAAGAAACGTGAAGCGTACACGCCGACCTCGTCTGTTGACTGACAGAGACCGCCGACATTTGAAGAGGGCCGTAAACAGTAATAGTAAGACATCTATCCAGACCATCACACAGGAATTCTAAACTGCATCAGGATCCACTCCAAGTACTATAACAGTTAGGCGTGAGGTGAGAAACCTTGGATTCCACGATCGAACAGTGAAATTCCGAGGTGGTGGTGTTATGGTGTGGTCGTGTTTTTCCTGGAGGGGCTTGCACCGCTTGTTGTTTTGCGTGGCACGATCACAGTGCAGATCTACATTGATATTTTAAGCACCTTCTTGCTTCCCATTGATGAAGAGCAATTCGGGGATGGCGATTGCATATTTCAACTAGATCGAGCACCTGTTCATACTGCACGGGTTGTGGCGGAGTGGTTAAAGACAATAGCATCCTTGTAATGGACTGGCCTGCACAGAGTCCTGACTTGATTCCTATAGAACACCTTTGGGATATTTTGGAACGCCGACTTCGTGCCAGGCCTCACCGACCTACATCGATACCTTTCCTCAGTTCCGCACTCTCTGAAGATCGGGCTGCCATTCCCCAAGAAACCTTCGAGCACCTGATTGAAAGTATGCCTGCGAGAGTGAACGCTGTCATCAAGGCTAAGGGTGGGCCAACATTATATTGAATTCCAGCATTACCGATGGAGGGCGCCACGAACTTGTACGTCATTTTCAACCAGGTGTCCGGATACTTTTGATCACGTTGTGTAGCTTATATAAACTGTCCTTACGAAAGGCTATTTTTACTTTCTCTACTACGTATAGTAAGTAGGGGAAGCATTGTATTCCACCCAAAAATTCGATACCGAGATTTCACCGGAAATACATGTTTTGAGACCCCTGAATCCAAAAAAAGCATTTTTGGAAACATGTCTGTGTGTGTGTATGTGTCTGTGAACAGCATAACTCAGAAACGAACAGTCGGATAAACACCAAACTTGGTATTTAGCTTCAGTATCTTCCAGAGATGCGACACGAAGGTTTTCAAGAAAATCCCACCACCCCAGACTACCCTTTACATGGAACATTTTTCGAAAATTTTTATTTTCTCAAAAATGGCTCTAAGGATTTTGATTAAAATATCATATATTTAAGATATTGTCATGAGAAATGAAATGTATATCTCGAATTTTCTGGGAATGTCTCCAAAAGTATTATTCATTGTGAACGACTTTTGCATAACTGGTAAACCATAAGAGATAGACAAAATTTTACTACACAAAAAATGTAGATCGCGTTAAAATACACAATTTATCTCATGTACATTTTTTTAGTTGAGTGAACCATTTGCGAGATATTGCTTGTTATTCCCTTAAATCTTCCAATACTTATACTTTTTCTCAAATTCGTTATTCATTTTTTTGTCCCGGACATGCAAAGAGAATGGGATGCGCCACATAGCAACCAGCGCTTAAAACATTTGACTATCGCTTAAAGCCTACCATATTCACCTTGCATCTACAAGAAAATTAGCAATAAGCTTGACATCTCGATTAACATGAAGCATATGGAGAATAAACGTTTGTAAAAATAGTTTGTACAATAGTAGAGAAAGTCATGTAAGTGTACACATCAGATTTTTTTTATGGAGTGAACCATTTTCGAGATATTGCTTGTTATTCCGTTAAATTTTTCAATACTTATTTTCTCAAATGGGAATTCGTTATTCATTTTTTTTGTCTTGGATATGCAAAGAGTATTAATCTGTGTCAAAGAGAATGGTGCTGCACCTAGCAACCTGCTATTAAGAGATATGTCTATGCTTAAAGGCTACTGTATTTCTATATTGCCCTTGCAGATACAAAACAAGGGGAACATAGTACGCCTTAAGCGATAGTCAAATATTTTTAGAACTGGTCGCTATGTGTAAAATGTAATTCCTTTTGCATGTCAAAAGGTCGTTTCTGCAAATGTTTATCTCAATAAATATGAAATAGATGGAGAATAAGCGTTTGTAAAAATAGTTTATACAAGAGTAGAGAAAGTCATGTGAGTGTAATACATCAGATTTTTCTGTATACTTCGGGCAAAGCAGATGAACCTTTGCAGAAATAGTTTCATCACAGATTTCGTTGTAATACAAAAGTGCTGGAGGAAAATGAATCGATGGATGTTTATTTGCTGGCCTTGAAATTCCACTCTATTTCGATGGCAACGCTATAAACAAAAGAATAACAGCATTTTTAAAATAATAGGTACTGAAGAATTAAAACTAACGACTAGGAAATGGTTAACGCCACAAAAAAATCTTATGTGTTACACTCACATGACTTTCTCTTATCTTGTAGAAACTATTTTTACAATCGCTTATTCTCCATATGCTTCATGTTAATCGAGATGTTAATCTTATTGCTAATTTTCTTGTAGATGCAAGTGGAATATGGTAGGTTTTAAGCAATAGTGAAATATTTTAAGAGCTGGTTGCTATGTGGAGTATTCCATTCTCTTTGCATTACCAGGACAAATAAAATGAATAACGAATTCCTGTTTAAGAAATAGTATAAGCATTGGAAAAATAAAGGGAATAACAAGCAATATCTCGAATATGGTTCACTCAACAACAAAAAAGTATATGACATAAATTGTGTACTTTAACGCGATCTACATTTTTGTGTAGTAAAATTTTGCCTATCTCTTATGGTTTACCAGTTATGGAAAAGTCGTTCACAATGAAGAATACTGTTGGAGAAATTCCCAAAAAATTCAAGATATACATTTTATTTGTCATGAAAATATCTTAAATATATGATATTAAATCAAAATCGTTAGAGCCATTTTTGAGAAAACTAAAATTTTCGAAAAGTGTTCCATGTAAAGGGTAATCTGGGATGGGGTGATTTTCTTGAAAGCCTTCGTGTCGCATCTCTGGAAGATACTGAACCTAAATACCAAGTTTGGTGTTTATCCGACTGTTCGTTTCTGAGTTATGCTGTTCACACACACACACACACACACACACACACACACACAAGACATGTTTCCAAAAATACTTGTTTTGGATTCAGGGGGTTTTAAGACATATATTTCCTGTTAAATCTCGGTATCGAATTTTTGGGTGGAATACAATACTTACCCTACTTACTATACGTAGTAGAGAAAGTAAAAATAAAAAATATGGTTTTAAGAGACCTACCTATATTTTCTGCGTAGTAAGCATTTGTCCATTTGTTGTCTTATCAGTTATACCAATTTATACAGCCTACTCACAGAAAATTCAGTATATACATTTTAATTGTAGTATAAACGTCTTAAATATATGGTATTTTAATCAAGATCGTTAAACCCATTTTTGCAAAAACATACAAATAAGAAAGTCCAACATTATTTCACGTAGTTCGAGCCTCATTCAAAATTAAGAGGCCTTTACACTTTATACAAAGAAAATTTAATAAATAGAGTTTGTCATGAAACATATGGGCTTATAATGAAAGCTGTTAAGTCATTTTTGAGGAAATAAAAGTTAAATTAAACTGAAATTTATTTATGGCCGCCCATAACTGCTGTGGCTCCTAACGTCCTATTCTATATTGGGCGTGAAAGACCGGTAATTTTGTTCAGAGGCCTGACTTGAGGTTCTTTTACGTGCCATAAATCTACGACACGGAACCACCGGTTTGCTTCCCTTCCAAAGGAAGCCAGAATAAGGGTTTTTAAGGCGCGAAAAAAATCCATTGCCTCCGTCGGGTTTGAACCCGCGATCTCGGGAACTAGAGATCAGCATTATACCCCTAGACAATGGAGGACACAAATAAAAAGAAACAAGTTTTACATGTAAAGGGTAATTTGGATTGAGGGAGTTTTTGGGTGGAATACAGCAGGTAGAATAAAATTCGCTTAAAGTGTGCTTAACCGAAATGGCGAAGAAGCCGCCATCCCCCCCCCCAAATCGCGCTGACAACGTTGCTGCGACAATTGGCAGTGATGTTTTATCCTAAATCAGGTACTTGGTATTTACATGCAGATAATCCCCGTCCCCTACTCCACATTCCACGTTATAACAAGTGTTAATTGCTGACACTTTACTGTTGGTCTAGATCAGTGTGGTTTATTTGTGATTAAGATGTCGGCGAAAAGAAAGGGTGTTGTAATAAGCATCGAACAGAAACTCGAGGTATTATAAGCACTAGAGGTAATATAGACGTACTCAAATGTTAACGGAAATATTGAGTTACGTCACTATTAATAACACAAAACTTTGTTTTTTGATTGCCTTGGAACAAAGCAGTGAATCAACAGATATAATTTTATCAAACGGTCACGTGGTATAACTGCTGGCAAGCGTTGCGAGAAGAAACCTCAGAAAAAATGTAATATGTTACATTCACACGACTTTTATTTACCCTTATTAGCGAGTATACAAATTGTTACTAGAGTTCATTTTCCTATCTACTTATTTTAATGGCCGGAAATAGCTACATTACACAGTTCGTTATAGACACAAAGAGAACAGCGATAGTCAAATGTTTAACAACTGGACGCTATATGCTGCCTTAAAATTCCATACTGTTTCCATGACATCGCGAGAAACATACAACACCAGGGGCTGCAATGTCCCCACTGTACCCAAGGAGGAGGGCGCCAACCGAGTGGCTCTCCCACCCCCAAGAGATTTTCCTGTACGGTGGCACCTGCAAATGTTAAACTGCCCCCCATTACAGCGTGGAGGTGGATACGCCACTTACGCGCGTCAACCCCCGATGGTGAAGACTATCGAACAACCTCGTTGGGGCCAATAGCACTGTCTGCCAGCTCTCTAGGACGCAATTGGAGGACCTCGAGTAGTCTCGCAACCCCGCCTGGAAGTAGACCGTCCAGACGTAGATACTCAGTCTCCCACGGGAATCGGGAACTACTGCCCCGCCGAGTCCAACCTAATCAAAACAACACCCTCACGGGCGGGGCTCGAATACTTGCCACAAAGTACTTCTAGTAACGTCAGAAGTACCACGAGTGCTTAGGGCCCGCAGCGTCCGCGCCCCCCCTTCCTTAAGCGAGAAACAGCTGAAAATCTACAGGACTTGAAAAGAATGACAACATATTGAACTCTAACCATTAATAACGGATATTTCTGAATTGCATTAAGCCACAAAAAAGTTCAGAAAATTCAAGATATACGTTTTATTCATAATTTAAATATTATTAATGTGTAGCATATCAAAATCATTACATATTCTTTCAGAAAACAACCATTCAAAAAATGTTCTATGTAGAGAGTAGTTTAGGATGCAAGGATTTTCTTGAAAACCTTCCTGTCGCATCTTAGAAGATACTGAATTTCAATACCAAGTTTGGTATTTATCAGACTTTTCGGTTTTGAATAAAACGCAAACAAGTTTCCAAAAATGCTTTATTTGGATTCAGGGCGCCCCAAAACATGTATTCTCGGTGAAATCTCGGTATCGACGTTTTGGGTGCAATACAATACTTCCCCGACTTACTATACGCAGTAAAGTAAAAATATGATTGTTACACTCACATGACTTTCTCTACTCTTGTACAAACTATTTTTACAAACGCTTATTCTCCATCTACTGCATGTTAATCGAGATAAACATTTGCAGAGTCTATCTTATTGCTAATTTTCTTGTAGATGTAAGAGGAATATATATTTACAAAGGCAATATAGAAATACAGTAGCCTTTAAGGACATACATATCTCTTAATAGCTCGTTGCTAGGTGCAGCACCATTCCCTTTCCCACAGATTAATGCTCTTTGCATATCCAAGACAAAAAAAAATGAATAACGAATTCCCATTTGAGAAAATAAGTATTGAAAAATTTAAAGGAATAACAAGCAATATCTCGAAAATGGTTCACTCAACAAAAAAAAATGTATATGACATAAATTGTATATTTTAACGCGATCTACATATTTTGTGTAGTAAAATTTTGCCTATCTCTTATGGTTTACCAGTTATGCAAAAGTCGTTCACAATGAATACTTTTGGAAATATTCCCAGAAAATTCAAGATATATATTTTATTTGCCATGAAAAAATCCTAAACATATGATATTTTAATCAAAATCGTTAAAGGCATTTTTGAGAAAATTAAAATTTTTGAAAAATGTTCCATGTAAAGGGTAATCTGGGGTGGGGGGATTTTCTTGAAAACCTTTCGGTCGCATCTCTGGAAGATACTGAACCTAAATACCAAGTTTGGTGTTTATCCGACTGTTCGTTTATGAGTTATGCTGTTCACAGTCACAGACACACACACACACACACACACGCACAGATATGCTTCCAAAAACGCTTTTTTGGATTCAGGGGGTCTCAAAACATATATTTCCGTTGAAATCTCGGTATCGAATTTTTGGGTGAAATACAATACTTCCCCTACTTACTATACGTAGTAGAGAAAGTAAAAAGTGGAATGTAAATCTAAATCGTTCACATAGCGATATCAAGGGATACACGTTAATATATTAAGTCAAAAGCTATCGCTAATTCAAGTTTTGTTAATTATCAGGACTTTGCGATTGATATCCTGTGGAGCCGTTATTGGTAATTAGCTCCCTAAGAGCTTCTGCACCTATTTCATTGTAGTTAGAGTATGGCGTAATATACAGGTTGTCAAAGAACTGAACGGAACAAATTGGAAGGATTATGGTACAATCCCAGAGAAGTATTTAGAGATGGAAACCGATGAGGTATAAATTGCAAGCAAAGCATATCTGTTAATGGACCATATACATTCCATTACTCTTCTACGGGATGCAAGAGTAAATGTTGCTATTTGTGACGCAACGTCGCTTTGCAAAACCGGCGAATTGCAAACATAAAGGTCTTGAAAGACAGAAAATTCAAACCCAACTCTAAGCACTCACGATCACTAAAAGCAATATCAGGACTACAGATCCATAATCGTTTTCAGGGGAGGCAGCAGCAATCTGATGTGTTGCATTTACATGATCTTCTCTATTATGTATTGTTTATTAGTGGGTATGGAAACAATTCTTGCAAAAAGTTATTTTTCTATCTACTTCAGTTTAATCCGTATAAAACTTTCATTCGACGATGTCAAAAATGTCTTCACGCAGATGGACACCACCTTCAACAACGCTTATAACAAGGTTAGTACGCATTACATATATAAATAATGTATCTTTATTGGTGTCATATATTTGGGGGACGTGTTCTTGACATCAAAACAGTAACAAAAGTTCATATGTACATGGGTCTGAAAATCAACCGTTTCGTTGTTATAGGTCAAAGAAGGTGTATTCCATGAGTGAACAGACGGCAATGCAGCACGAGCACGCGAACTTTATGCAGAAAGGTACCCTGACAGGTCATTACCGTGTGCAAGAATATTCGCAGTAATTCACCAACGCTTGAGAGAGAATGGCGCATATGAGAGGAGTACTAGGGATGTTGGGAGACCAAGAGCGGTACGAGGCATTGAGCTTGAAGAACGAGTTCTTCGTGCTGTGGATGCAGACCCATCACAAAGCACAAGACGTATGGTTGTAAGGGAAAGAGTTAGTTGTACGACTATCTGGAGAATTCTACATGAAAATCTTCTGTAGCCGTATCACCTTCAACGTGTGCAAGGATTAAATGAGGCGGACTTTGAGCCAAGAAGACGTTTCTGTCAACGCATGTTACAGCAGTGTGCTTTGTTCATCAATTTCCGATTCACGGATCAGGCTGGTATTATTCGCGACGGCATCTTCAATTTTCATAACACTCATAACTGGGCATTTGAAAATCCTAATGCAGTACGACAGAACAACCATCAACAGAGGTTCTCTCTCAACCTTTGGGGTGGAGTCATTCATGATCACGTTATTGGTCCCTAATTCTTCCCTCCGCGTCTGAATGGACAAACCTATCTCCAGTTTCTCAGAAATAAGTTGCATCACTTAACTCATAATACGCCTCTGTACATCATCCAACAAATGTGGTTTTTACACGATGGTGCTCCAGCTCATTTCAGTATGACAGTAGTAAGTTTTTGAATGATCGATTTCCGCAAATATGATTAGTCGAGGGGGAGCACGACCTGCTCGATCACCTGATTTGAATGCAATGGATTTCTTCGTCTGGGGACATTTGAAGTCCTTGGTTTATGCGATTCCTATACCTGATGTTGACATTTTGAGAGCACGTATCCAAATTGGATTTGACCAAATATGAAACACATCAGGAATTTTCAACAAGGTACGCCAGAGTGAGTGCGGAATGCAGGCTTACTACATGCATCGAAGCAAGAGGAAGCCACTTCGAGCAATTTTTGTAACTTTTGATTTTGCGTTGTAACTCTGAAGTAAATTATTTTCAGACCCATGTTCATATGAACTTTTTTTTACTGTTTTGATGTCAGGAACACGTCCCCCAAATATATGACGCAAATAAAGATACATCCTGTATTTCAAACACTTGTGAGTAACGCGGGGGTTACGGAACGGAAAACCCCGCACTGTAGTATACTGTGTGCGGAGCACGCATTCGCGTGTTCCGCTGCCTTGGCATAAAACGAAGGCACTGAGGTAGCTAGATTTTACGGACCAATGAATTCACCGCACTCTGAGCATGTGTTAGAACATCTTCAAGAATAAATGTTTTTCCCTTTCCGTACACTTATACTATCAGCCAATAATTTTTATATCAATTATCTCCAACATAACCAAGGATTGGTGCCACCATGTTCCCATCCAGCATTTTCACTCAATATTAAAATACAGAGCGATAGTTTTATGGTCTCGCCCGGATTACCGCGAGATGTCTACTATACGGTGGGATTTTTTCACTCTAAAACTCCCGCGATCATGAGTAATAGTAGTATGCGCTATAGTGTATACTAATCTGGTTATAATTGTGTTCTGGGTTCGTTAACTCCTCGGAAAGAGGTGTGGAAAGAGGGGAAAATGTAATCTAATTTACGCAACGGACAACTATGCAGCGAACAATAGCTTCTTAGTAAGCATTCACAATACCTACTTTACTCGTGTATCCAGGTAGATCACTTATGTAATAATCGGATACGGAATTAGCACGTTGCAGGTTATTTTTCAACACCCTGTCTAACTGTACGCAAGTTTTGATTCATCACGTCATTTTGTCTGTATATCACACTAGCTCTCCCTTCTTCGAGGGGATCACATCTCCAGGGCATGGTTCGGAAGAAGAATCGCCACCTCGCCTTCGCCGACGAAACTCCGCCGGCAGCGGTCGATGTAGCCTTAACTACCGCCGCAGCTGTCGACATCGCACCTCCTCAGATCACGTCGAGCATCGCCACAGGCAGCACCACACCTCCTCATCCACACCTGGCCACAGAAGACGCCACTGAGCTAAGGTCTAACCACCAGTCAGCACCATAGCTCCCTAACAGCCACCATTTGCCACCCTAGTCAGCATCACACTCGACTTCACCCGGAGAACCAATTGCCGCTTCACCGGCATCACTCTCAGTTCCCGCTTACAGCGCCGTGGTCAGTGGGGTTCATCGCCTCCTGCCGGAAGCTGCTCAGTCCCTCGTGCGCGTCTCAAAAATCAGTCGGCCAGATGGCCACTTGCGCGCCTGACGTTTTTCTACCGGGCGCACTACGCTACTGCTCTCAAAACCGGAAGTACTCTCTTCGAACAGATTCATCGGATTGAGGCGAGCCAATTGCCGTGCCACCGCTGTTTCCGCTATGGCCACAATGAGGCGGCTGACTGCACTGAAGATCCACGTCGCTATTACTGCGACTCCATCTCCTCATCTCCAAATGCACTGGGCATGATCCGACCCGTCGCCGGCTCTACAGCGCAACTTTCAGCGATGATGGCCACTACACCGTGTGCCAGCTTTATCCCAGACAACTCCAGCGCCGACAACCTGCTCCAGCAACCAACATAGTAACGTCATCGCCGTCACAACAGGATGCCACAGGAACTTCAACACTGAGAAGCATGCAGCCTACGTCACCTGCTCACACGATACCTGACACGGATTTCGCAAATTCCATCATAGGTGACCTACAGGCTCTTATACACCATCTAAACATCATAATGTCCTCTACAGCTCCGCGGCTCGGTGCCTTGGGGCGCAAACTCCATGCCAATACAAGGATTATCAGACTCGCATCTCACCAGTTCCAGTTCCTCCGGACCGCCGTCTTCCAACTTCATTAGACACTGCAGAAGCCAACGAATCGATACACAGGAAATTCCGGAGAAACGAAGACAATCAGATGCCACCCCACACTACCAGCGCTGACATTGCAATTAAGACTGAGCCACCTTCATGGCACAACGACATCGACCACAGCATCCCTGCCTGCGGAGATCAGCCACCTCATCTCACACCTCCATCCCTCCTCAGCTGCGGGAGCCTCATGCCCTCGCCCGCCAACGCGCGGCCGAAAGGTCCGAGAGCCTGCAGTTTGCTCCCCAGCAGATCGATCACTCTTGAGTCGCTCATGAGCCACCACACCAAGCACTGCGGTGCACAGAATTCAAATTCATTTTCAATAAAGAATCCTCAAGTTTCTCCCATTCACCAGGTTGCTGACAGGGCTTCGGCAATAGCAGTTATCTGGTACTTCCTTCATTCCGCTCCGACCCTTGAGCAGCAGCACTTACCCCGCATGAGTGCGTAATATCAACGGTGCTCATTCGGAACCTCGCCCACCTTTATCGAACTTCCTCTTCAGCTTTCACCCTAGCCCCTTAGATCAAAAAAGTGTGTGTATACTTGTGTGTGTATGCATTCCTTACTAGGTTCACGAGCTCAGAACACACCTATACCTCCATCAGCTTTGAGCAATTCCTAGCCTTCCTCGTCGGCACGAGGTTGTAATTCTTAAACAATGGTCACTCTGTAGGGTTTCAATTTTAAAAGTTTAGCAGCTAGGTTTTTGAAACACCCACTTGCTGCGCAACACATCTTAGAGACTTCTTTGAAAGCGTTCCAATGAAGCACCATTTTCGTCAATTTTGTCCTCCGCTAGTACACTTCTTTTTCGCCTCTTAGGTTTAGCGATCCGGTTGTTCTAAACGTACTGACCAGATATCTGACAGTATCTCTTTTGAACTTGAATACCAGGAAATGTCTTCTGAAATTGTCTACGCGGTTCGGTTTTTACGTGTGTATAGTACATAAAAATTCTTTGTTCATGCTTGAAATTTTCGGCAGACATTTCATAGACTAATAACAACACAAGAACAGCAGAATTAATAAGAGAATTCTAAAGTAATTCACATAGAACACAGATGTTTGAATAAGCTTTTACTACTGAGATGCACAGTGAACAAACTCTAGTCCTTACAGCACGAACGTTGACATTCACAGCTTGAACGGGTCATTTACCGCTAGTGACATACACATCTCATACAGACTCTAATTCCAGGAAGCAAATACACCTAAAACATAAATATTTGCATTTGCTTCGATATATTTTCTTCCATTCCCTACAGGATATAAAAGAAACAAGTTTCACATAAAATATGAGAAATAAAAGAGGAATACGTGAAGTTACTTGTTCCCACCTGTTCCCGAATGTCAGAAATGCCATATAACGGAGTTATTGATATCTCAGTTATATGTGACAAGGAATACCTCTAGCTCTTGAAATCTAGAAGCCACGTCGAGAATAACGTGTCTGCATGCGAGCTTGTGAAAGGCGAGGTCATAAAATAAGAGAGCAAGACTATAAGCCTTTGGGAACCAAAGTGCTCCTGCGATTGTTTCCAGAATTTATGGCGATGTATACTCGATTTTCTTATTGTCTCAGATATGGAAAATACTCGGGGGCCTGGGTTCTCGAGATAAAGTTTTATACCGACAGCAAATGCTGTAATTTATTCTTCACTTAACACTTACAGCTCGTAGCGAAGTAATCAATAGCAGAAATTATAATTCTGTAGGGGTTTTAGGTCTTTTCAAAATGTACCTTAACAGTTAAGTTCGTTCTGCTGAAAATAATTCCGCTCCTTGTTTTGAAAGCGTTTCCTTCGCAGTCATACCTTTGTATACTAGCGTGCATGAAATGTGGCCCATAAAGGAATGGGGCTGTTTTTGTTGATACTGACAAAACCTAGCCACTAAGCCTACCAGAGTGACACCTCTGTTTCTTGGAGTATAATTCTAGCCACTAGATTTGCGGGGTACTTTACCTCTCAATAACTATGACCGAACTTCGTAAGGGTAACACCACAACTTAAACCTTACATTTTCATGCTACGAGGGCAGTCCCAGAGGTACACTACCTGACATATATATAACAGCTGTTGATTCAAACAAATGACTGTGGTAGAAAGTACCACCATTATAAAGCTCAAGTCAAACGTATGACGATGCTACGTTGTTTAGTAATTGTTTGGCAGCCATCAATAATGAACTCTCTCAGCGAATTTGTAGACATGGATAAAACTGGCCATCGTTATGTGATACAATACTTTCATTTGAAAGGTCTTAGTCCAACTAATATTAAAGCTGAGCTAGATTCTACTCTGGGGGAGTCTGCTCCTTCGTTTACAACAGTAAAATATTGGATGGCAGAGTTTAAGTGAGGCCGTACGAGCTGCCAAGTCGAACATCGCACTGGCCGACCAAATGAGGTGACCACGGCGGAAATTGTGAGGAAAATCCACAAAATGGTATTGGATGACCGTCGACTGAAATTGCACGAGCTAGCAGACATGGTGGACATGTCAAAAAGTGCTGTACTTCGCATACTGACTAACAATTTAGACATGAGAAAGCTGTGCATAAGATGGGTGCCGCGTTTACTCACAATGGAACAAAGGCATCGTCGTGAGGATGATTCAGTCGAGTGCTTGGCGATGCTTCGCTGCAGTAAAGCCGAATTTTTGCGTCGACTTATAACCATGGATGAAACATGGGTCCATCACTTCACACCTGAGACGAAGGAACAGTCAAACAGTGGATTAAAAGGGGAGAGTCGACTCTAAAGAAGGCGAAGACAGTTCCATCTGCAGGCAAGGCCATGACGTCAGTTTTTTTTACGATGTGTGTGGGATAATTTGCATTGATTATCTTCAAGAGAGGAAACCAATCAATGGCGAGTATTATGCGAACTTATTGCAGCATGTGAATGATGAAATCAAGCAATAACGGCCGCATTTAGCGAAAAAGAAGGTTGTGTTTCATCAAGACAATGCACCAGTCCACGCATCCATTATCGAAATGGCCAGAATCAATGGTTAAAGTTCGAATTGCTTCCTCATGCACCGTATTCGCCAGACTTAGCCCCCTCTGATTGTTTTCTGTTTCCAAAGTTGAAGAAATGGCTTGGTGGGAAAATATTTGCCAACATTGAAGAGCTCGAGTTTGCAGTTGATGGCTATTTTGCAGATCTCGATAGTTGTCACTATAAACAGGGTATCGAAGCTATTGAACATCGCTGGGAAAAGTGTATCCAGCTGAAAGGAGACTGTGTAGAGAAATAACGACGCTTATGTGTTTTCTTTGTTAGGTCGGATACTTCTGGGACAACCCTCGTATCTTGTACTATTGACACCAAAACAGGGAACATGTCTATCGTGTCGTTTTGTATACGATCGGAATTCCAAAGATCTAATTTTCTTACGAATGTCTTCACTTTGTCATTCAAGAAAAGTATAGTTGCATTATGCCTGAAAAAAATCTGATGTGTTACACTCATATGACTTTCTCTACTCTTGCACAAACTATTTTTACAAATGCTTATTCTCCATCTACTTCATGTTAATCAAGATAAACATTTGCAGACTCTTATCTTATTGCTAATTTTCTTGTAGATGTAAGGGGAATATATATTTACAAGGGCAATATAGAAATACAGTAGCCTTTAAGCATATACATATCTCTTAATAGCTGGTTGCTAGGTGCAGCACCATTCCCTTTGCCACAGATTAATACTCTTTGCATATCCAAGACAAAAAAAAATGAATAACGTATTCCCATTTGAGAAAATAAGTATTGAAAAATTTAAGGGAATAACAAGCAATATCTCGAAAATGGTTCACTCAACAAAAAAATGTATATGACATAAATTGTGTATTTTAACGCGATCTACATCTTTTGTGTAGTAAAATTTTGTCTATCTCTTATGGTTTACCAGCTATGCAAAAGTCGTTCACAATGAAGAATACTTTTTGAGACATTCCCACAAAAATTCAAGATATACATTTTATTTGTCATGAAAATATCTTAAACATATGATATTTTAATCAAAATCGTTAGTCTTTTTGAGAAAATTAAAATTTTCGAAAAATGTTCCATGTAAAGGGTACTCTGGGGTGGGGGGGATTTTCTTGAAAACCTTCGTGTCGCATCTCTGGAAGATACTGAACCTAAATACCAAGTTTGGTGTTTATCCGACTGTTCGTTTCTGAGTTATGCTGTTCACAGACACACACAGACGTTTCTAAAAATTTTTTTTGTTTCATGGGGTCTCAAAACATGTATTTCCGGTGAAATCTCGGTATCGAACTTTTGGATGGAATTCAATACTTCCCCTACTTACTATACGTAGTAGAGAAAGTAAAAAGATGCGGCCGCTTGCCGAACTATCTGCGTTGTCTGTGCCAAACATTTTGTAAGGGCAAGCGAAGAGGATGTTATTTTGAAATTCTCGGGAATTAAATTGGGCACTAAGTCAAATATATCTAGATATACTTTTATTTATTTGGTTTGTTTGTTATCGTATTGACCGCCTATGTTTACGTTGTTTTAATGTTTATTAACCCTGGGGGTCACGCCTTGCAGTTTTAGAATAGATGCCGTAGACCAAGGAATGACAGGTTATATACTAGAGGTTCGAATTGACTTCTTCGAACGAATCCTTCCCACATTTTCCGCAGACACATTCGGTTTGATTTGCTTTCCACGTGGAGACAAAGGAGTAGCAGTTTCTCTTAACTGTTTGTCCCATTTCATAATGCTTACTTAAGAGGGGAGATCGTCGTGACGGCCAAGGTTAAATACACGGCGTATATTTCGTTGTACACGCTTCAGAGATCTTGTTTCAGCTAGTTGAAGTAGTTATTTTTACGTTTTTTTTTATTAGCGTTTTGGGAGCCGATTTGAACTAGATTGGTTGCTTCACGTATGGAAAGCCAATTTGAAGTAGAAGTTGTATTGTAGTTTTTATGTTGGGGAGCCGAACTTGAAGTAGTTACAACCGCACGTATGGTAAAAAGTTTCCGGTAGCCTTCGCCCCAAATGTACTTTCCGGTGGTCTTGGCCCCAAATGTTTAAAAAATATTAACTTTGTAATTTGACTGTTTCTTTAAATAATATTATATATTTACGTTTGCCCCGGCTGCGTCAGTATTTTTGTTACAGACATGGATGTTTTAGCAGGTCGTATGCGGCTGAAGAATGTAGGCTTACACAGATTATAATTTTTTATTCACTCCTTTTTATTAATTCTTGACACAATTTAAATAACACTTCACTGATACGGAAAGCTGTGAGATTCTTTTATTAATTACTTGCACTTTTTAATTCATAAACTATTATCGTCTCACACGAATACGTATTAAATTTCTCCAGGACACATCTCGCATCCGATTAGAAACACTGTCAACAACGAACGCGTCCAGTTATGAGCACTGTCTACAAGCAACTGACAAGATTTCTGGCGCTTAAATTTGTAAATTTTGCTATATTTCAGTTTCTGATTGGCTAATCCTAGTCCAATAGAATACCTTCATTTAACTAAAGCTTTTTCTGGTTGTTGATTGGCTATTTTATAAACTGTCACAAAAATTACATTATTGTTGCTCCAAGAATGACTAGTACCATTATTACACTTTCTTACTCATTATTGCCTCAAGGTTACCTCATTGTTAGTAACGTTTAACCTATTATTCTCACAGCTCCTACATTGTTAAATTACGTAATACATTCACATAACATTATTACACATGGATACAATAATATAAACATATACAATGACTGTAATATACAATTTTTATATATTGTTACATACACATTGCTTTAAGGTGGGCTGTTATTGAATTTATATATTATATAATTAGACTGAAGTTATTTAAGTGTTAAAAATACTGCCTCATATTTCAAGAACGCATAAACGTTTCTGTGATAATGTCCATGTCGCCATCTTTGCGCATTCCAATCTAATCTAATAATATTATCATTATTGTCATTGTTACAATCATAAATGGCAAGGGATTAACTAATCACATGTTAATTTATGCTTTCTCTATTACGTGTAGTAAGTAGGGCAAGTATTGCATTCCACCCAAAAATTCGATATCGATATTTCAAGGGAAATATATGTTTTGAGATGCCCCGAATACAAATAAATCATTTTTGGAAACATGTTCGTGTGTGTGTCTATGTGTCTGTCAGGCTGTGAACAGCATAACTCAAAAAGGAATAGTCTGATGAATACCAAACTTGGTATTTGAGTTTAATATCTTCCAAGGATGCGACAAGAAGATTTTCAAGAAAATCCCCCCCACCCCAGACTACGCTTTACATGGAATATTTTTAGAAAATTTTGATTTATTCAAAAATGGTCTTAACGATTTTTATTAAAATACATGTATAAAGTATTTTTATGTCAAATGAAATGCAGATCCTGAATTTTCTGGGAATGTCCCCAAAAATCCTCGTTAAAACACAGAATTTATGTCATATACACTTTTTTTTGTCCAGGAAACTATTTTCGAGATATTCCTTGCTATTAGTTTGAATTTTCAAAAACTTACTTTTTCAGGTTAATCAGGTTGATAACCTGGTCCAAAAATTAAAAATAAGGTAGGCATTAAAGTTACTTCAAAGGAAAATTAAACTAAAATAAGGTAGGTCGCTATTGGCTTTCCTCTCTTGATCAAGCAAAGACCATGGAATTTCAAAACCATAATATAGCGAAAAAACGCCCTCCAAAAATCTGACTACTGTATTCTTGTTATAGCTACAAGGAAACGTGTAATGCAACATATCACATCTTTCGAACAGCAAGATCTTTGTCCGCTTGTTAGAATTTGCCAACTTTACAAGCAGTAATTCATGATGACTTGACAGGCCAGTACCAAAACATTTTAAATACACGTTTTATCTTCATGTAAATATTTTAACATACGGTGTTCTAATCAAAATCGTTGTAGTCATTTTTGAGAAAACAAAACATATCGAAAATCTGAGATGTAAAATGTAGTTTAGGGCGGGAAATTTTCCTGAAATATTCGTGTCGCATCCTTGGTGATAATGACCTAGTAGGGGGATAAAAAATCTGATGTAATACATTCACATAACTCTCTCTACTTTCTATTATTTATTACTGGGTATACAAACTATTCTTACTCAAGCTTATTTTTCTATCTACTACATTTTAATCGAGATAAACCTTTACAGAAATAGCTACATTACACATTTCGTTATAGAGAACAGCGATAGTCAAATGTTTAACAACTGGACGCTATATGCTGGCCTTAAAATTCCATACTGTTTCCATGACATCGCGAGAAACAACTGAATGTAGACATAACTTTAAAAGAATGACCAAATATTGAACAATACGAACCTTTAATAACGGATATCTCAGAAATGGCTTATACCACAGAGAAACTTATTTGAAGTAAATTGTGTGTTTTAAAGAGACCTGTATATTTTGTATAGTACGTTTTTGTCTACACTTAACGTTTACGAGTTGTACAAGATTATACAACATTTCTACCAAATGAAGGGGACTTTACAGGCTATTCCCACAAAATTCAAGATTTACGTTTTATTTGTCATGTATCCTTAGTATATGGCATTTTAATCAAAATGGTTAGAGCCATGGTATAAAAATCTGATGTGTTACACTCACATGACTTTCTCTACTCTTGTACAAACTATTTTTACAAACGCTTATTCTCCATATACTTCATGTTAATCGAGATGTTAATCTTATTGCTAATTTTCTTGTAGGTGCAAGGGGAATATGGTAGGTTTTAAGCGATAGTCAAATGTTTTAAGAGCTGGTTGCTATGTGGAGCATTCCATTCTCTTTGCATGTCCAGGACATAAAAAAATGAATAACCAATTCCCATTTGAGAAAATAAGTAGTGGAAAATTTAAGGGAATAACAAGCAATATCTCGAAAATGGTTCACTCAACAACAAAAAATGTATATGACATAAATTGTGCATTTTAACGCGATCTACATTTTTTGTGTAGTAAAATTTTGTCTATCTCTTATGGTTT
The DNA here is from genome assembly GCA_030765065.1 of Deroplatys truncata. Lineage (NCBI taxonomy): Eukaryota > Metazoa > Arthropoda > Insecta > Mantodea > Mantidae > Deroplatys > Deroplatys truncata. The sequence continues at coordinate 12,638,010 of CM060987.1, forward strand.
ACCAGTTATGCAAAAGTCGTTCACAATGAACAATACTTTTGGAGACATTCCCAGAAAATTCGGGATATACATTTCATTTGTCATGAAAATATCTTAAACATGTGATATTTTAATCAAAATCGTTAGAGCCATTTTTGAGAAAATTAAAATTTCAAAAAATGTTCCCTGTAAAGGATAATCTGGGGCGGGGGGGATTTTCTTTAAATCCTTCGTGTCGCACCTCTGGAAGATACTGAACCTAATACCAAGTTTGGTATTTATTTGACTTTATATTTTTGACAGACACACACACCCACATAGGACCATTTCTAAAAACGCCATTTTTGGATTTAGGGGGATTCAAGACTACTGCTTCCAGTGAAATACCAGCATTACTTCCCTTACTTCCTACACGCAACAGAATAAGTAATAATTTAGACGTATGAACCGTAGTTTAGTAGCTTTATGTACTTACTTCTCTACTAAATGCATACATAGAAGGCAATGCACTCCATCCAAGAATTCGATACCGAGGTTTCACTACAAATACATCTTTTGAGGAACCTTGAATCCAAAAGAAAAGCATTTTTAGAAAATGGTCTGTAAGTGTGTCTATGAAAAGCATAACTCCAAAACGAAAATTCGGATAAATTCCAAACTTGGCATTTAAGTTCAATATCTCCAAAGATTTGACACGAAGATTTCGAGAAAATCCTCCCATCCCAAACTACCTGTTACATAGAACACTTTTCGAATTTTTTCATTTTAAAGAAATGGCTAACGATTTTGTGTAAAATACCATATACTCGTATTTAAGATATTTACATGACAAATAAAATGTACAAATAAAATAAATAAATTGAGTTTTATCTATGGACGCTCTTTAACTGCTGTGGTCCTTAGCGTCCCATTCTATATTGGGCGGTAATTTTGCTCAGAGACCTCTTTATCAGGCTTGAGGTTCTTTTACGTGCCGTAAATCTACGACACGGTACCACCGGCTTTACTTCCCTTACGAAGGAAGCCATGCTATGGATTTTTACCCCGAAAAAATCCAACGCTCTCCGCCGGGCTTGAACCCGCGACCTCGGGAAACTAGAGGCTAGCATGGTAACCGCTACACCATGGAGGACGACAAATAAAATGTATATCTTGAATTTTTTGGGAATAGGCGGTGAAGTCCTTTTCATTTGGAAGGAGTTTTGTATAATGTTGTATAACTGGTAAAGGTTAATCGATAGACAAAACGTACTACACAAGAAATATACATCTCTTTAAAACACACAATTGACTTCATATAACTTTTTGTTGCATCAGCCACTTTCGAGATACCCGTTATTAGTACTTCGAATTGTGAACGACTTTTGCACAGCTGGTAATCCATAAGAGATAGACAAAATTTTACTGCACAAAAATGTAGATCGCGTTAAAATACACAATTTATGTCATATACATTTTTTTTTGTTGAGTGAACCATTTTCGAGATATTACTTGTTATTTCCTTAAATTTTCCAATACTTCTACTTTTTCTCAATGGGAATTCGTTATTCATTTTTTTGTCTTGTATATGCAAAGAGTATTAATCTGTGGGAAAGGGAATGCTGCTGCACCTAGCAACCAGCTATTAAGAGATATGTATGTACTTAAAGGCTACTGTATTTCTATATTGCCCTTGTAAATATATATTCCCCTTACATCTACAAGAAAATTAGCAATAAGATAGACTCTGCAAATGTTTATCTCGATTAACATGAAGTAGATGGAGAATAAGCGTTTGTATAAATAGTTTGTACAAGAGTAGAGAAAGTCGTGTGAGTGTAACACATCAGAATTGTTTTTTAGTAATCGTACAAAGGTCATCAGAAGTCAGGCCATTCAACGGTTTAATGCTAGCACTATCTATTATTAAAAGTTTTATAGTTGCCTACGTTTATGTAGCAGGGAAAACAATTCGGAAGCTGCTACCTCCAAATTAAGCGACAGGGTGTATTCGAACGTATGTGTTGTTTAATCATCCCTCAGCTTCGCTTAGAATATCATCTTTAGCACGAGATTCAAAGACGCCTGATGTTTTTACGGTATCCTTTCTATAGATTTAATGCGACGTGCATTTGTAAGCCGGGCTTGGGAAATCAATGGCAGGATACAACGGTTGCCGCTTGACGTTTTGAAGACTATAGCTTCGTCATGAAGCTAGCGGAGTCTGTGCTAATTACAAGTCAGGTCCGATACCGCATAGCTTCATTGTTCTGGGACTGGAGGGAAAATGAAAAACAAGGAACGCAGCTCTTGATGAGGCCCCTCGTCCTATTCTTTTCTCTTCCCTGCCTCGCTGTTGCTTTGTTTCTAAATACAGCCTTCCCTAGGGATATCTTCCTGCACTAACCCAGATCACTGGCTATCAGATCACCATTCTCCAGAGGATTTTCATTTACAACTACCTTTTCTACCTATAATTTGCTTTCCTAAATACATAATGATCTCTTCAAGCCCTGAACAAGACAACCCATACCAAACGGAATGCTTCAGGTCCCGGGTTCAAGTACAGTGGGCCCACCAACCTCACTGGGTGTTTTTCAAGGGTTTGCCCTGTCACCAAGGTAAATACAGCATTGGATATTTAATACCACGACCCAAAGTATCACCTTAATTCTCAAACAATAGTAAGCATGCAAATAGCTCTGCTATCTATTCACAAACAATTAAAGCAGTTAGACTGCAAGGTAGTCTTATATCATTTGCCCAGCACGTGAAGAAGCAGAGGCACAGTTGCCTAGCACAAAGGTCTCTCTGGACACGTGACGAAGCTGCCATTTGCCTGCCACAGAATCAAAGATACAATTACGTAGTACTAAGGTTTCTGTGGACACGTGGCGAAGTAACATCAGTATGTTACAGAGGCAAGGGTACAGTTGCCTAGCACTAAGGTCTCTCTGGACAAGTGACGAAGTAACATCAGTATGTCACAGAGGCAAGGGTACAGTTGCCTAGCACTAAGGTCTCTCTGGACAAGTGACGAAGTACTATCTGCCTGTCACAGAAGCAAAGATACAGTTGCCTAGCACTAAGGTCTCTCTGGACAAGTGACGAAGTAACATCAGTATGTCACAGAGGCAAGGGTACAGTTGCCTAGCACTAAGGTCTCTCTGGACAAGTGACGAAGTACTATCTGCCTGTCACAGAAGCAAAGATACAGTTGCCTAGCACTAAGGTCTCTGTGGACACGTGACGAAGTACTATCTGCCTGTCACAGAAGCAAAGATACAGTTGCCTAGCACTAAGGTCTCTGTGGACAAGTGACGAAGTACTATCTGCCTGTCACAGAAGCAAAGATACAGTTGCCTAGCACTAAGGTCTCTGTGGACACGTGACGAAGTACTATCTGCCTGTCACAGAAGCAAAGATACAGTTGCCTAGGACTAAGGTCTCTGTGGACACGTGACGAAGTACTATCTGCCTGTCACAGAAGCAAAGATACAGTTGCCTAGCACTTAGGTCTCTGTGGACACGTGACGAAGTACTATCTGCCTGTCACAGAAGCAAAGATACAGTTGCCTAGCACTAAGGTCTCTCTGGACACGTGACGAAGTACTATCTGCCTGTCACAGAAGCAAAGATACAGTTGCCTAGCACTAAGGTCTCTGTGGACACGTGACGAAGTACTATCTGCCTGTCACAGAAGCAAAGATACAGTTGCCTAGCACTAAGGTCTCTGTCGACACGTGACGAAGTACTATCTGCCTGTCACAGAAGCAAAGATACAGTTGCCTAGCACTAAGGTCTCTGTCGACACGTGACGAAGTACTATCTGCCTGTCACAGAACCAAAGATACAGTTGCCTAGCACTAAGGTCTCTCTGGACAAGTGACGAAGTACTATCTGCCTGTCACAGAACCAAAGATACAGTTGCCTAGCACTAAGGTCTCTGTCGACACGTGACGAAGTACTATCTGCCTGTCACAGAACCAAAGATACAGTTGCCTAGCACTAAGGTCTCTCTGGACACGTGACGAAGTACTATCTGCCTGTCACAGAACCAAAGATACAGTTGCCTAGCACTAAGGTCTCTGTCGACACGTGACGAAGTACTATCTGCCTGTCACAGAACCAAAGATACAGTTGCCTAGCACTAAGGTCTCTCTGGACAAGTGACGAAGTACTATCTGCCTGTCACAGAAGCAAAGATACAGTTGCCTAGCACTAAGGTCTCTGTGGACACGTGACGAAGTACTATCTGCCTGTCACAGAAGCAAAGATACAGTTGCCTAGCACTAAGGTCTCTGTCGACACGTGACGAAGTACTATCTGCCTGTCACAGAACCAAAGATACAGTTGCCTAGCACTAAGGTCTCTGTCGACACGTGACGAAGTACTATCTGCCTGTCACAGAACCAAAGATACAGTTGCCTAGCACTAAGGTCTCTCTGGACAAGTGACGAAGTACTATCTGCCTGTCACAGAAGCAAAGATACAGTTGCCTAGCACTTAGGTCTCTCTGGACACGTGACGAAGTACTATCTGCCTGTCACAGAAGCAAAGATACAGTTGCCTAGCACTAAGGTCTCTGTGGACACGTGACGAAGTACTATCTGCCTGTCACAGAAGCAAAGATACAGTTGCCTAGCACTAAGGTCTCTGTCGACACGTGACGAAGTACTATCTGCCTGTCACAGAAGCAAAGATACAGTTGCCTAGCACTAAGGTCTCTGTGGACACGTGACGAAGTACTATCTGCCTGTCACAGAAGCAAAGATACAGTTGCCTAGCACTAAGGTCTCTGTGGACACGTGACGAAGTACTATCTGCCTGTCACAGAAGCAAAGATACAGTTGCCTAGCACTAAGGTCTCTGTCGACACGTGACGAAGTACTATCTGCCTGTCACAGAAGCAAAGATACAGTTGCCTAGCACTAAGGTCTCTGTGGACACGTCACGAAGTACTATCTGCCTGTCACAGAAGCAAAGATACAGTTGCCTAGCACTAAGGTCTCTGTCGACACGTGACGAAGTACTATCTGCCTGTCACAGAAGCAAAGATACAGTTGCCTAGCACTAAGGTCTCTGTCGACACGTGACGAAGTACTATCTGCCTGTCACAGAAGCAAAGATACAGTTGCCTAGCACTAAGGTCTCTCTGGACACGTGACGAAGTACTATCTGCCTGTCACAGAAGCAAAGATACAGTTGCCTAGCACTAAGGTCTCTGTCGGCACGTGACGAAGTACTATCTGCCTGTCACAGAACCAAAGATACAGTTGCCTAGCACTAAGGTCTCTGTGGACACGTGACGAAGTACTATCTGCCTGTCACAGAAGCAAAGATACAGTTGCCTAGCACTAAGGTCTCTGTGGACACGTGACGAAGTACTATCTGCCTGTCACAGAAGCAAAGATACAGTTGCCTAGCACTAAGGTCTCTCTGGACACGTGACGAAGTACTATCTGCCTGTCACAGAACCAAAGATACAGTTGCCTAGCACTAAGGTCTCTGTCGACACGTGACGAAGTACTATCTGCCTGTCACAGAAGCAAAGATACAGTTGCCTAGCACTAAGGTCTCTCTGGACAAGTGACGAAGTACTATCTGCCTGTCACAGAAGCAAAGATACAGTTGCCTAGCACTAAGGTCTCTCTGGACAAGTGACGAAGTACTATCTGCCTGTCACAGAAGCATAGATACAGTTGCCTAGCACTAAGGTCTCTCTGGACAAGTGACGAAGTACTATCTGCCTGTCACAGAAGCAAAGATACAGTTGCCTAGCACTAAGGTCTCTGTCGACACGTGACGAAGTACTATCTGCCTGTCACAGAAGCAAAGATACAGTTGCCTAGCACTAAGGTCTCTGTGGACACGTGACGAAGTAACATCAGTATGTCACAGAGGCAAGGGTACAGTTGCCTAGCACTAAGGTCTCTCTGGACACGTGACGAAGTACTATCTGCCTGTCACAGAAGCAAAGATACAGTTGCCTAGCACTAAGGTCTCTGTCGACACGTGACGAAGTACTATCTGCCTGTCACAGAAGCAAAGATACAGTTGCCTAGCACTAAGGTCTCTCTGGACAAGTGACGAAGTACTATCTGCCTGTCACAGAAGCAAAGATACAGTTGCCTAGCACTAAGGTCTCTCTGGACAAGTGACGAAGTACTATCTGCCTGTCACAGAAGCAAAGATACAGTTGCCTAGCACTAAGGTCTCTGTCGACACGTGACGAAGTACTATCTGCCTGTCACAGAAGCAAAGATACAGTTGCCTAGCACTAAGGTCTCTCTGGACAAGTGACGAAGTACTATCTGCCTGTCACAGAAGCAAAGATACAGTTGCCTAGCACTAAGGTCTCTGTCGACACGTGACGAAGTACTATCTGCCTGTCACAGAAGCAAAGATACAGTTGCCTAGCACTAAGGTCTCTCTGGACACGTGACGAAGTACTATCTGCCTGTCACAGAAGCAAAGATACAGTTGCCTAGCACTAAGGTCTCTGTGGACACGTGACGAAGTACTATCTGCCTGTCACAGAAGCAAAGATACAGTTGCCTAGCACTAAGGTCTCTGGACACGTGACGAAGTACTATCTGCCTGTCACAGAACCAAAGATACAGTTGCCTAGCACTAAGGTCTCTCTGGACACGTGACGAAGTACTATCTGCCTGTCACAGAACCAAAGATACAGTTGCCTAGCACTAAGGTCTCTGTGGACACGTGACGAAGTACTATCTGCCTGTCACAGAACCAAAGATACAGTTGCCTAGCACTAAGGTCTCTGTGGACACGTGACGAAGTACTATCTGCCTGTCACAGAACCAAAGATACAGTTGCCTAGCACTAAGGTCTCTCTGGACACGTGACGAAGTACTATCTGCCTGTCACAGAAGCAAAGATACAGTTGCCTAGGACTAAGGTCTCTGTCGACACGTGACGAAGTACTATCTGCCTGTCACAGAACCAAAGATACAGTTGCCTAGCACTAAGGTCTCTCTGGACAAGTGACGAAGTACTATCTGCCTGTCACAGAAGCAAAGATACAGTTGCCTAGCACTAAGGTCTCTCTGGACAAGTGACGAAGTACTATCTGCCTGTCACAGAAGCAAAGATACAGTTGCCTAGCACTAAGGTCTCTCTGGACAAGTGACGAAGTACTATCTGCCTGTCACAGAAGCAAAGATACAGTTGCCTAGGACTAAGGTCTCTGTGGACACGTGACGAAGTACTATCTGCCTGTCACAGAAGCAAAGATACAGTTGCCTAGCACTAAGGTCTCTCTGGACAAGTGACGAAGTACTATCTGCCTGTCACAGAACCAAAGATACAGTTGCCTAGCACTAAGGTCTCTGTGGACACGTGACGAAGTACTATCTGCCTGTCACAGAACCAAAGATACAGTTGCCTAGCACTAAGGTCTCTGTGGACACGTGACGAAGTACTATCTGCCTGTCACAGAAGCAAAGATACAGTTGCCTAGCACTAAGGTCTCTGTGGACACGTGACGAAGTACTATCTGCCTGTCACAGAAGCAAAGATACAGTTGCCTAGGACTAAGGTCTCTGTGGACACGTGACGAAGTACTATCTGCCTGTCACAGAAGCAAAGATACAGTTGCCTAGCACTTAGGTCTCTGTGGACACGTGACGAAGTACTATCTGCCTGTCACAGAAGCAAAGATACAGTTGCCTAGCACTAAGGTCTCTCTGGACACATGACGAAGTACTATCTGCCTGTCACAGAAGCAAAGATACAGTTGCCTAGCACTAAGGTCTCTGTGGACACGTGACGAAGTACTATCTGCCTGTCACAGAAGCAAAGATACAGTTGCCTAGCACTAAGGTCTCTGTCGACACGTGACGAAGTACTATCTGCCTGTCACAGAACCAAAGATACAGTTGCCTAGCACTAAGGTCTCTCTGGACAAGTGACGAAGTACTATCTGCCTGTCACAGAACCAAAGATACAGTTGCCTAGCACTAAGGTCTCTGTCGACACGTGACGAAGTACTATCTGCCTGTCACAGAACCAAAGATACAGTTGCCTAGCACTAAGGTCTCTCTGGACACGTGACGAAGTACTATCTGCCTGTCACAGAACCAAAGATACAGTTGCTAACACTAAGGTCTCTCTGGACACGTGACGAAGTACTATCTGCCTGTCACAGAAGCAAAGATACAGTTGCCTAGCACTAAGGTCTCTGTGGACACGTGACGAAGTACTATCTGCCTGTCACAGAAGCAAAGATACAGTTGCCTAGCACTAAGGTCCTTGTCGACACGTGACGAAGTACTATCTGCCTGTCACAGAAGCAAAGATACAGTTGCCTAGCACTAAGGTCTCTGTCGACACGTGACGAAGTACTATCTGCCTGTCACAGAAGCAAAGATACAGTTGCCTAGCACTAAGGTCTCTCTGGACAAGTGACGAAGTACTATCTGCCTGTCACAGAACCAAAGATACAGTTGCCTAGCACTAAGGTCTCTGTCGACACGTGACGAAGTACTATCTGCCTGTCACAGAACCAAAGATACAGTTGCCTAGCACTAAGGTCTCTCTGGACAAGTGACGAAGTACTATCTGCCTGTCACAGAAGCAAAGATACAGTTGCCTAGCACTTAGGTCTCTCTGGACACGTGACGAAGTACTATCTGCCTGTCACAGAAGCAAAGATACAGTTGCCTAGCACTAAGGTCTCTGTGGACACGTGACGAAGTACTATCTGCCTGTCACAGAAGCAAAGATACAGTTGCCTAGCACTAAGGTCTCTGTCGACACGTGACGAAGTACTATCTGCCTGTCACAGAAGCAAAGATACAGTTGCCTAGCACTAAGGTCTCTGTGGACACGTGACGAAGTACTATCTGCCTGTCACAGAAGCAAAGATACAGTTGCCTAGCACTAAGGTCTCTGTGGACACGTGACGAAGTACTATCTGCCTGTCACAGAAGCAAAGATACAGTTGCCTAGCACTAAGGTCTCTGTCGACACGTGACGAAGTACTATCTGCCTGTCACAGAAGCAACGATACAGTTGCCTAGCACTAAGGTCTCTGTGGACACGTCACGAAGTACTATCTGCCTGTCACAGAAGCAAAGATACAGTTGCCTAGCACTAAGGTCTCTGTGGACACGTGAAGAAGCTGACATCTGCCAGTCACAGAACCAAAGATACAGTTGCCTAGCACTAAGGTCTCTCTGGACACGTGAAGAAGCTGACATCTGCCAGTCACAGAAGCAAAGATACAGTTGCCTAGGACTAAGGTCTCTCTGGACACGTGAAGAAGCTGACATCTGCCAGTCACAGAAGCAAAGATACAGTTGCCTAGCACTAAGGTCTCTCTGGACACGTGAAGAAGCTGACATCTGCCAGTCACAGAACCAAAGATACAGTTGCCTAGCACTAAGGTCTCTGTGGACAAGTGACGAAGCTGACATCTGCCTGTCACAGAAGCAAAGATACAGTTGCCTAGGACTAAGGTCTCTCTGGACACGTGACGAAGTACTATCTGCCTGTCACAGAAGCAAAGATACAGTTGCCTAGCACTAAGGTCTCTGTGGACACGTGACGAAGTACTATCTGCCTGTCACAGAAGCAAAGATACAGTTGCCTAGCACTAAGGTCTCTGTGGACACGTGACGAAGTACTATCTGCCTGTCACAGAACCAAAGATACAGTTGCCTAGCACTAAGGTCTCTCTGGACACGTGACGAAGTACTATCTGCCTGTCACAGAACCAAAGATACAGTTGCCTAGCACTAAGGTCTCTCTGGACACGTGACGAAGTACTATCTGCCTGTCACAGAACCAAAGATACAGTTGCCTAGCACTAAGGTCTCTGTGGACACGTGACGAAGTACTATCTGCCTGTCACAGAAGCAAAGATACAGTTGCCTAGCACTAAGGTCTCTGTGGACACGTGACGAAGTACTATCTGCCTGTCACAGAAGCAAAGATACAGTTGCCTAGCACTAAGGTCTCTGTGGACACGTGACGAAGTACTATCTGCCTGTCACAGAAGCAAAGATACAGTTGCCTAGCACTAAGGTCTCTGTCGACACGTGACGAAGTACTATCTGCCTGTCACAGAAGCAAAGATACAGTTGCCTAGCACTAAGGTCTCTGTGGACACGTGACGAAGTAACATCAGTATGTCACAGAGGCAAGGGTACAGTTGCCTAGCACTAAGGTCTCTCTGGACACGTGACGAAGTACTATCTGCCTGTCACAGAAGCAAAGATACAGTTGCCTAGCACTAAGGTCTCTGTCGACACGTGACGAAGTACTATCTGCCTGTCACAGAAGCAAAGATACAGTTGCCTAGCACTAAGGTCTCTCTGGACAAGTGACGAAGTACTATCTGCCTGTCACAGAAGCAAAGATACAGTTGCCTAGCACTAAGGTCTCTCTGGACAAGTGACGAAGTACTATCTGCCTGTCACAGAAGCAAAGATACAGTTGCCTAGCACTAAGGTCTCTGTCGACACGTGACGAAGTACTATCTGCCTGTCACAGAACCAAAGATACAGTTGCCTAGCACTAAGGTCTCTCTGGACAAGTGACGAAGTACTATCTGCCTGTCACAGAAGCAAAGATACAGTTGCCTAGCACTTAGGTCTCTCTGGACACGTGACGAAGTACTATCTGCCTGTCACAGAAGCAAAGATACAGTTGCCTAGCACTAAGGTCTCTGTGGACACGTGACGAAGTACTATCTGCCTGTCACAGAAGCAAAGATACAGTTGCCTAGCACTAAGGTCTCTGTCGACACGTGACGAAGTACTATCTGCCTGTCACAGAAGCAAAGATACAGTTGCCTAGCACTAAGGTCTCTGTGGACACGTGACGAAGTACTATCTGCCTGTCACAGAAGCAAAGATACAGTTGCCTAGCACTAAGGTCTCTGTGGACACGTGACGAAGTACTATCTGCCTGTCACAGAAGCAAAGATACAGTTGCCTAGCACTAAGGTCTCTGTCGACACGTGACGAAGTACTATCTGCCTGTCACAGAAGCAAAGATACAGTTGCCTAGCACTAAGGTCTCTGTGGACACGTCACGAAGTACTATCTGCCTGTCACAGAAGCAAAGATACAGTTGCCTAGCACTAAGGTCTCTGTCGACACGTGACGAAGTACTATCTGCCTGTCACAGAAGCAAAGATACAGTTGCCTAGCACTAAGGTCTCTGTCGACACGTGACGAAGTACTATCTGCCTGTCACAGAAGCAAAGATACAGTTGCCTAGCACTAAGGTCTCTCTGGACACGTGACGAAGTACTATCTGCCTGTCACAGAAGCAAAGATACAGTTGCCTAGCACTAAGGTCTCTGTCGGCACGTGACGAAGTACTATCTGCCTGTCACAGAACCAAAGATACAGTTGCCTAGCACTAAGGTCTCTGTGGACACGTGACGAAGTACTATCTGCCTGTCACAGAAGCAAAGATACAGTTGCCTAGCACTAAGGTCTCTGTGGACACGTGACGAAGTACTATCTGCCTGTCACAGAAGCAAAGATACAGTTGCCTAGCACTAAGGTCTCTCTGGACACGTGACGAAGTACTATCTGCCTGTCACAGAACCAAAGATACAGTTGCCTAGCACTAAGGTCTCTGTCGACACGTGACGAAGTACTATCTGCCTGTCACAGAAGCAAAGATACAGTTGCCTAGCACTAAGGTCTCTCTGGACAAGTGACGAAGTACTATCTGCCTGTCACAGAAGCAAAGATACAGTTGCCTAGCACTAAGGTCTCTCTGGACAAGTGACGAAGTACTATCTGCCTGTCACAGAAGCATAGATACAGTTGCCTAGCACTAAGGTCTCTCTGGACAAGTGACGAAGTACTATCTGCCTGTCACAGAAGCAAAGATACAGTTGCCTAGCACTAAGGTCTCTGTCGACACGTGACGAAGTACTATCTGCCTGTCACAGAAGCAAAGATACAGTTGCCTAGCACTAAGGTCTCTGTGGACACGTGACGAAGTAACATCAGTATGTCACAGAGGCAAGGGTACAGTTGCCTAGCACTAAGGTCTCTCTGGACACGTGACGAAGTACTATCTGCCTGTCACAGAAGCAAAGATACAGTTGCCTAGCACTAAGGTCTCTGTCGACACGTGACGAAGTACTATCTGCCTGTCACAGAAGCAAAGATACAGTTGCCTAGCACTAAGGTCTCTCTGGACAAGTGACGAAGTACTATCTGCCTGTCACAGAAGCAAAGATACAGTTGCCTAGCACTAAGGTCTCTCTGGACAAGTGACGAAGTACTATCTGCCTGTCACAGAAGCAAAGATACAGTTGCCTAGCACTAAGGTCTCTGTCGACACGTGACGAAGTACTATCTGCCTGTCACAGAAGCAAAGATACAGTTGCCTAGCACTAAGGTCTCTCTGGACAAGTGACGAAGTACTATCTGCCTGTCACAGAAGCAAAGATACAGTTGCCTAGCACTAAGGTCTCTGTCGACACGTGACGAAGTACTATCTGCCTGTCACAGAAGCAAAGATACAGTTGCCTAGCACTAAGGTCTCTCTGGACACGTGACGAAGTACTATCTGCCTGTCACAGAAGCAAAGATACAGTTGCCTAGCACTAAGGTCTCTGTGGACACGTGACGAAGTACTATCTGCCTGTCACAGAAGCAAAGATACAGTTGCCTAGCACTAAGGTCTCTCTGGACACGTGACGAAGTACTATCTGCCTGTCACAGAACCAAAGATACAGTTGCCTAGCACTAAGGTCTCTCTGGACACGTGACGAAGTACTATCTGCCTGTCACAGAACCAAAGATACAGTTGCCTAGCACTAAGGTCTCTGTGGACACGTGACGAAGTACTATCTGCCTGTCACAGAACCAAAGATACAGTTGCCTAGCACTAAGGTCTCTGTGGACACGTGACGAAGTACTATCTGCCTGTCACAGAACCAAAGATACAGTTGCCTAGCACTAAGGTCTCTCTGGACACGTGACGAAGTACTATCTGCCTGTCACAGAAGCAAAGATACAGTTGCCTAGGACTAAGGTCTCTGTCGACACGTGACGAAGTACTATCTGCCTGTCACAGAACCAAAGATACAGTTGCCTAGCACTAAGGTCTCTCTGGACAAGTGACGAAGTACTATCTGCCTGTCACAGAAGCAAAGATACAGTTGCCTAGCACTAAGGTCTCTCTGGACAAGTGACGAAGTACTATCTGCCTGTCACAGAAGCAAAGATACAGTTGCCTAGCACTAAGGTCTCTCTGGACAAGTGACGAAGTACTATCTGCCTGTCACAGAAGCAAAGATACAGTTGCCTAGGACTAAGGTCTCTGTGGACACGTGACGAAGTACTATCTGCCTGTCACAGAAGCAAAGATACAGTTGCCTAGCACTAAGGTCTCTCTGGACAAGTGACGAAGTACTATCTGCCTGTCACAGAACCAAAGATACAGTTGCCTAGCACTAAGGTCTCTGTGGACACGTGACGAAGTACTATCTGCCTGTCACAGAACCAAAGATACAGTTGCCTAGCACTAAGGTCTCTGTGGACACGTGACGAAGTACTATCTGCCTGTCACAGAAGCAAAGATACAGTTGCCTAGCACTAAGGTCTCTGTGGACACGTGACGAAGTACTATCTGCCTGTCACAGAAGCAAAGATACAGTTGCCTAGGACTAAGGTCTCTGTGGACACGTGACGAAGTACTATCTGCCTGTCACAGAAGCAAAGATACAGTTGCCTAGCACTTAGGTCTCTGTGGACACGTGACGAAGTACTATCTGCCTGTCACAGAAGCAAAGATACAGTTGCCTAGCACTAAGGTCTCTCTGGACACGTGACGAAGTACTATCTGCCTGTCACAGAAGCAAAGATACAGTTGCCTAGCACTAAGGTCTCTGTGGACACGTGACGAAGTACTATCTGCCTGTCACAGAAGCAAAGATACAGTTGCCTAGCACTAAGGTCTCTGTCGACACGTGACGAAGTACTATCTGCCTGTCACAGAACCAAAGATACAGTTGCCTAGCACTAAGGTCTCTCTGGACAAGTGACGAAGTACTATCTGCCTGTCACAGAACCAAAGATACAGTTGCCTAGCACTAAGGTCTCTGTCGACACGTGACGAAGTACTATCTGCCTGTCACAGAACCAAAGATACAGTTGCCTAGCACTAAGGTCTCTCTGGACACGTGACGAAGTACTATCTGCCTGTCACAGAACCAAAGATACAGTTGCCTAGCACTAAGGTCTCTCTGGACACGTGACGAAGTACTATCTGCCTGTCACAGAAGCAAAGATACAGTTGCCTAGCACTAAGGTCTCTGTGGACACGTGACGAAGTACTATCTGCCTGTCACAGAAGCAAAGATACAGTTGCCTAGCACTAAGGTCTCTGTCGACACGTGACGAAGTACTATCTGCCTGTCACAGAAGCAAAGATACAGTTGCCTAGCACTAAGGTCTCTGTCGACACGTGACGAAGTACTATCTGCCTGTCACAGAAGCAAAGATACAGTTGCCTAGCACTAAGGTCTCTCTGGACAAGTGACGAAGTACTATCTGCCTGTCACAGAACCAAAGATACAGTTGCCTAGCACTAAGGTCTCTGTCGACACGTGACGAAGTACTATCTGCCTGTCACAGAACCAAAGATACAGTTGCCTAGCACTAAGGTCTCTCTGGACAAGTGACGAAGTACTATCTGCCTGTCACAGAAGCAAAGATACAGTTGCCTAGCACTTAGGTCTCTCTGGACACGTGACGAAGTACTATCTGCCTGTCACAGAAGCAAAGATACAGTTGCCTAGCACTAAGGTCTCTGTGGACACGTGACGAAGTACTATCTGCCTGTCACAGAAGCAAAGATACAGTTGCCTAGCACTAAGGTCTCTGTCGACACGTGACGAAGTACTATCTGCCTGTCACAGAAGCAAAGATACAGTTGCCTAGCACTAAGGTCTCTGTGGACACGTGACGAAGTACTATCTGCCTGTCACAGAAGCAAAGATACAGTTGCCTAGCACTAAGGTCTCTGTGGACACGTGACGAAGTACTATCTGCCTGTCACAGAAGCAAAGATACAGTTGCCTAGCACTAAGGTCTCTGTCGACACGTGACGAAGTACTATCTGCCTGTCACAGAAGCAAAGATACAGTTGCCTAGCACTAAGGTCTCTGTGGACACGTCACGAAGTACTATCTGCCTGTCACAGAAGCAAAGATACAGTTGCCTAGCACTAAGGTCTCTGTGGACACGTGAAGAAGCTGACATCTGCCAGTCACAGAACCAAAGATACAGTTGCCTAGCACTAAGGTCTCTCTGGACACGTGAAGAAGCTGACATCTGCCAGTCACAGAAGCAAAGATACAGTTGCCTAGGACTAAGGTCTCTCTGGACACGTGAAGAAGCTGACATCTGCCAGTCACAGAAGCAAAGATACAGTTGCCTAGCACTAAGGTCTCTCTGGACACGTGAAGAAGCTGACATCTGCCAGTCACAGAACCAAAGATACAGTTGCCTAGCACTAAGGTCTCTGTGGACAAGTGACGAAGCTGACATCTGCCTGTCACAGAAGCAAAGATACAGTTGCCTAGGACTAAGGTCTCTCTGGACACGTGACGAAGTACTATCTGCCTGTCACAGAAGCAAAGATACAGTTGCCTAGCACTAAGGTCTCTGTGGACACGTGACGAAGTACTATCTGCCTGTCACAGAAGCAAAGATACAGTTGCCTAGCACTAAGGTCTCTGTGGACACGTGACGAAGTACTATCTGCCTGTCACAGAACCAAAGATACAGTTGCCTAGCACTAAGGTCTCTCTGGACACGTGACGAAGTACTATCTGCCTGTCACAGAACCAAAGATACAGTTGCCTAGCACTAAGGTCTCTCTGGACACGTGACGAAGTACTATCTGCCTGTCACAGAACCAAAGATACAGTTGCCTAGCACTAAGGTCTCTGTGGACACGTGACGAAGTACTATCTGCCTGTCACAGAAGCAAAGATACAGTTGCCTAGCACTAAGGTCTCTGTGGACACGTGACGAAGTACTATCTGCCTGTCACAGAAGCAAAGATACAGTTGCCTAGCACTAAGGTCTCTGTGGACACGTGACGAAGTACTATCTGCCTGTCACAGAAGCAAAGATACAGTTGCCTAGCACTAAGGTCTCTGTCGACACGTGACGAAGTACTATCTGCCTGTCACAGAAGCAAAGATACAGTTGCCTAGCACTAAGGTCTCTGTGGACACGTGACGAAGTAACATCAGTATGTCACAGAGGCAAGGGTACAGTTGCCTAGCACTAAGGTCTCTCTGGACACGTGACGAAGTACTATCTGCCTGTCACAGAAGCAAAGATACAGTTGCCTAGCACTAAGGTCTCTGTCGACACGTGACGAAGTACTATCTGCCTGTCACAGAAGCAAAGATACAGTTGCCTAGCACTAAGGTCTCTCTGGACAAGTGACGAAGTACTATCTGCCTGTCACAGAAGCAAAGATACAGTTGCCTAGCACTAAGGTCTCTCTGGACAAGTGACGAAGTACTATCTGCCTGTCACAGAAGCAAAGATACAGTTGCCTAGCACTAAGGTCTCTGTCGACACGTGACGAAGTACTATCTGCCTGTCACAGAAGCAAAGATACAGTTGCCTAGCACTAAGGTCTCTGTCGACACGTGACGAAGTACTATCTGCCTGTCACAGAAGCAAAGATACAGTTGCCTAGCACTAAGGTCTCTCTGGACAAGTGACGAAGTACTATCTGCCTGTCACAGAAGCAAAGATACAGTTGCCTAGCACTAAGGTCTCTGTCGACACGTGACGAAGTACTATCTGCCTGTCACAGAAGCAAAGATACAGTTGCCTAGCACTAAGGTCTCTCTGGACAAGTGACGAAGTACTATCTGCCTGTCACAGAAGCAAAGATACAGTTGCCTAGCACTAAGGTCTCTGTCGACACGTGACGAAGTACTATCTGCCTGTCACAGAACCAAAGATACAGTTGCCTAGCACTAAGGTCTCTCTGGACAAGTGACGAAGTACTATCTGCCTGTCACAGAAGCAAAGATACAGTTGCCTAGCACTAAGGTCTCTGTCGACACGTGACGAAGTACTATCTGCCTGTCACAGAAGCAAAGATACAGTTGCCTAGCACTAAGGTCTCTCTGGACACGTGACGAAGTACTATCTGCCTGTCACAGAAGCAAAGATACAGTTGCCTAGCACTAAGGTCTCTGTGGACACGTGACGAAGTACTATCTGCCTGTCACAGAAGCAAAGATACAGTTGCCTAGCACTAAGGTCTCTCTGGACACGTGACGAAGTACTATCTGCCTGTCACAGAACCAAAGATACAGTTGCCTAGCACTAAGGTCTCTCTGGACACGTGACGAAGTACTATCTGCCTGTCACAGAACCAAAGATACAGTTGCCTAGCACTAAGGTCTCTGTGGACACGTGACGAAGTACTATCTGCCTGTCACAGAACCAAAGATACAGTTGCCTAGCACTAAGGTCTCTGTGGACACGTGACGAAGTACTATCTGCCTGTCACAGAACCAAAGATACAGTTGCCTAGCACTAAGGTCTCTCTGGACACGTGACGAAGTACTATCTGCCTGTCACAGAAGCAAAGATACAGTTGCCTAGGACTAAGGTCTCTGTCGACACGTGACGAAGTACTATCTGCCTGTCACAGAACCAAAGATACAGTTGCCTAGCACTAAGGTCTCTCTGGATAAGTGACGAAGTACTATCTGCCTGTCACAGAAGCAAAGATACAGTTGCCTAGCACTAAGGTCTCTCTGGACAAGTGACGAAGTACTATCTGCCTGTCACAGAAGCAAAGATACAGTTGCCTAGCACTAAGGTCTCTCTGGACAAGTGACGAAGTACTATCTGCCTGTCACAGAAGCAAAGATACAGTTGCCTAGGACTAAGGTCTCTGTGGACACGTGACGAAGTACTATCTGCCTGTCACAGAAGCAAAGATACAGTTGCCTAGGACTAAGGTCTCTGTGGACACGTGACGAAGTACTATCTGCCTGTCACAGAAGCAAAGATACAGTTGCCTAGGACTAAGGTCTCTGTGGACACGTGACGAAGTACTATCTGCCTGTCACAGAAGCAAAGATACAGTTGCCTAGCACTAAGGTCTCTGTCGACACGTGACGAAGTACTATCTGCCTGTCACAGAACCAAAGATACAGTTGCCTAGCACTAAGGTCTCTGTGGACACGTGACGAAGTACTATCTGCCTGTCACAGAACCAAAGATACAGTTGCCTAGCACTAAGGTCTCTGTCGACACGTGACGAAGTACTATCTGCCTGTCACAGAACCAAAGATACAGTTGCCTAGCACTTAGGTCTCTCTGGACACGTGACGAAGTACTATCTGCCTGTCACAGAACCAAAGATACAGTTGCCTAGCACTTAGGTCTCTCTGGACACGTGACGAAGTACTATCTGCCTGTCACAGAAGCAAAGATACAGTTGCCTAGGACTAAGGTCTCTGTGGACACGTGACGAAGTACTATCTGCCTGTCACAGAACCAAAGATACAGTTGCCTAGCACTAAGGTCTCTGTCGACACGTGACGAAGTACTATCTGCCTGTCACAGAAGCAAAGATACAGTTGCCTAGCACTAAGGTCTCTGTGGACACGTGACGAAGTACTATCTGCCTGTCACAGAACCAAAGATACAGTTGCCTAGCACTAAGGTCTCTCTGGACACGTGACGAAGTACTATCTGCCTGTCACAGAACCAAAGATACAGTTGCCTAGCACTAAGGTCTCTGTCGACACGTGACGAAGTACTATCTGCCTGTCACAGAACCAAAGATACAGTTGCCTAGCACTAAGGTCTCTGTCGACACGTGACGAAGTACTATCTGCCTGTCACAGAACCAAAGATACAGTTGGTTAGCATTAAGGTCTCTGTCGACACGTGACGAAGTACTATCTGCCTGTCACAGAAGCAAAGATACAGTTGCCTAGCACTAAGGTCTCTGTCGACACGTGACGAAGTACTATCTGCCTGTCACAGAAGCAAAGATACAGTTGGTTAGCATTAAGGTCTCTCTGGACACGTGACGAAGTACTATCTGCCTGTCACAGAACCAAAGATACAGTTGCCTAGCACTAAGGTCTCTGTGGACACGTGACGAAGTACTATCTGCCTGTCACAGAACCAAAGATACAGTTGGTTAGCACTAAGGTCTCTGTCGACACGTGACGAAGTACTATCTGCCTGTCACAGAACCAAAGATACAGTTGCCTAGCACTAAGGTCTCTCTGGACACGTGACGAAGTACTATCTGCCTGTCACAGAAGCAAAGATACAGTTGCCTAGCACTAAGGTCTCTCTGGACACGTGACGAAGTACTATCTGCCTGTCACAGAACCAAAGATACAGTTGCCTAGCACTAAGGTCTCTCTGGACACGTGACGAAGTACTATCTGCCTGTCACAGAACCAAAGATACAGTTGCCTAGCACTAAGGTCTCTCTGGACACGTGACGAAGTACTATCTGCCTGTCACAGAACCAAAGATACAGTTGCCTAGCACTAAGGTCTCTCTGGACACGTGACGAAGTACTATCTGCCTGTCACAGAACCAAAGATACAGTTGCCTAGCACTAAGGTCTCTCTGGACACGTGACGAAGTACTATCTGCCTGTCACAGAACCAAAGATACAGTTGCCTAGCACTAAGGTCTCTCTGGACACGTGGCGAAGTACTATCTGCCTGTCACAGAACCAAAGATACAGTTGCCTAGCACTAAGGTCTCTGTGGACACGTGACGAAGTACTATCTGCCTGTCACAGAACCAAAGATACAGTTACCTAGCACTAAGGTCTCTCTGGACACGTGACGAAGTACTATCTGCCTGTCACAGAAGCAAAGATACAGTTGCCTAGCACTAAGGTCTCTGTGGACACGTGACGAAGTACTATCTGCCTGTCACAGAAGCAAAGATACAGTTGCCTAGCACTAAGGTCTCTCTGGACACGTGAAGAAGCTGACATCTGCCTGTCACAGAAGCAAAGATACAGTTGCCTAGCACTAAGGTCTCTCTGGACACGTGACGAAGTACTATCTGCCTGTCACAGAAGCAAAGATACAGTTGCCTAGCACTAAGGTCTCTCTGGACACGTGACGAAGTACTATCTGCCTGTCACAGAACCAAAGATACAGTTGCCTAGCACTAAGGTCTCTCTGGACACGTGAAGAAGCTGCCATCTGCCAGTCACAGAAGCAAAGATACAGTTGCCTAGGACTAAGGTCTCTGTGGACACGTGAAGAAGCTGACATCTGCCAGTCACAGAAGCAAAGATACAGTTGCCTATCACTAAGGTCTCTGTGGACACGTGAAGAAGCTGACATCTGCCAGTCACAGAACCAAAGATACAGTTGCCTATCACTAAGGTCTCTGTGGACACGTGAAGAAGCTGACATCTGCCAGTCACAGAAGCAAAGATACAGTTGCCTATCACTAAGGTCTCTGTGAACACGTGAAGAAGCTGACATCTGCCAGTCACAGAACCAAAGATACAGTTGCCTATCACTAAGGTCTCTGTGGACACGTGAAGAAGCTGACATCTGCCAGTCACAGAAGCAAAGATACAGTTGCCTAGGACTAAGGTCTCTGTGGACACGTGAAGAAGCTGACATCTGCCAGTCACAGAACCAAAGATACAGTTGCCTAGCACTAAGGTCTCTTTGGACACGTGAAGAAGCTGACATCTGCCAGTCACAGAAGCAAAGATACAGTTGCCTAGGACTAAGGTCTCTCTGGACACGTGAAGAAGCTGACATCTGCCAGTCACAGAAGCAAAGATACAGTTGCCTAGCACTAAGGTCTCTCTGGACACGTGAAGAAGCTGACATCTGCCAGTCACAGAACCAAAGATACAGTTGCCTAGCACTAAGGTCTCTGTGGACAAGTGACGAAGCTGACATCTGCCTGTCACAGAAGCAAAGATACAGTTGCCTAGGACTAAGGTCTCTCTGGACACGTGACGAAGTACTATCTGCCTGTCACAGAAGCAAAGATACAGTTGCCTAGCACTAAGGTCTCTGTGGACACGTGACGAAGTACTATCTGCCTGTCACAGAAGCAAAGATACAGTTGCCTAGCACTAAGGTCTCTCTGGACACGTGACGAAGTACTATCTGCCTGTCACAGAACCAAAGATACAGTTGCCTAGGACTAAGGTCTCTCTGGACACGTGACGAAGTACTATCTGCCTGTCACAGAAGCAAAGATACAGTTGCCTAGCACTAAGGTCTCTCTGGACACGTGACGAAGTACTATCTGCCTGTCACAGAACCAAAGATACAGTTGCCTAGCACTAAGGTCTCTCTGGACACGTGACGAAGTACTATCTGCCTGTCACAGAAGCAAGGATACAGTTGCCTAGCACTAAGGTCTCTGTGGACACGTGACGAAGTACTATCTGCCTGTCACAGAACCAAAGATAGAGTTGCCTAGCACTAAGGTCTCTGTGGACACGTGACGAAGTACTATCTGCCTGTCACAGAAGCAAAGATACAGTTGCCTAGCACTAAGGTCTCTGTCGACACGTGACGAAGTACTATCTGCCTGTCACAGAAGCAAAGATACAGTTGGTTAGCACTAAGGTCTCTGTGGACACGTGACGAAGTACTATCTGCCTGTCACAGAAGCAAAGATAGAGTTGCCTAGCACTAAGGTCTCTCTGGACACGTGACGAAGTACTATCTGCCTGTCACAGAAGCAAAGATAGAGTTGCCTAGCACTAAGGTCTCTGTGGACACGTGACGAAGTACTATCTGCCTGTCACAGAAGCAAAGATACAGTTGGTTAGCACTAAGGTCTCTGTCGACACGTGACGAAGTACTATCTGCCTGTCACAGAAGCAAAGATACAGTTGCCTAGCACTAAGGTCTCTGTCGACACGTGACGAAGTACTATCTGCCTGTCACAGAAGCAAAGATACAGTTGCCTAGCACTAAGGTCTCTCTGGACACGTGACGAAGTACTATCTGCCTGTCACAGAAGCAAAGATAGAGTTGCCTAGCACTAAGGTCTCTCTGGACACGTGACGAAGTACTATCTGCCTGTCACAGAAGCAAAGATAGAGTTGCGTAGCACTAAGGTCTCTGTGGACACGTGACGAAGTACTATCTGCCTGTCACAGAAGCAAAGATACAGTTGCCTAGCACTAAGGTCTCTGTCGACACGTGACGAAGTACTATCTGCCTGTCACAGAAGCAAAGATAGAGTTGCCTAGCACTAAGGTCTCTGTCGACACGTGACGAAGTACTATCTGCCTGTCACAGAAGCAAAGATACAGTTGGTTAGCACTAAGGTCTCTCTGGACACGTGACGAAGTACTATCTGCCTGTCACAGAACCAAAGATACAGTTGCCTAGCACTAAGGTCTCTGTGGACACGTGACGAAGTACTATCTGCCTGTCACAGAAGCAAAGATACAGTTGGTTAGCACTAAGGTCTCTCTGGACACGTGACGAAATACTATCTGCCTGTCACAGAAGCAAAGATACAGTTGCCTAGCACTAAGGTCTCTCTGGACACGTGACGAAGTACTATCTGCCTGTCACAGAACCAAAGATACAGTTGCCTAGCACTAAGGTCTCTGTGGACACGTGACGAAGTACTATCTGCCTGTCACAGAACCAAAGATACAGTTGCCTAGCACTAAGGTCTCTCTGGACACGTGACGAAGTACTATCTGCCTGTCACAGAACCAAAGATACAGTTGGTTAGCACTAAGGTCTCTGTGGACACGTTACGAAGTACTATCTGCCTGTCACAGAAGTAAAGATACAGTTGCCTAGCACTAAGGTCTCTGTCGACACGTGACGAAGTACTATCTGCCTGTCACAGAAGCAAAGATACAGTTGCCTAGCACTAAGGTCTCTCTGGACACGTGACGAAGTACTATCTGCCTGTCACAGAACCAAAGATACAGTTGCCTAGCACTAAGGTCTCTGTGGACACGTGACGAAGTACTATCTGCCTGTCACAGAACCAAAGATACAGTTGCCTAGCACTAAGGTCTCTGTCGACACGTGACGAAGTACTATCTGCCTGTCACAGAACCAAAGATACAGTTGCCTAGCACTAAGGTCTCTCTGGACACGTGACGAAGTACTATCTGCCTGTCACAGAACCAAAGATACAGTTGCCTAGCACTAAGGTCTCTCTGGACACGTGACGAAGTACTATCTGCCTGTCACAGAAGCAAAGATACAGTTGCCTATCACTAAGGTCTCTCTGGACACGTGACGAAGTACTATCTGCCTGTCACAGAACCAAAGATACAGTTGCCTAGCACTAAGGTCTCTCTGGACACGTGACGAAGTACTATCTGCCTGTCACAGAAGCAAAGATACAGTTGCCTAGCACTAAGGTCTCTCTGGACACGTGACGAAGTACTATCTGCCTGTCACAGAACCAAAGATAGAGTTGCCTAGCACTAAGGTCTCTGTGGACACGTGACGAAGTACTATCTGCCTGTCACAGAACCAAAGATACAGTTGCCTAGCACTAAGGTCTCTGTGGACACGTGACGAAGTACTATCTGCCTGTCACAGAACCAAAGATACAGTTGCCTAGCACTAAGGTCTCTCTGGACACGTGACGAAGTACTATCTGCCTGTCACAGAACCAAAGATACAGTTGGTTAGCACTAAGGTCTCTGTGGACACGTGACGAAGTACTATCTGCCTGTCACAGAACCAAAGATAGAGTTGCCTAGCACTAAGGTCTCTGTCGACACGTGACGAAGTACTATCTGCCTGTCACAGAACCAAAGATACAGTTGGTTAGCACTAAGGTCTCTGTGGACACGTGACGAAGTACTATCTGCCTGTCACAGAACCAAAGATACAGTTGGTTAGCACTAAGGTCTCTGTGGACACGTGACGAAGTACTATCTGCCTGTCACAGAACCAAAGATACAGTTGCCTAGCACTAAGGTCTCTGTGGACACGTGACGAAGTACTATCTGCCTGTCACAGAAGCAAAGATACAGTTGCCTAGCACTAAGGTCTCTGTGGACACGTGACGAAGTACTATCTGCCTGTCACAGAAGCAAAGATACAGTTGCCTAGCACTAAGGTCTCTGTGGACACGTGACGAAGTACTATCTGCCTGTCACAGAACCAAAGATACAGTTGGTTAGCACTAAGGTCTCTGTGGACACGTGACGAAGTACTATCTGCCTGTCACAGAACCAAAGATACAGTTGCCTAGCACTAAGGTCTCTGTGGACACGTGACGAAGTACTATCTGCCTGTCACAGAACCAAAGATACAGTTGCCTAGCACTAAGGTCTCTCTGGACACGTGACGAAGTACTATCTGCCTGTCACAGAACCAAAGATACAGTTGGTTAGCACTAAGGTCTCTGTGGACACGTGACGAAGTACTATCTGCCTGTCACAGAAGCAAAGATACAGTTGCCTAGCACTAAGGGTTCTGTCGACACGTGACGAAGTACTATCTGCCTGTCACAGAAGCAAAGATACAGTTGCCTAGCACTAAGGTCTCTCTGGACACGTGACGAAGTACTATCTGCCTGTCACAGAACCAAAGATACAGTTGCCTAGCACTAAGGTCTCTGTGGACACGTGACGAAGTACTATCTGCCTGTCACAGAAGCAAAGATACAGTTGCCTAGCACTAAGGTCTCTGTCGACACGTGACGAAGTACTATCTGCCTGTCACAGAACCAAAGATACAGTTGCCTAGCACTAAGGTCTCTGTCGACACGTGACGAAGTACTATCTGCCTGTCACAGAACCAAAGATACAGTTGCCTAGCACTAAGGTCTCTGTCGACACGTGACGAAGTACTATCTGCCTGTCACAGAACCAAAGATACAGTTGCCTAGCACTAAGGTCTCTGTCGACACGTGACGAAGTACTATCTGCCTGTCACAGAACCAAAGATACAGTTGCCTAGCACTAAGGTCTCTGTCGACACGTGACGAAGTACTATCTGCCTGTCACAGAAGCAAAGATACAGTTGTCTAGCACTAAGGTCTCTCTGGACACGTGACGAAGTACTATCTGCCTGTCACAGAAGCAAAGATACAGTTGCCTAGCACTAAGGTCTCTGTGGACACGTGACGAAGTACTATCTGCCTGTCACAGAACCAAAGATACAGTTGCCTAGCACTAAGGTCTCTGTCGACACGTGACGAAGTACTATCTGCCTGTCACAGAACCAAAGATACAGTTGCCTAGCACTAAGGTCTCTGTCGACACGTGACGAAGTACTATCTGCCTGTCACAGAACCAAAGATACAGTTGCCTAGCACTAAGGTCTCTGTCGACACGTGACGAAGTACTATCTGCCTGTCACAGAAGCAAAGATACAGTTGCCTAGCACTAAGGTCTCTCTGGACACGTGACGAAGTACTATCTGCCTGTCACAGAAGCAAAGATACAGTTGCCTAGCACTAAGGTCTCTCTGGACACGTGACGAAGTACTATCTGCCTGTCACAGAACCAAAGATACAGTTGCCTAGCACTAAGGTCTCTGTGGACACGTGACGAAGTACTATCTGCCTGTCACAGAAGCAAAGATACAGTTGCCTAGCACTAAGGTCTCTGTCGACACGTGACGAAGTACTATCTGCCTGTCACAGAAGCAAAGATACAGTTGCCTAGCACTAAGGTCTCTCTGGACACGTGACGAAGTACTATCTGCCTGTCACAGAACCAAAGATACAGTTGCCTCGCACTAAGGTCTCTCTGGACACGTGACGAAGTACTATCTGCCTGTCACAGAAGCAAAGATACAGTTGCCTAGCACTAAGGTCTCTGTGGACACGTGACGAAGTACTATCTGCCTGTCACAGAACCAAAGATACAGTTGCCTAGCACTAAGGTCTCTGTCGACACGTGACGAAGTACTATCTGCCTGTCACAGAAGCAAAGATACAGTTGCCTAGCACTAAGGTCTCTGTCGACACGTGACGAAGTACTATCTGCCTGTCACAGAAGCAAAGATACAGTTGCCTAGCACTAAGGTCTCTCTTGACACGTGAAGAAGCTGACATCTGCCAGTCACAGAAGCAAAGATACAGTTGCCTAGCACTAAGGTCTCTGTCGACACGTGACGAAGTACTATCTGCCTGTCACAGAACCAAAGATACAGTTGCCTAGCACTAAGGTCTCTCTGGACACGTGACGAAGTACTATCTGCCTGTCACAGAACCAAAGATACAGTTGCCTAGCACTAAGGTCTCTCTGGACACGTGACGAAGTACTATCTGCCTGTCACAGAACCAAAGATACAGTTGCCTAGCACTAAGGTCTCTCTGGACACGTGACGAAGTACTATCTGCCTGTCACAGAAGCAAAGATACAGTTGCCTAGCACTAAGGTCTCTCTGGACACGTGACGAAGTACTATCTGCCTGTCACAGAACCAAAGATACAGTTGCCTAGCACTAAGGTCTCTCTGGACACGTGACGAAGTACTATCTGCCTGTCACAGAACCAAAGATACAGTTGCCTAGCACTAAGGTCTCTCTGGACACGTGACGAAGTACTATCTGCCTGTCACAGAACCAAAGATACAGTTGCCTAGCACTAAGGTCTCTCTGGACACGTGAAGAAGCTGACATCTGCCAGTCACAGAAGCAAAGATACAGTTGCCTAGCACTAAGGTCTCTCTGGACACGTGACGAAGTACTATCTGCCAGTCACAGAACCAAAGATACAGTTGCCTAGCACTAAGGTCTCTCTGGACACGTGAAGAAGCTGACATCTGCCAGTCACAGAACCAAAGATACAGTTGCCTAGCACTAAGGTCTCTCTGGACACGTGAAGAAGCTGACATCTGCCAGTCACAGAAGCAAAGATACAGTTGCCTAGCACTAAGGTCTCTCTGGACACGTGACGAAGTACTATCTGCCTGTCACAGAACCAAAGATACAGTTGCCTAGCACTAAGGTCTCTGTGGACTCGTGAATATGCAAGCTGGTATGGTACAGGTATGAGACCTAGAACGTTAACTGTCCACCGCAAACCGAGCCACGAGATCTCTCCTAACAGATCCGTCGCGATATGACCAAGTAATTACATCGAACTAAAATAAACAGAAACAAAACACAATAACACAGTGAGCTTGTTAATTTAATTAGTTAACGACTTTTCAACCTTTTAATAGCCTCATTAAAATAAGATTTGTGCAACTGTGTAAATTAAGCGCTTGTCTCAGATTCAACCTCATCATTTTATGTGAATCTTCAACCACTACCACATTTCTTCAGGTTTGGGAACAAAAAGTAACCGCTTGGAGCCAAATCCGGCGAATATGGTAGATGTGGAAGTGAAGGTCATGCAGTTTTTCAGCAATACTCAAAAATGTGTCCGAGTTTTACACTTCCTACTATCGATGTTGAAATTTCATCGGAAATTCAGTATTTGAGACCCCCTGAATCCAAAAACAAATTCTGGTGTGTTATATTCACCTGACTTTCTATACCCTATATCGTTTATTAATAGCTATATAAACTATTCCTACGAAAGTTCGTTTTTCTAAAATAGCTGCTCGATTCCCATCAACTGTCCACACGAATTTGTCTTTTAATAATTTTAACAAGTTATTCTGTGATTCTATAAAATTTTTAATTATTAATAAACTTCACGAAGAACTAAAATTCTTATTGGAAAGAAAGAAATCTGTTGCGTTACACTCACATGACTTTCTCTATCCTCCTGTCTTTATTAACCTGTATATAAAGTATTCTTCTATCTCCTACATTTAATCCAAATAATTCTTTACAGAAATAGCTACATTACACATTTCGTTATAGAGAATAGCGATAGTCAAATGTTTAACAACTGAACGCTATATGCTGGCCTTAAAATTCCATACTGTTTCCATGACATCGCGAGAAACAACAGCGGATATCTCAGAAATGGCTTATGCCAGCATAAAAAACTTATTTGAAATAAGTTGTGTGTTTTAAAGAGATCCTACATTTCTTGTGCAGTACGTTTTCGTTTATCAGTTATACACAATTACTTCTGAATGAAGAGCATTTCACAAATCATTCCCAGGAAATTCGAAATATACATTTCATTTCTTAAGTGCTCGTAGTATCTTCAATATTCTAATCAAAATCGTTGTAACCATTTTTTAGAATTTTATTCAAAAAATGTCCCATACAAAGGGTAGTAGGGATGGGAGGATTTGTTCTTGAAAATCTTCGTGTCGCATCCTTGGAAGATACAGAAATGAAATACCAAGTTTGCTACTTATTCGACTCTTCGTTTTTAGTTAGCTGTTTACAGACACACACTCACACACACGCGCGCTGAACTTTTTCTAAAATTCAGATGTGTTACACTCACATGACTTTCTCTACTCTTGTACAAACTATTTTTACAAACGCTTATTCTCCATATGCTTCATGTTAATCGAGATAAACATTTGCAGACTCTATCTTATTGCTAATTTTCTTGTAGATGTAAGGGGAATATGGTACGCTGCAAGCGATAGTCAAATGTTTTAAGTGCTGGTTGCTATGTGGAGCATTCCATTCTCTTTGTATGTCCAGGACATAAAAAAAAATGAATAACGAATTCCCGTTTGATAAAAGGTATAAATATTGGAAAATTCAAACAACAATTTTATCTATTTCTTACGGTTTACCAGTTATACAAAGTCATTCAGAATGAAGAGGATTTTTGGAGATATTCCAGTAAAATTCGAGCTAAAATTTTTATTTGTCATGAAAATATATTAAATATATGAGGTATGGTTCAAAATCCTTAGTCTACTTTGATAATATCAAATTTTTTCGAAAAATGTTTTATGTAAAGAGTAGTCTGGGGTGGGGGATTTTCTTGAAAATCTTCTTGTCGTATCCTTGGAAGATACGAAACTCAAATACCAACTTTGGTATTTATCCAACTTTTCGTATTTGAGTCATGCTTTCTCAGACAGACAAATACACACGGGCATGTATCCAAAAATACTCCATTTGGATTCAGGGTAATTCAAAACATGTATTTTTGGTTAAATCTCGGGTGGAATTTTTGGGGTGAAATGGAATATTTCTAGTTACCAATGGCAACAGAGAAAGTAGAAATGCTTTTTTTGGATTCAGGGGCATCAAAACGTATAAGCTGACCCGGCAGGCACACAACTGCATACACTTTTCTTCGGAGGTGAAGTTCATGTCACTTGGATGGCCAGGCGTGTGACGAAGCTGTTAGCAATTTAGAAGCAATTTACACTATGTGATCAAAAGTTTCCGGACACCCCCACAAACATACGTTTTTCATCTTAGGTACCTTGTGCTGCCACCTACTATCTGGTACTTATTATCCGCGACCTCAGTAGTCATTAGACATCGTGAAACAGCAGAATCGGACGCTCCGTGGAACTCACGGACTTTGAACATGGTCAGGTGATTCGGTGTCACTTGTGTCAGAAGTCTGTACGCGAGATTTCCACACTCCTAAACATCCCTAGGTCCACTGTTTCTGATGTGATAGTGAAGTGGAAACGTGAAGGGACATGTACAGCACAAAAGCGTACAGGTCGACCTTGTCTGTTGACTGACAGAGACCGCCGACATTTGAAGAGGGTCGTAAAGTGTAATAGGCAGATATCTATCCAGTCCATCACACAGGAATTCCAAACTGCATCAGGATTCACTCCAAGTACTATGACAGTTAAACGTGAGGTGAGAAACCTTGGATTCCATTGTAGAACGGCTGCTCATAAGCCACACATCATGCAGGAAAATGCCAGACGATCCCTCGCATGGTGTAAGGAGTGTCAACGCTACACGATTGAACAATGGCAAAACGTTGTGTGAAGTGACGAATCACGGCACACAATGTGGCGATCCGATGGCAGAGTGTGGGTATGGCAAATGCCCGGTGAACGTCATCTGCCAACGTGTGTAGTGCCAACGGTGAAATGGTGTTATGGTGTGGTCGTGTTTTTCCTGTAGGGGGCTTGCACCCATTGTTGTTTTGCGTGGCACGATCACAGCGCAGACATACATTGATATTTTAAGCACCTTCTTGCTTCCCACTGTTGAAGAGCAATTCGGGGATGGCGATTGCATCTTTCAACACGATCGAGCACCTGTTCATACTGCACGGGCTGTGGCGGAGTGGTTACACAACAACATCCCTGTAATGGACTGGCCTGCACAGAGGCCTGACTTGAATCCTATACAACACCTTTGGGATGTTTTGGAACGCCGACTTCGTGCCAGGTCTCGCCGACCTACATCGATACCTCTCCTCAGTTCCGCACTCCGTGAAGAATGGGCTGTCATCCCCAAGAAACCTTCCAGCACCTGATTGAAAGTATGCCTGCGAGAGTGAACGCTGTCATTAAGGCTAAGTGTGGGCCAACACCATACTGAATTCCAGCATTACCGATGGAGGGCGCCACGAATTTGTACGTAATTTTCAGCCAGATGTCCGGATACTTTTGATCACGTAGTGTAGGTTGGGAGGTACATATTCATAGATAGGTCCCATTACCCAGTCAAACAAATGTGTGATAGAATTGACGGATAGCTGCAAATAAGTGTGAAAGTAATTACAGTTAAAGTGAAATTCAACTTTTTAATTTAGTCTCCTGTTACCGCTCCTGAGATAAGAGCTAAAAGCATAGGCAACACAGAAGTGTTGTAGGACGCTCTTTTACAGCAATTCACCAGCACACCAAAAGAAAGACAAGAGGCGGAGTTACTCGCAAACTCTTCGGTTTTTCGTGGTTTTCCTCTGTTCGATAGGCATATACTTTTGTCATTTCTCATCTACTACGATACGATTCCCTTCCCTATTCCCTTTCATTTCGTTTTCTTATCTTTAGTGATATATCCGTCAGATGGCGCGGATTCATGCTCTAAGGAAAAAGTATTCTCCGCGGACAGTAGAGGGCTGCTTGGTTGATTGGGTCGTTCATCACGTCCATCTGAGCGGCTACAGTAGAAGGATGGGTCTTCGTGCTAGGAAGTATTTGGGACTTCCGGGCGTCTGTGGCCTCCTGTGGTTCCTTGATTTGATGCATTCCTCATGGACTGTGATAGCCATACGTTCCAGTGCGCTAGGTGTGCCCTTCCGTTGTATACCCTATACATAGGTACTCCAAATATTTTGTATTATAATTGGACTGGGGTTGAAGGGTCTATTAAGAATTCTTGCAGGTTACCCAGTATTTACCTATGTAGAATGACTTTTACGTGATGCTGCTAGTCTTCAAATGACATCGTGGGTGAAACTATACGCTTCAGGAAATTAGAAAGATATATATGTGGCGAGCTCGATGACTCACATTAATGTAGCCGGCCTTCTGGTCACTGCAGTTTTCTAAAGAGGGAGTTTAATTAACAGCAGTGCAGCAAAAGTAGTCGCTCTTTCGGAAATTCTAGTAGGTAGTTTGTTTAATTAAATTCGCTGCTATCCATTAAATCAGCGGCTGGAGATTTAATAACACAGTAAGATGGTGTCAGAAGTTACGACCTTATTTCCAACGGTCCTTGCAGCTGTAGAGTGAACACCAACCCTCTGAGTTTTGTATGGTTAATAATTATTCTAAAACTGCGGTGTATTGTAAGGAAACATGTGCTCACTTTAGAACAAATGAATGTTTATAATGACCGTCTGTGCTTGTTAGAAAACGATTTATTTTCATTTAAGTCATTAAGGACATCATTTCTACCAAATATTCTTCCAAAAAATTCATCTTCTGACCACTCGTTCTTTCCTATTTATCCTACGTCACTTTACGTAGCTGGTCATGTTCTTAGAGATACCTCGTGGCTCGCTGTGTGGCGGACAGTTAGTCTTCTAGGTCTCATCCCTGTACAATACCATTTTACTTCGTCTCGTGTCCACAGAGATACGGATCTGTTAGGTGAGACCTCGTGGCTCATTGGGTGGCAGTCTTCTAGGTCTCATCCCTGTACCATACCACCTTGTTTCGTCACGTGGCCACAGAGATCACGACGGATCTGTTAAAAGACACCTCGTGACTCGATGCGTGGTGGACAGTTAGCCTTCTAGGTCTCATCCCTGTACCATACCATCTTGTTTCGTCACATATCCACAGAGATCACGACGGACCTTAGTGACTCGGTGTGTGGTGGACAGTTAGCCTTCTAGGTCTCATCCCTGTACCATACCATCTTGCTTCGTCATGTGTCGACAGAGACCTTAGTGCCAGGCAACTGTACTTCTGTTTCTATAATGGTCAGATGGCAGCCTCGACCCATCTCTACGGATATCTTACTGTTAGGAAACTGTGCCTCTGCTTCTAAATGTGAAGGGCAGATGACAGCTTCGACCGGTGTGCGCAGTTACTTTAGTGTTAGACAACTGTATCTCTGCTTCTATCCGTAACGAGCAGATAGTAACTTTCGACATGTCTCTACAACGACCTTAGTGCCAGGCAAATGTCTCTGGTTCCACACGAGGGGGCAGGTGGCAGCCTACAGAGACCTTGGTGAATAGCAACTGCGACGGCTTTTGCGACGGGCAAATAACAGCTTCAAAACGTGTCCACAGAGACCTTAGTGCATGGGAACTGTATCTCTGTTTCTGTGACGAGCAAATAACAGTTTCAAAACGTGTCCACAGAGACCTTAGTGCATGACAACTGTATCTCCGTTTCTGTGACGAGCAAATAACAGCTTCAACACGTATCCACAGAGACCTTAGTGCATGGCAAATGTATCTCTGATTCTGTGACGAGCAAATAACAGCTTCAAAACGTGTCCACAGAGACCTTAGTGCATGGCAACTGTATCTCCGTTTCTGTGACGAGCAGATAACAGCTTCAGGACGTGTGCACAGAGGCCTTAGTGCATAGCAACTGTATCTCTGTTTGTGTGACGAGCAAATAACAGCTTCAAAACGTGTCCACAGAGACCTTAGTGCATGGCAACTGTATCTCTGTTTCTGTGACGAGTAAATAACACCTTCAAAACGTGTCCACAGAGACCTTAGTGCATGGCAACTGTATCTCTGTTTATGTGACGAGTAAATAACACCTTCAAAACGTGTCCACAGAGACCTTAGTGCATGTCAACTGTATCTCTGCTTCTTTGACTGGCAGATAACAGCTTCAACACGTGTCCACAGAGACCTCAGTGCTTGACAACTGTATCTCTGCTTCTTTGACTGGCAGATAACAGCTTCAACACTTGTCCACAGAGACCTTAGTGCATGACAACTGTATCTCTGCTTCTTTGACTGGCAGATAACAGCTTCAACACGTGTCCACAGAGACCTCAGTGCATGACAACTGTATCTCTGCTTCTTTGACTGGCAGATAACAGCTTCAACACGTGTCCACAGAGACCTTACTGCATGACAACTGTATCTCTGCTTCTTTGACTGGCAGATAACAGCTTCAAAACGTGTCCGCAGAGACCTTAGTGCATGGCAACTGTATCTCTGCTTCTTTGACTGGCAGATAACAGCTTCAACACGTGTCCACAGAGACCTCAGTGCATGACAACTGTATCTCTGCTTCTTTGACTGGCAGATAACAGCTTCAACACGTGTCCACAGAGACCTCAGTGCATGACAACTGTATCTCTGCTTCTACACGTGGCGGGCAGATGGCAACTTCGACACGTGTATACTTGACAGTGCTAGGCAACTTTATCTCTGTTCTACATGTGCCGGGCAGATGGCATCAAAGTGCAATTGAGTCAACCTGCGTGCATTATCTGTGGGTAGATGGCAGGGTATTCGCTATTATCACATTTGCCACTTCTACTACTGGAACTTTGCATCTTGGTATTACATATCCAATCCGGTGTTTACTTTGGCGACTGAGTGAAACCAAGAAAATAAACCGAATCAGATTTGTCGGTCCACGGGATTTGAACCCGGGAGCTCCTGAATGTGGGCCACAAACGTTATCTACTTCTTGTTAATCGAGATAAATTTTCACTACACATTTACACATTTCTTTGTAGATATAAAAAGAATGCAGTACGCAAAGCGATGGTCAGATATTTAAAAAAGCGGATGATGTGCCTTAAATTTCATTTTTGTGCATGATCATGAGAAAAAAAATAATAAAACGAATAACGACTTACCACTTCAAGGAAGTATAAGTATTTGAAAATTCAAACCAACAACAAGAATATCTTAGAAATGGTTTCAACAAGATCTACATTTTTTGTTATAAGAATTTGTTTATCTCTTATTGATTAGCAATTATACAAAATTTCTTCAGAATGCAGATATTTACATTATACGTATCTAATTTAAATATCTTAAATACCAGGTGGCCCAACCGCGCCGTAATTGACGTGTGTAGATTACCCTTCGTGCGTTAAAAGAGTTGCGGGACTCATCGGGTCAATTGGAAGTAAACACAGGTGAGTAGGGAACTGGCGCAGTATCGCTACTACTTGGTTCTCAGAAACGTCCATGAGGATAAACGGAGACGGTTGGAATATCGTATCAATCAACAAGTGCAAAATTTCGAACACCTATTCAATGAGCAAAACCAGATGATCATAACATATATGAAGGGTCCAGAAAAAAAAAGCAGGTAGTCACTCTCTTTTTCTAAATGAGTTTGATATGCCTTGAGAAGCTTATTGTTTCACGTATGGAAAAGCCAATTTGAAGTAGGAGTTGTATTATAGTTCAACTGTTGGGGAGCCGAACTTGTAGTAGTTGCAACCGCACGTATAGTAAACATTTTCCGGTAGCCTTTGCCCCAAAAGTGTTTAAAAAATATTAACTTTGTAATTAAATTGTTTCTTTAAACATTTAATATTTATGTTTGCCTCGGCTGCGTCAGTATTTATTTTAGAGAAACGTTTCTCTTAGCAGGGTTGTTGTACGACTAAGAATGTAGGCTTACACAGATTATAATTTTACTTCACTCGTTTTATTAATGCTTCATACGATTAAAATAACACTTCATTGATCGAGAGAGAGAGAGAGTGAGCTGTGAGATGTTTTTATTAATTAATTACACTTTTTAACACGTAAACTTATTTTTCGTCTCACACGAATACGTATTAAATCTCTCGAGGACGTGTCTCGCGTCCGGTTAGGAACAGTGTCTGCAGACAACTGAACTGATTTCAACCGCCTAAACTTGTAAATTTCTGTACTTCAAGTCTCTGATTTGTTAATCCTACTCCAATAGAATACTTTCATTTAACTAAAGCTTTTTCTGGCTGTTGATTGGCTATTTTTATACACTGTCACTTAAATTTACATTATTGTTGCTCCAATAATGACTACTAGCATTTAAACTTTCAACTTCATTATTGCCTCAAGGTTACCTCATTGTTAGCAACTTTTAACCTAATATTCTCACAGCTCCTACATTATTAAATTATGTAATGCATTCACATAACATTATTGAACATGTATACAATTATATAAGCATATGCAATGACTGTTACATACATTTTAGAAATTATTACATACACATATTGCTTTAAGTCGGGCTGTTATTGAATTTATATATTATATAATTAGACTGAAATCATTTAAATGTTAAAAATACTGCCTCACCCTTTGGATACTCCATGGAAAAAGCCATCTTTAGGTGTATGAAACAGGGAAAAAAGCTGGTTAATCATGGATTTGTTTGTCGTTTAAGTTTTGGCGTACAGGAAAAGAAGCAGGCAAGTCAACTGTTCCAACGAAAGAACCAGGTAAGTCATCTGCCCGCCAACAGACAGCAGTCTCGTACACCTATCCAGCTATTTAGTTTTGTTAATTTTATTGGACTTTGCTAAAAATGTCCCAATACCGAATATAAGTACCAACGACGTGTACTTCAAGCGTCAGCTACTAATGCATCCATTCAACACCCACATTCTTTCTACAGGCCAGTCAGCTTTCTAGGTGTAGCGCGAGGGTATTGGAAAGAAAGGTCCCAACGAGGTAGCATCGTTTCTCTTTCATTTCATTATGAACTATTTTGATGACAAGGTTGAAGATCATCAAGTGTTTTGTGAGTCTGCTGAAGGGCAAAATAAAAATTTCACTATTTTTCGCTTCATGCATTACGTGGTTCATAATATCATCCATAGCTTGACAAACATCAGGATGACATTTCCAAAACGAGGTCATTCATACATAGAATGTGATAAGAACGTTGGTCTTTGGAATTTGAAAAAAGCATGGAAACCCCAGAGGAGTTCATGATTGGAAATTCAAGAACCAAACCATCGCCTTTCATTGTTATGAATGTCAGGAAATGGTGTATGATTGGAAACATGTTTTAGATAAAAAACATGTACTGAAATGTCCGTTTAAGACCCAGCCCGTGAAGGAAATTGGGGCCTCATCCGTCCACCCACGTCTACTGAACTGGAGAGCTACATATAACGGAACGATGGTATCCGGTATCTATGGAAAGCCTGACAAAGGTGCTTCAACACAGAGGTCAGGAGAATTTGAGCTACCTTCTTTGGTCTATTCAGGTAATTTCAGTAGAAATATTATTCTATCCTTCAAATTATCCGATAAAATTGCTTATGCAATATATGTAACAAATATTTGTATTGTACCCAGATCTTCTACATATTTCCAAAACTACGTAAGTACCAAGATATAAGGAGTCTCATGAAATTCTTTGGTCAGCCAGCAGTGAAATCTTTCCAAAGATAACATTGATTGGAACATAATTGATAAGCTGTCAGATAACTGAGAGTTTCCACGGTTGTAATAATAATAATAATAATAATAATAATAATGAATAGTATTTACATGATGGCAATACAACCTTAATTACAAACAAAATCTCGGATAGCTGACATGCCTGGTGACTTGCCTGGTTTGTTTCCTGAAAAAAATGATTTTGGAGTTGACGCAAGTAATTCTTTCTGCCCCAAGTTTAGGCGCAATATGACGCAGCCACGCTCCGTCCTCCAACAATGAAGCAATACCTTTGCCTCACGGTTGCTGCTTGTCTCCTCCCAGTTGGTTCTTCTTTTTCCACGGCTGCTCCAGCATGAAACCTTAACCTCAGGGTATGCGTGGGTGTGTACAGAGAAACACACAAACGCTGTCTTGGAACACTTTTATTCACTATTTAAAATTATACTTTAGGTTTGCTGATCACTATTAAATGCTTACGATGATACTTTGTCTTTACCAAGACCGAAGAATATTAACTACATCTAAGCGTTCTACCCTCTAGCATGTTCGCCGCCAATGTTCACAACTCGACGAGAATGTCGACCTGCACTCACCAGGCACTCAGGCAGACTGACTTACACCACCGCTGCACAAGGAAAACCAACGCCTCAACTTCCCCTCTCTCCCCTCAAACTTAGCGTCATGAAGCTTAGAGAGTGGGCTTTACCAGGCTAAGTGCAGCTGCACTCGGCTGGTACCAGGAAAAACTTGCTTCAATGGTATTTACCCTTTCTACCTGAGGCTGGTCCCTAATTAACAAAACTGTGCCTGTCTTCTTGTCTTTCTGTCGCTTTTACAGTCAACAATTTTCAGAATGCTTCTCCTTTTTATACATATCTACACTAATTTTAAACATATTATTACTTATTTTATATCACTATCCTTCTCAGATTATTACGATATTTATTGGCTTTATAATTCCGGCTTCAGAGTGAACGTTTTTGTTTTGTGTGATATATTATTGATATAAAAGACATTAAGCACCATTTTATTTGGTTCACTACATCTGAAACTTCAATATTTCACTTTGTTTGAAAGAAGTATTTTGTATACGAATCCCTCATTGCGTTTTATAATTAAAAATTGATTTTCTGGGTTTCTTGGAAAAATTGACTTATCTGCTTTTTTTCCTGAACCCTTCATATAAAGTGAAAAAATGTCAGTGAAACACTGCATGCTCTCATGTATTAAATAAAGACATATTAGTCATTTGTCAGTCTGAAAGGCGCGTTTATTCCCTCGAAAATAAGGTCTGTGTAACTGAAGTGGAAAGCTCAGTTTTCGCTCTGTTTTTGTCTATCATTACGAACAATACACTATTGGAAGCCTGGGAAGTGCCTCTCAATGAGTGCGATCCACTCATCGTCTTTACTGATAAACAAGAGGAGTATCACGAAGCTCGGTAGAAGACCTGACTGCTGTGCTAGGGGTCCCGGGTTGGATTCGCAGCTGGAGGAGGTGTATTTTCCTCTAGCCGAAATTAATTCCTATCCTGCCCAGGGTATGGAAGTATGAATGAGAGCGTGAATGTGTGTGTGTGTGTGTGATCTAACGAAAAGAAACCAAAGTTTATAGGAAATCCAAAGACAAGCGAATAGAGTTAACACCATTGCCTATAGGCAACAACATATTCCAAAGGAAAGACCGCCAATAAGACCATAGTAATTCACCAGTTCCTCACTTACCTGTGTTTAATTGAAATTGTCCCTTTGAGTTCTGCATCTCTTAACACACGAAGGGATATAAAGGATAGTTTCGGTTAGAGAGATTTTGAAAATCTTCGCTTTCTATCCTTGTAAAGGGTGATTTATGAAGAACTGACACATTTATTTGTTTGTTTCAAAACGAGTTATGATAGCGACAACTTATTATACCTGAAAGGCAGAGGAATTTTCGGAGATTATTTACCTGTATAGCAAATGTTGAAAATGTTCTTCATCCTGCATAAGGCACAACTCAACACCTCGTTCCATGTTACTGACCACTCGTTGGAGGACTCTGTTGTCAATAGCTTGAATCTCTTGTGTAATGTTGTACTTCAGATCGTCCAATGTCTGGGGATGTGTGGCATAAACCCTGTTTTTTAAGTAACCCCATAGAAATAAGTCCGGCGATGTCAAATCCGGAGATCTCGGTGGCCACAGGTTCTTGGAAATTATCCGGTCGTCAAAGAAACTTGCAATTAGTGCCATGGATTCATTTGATGTATGGCATGTAGCGCCGTCCTGCTGAAAATATCCTTGACTCAGTTCTACATCGTCTAGTTGCTCAGCAAACTCCATGAACATGTTACTACTCTGCAGTGATCACATTGTTTTAAAAAGAAGTTCATCCCACTATTCTCTGTGCGGATATTGAACACCAAACTCCGATTTTAACCGGGCGCATAGGTGCTTCATTAATAACATGTGGATTTTCGCAGGCCCAATAGCGTGAGTTATTTGAGTTCACATAGCCGGATAAATGGAACCATACTTCATCTGTGAACCATGTGATGGACAATATGGCAGGATTTTGCACAATGGACGCCTGAAACCAAAGACGATAATTCAGTCGTCTATCGTTATCTGGTTCCTGTAACTGATGGACAACCGTAATCCTATATGGCTTTAGGCCTGCGCTTTTCACAGCTCTCTGACACATTGAGTAGCTGTACCCTGTCTCCTGCGACAAACGTCTTAATGATCTTTTGGGTGACTGATCCAGTCTTGCTCTTACGTCAACAACAACCGTGGGAAACGTAGATGAACGAGTTTTGCCTTTATCACTCACAAGAGATCCAGTTGTTTCCAATTTGTTTACCAGTCCCAGTATTGTGTTTCTTTGGGGAGGATTCCGAACATCAAATTCTCTCTGGTATGCCCTTTGAGCAGCTGTAATTGAATTCGTAATGCAGTATTGCTTTACAAGGAAGAGTGGGTCATTTAATGTGTACTCCATTTTCACGCCGACAACAGTTGCCGACAATAAAACTTAACAATTACGAATAAAACTCCAGAATATTCTGCTTAATTTGCTGCTAAAATTGGAGCATTGAGTGAATTTCAAACAGAATAATTAAAGAAATAAATGTGTCACTTTTTCAAAAATCACTCTGTAGTATACTGGACCTAAAGAGCAAATTTAGTATTTAACCAGGTTTTCGTGTTGGTGTTTCACAGACACAGGGAACTGTTTCTAAAAATGCTTTTTGCGATCCAGGGAACCTTAAATAATGCATTTTCGATGAAATATCAATATCAATAGAAGTTTAATACTTCTACATAGCATAGGTAAGCAATAGAGAATGTAATTAGATGCAACAGCGGCTGTCGTGTTAATATTTGTTAGTTACATAGCTTCAGGTCTTGGTTTCATGTACGTGATCAAGGTATCACGTAACGCGACTGTACGCCGAGTACCTACTCCTGCACGGCGAGCGCAACCAAATGGGAATCCCAATAAAGGAAGGCAACTTCTGGAAAATGGAAAACTGATACGAGCCGTAATGATTCTATTCTCCTAAAGGGTGGGCAACCGTGCGGTGTACGGGAGCTGTATTCACATGTGTGAGGCAGACATAATGGAAGGGGAACGAAAGAAGGAACCAAGAAAAGAAAGAAAAAATCCAGGATTGGTTCAGGCGATAGGGTCTGAGGCATGCATTACGCAGGATCAGGGTTCAGTTCCCGTTGGAATGTCCAATCTGACGTCCGCGTTGAACAACGTAACTCATAAACGAGAAGTCGGTTAAAGCCTAACATAGTTTTTATACTTTGACCAGAGTCTTCTGAGACAGTGGAAAATGGAAGGTAGAGAATTGGTTGCTGGTGCCCCAAGTTGCTATATATGGCGGCACTTTGCGATAGCTGCAGGTGCGAACACGCGACATCCTAACCTCCCCCTTCCACTGTCACATAATACTCTGGCCAAAGTAACAGTTCAGCGTCTACCCTTTATATACTTCTTCGCAAGTATAATACTGAGAATATGAGCCAAAGCGACAGTTATATAACAGCAGGTCGCTATGTGATGGTCTGAAACTCCATTCCCTTTGCATGACCACTAGATAAAATGTGATGTGACACATTTGCATGACTTTCTCTATCCTATATCATTTATTGGTGGGTATACAAACTATTCTTACTCAAGTTTACTACTTTCTCTACTACGTATAGTAAGTAGGGGAAGTATTGTATTCCACCCTGAAATTCGATACCGAGATTTCACCGGAAATACATGTTTTGAGACTCCGAATAAAAAAAAGCATTTTTGGAAACATGTCCGTGTGTGTGTGTATGTGTGTGTCTTTCTGTGTCTGTGAACAGCATAACGCAGAAACGAGCAGTTTGATAAACACCAAACTTGGTATTTAGGTTCAGTATCTTCCAGAGATGCGACACGAAGGTTTTCAAGAAAATCCCCCCACTCCAGTTTACCCTTTATATGGAACATTTTTCGAAAATTGTAATTTTCTCAAAAACGGCTCTAACGATTTTGATTAAAATATCATATGTTGAAGATATTTTAATGACAAATAAAACGTATATCTCGAATTTTCTGTCAATGTCTCCAAAAGTATTCTTCATTGTGAATGACTTTTGCATAACTGGTAAACCATAAGAGATAGACAAAATTTTACTACACAAAAAATGTAGATCGCGTTTAAATACACAATTTATATCATATACATTTTTTGTTGTTGAGTGAACCATTTTCGAGATATTGCTTGTTATTCCCTTAAAATGTCCAATACTTATACTTTTTCTCAAATTCGTTATTCATTTCTTTTATGTCTTGGATATGCAAAGAGAATGAAATACTCCACATAGCAACCAGCTCTTAAAACATTTGACTATCGCTTAAAATCTATCCATTCCCCTTGCATCTACCAGAAAATTAGCAATAAGATTAACATCTCGATTAACATGAAGCATATGGAGAATAAGCGTTTGTACAAGAGTAGAGAAAGTCATGTGAGTGTAACACATCAGATTTTTTTCCTATCTACTACATTTGAATCCAGCTAAATCTTTGCAGAAATAGCTACATTACACATTTCGTTATAGACACAAAGAGAACAGCGATAGTCAAATGTTTAACAACTGGACGCTATATGCTGACTTTAAAATTCCATACTGTTTCCATGACATCGCAAGAAACAACTGAATGGTGAAAGGACCTTAAAGCATGACCTAGAAACGAACAACTCCAACCGGCTGGCCCCTTAGCTCACTCGGTAGAAAAACTGCCTGGTGTGCGAGTGGTCCCAGGTTCGATTCCCGGCTGGGGCCACGATTATTCGTTATACTCCCCAGAGTATGAATGTGAGTGTGTGTATGATTTAACAATTAAAAACCAAAGTGCAAGGTTAACACCATTGCCAATAAGTTCAAAAGGAAAGGCCGCCGATAAGACCAATGTAGTTAAAGGCGAGATATAAATGGAACTAAAAAAAATGAATAATTCGAACCATTAATAATGGATATCTCAGAAATGGCTTGTGCCACAAAAAACTTGAAATAAATTCTGCATTTTAAAGAGATCTACATCTTTTGTGTAATACGTTTTCGTCTATTGCTTAACGTTTACAAGCTATAGAAGAGTACACAAAATTCCTTCTGAATGAAGAGGACTTCATGGGCTATTTCCAGAAAATTTAAGGTATACATTTTATTTGTCATGTAAATATCTTTAATATATGCTATTTTAAACAAATTCCTTAGAGCCATTCTTTGGAAAGTCAGAATTTTTGAAAAGTTTTCGATCTAAAGGGCAGTTGGGGTGGGGAAATTTTCTTGAATGTCTTCGTTTTGGATTCTTGGGACATACTAAACTCAAATACCATGTTTAGTATTTATTCGAAATTTGCGTTTTTGAGTTATGCCGTTTGGAGAGAGAGGGGGAGAGAGAGGGGAGAGAGAGGGGAGAGAGAGGGGGAGAGGAAGGGAGTGGAGAGAGGAGAGAGGGGAGGGAGAGGAAGAGAGGGGAGACAGAGAGAGGGAGGGGAGAGAGGGGAGGGGGAGAGAGACCCACACACACGAATACGTTTCCATAAATGCATTCAGGGCGTCACATGAATTTCCGGTGAAATCACGGCATCGAATTTTTGTGTAGCACTTTCTCTAGTGAGAGAGTAAAAGATTACTGAAACAATACATATGGTAAAATAAGCACTTTTAGGTAACACAAAACCCCTCCCATAGATTTATATTTTATGGCAATTGAAGGTATTTAACTAGTTTTAATTTATTTGTATACATAAAAGTAGGCATTTAACCCAAAATCCGAAGCCTACTGATAACTTCGAAATTCCACTCTTGGTATGAACATGAGAAGGACAAATAGCAATTTACTACTTGAAAACTGTATAAGTATTGTAAAATTCAATCCAATAATAAAAAATCTGATGTGTTACACTCACATGACTTTCTCTACTCCTGTACAAACTATTTTTACATACGCTTATTCCCCATAGCTTCATATTAATCGAGATTATTATCTTATTGCTAATTTTCTTGAAGATGCAAGGGGAATATGGTAGGTTTTAAGCGATAGTCAAATGTTTTAAGAGCTGGTTGCTATGTGGAGTATTCCAATCTCTTTGCATTACCAGGACAAAAAAATGAATAACGAATTTGAGAAAAAGTATAAGTATTGGAAAATTTGAGGGAATAACAAGCAATATCTCGAAAATGGTTCACTCAACAAAAAAAATGTATATGGCATAAATTGAGTATTTTAACGCGATATAATTTTTTGTGTAGTAAAACTTTCTCTATCTCTTATAGTTTACCAGTTATGCAAAAGTCGTTCACAATGAAGAATACTTTTGGAGACATTCCCAGAAAATTCGAGATATACATTTTATTTGTCATGAAAATATCTTAAACATATGATATTTTAATCAAAATCGTTGGAGCC
Organism: Deroplatys truncata; assembly: GCA_030765065.1. Taxonomy (NCBI): domain Eukaryota; kingdom Metazoa; phylum Arthropoda; class Insecta; order Mantodea; family Mantidae; genus Deroplatys; species Deroplatys truncata. The sequence goes on from CM060987.1 coordinate 12,681,554, forward strand.
ATTTTTGAGAAAATTAAAGGTTTTGAAAAATGTTCCATGTAAAGGGTAATCTGCAGTGGGGGATTTTCTTGAAAACCTTCGTGTCGCATCTCTGGAAGATACTGAACCTAAATACCAAGTTTGGTGTTTATCCGACTGTTCGTTTCTGAGTTATGCTGTTCACAGACACACACACGGACATGCTTCCAAAAATGCTTCTTTTTTTTGGGATTCAGGGGGTCTAAAACATATATTTCCGGTGAAATCTCGGTATCAAATTTTTGGGTGGAATACAATACTTCCCCTACTTACTATACGTAGTAGAGAAAGTATAAACGAATAAAGAATTCCCAATTGAGAAAAGGTAGAGTATCGGAAAATTTAAGCAAATAACGAGGAATATCTAGGAAATGGTTCAATCAACAAAAAAAGTATAGGAAATAAATTGTGTGGCTTAACGAGATCTACATTTTTTGTGTAGTAAAGATTTGTCTATCTCTTACGGTTTACCATTTGTGCAAAAGTCATTCAAAATAAAGAGGATTTTTTGTGGACATTTCCAGAAATTTCAGGATATGCATTTCATTTTACATGAAAATATATTAAACATAATATTTTAATCAAAATCGCTAGAGCTATTTTTGATAAAATCGAAATTTTCTAAAAGTGTTCCAGAGTAGTCTGGATTGGTGTGGTTTTTTTGAAAAAATCGTGTTGCATCGTGGAAGATAGTAGACTGAAATAAAAGGTTTGATATTTATCAGAATTTTCCTTTTTGAGTTATGCTGTTCACAGACACACACACGGAGATGGTACCTATACAATTTTTGGGTGGAATGCAATACTTCCCCTACTTACTCTACGTAGTTGAGAAGGTAAAAATAAATTCTATTAAGGTAAATTTGATCCTGTAGCTTTTCAACAGCACTCTGAGGAAAAGTTCTGTACATATAGTTGGTAAACATGGTTACACTAGGGAGATATAAAACGCCCCCGAGTAACCCTAACATAATGCTTATGGGTGTGGTAATGATGGACAGTGGTCGAGAGAAACGTGATACGCTTTCAAGTCCATAATGTTCGGGGAAACCGTTCGTTCACAGGTTTCTCTTTTGTTGTAAACTACCCGACTAACTTTGAGGGTAGAGTTAGATGCGCGCATTAAATGAGCATGAACGGCAGGCAGTTCGACAACTCTGAACAGAGAGACGGCGGCGGCAGGTATTCTCCGAAACATTATCCTATATATATGTATGCATACCAATTACATTGCCAATGCTCAAACGTGTTTTCCACAGAAATACATGCAACAAAGGGACATTATAGGAGAGACAAGGAGAGAACCAATAGGTAATGCATTCCACTCAAAAATGCGATATCGAGATTTCACTGGAAATATACATTTTGAGGTCCTCTGAATTCGATGTGAATATCTCTGAACTGTAAAAGTGAAAAACGAAAAGTTGGGTAATTACTCCAAACTACGTTTTACATAGAAATATTTGTTATTATTTTATTTTCCTAAAAATGTCTTTAAATGCTTTGGTTAAAATATCATATATTAGTGATGGGACGATAGCACTATTTCTCGATACCGGTACTGACTTTTCACCATCGATACTCGATACATTATAAAAAATCTGATGTGTTACACTCAGATGACTTTTTCTACTCTTGTACAAACTATTTTTACAAACGCTTATTCTCCATATGCTTCATGTTAATCGAGATGTTAAACTTATTGCTAATTTTCTTGTAGGGGCAAGGGGAATATGGTAGGTTATAAGCGATAGTCAAATGTTTTAAGAGCTCGTTTCTATGTGGAGCATTCCATTCTCTTTGTATGTCCAGGACATAAAAAAAATGAATAACGAATTTGAGAAAAAAAATATTGCAAAAATTGTGTATTTTAACGCGATCTACGTTTTTTGTGTAGTAAAATTTTGTCTATCTCTTATGGTTTACCAGTTATGCAAAAGTCGTTCATAATGAAGAATACTTTTGGAGAGATTCCCAGAAAATTCAAGATATGCATTTGATTTGTCATGAAAATATCTTAAACATATGATATTTTAATCAAAATCGTTAGAGCCATTTTTGAGAAAATTAAAATTTTCAAAGAATGTTCCATGTAAAGGGTAATCTGTGATGGGGGGATTTTCTTGAAAACCTTCGTCTCGCATCTCTGGAATATGCTGCACCTAAATACCAAGTTTGGTGTTTATCCGACTGTTCGTTTCTGAGTTATGCCTATCACACACACACACACACACACACACACATGAACATGTTTCTAAGAATGCTTGTTTTGGATTCAGGGGGTCTCAAAACATATATTTCCGGTGAAATCTCGGTATCGAATTTTTGGGTGGAATACAATACTTCCCCTACTTACTATACGTAGTAGAGAAAGTAAAAACTATAAAGACGATAGCTTGTTCACTGAATTGCTCTTAGTAGTAGTTTTCTGTGTATAAAAGACTGTTTGACATTTTCCGATTGGGAGCAATTTATTTTATTTTGATAAATGGTTCAGATTACACATTCCTTAATGTTGGTCAATAATAATAACAATAAGAATAACTATTTCTTGCCTCTCTTTTTATGTAACTACATTATATTCTTTTAAAGGACTTTCTATCCATCTTATGGAAAGTAGTCGTATTGTAAACCTGTAAGCTACGCTCGTGATCCAGGTTTGACTTGCATAAAACAGATGGAAGGAAAGAACAAATATTTCCATACGCTGTGTTATTTGCTGTCTTAAGTTCTGATTTGTTTCTGCTGCATTCACAGATAGTGGTCACCGGTGTAGGTAAATGTAACGATGAGTGTGAGTCACCAAGCCAGGCTGTTGCAGAAACTTGATTTAGTGCGTCAGCTAAATTAACTTCATTCACAACTCAGTTAACGCTGCATGATCACGAGTGCCTCCACTCCATCCCCCTTGTTTTGCTGGAATATTGCACTGATTCAGTCACAGGAAACGCAGTCGAGATCTACAATCCTGCATCTCTTAGGGGATACGAGCAAGGCAGTAACGTGAAGCCTCCCATTTTTATCTAGCATACAGTTAAGCGCAAACTACTTTCAGTAATTCAAAACTTGGAAATTTTAAAGTATCGAAGGTTTATCTCAAAGTACACCGGAGTGCAAAACCTAAGGACGAAAGTAATATTCGCATGCCGTGACACATAGCTCGATGAAACATAGAGGGAACTGCTACAGTAGACAACTAAACGAAATATGCAATGAGACGAACAGAAATGCCACTTTTATTCATAGACCATAAGCTATACTAAAGTCAATACGACATATGATAGCTCTCTAGATTTATAGAAACAGATACATGGTGCTTAAAAGGGTGCATGATCACCACGGACAGCAATGCATGCTCTGCATTGTGCTCCCATGCTGGCCACAAGGTTGGTAAGCAGTTCTTGTGGTAGGGCGTTCTGTTCCTCCACCAGCGCTTTTGGATGGTCGTTGGTGCACATCCCACACGTGTTCGATGGATTTAAATCGGGGGAACGGGCAGTCTAGTCCATTCGCAGAATATCCTCTCCTTCCAAGAGATCCTCCATCTGCGGTCGCGCATTGTCATCCATAAAAATGGAGTCGGGGCCGACTGCACCCTTGAAAAGACGCACATGAAGAAGGAGTAGAGTATCACAATAACGTTGACCAGTGAGCGTACCGTGTTCAAAGATTCGGAAGTCAGGTGCGCCCATGCAACATTATGACTCCCCTAACCATAACACCCGGACCACTAAAACGATCATCTTCAAGGATGTTTCTGGGTTCATTACGTGTTCCCATCTCTCGCCAGATGAGGGTACGTCGAGAATCACTACTTAGACTCAATCTGCTCTCATCCGAGAAGAGCACGCGATCCCATTCCTCGTTGGTCCAATTTTGATGCTCTTGGGACCATCTCAAACGGTGCCGCCGATGTGCGGATGTCAATGGAACACAACGTGCTGGCTGTCGGGCAAAGAGACCATCTCTGTGTAGTCGCCGTGCCACTGTGTGCCTAGCTGTGCTGTTAAATGTGGTTGCAATTGCACCCGCTGTTTAGCGTAGTTCGCTTCCTGCCTGTTGCACAATGTAGCGGTCACCTGCTGCTGTAGTTGAGCGTGGTCGACCACCACCTCTCCTTGGGGCAGCAGTGCCTGTGGTTTGGAAGGTTCCCCATGCACGTGAAACAATGCTGTGAGAAATTCCAAACTCCTGAGCAACACTCGTCACACTTCACCCTTCTTCCAGTTTCACGATGATTCTTCCCCGTGTGAAGTCATCCAAATGGTGTCTATGGGCCATGTTGCAATGAGAAACACCACTATAGTGCACCGTAACAGCTCGCTAGTTGTCACATACCGTCTTGTTCTGTTTCGTCAACTGCCACGTATTGCGGGACCAGATCCATTTGGCACTATAGGCTCGCTACACTCACGCCATGTGACGTCCAGCTTTCTGTGTACGTGTGAGAGACCTCTGGCAACATGTTCTCGCACCTTTATCTACTTCCACCAAATACTTCATTTGTTTTATTACTTTAACCATCTCGTCCTTAGGTTTTGCACACCAGTGTATTACACATGCTTTGATACCCCGAATATCGAGGTCCCATCCCTATCTCATACTTAAGATATTTTCGTGTGCGACAGGATACGTTGAAGATGTTTGTTTTATCTTAAACTTGGTGGTCATTTAGTATTTTATTATTTTTAGTTTCTCTACTACGTACCTATAGTAAGTAGAGAAAGTATTGCATTCCACGTAAAAATTCGATACCGTGATTTCACAGGAAATACATGTTTTGAGACCCCCTGAATCCAATTAAAGCATTTTTGGAAACATGTCCGTGTGTGTGTGTGTGTGTCTGTCTATGAAAAGTATAACTGAAAAACGAAAATTTGGACAAATACCAAACTTGGTACTTGAGTTTACTATCTTACAAGGACGCTACACCAAGGTTTTCAAGAAAATCCCCCACCCCAGTCTACACTTTATATGAACATTAGTCGAAAACTTTGATTTTCTCAAAAATGGCTAACGATTTGGATTAAAATATCATATGTTTTAGATACTTTCATGTAAATGAAATGTATATCTAGAATTTTCTGGTAATGTTCCTCTCCCTACAGTCCGGATTTGGTATCAAGCTATTTTCATCTGTTTCTTCACCTGAAGAAGTTTTAAACGATGATGTTGTGAAAGAAGAAGAAGAGAATACTTAGCTTTCATCATGGACGGCATCATTCTTTGACGAATGCATACAAAGACTGGCTTCCCGTTGCAAGTGCCGGAATAACGGTGGTGACTGTGTGGAGTAGTGTTAACCTGTTTGCGGTAAAGAATGGTAATAAAGTATTCGGAAAATAATGTTCTTTATTAGTGGGTATACAAATTATACTGATTAAAGCTTATTTTTGTATCTACTTCACTTTAATTTAAATAAACCTTTACAGAAATAGCTACATTACACATTTCGTTATAGAGAACAGCGATAGTCAAATGTTTAACAACTGGACGCTATATGCTGGCCTTAAAATTTCATACTGTTTCCATGCAATAAAAAAAGTTATTAGAAATAAGTTGTGTGTTTTAAAGAGATTACATTTCTTGTGAAGTAAGTTTCCGTCTATGGTTTAACGTTCACTAGCTATCTAAGATTATACACAATTCCTTCCTAATGAAGAGGACTTCAAAGGTTATCCTCAGAAATTCAAAATATACATTTTATTTTCCACGTAAACATCATTAATATATGGTATTTTAACCAAAATCGCTAAAGCCACTTTTAAAAATACAAAAAATTTCGAAAACTCTTTCATTTAATGGGTAGTTTGTGAAGAGGTGACTTTCTTGAAAATCTTCGTGTCGCATCTTCAGAAGGTACTGAACCTGAATATTAAGTTTGATGTTTATCCGACTTGTGCTTTTGAGATATACTGTTCTAATGTGTTACACTCACATGAGTTTCTCTACTCTTGTACAAACTATTTTTACAAACGCTTATTCTCCATATGCTTCATGTAATCGAGATGTTAATCTTATTGCTAATTTTCTTGTAGATGCAAGGGGAATTGGTAGGCTTTAAGCGACAGTCAAATGTTTTAAGAGCTGGTTGCTATGTGGAGTACTCCATTATCTTTGTGTGTCCATGACATAAAAAAAGAATAACGAATTCCCATTCGAGAAAAAGCATAAGTATTGGAAAATTCAAACAAATAACAAGGAATATCTCGGAAATGGGCGACTCGACAAAACAAAAAGGATATCACAAATTGTGTTTTTTAACGAGATCTACATTTTTTTGTACAACCCTTTTATCTATCTCTTACGGTTTGCGAGTTATGCAAAAACCGTTTACAATGAAGAGGACTTCTGGGGACATTCCCAGAAAATTCAAGATACAGACTTCTTTTGCAATGAAAGTATCTCAAACATATGATAGTTTAATCAAAATCCTTAGAGCCATTTTTGAGAAAATAAGCATTTTCGAAAAATGTCGATGTAAATCATAGTCTGGAGTAGGGGGATTTTCTTGAAAGTCTTCGTGCCTCATCGTTGAAAGATATTGAACCTAAATACCAAGTTTGGTGTTTATCCGACTTTTCGTTTTTGAGTTATGCTGTTCACAGACAGACTGGCACACGGACCTTTTTCTAAAAGTACTGTTTTTGGATTCAGGGGGCCTCTAAACATGTAGTTCATCGACCTCTCTGGGTATTTTCGGTAGTGGAACGAAAGTTGCGTACGTCTCCTGTGGTTCCTTCACTTCATCCCTTCCTCCTCGGGGATGAAGGCCACAATAGATCTCCCGTAGGTAGCAGTGTACTATGCGTCGCCCTTCCTTGTATACACTATTACAACCGCCGGACACTTTGAATACATTAAAGGTAATTAATCAGCTATCAAAAAAAATCTGATGTGTTACACTCACATGACTTTCTCTACTCTTGTACAAACTATTTTTACAAACGCTTATTCTCCACCTACTTCATGTTAATCGAGATAAACATTTGTAGACTCTATCTTATTGCTAAGTTTCTTGTAGATGTAAGGGGAATATATATTTACAAGGGCAATATACAAATACAGTAGCCTTTAAGCACATACATATCTCTTAATAGCTGGTTGCTAGGTGCAGCACCATTCCCTTTGCCACAGATTAATACTCTTTGCATATCCAAGACAAAAAAATGAATAACGAATTCCCATTTGAGAAAATAAGTATTGAAAAATTTAAGGGAATAACAAGCAATATCTCGAAAATGGTTAACTCAACAAAAAAAATGTATATGACATAAATTATGTATTTTAACGCGATCTACATTTTTTGTGTTGTAAAATTTTGTCTATCTCTTATGGTTTACCAGTTATGCAAAAGTCGTTCACAATGAAGAATACTTTTGGAGACATTCCCCGAAAATTCAAGATATACATTTTATTTGTCATGAAAATATCTTAAACATATGATATTTTAATCAAAATCGTTATAGCCATTTTTGAGAAAATTAAAATGTTCCAAAAATCTTCCATGTAAAGGGTACTCTGTGGTGGGGGGATTTTCTTGAAAACCTTCGTGTCGCATCTCTGGAAGATACTGCACCTAAATACCAAGTTTGGTGTTTTTCCGACTGTTCGTTTCTGAGTTATGCTGTTCACAGACAGACACACACACAGACACACACACGGACATGTTTCCAAAAATGCTTTTTTTTATTCAGGAGGTCTCAAAACATATATTTCCGGTGAAATCTCGGTATCGAATTTTTGGGTGGAATACAATACTTCCCCTACTTACTATACGTAGTAGAGAAAGTAAACACTCACTTCAAGAAAATGACTGTTGCTAAGTTACAGTAATAAAAGAGGGTACAAATTTATGAGGAAGGATTTCTACTTTGAAAGGTTGTTACAAATATTCTGTGCATTCCGATCGCACTCGTTTAAGGAATAAAACGTTTCTTGCTGGGCTCTGTTATCTCTTAATTTGGATTTGTTTTAATTAACTTCCCCATTTCTACCTCTTTGCCCGAGGTCTTTTACATTTCTTACAGTTTCTTAGGATTTCACGATAAACTGATTAACTTGCTTACGAAACTGCTTTCCTCTTAAAGAAGATGTGTCACATTCACATGGCCCTCTTTACTCACTTTCTACAAAATATTCAAACAAAAACTTTCTCTACTACGTATGGTAAGTAGGGGAAGTATTGTATTCCACCCAAAATTCGATACCGAGATTTCACCGGAAATACATGTTTTGAGCTGCCCTAAATCTGAATAAAGCATTTTTGGAAACACGTCCGTGTGTCTGTGAATAGCGTAACTCAAAAACGAAAAGTCGGATAAATACCAAACTTGGCATTTGAGTTTAGCATATTCCAAGGATGCGACGCGAAGATTTTCAAGAAAATACCTCCACTCCAGACTACACTTTAAGTGGTACATTTTACGAAATTTTTTATTTCTCAAAAATGGCTCTAACGATTTTGATTAAAATATCACGTGTTTAAGATATTTTCATTTCAAATGAAATATAAATCTGGAATTTTCTGGCTTTTGCATAACTGGTAAATCGTAAGAAATAGAAAAAAATTTAGTGCAAAATAAACGTACCTCTCATTAAAACACACAATTTATGTCATATGCATTTTTTGTGGAGTGAACTATTTCCGAGATATTCCTTGTTATTTGTTTGAATTTTCCAATACTTATACTTTTCCCCAAATGGGAATACCTTATTCTTTTTTTTTATTCTGGATATAAATTGAGTTTTATTTATGCACGCTCTTTAACTGTTGTGGTCCTTAGCGTCCCATTCTATATTAGTCATAAGGACCAGAAATTTTGCTCAGAGGTCTCTATCAGATTTGAGGTTCCTCTACGACACGGGACCACCGGCTTTACTTCCCCGAAGGAAGCCATGCTAAGGGGGGGGAAATCCATGCGACCTCAGGAACTAGAGGCTATCATGGACATACAAAGAGAATGGAATACGCCACATAGCAACCAGCTCCTAAAACATTTGACTATCGCTTAAAGCCTACCATATTCCCCTTGCATCTACAAGAAAATTAGCAATAAGATTAACATCTCGATTAACATGAAGCATATGGAGAATAAGCGTTTGTAAAAATAGTTTGTTCAAGAGTAAAGAAAGTCATGTGAGTGTAACACATCAGATTTTTAATAAGCCTGTTGCTATGTGATGGCTTTGAAGTTCTGTGCCCTTTGCATGACGAGAAAAAAATGTAATGTGATACATTCACATGACTTTTTCTATCGTCTGTCGCTTATTACTGGGTATACAAACTAATGTTACTAAAGCTTATTTTCATATATACTACATTTTAATGCAAATAAGCCTTTGCAGAAATAGCTACATTACACATTTTGTTATAGATACAAAGAGAACAGCGATAGTCAAATGTTTAACAACTGGACGCTATATGCTGGCCTTAAAATTCCATACTGTTTCCATGACATCGTGAGAAACAACTGAAAATCAATGTTTTAAAGAGATCTACATTTCCTGTGTAGTACGTTTTCGTCTATCGTTTAACGTTTATCAGCTATACAAGATTTTATAAAATTCCTTCTGAATGAAGAGGACTTCACAGGGTTTTCCAAAATAACTGAAGATATAAATTTTATTTTTCATTTAATGTTATTAATATATGGCATTTTAATGAAAATCGTTAAGACATTTTTTAAAAACTAACATTTCGAAAAATGTTCAATGTAAAGGTTACTTTAGTGTAGGGTAATTTATTTTAAATCTTCATGTAGCATCTTTAGAGGGTATTGTATTTAATGCAATACAGACCAATAACAAAAATATTTCGGAAATTTTTGACGTTTCAAAAAATTTATTTGATATAAACTGTGTGTTTTTGTGTGCCTCTTACGTCATAACCAGTTACAAAAAAGTCATTCAGAAGGAGGACTAACTACTTCACAGGCTATTTCCAGAAAATTAAAGATTTACAAGTAATTTATCATGCAGATATCTTAAATACTTATCGTTTTAATCGTAATCGTTAATGCCATTTTTGAGAACATAAACAATATGCAATTATTTTTCATGAAAACGCTAACATGTAGTAGAGAGATTTTCTTGAAAATCTTCATGTGCCAACTTTGGAGTACTTCAACAGATTAGCTTACTTTTTGTAGGACTTAGACTTACAAGCCAATGCCTGTCGAGGAGCAAGCAAATTCTGTATCATAGCATATTCAGGGTGGATGATCAGCACAATGTCTTGAGTCAGGAGTCTGTCAAGGAGCAAGCTAACTCTGGATCATAGCATATCTAGGATGGATGATTAGCCCAATGTCTTGTATCAGTAGTCCGTCGAGGAGCAAACCAAATCTAGATCATAGCATATCTAGGATGGGTGATCAGCCCAATGTCTTGAGTCAGTGGTCTGTCGAGGACCAAGCCAACTCTGGATCATAGCATATCCATGATGGGTGATCAGCCCAATGTCTTGTGTCAGTAGTCTGTTAAGGAGCAAGCAAACTCTGAATCATAGCATATCCAGGATGGGTGATCAGCCCAATGTCTTGAGTCAGTGGTCTGTCGAGGAGCAAGCCAACTCTGGATCATAGCATATTCAGGATGGGTGATCAGCCCAATGTCTTGTGTCAGTGGTCTGTCAAGCAGCAAGTAAACTCTGGGTCATAGCATATCCATGATAGGTGATCAGTCCAATGTCTTGAGTCAGTGGTCTGTCAAGGAGCAAGCCAACTCTGGATCATAGCATATCCATGATGGGTGACCAGTCCAATGTCTTGTGTCAGTGGTCTGTCAAGGAGCAAGCCAACTCTGGATCATAGCATATCCAGGATGGGTGATCAGCACAATGTCTTGTGCCAGTAGTCTGTCGAGGAGCAAGCAAACTCTGGATCATAGCATATCCATGATGGGTGATCATCCCAATGTCTTGAGTCAGTGGTCTGTCGAGGAGCAAGACAACTCTGGATCATAGCATATCCAGGATGGGTGATCGGCCCAATGTCTTGTGTCAGTAGTCTGTCGAGGAGCAAGCCAACTCTGGATCATAGCATATCCAGGATGGGTGATCAGCACAATGTCTTGTGTCAGTAGTCTGTCGAGGAGCAAGCAAACTCTGGATCATAGCATATCCAGGATGGGTGATCAGCACAATGTCTTGTGTCAGTAGTCTGTCGAGGAGCAAGCCAACTCTGGATCATAGCATATCCAGGATGGGTGATCGGGCCAATGTCTTGTGTCAGTAGTCTGTCGGGGGGCAAGCCAACTCTGGATCATAGCATATCCAGGATGGGTGATCAGCACAATGTCTTGTGTCAGTAGTCTGTCGAGGAGCAAGCAAACTCTGGATCATAGCATATCCAGGATGGGTGATCAGCACAATGTCTTGTGTCAGTAGTCTGTCGAGGAGCAAGCCAACTCTGGATCATAGCATATCCAGGATGGATGATCAGCACAATGTCTGGCATGGCTGTGAACAAGTAGGAAATGAAATGCAGCGATGAAAGGGACTATAGAATATTTCGCGGATGAAATTATGAAACCCAGAATTAGCATAGCGACCGAGGAAAGCCGCGGAGAAACCTTCGGTCAGGTGGTCGGCCCCGGGGTTTTCTACCCGTAACCTCCGGAATGCACGCCATAGACATTACCGCTCGTTATATCCTAGAATACCAAGTTGGTATTTAACCTACTTTTCCTTTTATGCTATGCTGCCCACCCGCGCACCTCACCACACGCACACTTTTCATAATTCCATTTCTTTTCTGGATTCACGAGGCCTATAAACATGGAATTTACGAATGTAATGGAATATCTTCTTTGTCTAACAGGTATACGTGCTAGAGATGGTAACAAGCTTTCGTTAGAACAATTACAGACACTATATAAAATATGAAACTTCAGAGGTTATTCCCATGAAGCTCAAAATATTCATTTTGTCCTCTCAGTGCGTTAAATATGGGGTATTTTAGTCAAAATTGTTAGTCATTTATAAGGTAAATCTAACTCATCGAAAATCTTTCCAAGTAAAGAGTGGTTCGGAGTGGTGTAATTTTATTACAAACCTTGGACCGACGCTTTGGAAGATGCTGAATTTAGATACTAAGTGTGGCATGTAACCGACTTTTGTTTTTGAGTTGTGCTGTTCACAGACACATGCAGTGCTTTCTAATTGTTTTTTTTTAATCCAGGGAGTCTATATGTCTGGTAACATTTTGGTATCGAGGTTTGGGTGGAATGCAATACCTCCTCTAAAAGATTAGAGGCATTAACAAGCTAAACTTTAGAAAGAATAATTTGTAAATTCAAATATTAAGTTATTTTGCAGACAACTTAGCCGTAATACCGGTCGATATCAATTATTTAAGTAGGAAATAAAATTTAGGAAAGTAGAATCATTCATCGTGCGATGAACATTTGACGTTGTTGGGTAAAATACTCCAAGACTTATGGAGTTAGAAAAAAATAATTACATGGAAAATATTTGAAAAACAAATCATCACTGAGGGTTTTGAACATGGATTTCCGAGGAAGAGTGTTACAATTTAACAGAAGAGACGACCAATGACCAGGGAAAGGAATGGACACCTCGTACCTCGACCCAACGCGGATCTTCGGCTCTTACCACCCGCAGGGTGAAGGGATGAGGTGAAGGAACCACAGGAAGACAGTGGATAGGTCGGCCAACAGACACACGCAGATCCGAAGCTTGTTGGCACGATTTCACCGGCTAGCTGATCAGAGAAGACTTCCCTTTGGCGGTACATGGCTAGAATTCGTCCACCACCTGAGGCGGCTCAGAAAAGGCTACCATATGGCGGAATCCAGGAGAACTTGATCCACCTCAAGCGGCTCAGAAAAGCCTACCATATGGCGGAATCCAGGAGAACTTGATCCACCTCAAGCGGCTCAGAAAAGCCTACCATATGGCGGAATCCACGAGAACTTGATCCAATCAGGCGGCTCAGAAAAGGCTGCCATATTGCGGAATCCAGGAGAACTTGATCCAATCAGGCGGCTCAGAAAAGCCAACCATATGGCGGAATCCAGGAGAACTTGATCCAATCAGGCGGCTCAGAAAAGCCAACGATATGGCGGAATCCACGAGAACTTGATCCAATCAGGCGGCTCAGAAAAGGCTGCCATATTGCGGAATCCAGGAGAACTTGATCCAATCAGGCGGCTCAGAAAAGCCAACCATATGGCGGAATCCACGAGAACTTGATCCAATCAGGCGGCTCAGAAAAGGCTGCCATATTGCGGAATCCAGGAGAACTTGATCCAATCAGGCGGCTCAGAAAAGCCAACCATATGGCGGAATCCAGGAGAACTTGATCCAATCAGGCGGCTCAGAAAAGGCAGCCATATTGCGGAATCCAGGAGAACTTGATCCACCTCAAGCGGCTCAGAAAAGGCTGCCATATGGCGGAATCCAGAAGAACTTTATCCACCTCAAGCGGCTCAGAAAAGGCTGCCATATGGCGGAATCCACGAGAACTTGATCCAATCAGGCGGCTCAGAAAAGGCTGCCATATGGCGGAATCCAGGAGAACTTGATCCACCTCAAGCGGCTCAGAAAAGGCTGCATATGGCGGAATCCAGGAAAATTTCATCCACCTCAAGCGGCTCAGAAAAGGCTGCCATATGGCGGAATCCAGGAAAATTTCATCCACCTCAAGCGGGTCAGAAAAGGCTGCATATGGCGGAATCCAGGAAAATTTCATCCACCTCAAGCGGCTCAGAAAAGGCTGCCATATGGCGGAATCCAGGAGAACTTGATCCACCTCAAGCGGCTCAGAAAAGGCTGCATATGACGGAATCCAGGAAAATTTCATCCACCTCAAGCGGCTCAGAAAAGGCTGCCGTATGACGGAATCCAGGAAAATTTCATCCACCTCAAGCGGCTCAGAAAAGGCTGCCATATGACGGAATCCAGGAGAACTTCATCCACTTCAAGCGGCTCAGAAAGGGTTGCCATATGACGGAATCCAGGAGAACTTGATCCACCTCAAGCGGCTCAGAAAAGGCTGCCATATGACGGAATCCAGGAGAACTTCATACACTTCAAGCGGCTCAGAAAAGGCTGCCATATGGCGGAACAAAGGTAAAACTCGAACACTTGAAGCAGCTCAGAGAAGGCTTCCACCTTCAGGAATCGGGGAGAACTCGAACACTTCAGACGGGTCACAGAAGGCTTCCACCTTCAGGAATCGGGGAGAACTCGAACACTTCAGACGGGTCACAGAAGGCTTCCACCTGGGAGAATCGGGAATATCTCAACCCCCAGAGGCGGTTGAAAGTAGGCTGCTAACTGCGATGGCCGAGAAGAACTTTACCACACGGAACTATTTGCGCCATCTGTCCCACACAGAGCAGCCCCTATACCTACATGTAGGGGAAGTGAAATGATAGGTAATGAGGAAAAGGAAAATCTTGGTAGAACTGAAATGACACTAGCATTCGCCTTTGCAACCAGGGAAAACCACGAAAAACCTATGGTCGGAGGGGCCGGTCCCAGGAATAGAACCCAGGACTTTCCGAATGCGAGCCTAGTAGATTACTAGGGAGTCATCTAGAATAGATAGGTATTTTAGACCATGTGCTTGTGGTTTTGAAAAAAAACTTAAAACCTTCCCAATAACAATATTCGTCATTTGTTTCAAGCACGAACTACCTTTTAATTACCCTTGTCAGTATGGCACTGAAACTTAATTAATTACATGGTTTATTGGCTTAAATAGGTTTCTCTATGGTTTGTGTTTAGCTGTATTTTCAGGCTTTAAATGTTGCAGATAATATTATTGCAAAACGCCAACCACACAATTATATCAGTATTTGCAGTCACGGCCGCAGTTTGGCGATGTGCTTTGTTTTGCTAAGTGAGTGTGGTATTACTGCCCGCAACACATGATTAAATCTTATAATATTTAATGTTACATTCACTAATTGCCAAAATTATCCGATATCTCTTTTAGGCACATGCATGTATCCGGTGCGCGGAAGCTGCCCACGCTTTTTTGAGGATCCCACTAATCCTACTCGGAAACTGCACACGTAAAAAATGTGAGCTTTACATTTGTTAAGACAAAATTTAATTAGATCTACGATGGCGGATCGAAAAGTGACGCATAATAATTTTTTTACACAAAAGCTTAATAGTTAAAACAACAAAACATCACAAATGAACTTACACCTTTTACCTACTTTTCGACATAGTCACCAAGTTTCTCAACACATTTCTCCCATCGTGATACCAGTTTCAATATGCTCTGTTCGTAGAAGTCCATTTCCTTGGAGTATAGCCATCTGTCGCAAAGCGTTGAACGGCCAGGAATTTCTTCATGGGGCCAAAGAGATGAAAGTCCGGCGGTGCAAGCTGTATGGAGGACTGTATGGAGCACCTCCCAACCAAATTAGGTGATTTTCTGACGAACTGCAGCAGCAACATGGGGGGCGAGCATTGTCATGAAGAACTTTGACATCGTCAGCATTCATGTTGTGGCGTTTGTCACAAAGGGCACGACGCAACTCCACCAAAGTTTTCATGTAAGCTGCAGCGTTCACAGTGGTCCCGTGTTCAGCAAAGTCCAGCAATACAACACTATGCATATCTCAGAACACCGTCATAAGCACTTTCCTAGCAGATTGAGTCACACTGGGGAACCAGCATGTTTCCACTCCATACTTGCCTGCTTGGTTTCGGACGTGTAGTGGTATGCCCACGACTCATCACCAGTGATGATTCCTTTCAGAAAGTCATACTCTTCTGCGGTGTACCGCGTTAGGTGATCCAAGCTCGTCCTCATTCATTGGCCCTTGTGGTTGTCTGTCAGGTTCTTAGGCACCCAGCAAACACTAACTTTACGAAATTTCAACGTTTCATGAACAATATCGTACACACATAGGAAATTGTTGAAGTGTTGCGATAAGGTTCGCAGTTGCATACACTGGTGGTTCAAAATTGCCGCCTCATAGCCTCTGACATTCTTCGGGGTTGCAGCTGCTACCGGCCTCCCGGAGCATGGCGAATCACTGAGGTTTACACGGCCGTCTAGGAAGAATGCGCCCCACCTGGAGACACTGCTACGGTCCATACAATCATCCGCATATACGCCACGCATGTCCCTGTGAATATCACTCGGTTTATGCCCTTTGGGCCCACAAATGTCGAAGCACACCTCTCTGCTCTTCACACGTGGACGACAGTAACATGCGCGCCATCTTTGTTGCCTAGTTCACACTTATTTCGCTAGAGCTGCACATGTAAAAAAATACCCTCTGTAGTGGAAACTTCAAACTATAATTGTGTGAAATTGCAACATTCCAGCTGCAAAACCAACGCAGAAAAAAATTATTGTGCGTCACTTTTCGATCCGCCGTCGTAGTTACAAATAGTGTATAATGATTCGCAACCTTATGTGGTCGGCGTGGTACGGTAGCATGCTACTACCAAGAGTTGCCTGAAGACTGCCTTGTCTTTGTTAGCAAACATGAATCATCGATTTCTTCATTGGTGCACTTTGCAGCTGTAGGCTATTAGAAGGGAGTGTAGTCCCCTACCTTATAATGCAGTTGAATATAAAAATTCTGGTGCAACTAGTTAAAAGTTTTTAAAAATTCTCCACTGTACTTCACAGGTTTTCAGTTCACTGCCATCATAAACTTTTTGGTTCTCATATACCAACACAAAATTGCCACGTTCACTTTCACTGCCCTTAAATATTCAAGTTTACAAAGAAAACTATTGCACACGCTGAAGTCGTACTGTCGGGCGATGGCTGCACGAAGCAAACTGCGCTCCAACTTGACTGCTGGATGACAGGTTTGCATTTTCCATATGACCATAATCAAGGCAGGAAATAATGTGCAGAAGCCAGGTAGAAAATGCTGTTGTGCAGTTCCCTTACGACCAGAAAGCAGATAGGCATTTTTGGTGTGCAGTTTCCGTATGATCAGAAAGTAGGTAGATATTCTTAGTGTGCAGTTTCCATATGATCAGAAAGTAGGTAGATATTCTTAGTGTGCAGTCTCCATATGATCAGAAAGTAGGTAGATATTCTTAGTGTGCAGTCTCCATATGATCAGAAAGTAGGTAGATATTCTTAGTGTGCAGTTTCCGTATGATCAGAAAGTAGGTAGATATTCTTAGTGTGCAGTTTCCATATGATCAGAAAGTAGGTAGATATTCTTAGTGTGCAGTCTCCATATGATCAGAAAGTAGGTAGATATTCTTAGTGTGCAGTCTCCATATGATCAGAAAGTAGGTAGATATTCTTAGTGTGCAGTTTCCGTATGATCAGAAAGTAGGTAGATATTCTTAGTGTGCAGTCTCCGTATGATCAGAAAGTAGGTAGATATTCTTAGTGTGCAGTTTCCATATGATCAGAAAGTAGGTAGATATTCTTAGTGTGCAGTTTCCGTATGATCAGAAAGTAGGTAGATATTCTTAGTGTGCAGTCTCCATATGATCAGAAAGTAGGTAGATATTCTTAGTGTGCAGTTTCCGTATGATCAGAAAGTAGGTAGATATTCTTAGTGTGCAGTCTCCATATGATCAGAAAGTAGGTAGATATTCTTAGTGTGCAGTTTCCGTATGATCAGAAAGTAGGTAGATATTCTTAGTGTGCAGTCTCCATATGATCAGAAAGTAGGTAGATATTCTTAGTGTGCAGTTTCCATATGATCAGAAAGTAGGTAGATATTCTTAGTGTGCAGTCTCCATATGATCAGAAAGTAGGTAGATATTCTTAGTGTGCAGTTTCCGTATGATCAGAAAGTAGGTAGATATTCTTAGTGTGCAGTTTCCATATGATCAGAAAGTAGGTAGATATTCTTAGTGTGCAGTCTCCATATGATCAGAAAGTAGGTAGATATTCTTAGTGTGCAGTCTCCATATGATCAGAAAGTAGGTAGATATTCTTAGTGTGCAGTTTCCGTATGATCAGAAAGTAGGTAGATATTCTTAGTGTGCAGTTTCCATATGATCAGAAAGTAGGTAGATATTCTTAGTGTGCAGTCTCCATATGATCAGAAAGTAGGTAGATATTCTTAGTGTGCAGTCTCCATATGATCAGAAAGTAGGTAGATATTCTTAGTGTGCAGTTTCCGTATGATCAGAAAGTAGGTAGATATTCTTAGTGTGCAGTCTCCGTATGATCAGAAAGTAGGTAGATATTCTTAGTGTGCAGTTTCCATATGATCAGAAAGTAGGTAGATATTCTTAGTGTGCAGTTTCCGTATGATCAGAAAGTAGGTAGATATTCTTAGTGTGCAGTCTCCATATGATCAGAAAGTAGGTAGATATTCTTAGTGTGCAGTTTCCGTATGATCAGAAAGTAGGTAGATATTCTTAGTGTGCAGTCTCCATATGATCAGAAAGTAGGTAGATATTCTTAGTGTGCAGTTTCCGTATGATCAGAAAGTAGGTAGATATTCTTAGTGTGCAGTCTCCGTATGATCAGAAAGTAGGTAGATATTCTTAGTGTGCAGTTTCCATATGATCAGAAAGTAGGTAGATATTCTTAGTGTGCAGTTTCCGTATGATCAGAAAGTAGGTAGATATTCTTAGTGTGCAGTCTCCATATGATCAGAAAGTAGGTAGATATTCTTAGTGTGCAGTCTCCATATGATCAGAAAGTAGGTAGATATTCTTAGTGTGCAGTCTCCATATGATCAGAAAGTAGGTAGATATTCTTAGTGTGCAGTCTCCATATGATCAGAAAGTAGGTAGATATTCTTAGTGTGCAGTCTCCATATGATCAGAAAGTAGGTAGATATTCTTAGTGTGCAGTCTCCATATGATCAGAAAGTAGGTAGATATTCTTAGTGTGCAGTTTCCGTATGATCAGAAAGTAGGTAGATATTCTTAGTGTGCAGTTTCCATATGATCAGAAAGTAGGTAGATATTCTTAGTGTGCAGTTTCCGTATGATCAGAAAGTAGGTAGATATTCTTAGTGTGCAGTCTCCATATGATCAGAAAGTAGGTAGATATTCTTAGTGTGCAGTTTCCATATGATCAGAAAGTAGGTAGATATTCTTAGTGTGCAGTCTCCATATGATCAGAAAGTAGGTAGATATTCTTAGTGTGCAGTCTCCATATGATCAGAAAGTAGGTAGATATTCTTAGTGTGCAGTCTCCGTATGACCAGAAAGTAGGTAGATATTCTTAGTGTGCAGTCTCCATATGATCAGAAAGTAGGTAGATATTCTTAGTGTGCAGTCTCCATATGATCAGAAAGTAGGTAGATATTCTTAGTGTGCAGTCTCCATATGATCAGAAAGTAGGTAGATATTCTTAGTGTGCAGTCTCCATATGATCAGAAAGTAGGTAGATATTCTTAGTGTGCAGTCTCCATATGATCAGAAAGTAGGTAGATATTCTTAGTGTGCAGTCTCCATATGATCAGAAAGTAGGTAGATATTCTTAGTGTGCAGTCTCCATATGATCAGAAAGTAGGTAGATATTCTTAGTGTGCAGTCTCCATATGATCAGAAAGTAGGTAGATATTCTTAGTGTGCAGTCTCCATATGATCAGAAAGTAGGTAGATATTCTTAGTGTGCAGTCTCCATATGATCAGAAAGTAGGTAGATATTCTTAGTGTGCAGTCTCCATATGATCAGAAAGTAGGTAGATATTCTTAGTGTGCAGTCTCCATATGATCAGAAAGTAGGTAGATATTCTTAGTGTGCAGTCTCCATATGATCAGAAAGTAGGTAGATATTCTTAGTGTGCAGTCTCCATATGATCAGAAAGTAGGTAGATATTCTTAGTGTGCAGTCTCCATATGATCAGAAAGTAGGTAGATATTCTTAGTGTGCAGTCTCCATATGATCAGAAAGTAGGTAGATATTCTTAGTGTGCAGTTTCCGTATGATCAGAAAGTAGGTAGATATTCTTAGTGTGCAGTCTCCATATGATCAGAAAGTAGGTAGATATTCTTAGTGTGCAGTCTCCATATGATCAGAAAGTAGGTAGATATTCTTAGTGTGCAGTCTCCATATGATCAGAAAGTAGGTAGATATTCTTAGTGTGCAGTCTCCATATGATCAGAAAGTAGGTAGATATTCTTAGTGTGCAGTTTCCATATGATCAGAAAGTAGGTAGATATTCTTAGTGTGCAGTCTCCATATGATCAGAAAGTAGGTAGATATTCTTAGTGTGCAGTCTCCATATGATCAGAAAGTAGGTAGATATTCTTAGTGTGCAGTTTCCGTATGATCAGAAAGTAGGTAGATATTCTTAGTGTGCAGTTTCCATATGATCAGAAAGTAGGTAGATATTCTTAGTGTGCAGTCTCCATATGATCAGAAAGTAGGTAGATATTCTTAGTGTGCAGTCTCCATATGATCAGAAAGTAGGTAGATATTCTTAGTGTGCAGTTTCCGTATGATCAGAAAGTAGGTAGATATTCTTAGTGTGCAGTCTCCGTATGATCAGAAAGTAGGTAGATATTCTTAGTGTGCAGTTTCCATATGATCAGAAAGTAGGTAGATATTCTTAGTGTGCAGTTTCCGTATGATCAGAAAGTAGGTAGATATTCTTAGTGTGCAGTCTCCATATGATCAGAAAGTAGGTAGATATTCTTAGTGTGCAGTCTCCATATGATCAGAAAGTAGGTAGATATTCTTAGTGTGCAGTTTCCGTATGATCAGAAAGTAGGTAGATATTCTTAGTGTGCAGTCTCCATATGATCAGAAAGTAGGTAGATATTCTTAGTGTGCAGTTTCCGTATGATCAGAAAGTAGGTAGATATTCTTAGTGTGCAGTCTCCGTATGATCAGAAAGTAGGTAGATATTCTTAGTGTGCAGTTTCCATATGATCAGAAAGTAGGTAGATATTCTTAGTGTGCAGTTTCCGTATGATCAGAAAGTAGGTAGATATTCTTAGTGTGCAGTCTCCATATGATCAGAAAGTAGGTAGATATTCTTAGTGTGCAGTCTCCATATGATCAGAAAGTAGGTAGATATTCTTAGTGTGCAGTCTCCATATGATCAGAAAGTAGGTAGATATTCTTAGTGTGCAGTCTCCATATGATCAGAAAGTAGGTAGATATTCTTAGTGTGCAGTCTCCATATGATCAGAAAGTAGGTAGATATTCTTAGTGTGCAGTCTCCATATGATCAGAAAGTAGGTAGATATTCTTAGTGTGCAGTTTCCGTATGATCAGAAAGTAGGTAGATATTCTTAGTGTGCAGTTTCCATATGATCAGAAAGTAGGTAGATATTCTTAGTGTGCAGTTTCCGTATGATCAGAAAGTAGGTAGATATTCTTAGTGTGCAGTCTCCATATGATCAGAAAGTAGGTAGATATTCTTAGTGTGCAGTTTCCATATGATCAGAAAGTAGGTAGATATTCTTAGTGTGCAGTCTCCATATGATCAGAAAGTAGGTAGATATTCTTAGTGTGCAGTCTCCATATGATCAGAAAGTAGGTAGATATTCTTAGTGTGCAGTCTCCGTATGACCAGAAAGTAGGTAGATATTCTTAGTGTGCAGTCTCCATATGATCAGAAAGTAGGTAGATATTCTTAGTGTGCAGTCTCCATATGATCAGAAAGTAGGTAGATATTCTTAGTGTGCAGTCTCCATATGATCAGAAAGTAGGTAGATATTCTTAGTGTGCAGTCTCCATATGATCAGAAAGTAGGTAGATATTCTTAGTGTGCAGTCTCCATATGATCAGAAAGTAGGTAGATATTCTTAGTGTGCAGTCTCCATATGATCAGAAAGTAGGTAGATATTCTTAGTGTGCAGTCTCCATATGATCAGAAAGTAGGTAGATATTCTTAGTGTGCAGTCTCCATATGATCAGAAAGTAGGTAGATATTCTTAGTGTGCAGTCTCCATATGATCAGAAAGTAGGTAGATATTCTTAGTGTGCAGTCTCCATATGATCAGAAAGTAGGTAGATATTCTTAGTGTGCAGTCTCCATATGATCAGAAAGTAGGTAGATATTCTTAGTGTGCAGTCTCCATATGATCAGAAAGTAGGTAGATATTCTTAGTGTGCAGTCTCCATATGATCAGAAAGTAGGTAGATATTCTTAGTGTGCAGTCTCCATATGATCAGAAAGTAGGTAGATATTCTTAGTGTGCAGTCTCCATATGATCAGAAAGTAGGTAGATATTCTTAGTGTGCAGTCTCCATATGATCAGAAAGTAGGTAGATATTCTTAGTGTGCAGTTTCCGTATGATCAGAAAGTAGGTAGATATTCTTAGTGTGCAGTCTCCATATGATCAGAAAGTAGGTAGATATTCTTAGTGTGCAGTCTCCATATGATCAGAAAGTAGGTAGATATTCTTAGTGTGCAGTCTCCATATGATCAGAAAGTAGGTAGATATTCTTAGTGTGCAGTCTCCATATGATCAGAAAGTAGGTAGATATTCTTAGTGTGCAGTTTCCATATGATCAGAAAGTAGGTAGATATTCTTAGTGTGCAGTCTCCATATGATCAGAAAGTAGGTAGATATTCTTAGTGTGCAGTCTCCATATGATCAGAAAGTAGGTAGATATTCTTAGTGTGCAGTCTCCATATGATCAGAAAGTAGGTAGATATTCTTAGTGTGCAGTCTCCATATGATCAGAAAGTAGGTAGATATTCTTAGTGTGCAGTTTCCGTATGATCAGAAAGTAGGTAGATATTCTTAGTGTGCAGTTTCCGTATGATCAGAAAGTAGGTAGATATTCTTAGTGTGCAGTTTCCGTATGATCAGAAAGTAGGTAGATATTCTTAGTGTGCAGTTTCCGTATGATCAGAAAGTAGGTAGATATTCTTAGTGTGCAGTTTCCGTATGATTAGAAAGTAGGTAGATATTCTTAGTGTGCAGTCTCCATATGATCAGAAAGTAGGTAGATATTCTTAGTGTGCAGTTTCCGTATGATCAGAAAGTAGGTAGATATTCTTAGTGTGCAGTTTCCGTATGATCAGAAAGTAGGTAGATATTCTTAGTGTGCAGTTTCCGTATGATCAGAAAGTAGGTAGATATTCTTAGTGTGCAGTTTCCGTATGATCAGAAAGTAGGTAGATATTCTTAGTGTGCAGTTTCCGTATGATCAGAAAGTAGGTAGATATTCTTAGTGTGCAGTCTCCATATGATCAGAAAGTAGGTAGATATTCTTAGTGTGCCGTTTCCGTATGATTAGAAAGTAGGTAGATATTCTTAGTGTGCAGTCTCCGTATGACCAGAAACAAGGTAGAATTTTTTGGTGTGCACTTTTCGTTATGATCAGAAAGTAGGTGGAAAGTTTTTGCGTGCAGCTTCCGACACCCAGCATATAACCATTGAGATCGAAAACACAGACATGGCATGGAAAGAGTGATAACTTACCAGAACGGTTTACAAAACATACGATGCTGGTAGCAAGTATGGTTCTCAAGTATGATCTTTTAGATGGAGCAGCAAGCCATTACATGCGTGTACCTTCATTTCTTTGCTGGTTGTTGTGCCGCAAGACAAAAAGTGAGATGGCCCAGGCGGTAAAGCCTGTGGTGCGCATTTGGGAGTTCCCAGGTACAAATCCCGTGTTCCGACTAATTAGAATTGGATTTTTGTGGTTTCCCTCAGTTTCCAAGATAAATACCTGTTTGGATATTTAATACAACGACACAAAGTTTCACCTTAAAGGTTTCTCTGGTACCAAATGGACTTTCCTCCAGCTACATATATTGTTGATATAAGTTCCATTGCTTTGGATTTAATAGTTTTGTAATTAAAATTGTTTATTGTGCTGTTTTCGCAAATAATTGGATAGTAATGAAAGGTACACTTTTGCAATTTAGAATTAAAGTAAAAGTCTAAAACTTGTGGATTTGTTTTATAAAATATTAATATTTATTACAAATATTAATTTTCCTATTTGGAACAAACTTTAAAAGTATATTACTGATAATTACAAAGAAAAAGCAGCATATAGTTGTATGTAGGAGAAAAATCAACAAAGCAATGCGCAGTATTGCTTAACAAGTTACATTCTACATGTCCTGAAAATTTCACACTAATTCACCAATATATACTGCAAAGGAAGAAAAACTGCTAGATGGAGAAGAATCTATTTAAAGTTTTGGAACACAGTTATCAATTTGGATTACACAAATTTCCAGACGGATTTCAAACCTAATATTTACTGCGTGCACTCTACAGGTGAGTTAGTCCAGTGACAAACTTGAGGGGGTCATTCCTGACTGGAAATAGAGCACAAAGTTTCTGTCACCTTGAGTCCGAAAATGCATAGTTTCCATGAGTCCAATCCAAGCCACAACAGATGTTCAAAGTGGCAATGCACGCGTTCAAACGTCGCATCATGGATTGCCTCACTCGTGCGAATGCTCAGAGCTGTGTCCGAATATACGTGGACACGCTGTTGAAGGAAAAGGCTCATCGTACATAATGCTTTTCAGATGCCCCCACAAGTAAATATTCAAGGTGTTTAAGTCCGGTGATCAAGCAGGACATGCTACACGGCCTCCACGTCTGGGGAAGATGTTGAGATCGGCGAACATTAATGCTGAAGTGGGCTGGCGCTCCATCGCAGCCACATTGCCTGTCGTATTGCCAATGGCACATTCTCCGGAAATGGAGGCAATGTGTTTTGCACGAATCCTAGACATATTTCTTCGTTCAGGTGTTGTGGAAGAACTCGTCCAAGTAGGCGGTCGCCAATAATCTCTGCCCAAACACTGATGCTGAACCGCTACGCTTCAACCATCCCTTGAGGAATTTGTGTAGCACACAGATGACCGTTGTGCAGGTTAATAATGCCATCTCTACCAAAGTTCACTTAATCGGTGAAGAGAGCCGAAGACAGAAATTGCATAATGGTGCACAAACCAGCGACAGAATCTTTCACGTGAAGCAAAATCCGTCGGTGGTAATCCCTGCACACGTTGAAGATGATAGGGGTTGTCATGTAGGATACAGATATCAGAGACATGTGCATAGCAAGTGTGACGAGCAGATGACAGTATCGACACGTGTCCACGTCGAATAACACAATGCTTACTTTGGAGTTAGTGAAGCGCAAACATTCCTATTATATTTTCATCTCTACTTAATATACGGCATGATCCATTATGAAAACTCTTTAGTAGGAAGAATGACCTCTTTCTTAGTACAGTGTGATCCATATAAACCTGAACAACTTAATGAGCCGTGACTCTTGAACGAATAATAGGACACAAGAGCTACTTTTGGAGAATATAATACACAATTGGGAGATTACGTTGTTTATTGTTCCTCAGAGCAAATGTTGGAAGTCTCCTTCACCAGCATCCATACATATCTGCACTCGTTTCACCATAATCTGTGATGTTCTGTTGCTTATTTCGTTACTAATGGATTCACGGAGTTCAGCAGTTGATCGAGATCTATTCTTATACACTGTATTTTTAAGATATCTTCATAAGAAGTAGTCCGGCGTAATTAGGTCAAGTAGTCTGGGAGGCCACAGACCTTTTGGGATTATTCGATTATCAAACTGGTTACAAGTTGCATGGAGGAGTTATATGTATAACACGTTGCTCCATCTTCTGTCAATTCGATATCTTCCAGCTGTTCCATAAATGTACTGAAGATGCCTGTATAAACTACAGTGTCTACAGTCGTATCAAAGAAAATGGGGCCAACAATCCTGGAAGTTGACACCGCGCACCATACTTCATGCAGTGGATGGTATGGGGGTTTAAGCAGTCCAGTATCTGCTGTTTTGTGGGTTGATGTAGCCTGACAGATAAAACCATGCCTCATCTTATAGGAGAGGATGTCTGGACGTGGTATAAGAAAACCCTGAAACCATCGAAAATAACGTTTGATTTTCATGATCTGATTCTTTCAATTGCTGCACTCTGTTATATATCAATTCCTATTTCTTCGCAGCTCTTTGACATGTGCCATGTGAACATCCTGTCTCCTGGCTCAGTCGACGTAACGATTTCTTTGGAGAGTTCACTAAGCGTCTTCGCTTAGACTCTGCACTCTATGATGGTCTATGTCTTCCACTCTCACTGACGAGTACACCAGTTGTTTCCAGCCTTCTTACTGGCGATAAAATTGTTGCCTTTGTTGGAGCATCGTGCACATTGAATTCTCTTCGAAATTCCCGTTGTATTCTTATCGATTAATTTGTCTTGCAGTATGTTTTCACAATAAAAACACGTCCTCGAAGTAAGTACTGCATGTTTCTGTTACGACTGCAAACTAAACACTGTCAACAATGCTCGTAATTGCCATCGAAACTAACGAAATAGTCAACAAACGTCCATTGTACTGATTCTCCCAGAGGCACTTAGATCATTAAAACAAATTTCACATTTGTATGAGCTTTCAGAAGGAGATTATGGCCCATTAAAGTAGTTCAAGTTTATATGATGGATTATATTGTACTTTCAAAACATTTTACCAAAATTTCATAACGTTTAAGCTTTCAAACTTCACCAAATTTTATTCCTGGTTCCTACATTATTGTGCATATCTGACAATTTTATACATTACTGGATGTTTTAAATTTACATTAACATAAATGTTTCCATCTTTTACAGTTTCATCCCTTTGTTAGATTTCATCCAGTTTTATAGGGTGACTTTGCGGTAACGGAGAGCTCTATATCACCTTCTATGGGACAGCCTATTATTAAACCAACAGTGCAGGTTCTTAAAGGCGACAATTAATGACGGAAATTTTTGGGGGATAAATAATCATGAAATAATGAACACCTGAGGCTTTTTGTGCGACTTGTTTAAAGCATGTATTTTGAACAGTTGTAAGCACAAGAATATAATGATAATAACAATACTTAAAAGCATATATCGACTTTAAAAGCTAAAAGGTTTGCAAATATCTCAAAATATTTTTAAAATGTCGAAAATATTCTTCAGCGCAACGGTTGAAATAATCCTATTGAAAAGTTTGGAATAGTATCAAAGTGGTAATATTTTATTACTTCATTAGCAGTTTGGAGCATATAATTATGGAAAACAACTTAACTCCAACAGTAAGACGTTGTATGTAAGGTCATGCATAAAATAACGGTTTGCGGCAGTCAATAGTATGAGAGATCACCTCTTAAGCCTTCACTCCTACGACTGGTACTGTAAGACAGGTTTTTCTTCACTTGCACAGCATTGAGGAAAAGTGCCTGTCTATGCGAACTTGGCCCGGGTAAAACCTACCTGCTGGGACAGGCAGGTACAGGCAGTACTTATCGCAGAAATGTACACATTGAAAGGGAATATACCACACACATACATATAGACGTATAAACCAATAGCAAACAAGAATTGTATATTATAATATAATTCAGCAAAAAAAAATGTTAGAATATTTAACAACTAAGAAATGTACAAAGCAGATTGTAACTTAGATAAGTAAGGAACGGGCGAGCTAGCTAATTCCAGGTAAAAGATAATTCTAGGTAGAGCACACCACCTTTCACCAAGCTAATGAGCAAGAAATAGAAACAGACATTAATTGAAAGGAAAAAGACAGAGATATTGAATTTGCTGCCGGACGCGTCACTAGGAGCAGAAAAAGTTTTGGAGCAGAATATTTTTCATACATAATAAGGTAACGCAATCTGAGAACCAATTAGAAATGTCGTTACATTTTGAAACGCGAAGGTGAGCGTCACTAAATTTGGGTATAAAAGGGGGAAGAAAACCCAAGATTTTCAGTCTCTTATAGAATCTCGTCGACGCACAGTGATACTCTCTGGACGACGGATGCACGTGTGTGCAGTTAGACTAGGTTTCTAATTTTTTATTATTATGGTGGGAATTGTTACAGATGGGAAAATCTAGCCAACCATAAGTATTTTGCTGATAATAACTACATTTTAAGGGAAATGCAGTGTATTTTAATTTGCCTCACCTACGAAAACTCTGAGATCAGTGAAATTAGTTAGACAGGTAATTATTAGGAATGGAGAAATCATCAGCCGCTGAGTAGAGGTAGTCGGAGATCAGAACACTGCAGCAGAGGGCATCAACCAGAGGAACAACGTTTCCCCGCTATAGCCTGTAGAATGGGGCGAACAGAACAAGAATGCTAAGAGAAATATTCCCTGTCCGTCTACAGCGGCGATCAGAACTGACAACCGAGATCATATAATTTGACACCATATGGCCATTACTTTGTGTGTGAGGGTGTACGTAACATATGTGTTTATACGGACAATACGCTAACCATCCCTCAACTCAAGGCAGCGACGCATGTGTGAAATTCAGCCGGAATTTTGCTCTAAAGTCACTGACAATTTTTGCCAGCAGAATAAAGGTGTACCAACGAAGGCGTGGAGGAAATATTTCTGATGCTATGGTTCGTGTTTAATGGCAGCGTTTGTGATTCGTGTTGACCTAATAATATTAGCACTTTTCAAATGAAGGTGTTTTATTTGTAGGCACATGTGAAACACACTGGGCCTAACGATAGTCAAATATTTTATAACCGGCCAGTTATTGCTGGCTTTGAAATCCCGTTCTCTTTGCACGACAAGGAGAAAAGAAACAAATCGCGACTCGGCAGCCGGAAAAAGTGTAACTATTTGACAACTCAAACCAATAATATATAACATCTCGGAAATGGTTAGTGCCACAAATGAATGTATTTGCTATAAATCGTAAAAATCTTTCTTGAAACTCTTCGTATCGCATTCATGCAAGATAGCGAACTTAAAAACCAAGTTTGGTATTATCCAAATTTTCGTTTTTGAGCTAATCTGTTCACAAACAGAAAAACACACATACACACACACTCACGGGCGTTTTTCTAAAAAGCTTTTTTTTTTTTAGATTTAGGGGTCCACAAAATATGTATTTCCGGTGAATCATTGCTATCAAATTTTTGAGTGGAATGCAATATTTGTTCTGACAGGTGAATTTAAAAATGAAAAGTTGGGTTAGAAATCTTGTGTGTCGTTTCTCGGTCTAGAAGTTTCCGAAAAACCCTCGTATTATTCTAAATGGGGCAATGTTAGTTGCGAAAGGCATGCGCACACTTAGTCTCGAAATGTGGCTATTCTGAGAATTTGGATGGAGTTGTGTTGTAGATGAGTAGATGGCCTTTTATAGTGTACCCGAGAGTCATAGCGAATCCCTAGGGTAATGACTTTGTTTGTATACGCCGTTAGGTATATTACCTTCTACTTTTGTACCCGCCCAGGTAAATTCAGCGTGGGTCCGTGCTCAGGTGGAATTGTCCGTACTTAACTTCAGCCATCTGGGACAGAATATTCTCTCGTATGGCGGGCGGGCGGGCGGGCGCTTTGCCAGCAACATCTCCCTCTTTCCTTTACTCGTTTACGTATTCTGTTGCACGTTTCAAAGTAAGTTTGTAACAGTCTGAAAGCTGTTTTAACACAGTTGCTTTAAGGGGAGATGTAGGTAAATTGTGTCAAAAATGAAGTTTTTTACATTGTTACTTTCTCCACTGGTTATAGAAAGAGATGGCTCTGCATCCGGGAGATCCTGGGCCCGGACACACTGATCATTTTTCGTGGTTTTCCCTGGTTGCCAATGCGAATGCTGGGGTGATTTCTTCTAGTATTTCCTTTCTCTAATTTCCCAAAATTCTGCTTCCACTTTCATGTTTTAGTTGGGCTTAGGGGCTATGCAATTTGGTCAGTGCCAGTCAGATGCTTGCTCTTTGAAAAATTCTTCTCGTCTCTGCCAGATGGCAGCCTTCTCTGAGTCACCTTGGAGGGTCAAGTTCTCCCAGAGTTCTGTCAGATGGCAGCATTCGCTGAACCACCTTAGATGGGTGGAGTTCTCCCAGGGTTCTGACAGAGCGAACCCTTCTGAGCCGCCTTAGGTGGGTCGAATTCTCCGGATTTGGACAGATGAAGGCTTCTCTCCGCAGCCCGCAGGCGAGTTAGCAAGATTGATCTCGTTAGGGACCTCAGCGCGTCTCTTTCGGCCCGGCTGCCTACGGCCTATGGTTCCCTGCAGTTCCTTCACTCATTCGATCCTCCTGGAGGTGATAACCTCAAGAGATCCGAGTTGGGTCGTGATGCGACGTGTCCCCTCCGTTCTCTAGTTTTATTATTATAGTTCTACAGCAAGTAGAGGAAGTATTGCATTCCATACAAGAATAGATACTGAGATTCCGCCGGAAAAACACGTTTTGAGCTCCCTGAATCCAAAAGTTGTATTTTTAGAAAAACGTCCATGTGTGTATGAACAGCATCTCTCATGGTGCATCACGAAGATTTTCAAGAAAATCCCTGCACCCCAAACTATCCCTTATATGGAACATTAACCGCTACGTTATCGACGTGCAATTGGGAGCGATATTCTCGTTGAAACCGTGAAGCTGCCCGTATTCGTTGAATTATTAAATATTAAACGCCTCATATTCAGGTTACGGAGACAGATGCTGTGTTGAATGATACAGGAATCAAGGTGGTGTGGATGCGTCCTGGGTTAATTTCAAACTTGTGCAGTAAATACACTCGCCAACAGTTTAACGCGCTTGTCAGTTGTGCCAGTGTATTTATCTTGAGTGTATACATACCTCATGGGAGGTACAGCACTGTAATCCGAGGGGTCCCGAGGGACCTGCCAGTCAGGTTCCTCATCAGCGCAGCACGCCAACAGTGGTCTTCAGCCATGAAGGCCGCTCGGATCCACGGAGCACTGGGACCCACATCCGTAGTCAGGATCGAGTTCGCAGACCCTGGTGACCAGGAAGCGGCCTTGAGGGCGGGTCTGCCCTTGTTAGGGCGGTGCTTACGCATCGAGGCCAGCCGAATGGAACGCCAGGCTCCCTGCAGACGCTGCTGTGCCTACGGGCACAACGAGAGCTCCTGCACGGCGAAACCAAGGTGCCACTACTGTGGCGCTTCCAGCACCACGTCTTCGTACACGCAGCACGACCTTCGCCGCCGACGCCGCTACTGTGCGACCTGTGGAGGTTCAACACATTTCACCGGCCAAGCGCTCTGCCCCCTGCATCCTCGCAGGAAGGCAACGCAGAAGCCGCCAGCACCTTCATCGCAGCCAGCATCACCTCCACAGACGCCGACACCAGCACCATCACCAACGCCGACACCAACATCTTCAGCACCGATCATCGAGGAAGTCCAGGGCCTACGCGACGCCGTTCAGGATCTCCACGCGGAGTTCCTGAACATGACGACGAAGCTGACAACCCTGGAGGAACTCATCAGGGACCTTCAAGACACCTGAGCTGCTCAGCAGGTTTTCCTAACTGGGCAGTTGGAGATCATCACTACCAGAGTCAACTCCATCGACAACTCCATCCAGACTACATCTACAGCATCGGACACCATTTCTAAACACTTAGACTCCATCGACATGACCATCCGATCTCTGGAAGCGCAGCAACACGAGCTCCGTGCCCACTTCCAGCAGCCAGCCAAACCGGAGGCCCCAAGCAACCGCCGAAGGCCTTCGCCCAGCGCAAAGTACTCAGCAGAATTCATGAGCAGGATGCAGCTTCACAAGAAGTAAGTTCTACGCCAACCTACACCTTCCATACAATCACCTTTCCAACTCTTACCTAAACCACGCCATTTTTCACTAGAGTTGCAGTCAGGTTTCATGGCTGCAACCTAGTAACCACCTATCCCGCTCCAGCCCATAGGGCGGAGACATCCATCTCTCACATACTAACGCGGGTGCTATGCGGGACCGCACTAAGCCACGCCATTCCACTTTTACCTTCTTCCTTTTTCCACCGGTGGAGGAGTTTTTAGTGGGTATGCCGACTATTGGTGAGTCCCACACTCTCAGTCCCGACTCCCATCGGGGCTGGGGTCAGTGATTAAATCATTTTCTCCTCCACTTGAAAAAAAAACATAAATGACATACGTTCTTGGTTCGATTAAACCAAGCTGCTGAATCATCCCGTAACGTTAAACATATTCCTGTGTTTAAGTGCGGTCATTCCTGTCTTTGCCTAAGTTCGCCAGCGGAAGGCACATGTGCAGGATGTCCACATGAAACCACCCTCCTTACAAAAATTAATTGTAAGGAAACTGTTAGTCCTAGAGATTAGCCGTTTGCGCCATATTAAATAACAACTCAAACAGCTTTACTTTATTTATTGCGTGTGTTAATTGGCCAAGATGACAACAGCCCAAGAGAGAGCGAGCTCAGTGCCTGCTGTGGTATGCTGAAACTAATCGCCAATTTCCGTCCAAAGGAATCTCCGACGAACGGGACCCACCGAATGTATGGGCAATTATGACATAGTTTGATACGTTTTTAGCCACGGGGAGTGTCAACCGACAACATGGCTCGGGTAAACAACAAACGTCTGCGGAAATTGTGGATGAAATTAGGGAGGCCTTTACTAGAAGCCCGTCAACGCCAATTCGTAGAGCTTCAAGAGAGCTCAACATCCCACGTTCAACCGTCCATAAGGTGCTGCACATAAGACTGCGTTTGTGCGCTTATAAAGCGCGAATCATTCAAGCGCTAAAACCCGATGACCTACCAAAACACACAAATATTGCAATTGAGATTCTGGACCGGATCGAAGATGATAGCGATTACCTGATGAAGGCGACAAAGCAACCTTTCACACATCAAGAAAGTTAATCGTCACAACGTGCGCATTTGGGGTTCATAACCCCGAAAGATGTTCAGGAATATGACATGGAACAGCCAAAAAGTGAATGTGTAGTGTGCTGTGGAATACGACTGAATTATTGGACTATTTTTCTTCATGGAGCAAACAGTAACTGGTCCGATGTATCTTGACACGTTTGAACAGTTTGTTTTCTCATACCTACTCCCTTTACAACCAAACTGTGCTATTCTAGCAGGATGGTGCTCCACCATCAGAGGTTTATTCGTTCGTGCCTTAAAGGTGATGTCTTTAAACAAAACGTTTTCACAACGATGGACTCACTTTTTGACCACCGCAATCTCTAAACATAACCCTTCTGGATTTGTTCCTCTGGGGCTACGTCAAGGATAGGGTCGACGCTACACCTGTACGTGATCTTCATTATCTTCGTCAGAAAGTTTTGGAAGCCATCAACTCGGTCACACCGGACTTGCCACATCACATACGGTGGAGCTTGACTATCGACCTGGAGATTCTGAAAGTACTAACGGAGCCGATACAGGAGCGCATAAAAAACTGCCTGAGTTGCCCTTCAAGACACTGCAAATCGATAATCTCTGGGACTAATGGTTTCCTTACAATTAATATTTGTAAGGAGGGTGATTTCATGTGGACACCCTGTTCCTTTCTAGTACGTCCCGACTATAATGGCCGTGTGCGCCATTCTTGATCAAATCCTTGTTGACTGAGGATCACTGAAACGTGATCTAATTTTGACCGCGGTTAAAGTCTAGTTGCAGTGCATCACTGTTAATTCTCGTTCAACGAACCGCCATCAGCTGACCATGCGCTGGATTGCTGAACGCTCATAACTCTACGAGAACTACTCAAAGAAAGCAACTGACGAACTCTATATCTAAAGAGGTTCCAGTGCAATTACAATCTCATTCTTCATATTGCTTTATTTTTGCTTTTATTTTGTAATATGATTG
The DNA here is from genome assembly GCA_030765065.1 of Deroplatys truncata. Taxonomy (NCBI): domain Eukaryota; kingdom Metazoa; phylum Arthropoda; class Insecta; order Mantodea; family Mantidae; genus Deroplatys; species Deroplatys truncata. The sequence continues at coordinate 12,715,083 of CM060987.1, forward strand.
GACATTTGTTTGGCGATAAACGAAAATGGAAAACAAAGTTTTCCTCAGCATGAGATAGACGTTCTATTGGAGCTACCTGTCTCATATTGCAATAAAATTGAAACTGAAATTACTGTCTCATGTTCTTTAAAGGACAGGCAGGAGACATAGATGTATTTAGGTATGCATTTAAACATGACACCAAGCGAGTTGTAATAACGAAACAAGTAAAAAAAAATAGGATGTGTTACACTCACATGACTTTCTCTACTCTTGTACAAACTATTTTTACAAACTCTTATTCTCCATCTATTTCATATTAATTGAGATAAACATTTGCAGAAACGATCATTTGACATGCAAAGAGAATTACATTTTACACATAGCGACCAGTTCTAAAAATATTTGACTATCGCTTAAGGCGTACTATGTTCCCCTTTTTTACTTTCTCTACTACGTATAGTAAGTAGGGGAAGTATTGCATTCCACCCAAAAATTCGATACCGAGATTTCACCGGAAATACATGTTTTGAGACCTCCTGAATCCAAAAAAAGAATTTTTGGAAACATGTCCGTGTGTGTGTCTGTGTGTGTGTGTGTGTGTCTGTGTGCGTGTCTGTGTGTGTGTGTCTGTGTGTCTGTGAACAGCATAACTCAAAAACGAACAGTCAGATAAACACCAAACTTGGTATTTAGGTTCAGTATCTTCCAGAGATGCGACACGAAGGTTTTCAAGCAAATCCCCCCACCCCACACTACCCTTTACATGGAAGATTTTTCGAAAATTTTAATTTTCTCAAAAATGGCTCTAACGATTTTGATGAAAATATCATATGTTTAAAATAATGTCATGAGAAATGAAATGTATATCTCGAATTTTCTGGGAATGTCTCCAAAAGTATTCTTCATTGTGAACGACTTTTGCATAACTGGTAAACCATAAGAGATAGACAAAATTTTACTACACAAAAACTGTAGATCGCGTTAAAATACACAACTTATGTCATATACATTTCTTTTGTTGAGTGAACCGTTTTCGAGATATTGCTTGTTATTTCCTTAAATTTTACAATACTTATACTTTTTCTCACATTCGTTATTCATTTTTTTATGTGCTGGACATGCAAAGAGAATGGAATGCGCCACATAGCAACCAGCGTTAAAATATTTGACTATCGCTTAAAAGCTACCATATTCCCTTTCATCTACAAGAAAATTAGCAATGAGATTAACATGAAGTATATGGAGAATAGGCGTTTGTAAAATTAGATTGTACAAGAGTAGAGAAAGTCATGTGAGTGTAACACATCAGATTTTTTGTATTTGCAAGGGCAATATAAGCATATACATATCTCTTAATAGCTGGTTCCTATGTGCAGCAGTATTCTCTTTGCCACAGATTAAAACTCTTTGCATATCCAAGAGAACAAAATGAATCACGAATTCCCATTTGAGAAAAAGTATAAGTATTGGAAAATTTAAGGAAATAACAAGCAATATCTCAAAAATGGTTCACTCAACAAAAGAAATGTATATGACATAAGTTGTGTATTTTAACGCGATCTACATTTTTTGTGTAGTAACATTTTGTCTATCCCTTATGGTTTACCAGTTATGCAAAAGTCGTTCACAAGGAAGAATACTTTTGGAGACATTCCCAGAAAATTAGAGATATACATTTAATTTGTCATGAAAGTATCTTAAATATATGATATTTTAATGAAAATTGTTAGAGCCATTTTTGAAAAAATTAAAATTTTCGAAAAATGTTCCATGTAAAGGGTAGTCTGGGGTGGGAGGATTTTCTTGAAACCTTCTTGTCGCATCTCTGGAAGATACTGAACCTAAATACCAAGTTTGGTGTTTATCCGACTGTTTGTTTCTGAGTTATGCTGTTCACAGACACACAGACACACAGACACACACACGGACATGTTTCCAAAAATGCTTTTTTTTGGTTTCAGTGAGTCTCAAAACATGTATTTCCGGTGAAATCTCGGTATCGAATTTTTGGGTGGAATACAATACTTCCCCTACTTACTATACGTAGTAGAGAAAGTAAAAAGCATTTTTGGAAACATGTCCGTGTGTGTGTCTGTGTGTGTGTGTGTGTGTGTGTGAACAGCATAACTCAGAAACGAACAGTCGGATAAACACCAAACTTGGTATTTAGATTAAGTATCTTCCAAGGATGCGACACGAAGGTTTTCATGAAAATCCCTCCACCCCAGAGTACCCTTTACATGGAAGATTTTTCGAAAATTTTAATTTTCTGAAAAATGGCTATAACGATTTTGATTAAAATATCACGTTTAAGATATTTTATGGCAAATAAAAGGTATATCTTGAATTTCCTGGGAATGTCTCTAAAAGTATTCTTCATTGTGAACGACTTTTGCATAACTGGTAAACCATAAGAGATAGACAAAATTTTACTACACAAACAATATAGATCGCGTTAAGATACACAATTTATGTCATATACATTTTTTTTGTTGAGTGAACCATTTTCGAGATATTGCTTGTTATTCCCTTAAATTTTTCAATACTTATTTTCTAAAATGGGAATTCGTTATTCATTTTTTTGTCTTGGATATGCAAAGAGTATTAATCTAAGGCAAAGAGAATGCTGCTGCACCTAGCAACCAGCTATTAAGAGATATGTATGTGCTTAAAGGCTACTGTATTTCTATATTGCCCTTGTAAATATATATTCCACTTAGATCTACAAGAAAATTAGCAATAAGATAGAGTCTGCAAATGTTTCTCTCGATTAACCTGAAGTAGATCGAGAATAAGCGTTTGTAAAAATAGTTTGTACAAGAGTAGAGAAAGTCACGTGAGTGGAACACATCAGATTTTTTTCGTTACATTTATCCCTCGTCTTTGATTGGTCTTATCGATGGCCTTCCTTTTGAACTTATTGCCTATTGACAATGGTACTGATATTCTCTTGTCTTCTTTCACTTATGGGTTTTAATCATTAGATTGCACATTCATGCTCCCAATCATATTTGCACACTCTGGAGAGGATACGGAATAATATTGCCTAGAGAAAAAATCCAACACTCCAGCCGGGAATCTAACCCGGGTCCCCCCGCTAAGCAGGCAGGTCCTGCTCGTTTAACTTTGATCACTCTCGATGCACCAAAAATAGCGCTATCAAATGTGGAATTGACCGCGATCTAACTTTGATCAAGAATGGTGCACATGGCCCTAGGTGTACATTCAGTGTGTCTTTCTTGTACGACCGGACTCCACCGGGAGTATCTTGAGAGTGTGCTTCCAGCAACGTCTTGACTCAACCGGGTGTATATTCGCAATGCCCTTCCTTGTAAATTCAATTTTCTGCCATGTTAGCAATTTCTCCCACCCCTGAGGATTATACGAAGTCATGTGACATTTCCGTTACTCTTGATTGAGCAACGGAATATCGTTTTATGCAGGAGAAAGCTTCTCACGCCCTGTAACTAATTTATGTGAATACACGTGTGATTTTCTTTAAAAATGCCGCTCGCCTATTTTGGATGTCACGTAGGTACATATTCGTTACAAAAAGGCTTCGTTTCCGTTCTTCGGGGAGGTATATTACCTTGGAGGGAATATTCAAGGTATGACCAAACCTTTTCTTGCGTAAACTGTCTTTGTCGTTCTGGGCAAACATTCTATTCTCTGCTTCTCAAGGGAATATATTTATTATAAGCTATAACTTGGAAATAATAACTTCAGTTATGTATATATATATAGTTATTATTAGGGCTAGGATATTTATGACCTAAAAATCGTCATAATATGCACAAAAGAATATGCTGTTATGACCAAACATTTACCAAAATATGCACAATAACATAATAAATATGACCTAACAATATTAAAATGAGGTAAAAGTTCTATTGTAAAATAAATTAGTAAGTCAATGTTTTGATAATGAACTATTTATTTGAGAATATAATGCACATGAGAAGCAGTCTAAACTATGCAATTTGACATTCCAATATGATTTTTATTAACATTATAGGAACCTATGTGCTTTTTACATGCTCATTCTACTTCATATAAGCTCTGAGTTGTAACACACAATGAAGACCTTGTGCAAATTTTCAATTGAAAAGGATTTCCTATTGTCAGCCAACAAAGCCTTGTACTTCGAAAAGCTCCTTTCTATTTCACCTGACACAAGAGGGGCATATTTAAAATGAACAATATTCATTTGAATCTAAATCTGAATGATTAAGAGGGAACTTTTCACCCAACAAAATTATTGAAATGGAACACAGTGTATGATACCCTTCGTTTTTTTCTAACATCTTTTCCATTCTCTTTCACACTTCTTTTCCCACTTTACCACAAACACCCTCTAATTTATTCACAATGTTTTTCACTTGTTCTATCTGCTTCACTATTGGCACTTCTGATTCCTCCAAAGCAGTTATGACAGCAGGAATAAATCCAAAATTTTATTTTATGTTTGAAAGTTTGCCTGAAATTTCACCATTAGACATTAATTCTTGAGCTAGTCCAATTGAAGTAGCTTCACTGCTATCGAATGAATCGATGCTTTTCACAACGTTGAAGTTCTGGCAGTAATAGTTGCAGGCATCAACCCAGGACCCCCATCTTGTCAAAATGGGAGATGGTGGCAAGGAATGTCTGGAGGTAACGACTTAAATGCTGCAACACGTGAAGGAGCTTTCAAAAATACCTTTTTGACACACCCAATAAACTTGTCAACGTCACTGAATTTACTACGAATCTCCTCTGCAACTCGGTGCAAGGCGTGAGCTAAACTAGTCACATGCACCATTTTACTGTACAATGCTTTTAGAGAATCGGCAGCTTTCACCATATAAGGTGCAGTATCCGTTAAAAAGAGAAGTACATTGTCATGCTTAACACCTTCGGGCCATATGTCACCCATAGATCTGTCGAACAACTTAGAAATGGTGGAAAAATTTACTTTTTCTAAATGTTCACAGTTTATTAGAAACTTTTCGCCTGGACCATCTTCTTTCAAAGTTCCCACAATGACATTTGGAATATATCTTCCCATAGAGTCTGTAGTTTCATCAATTGATACCCATTTTTTTTATTATTTACAAGCTGTTGTCTGATTTGTTGCATTATTTTTTCGTAGCTTCGGCTGACAAAGTTCTTTCTTAACGTGGAAGAATCAGGATGAGATTTGCCTGTGTATTTTTCTAAGAATTCACGAAATTTTGGATGGTTTAGTTTACTTAAGGGAATACCAGCACAAAGGAAAGCTGTACAAAGTTCTTCGCAGAATGGTGAATAAGACTGGCGGGATTCCCCTAGGAGCATCTACTGTAGTGTTTTTTCATTTTCAATCCGTTGTACTCCACGTTTGTGTTTATCTGTTGCCACATGCTGCTGAACGTTAAATGACTTCTCCGCAGTTACTCTTACGTCGCACAGTTTACAATAGAGTATTTTACCAACTTTTGAAAATACTTGCTCACCATATTGAGGTCGTCCTCCGTGGTGTAGTGGTTACCATGCTAGCCTCTAGTTTCCAAGGTCGCGGGTTCAAACCCGGCGGAGGACGATGGATTTTTTCGGGCGTAAAAATCCTTAGCATGGCTTCCTTCGGAAGGGAAGTAAAGCCAGTGGTCCCGTGTCGTAGATTTACGGCACGTAAAAACACCTCAATCCTGATAAAGAGGCCTCTGAGCAAAATTACCGGTCTTTCACGCCCAACCATAGCAGTTAAAGAGCGTCCATAAATAAAACTCAATTTCAATGTACCATATTGAAACACAAACTTTTTTAGTTTTACTTGAACATTTTGCTTCACTTTGGGCATTTTTTCTGAACTGTACTGCACACGCTTACGACTCCAATAAGACTGAATAACACAATGAGTGAATTAGACACTTGTCTGCAGTCCAGGGTCCAGAATGACTTAATTAGCTACCTGCTCATAGAGTAACAATAGCTTACACAAACTCACTGATGCGTAAGGCTGAAGTCCATATTGTCAGTTCAAAGGAAACAAGGAAGGCAGGTAGATATTTGCCGTTTTCCAGGAAACAAAATGAGGTGCGCAATTCTGAGAAATGTAACACAGAATAAATAAATTGCATGAGAAAGTTATTTTCTTCTTGAAAGAGTGAAAATATGACGAATATGACCATTTACTTACTAAAATATGCTCTATCAGAGAGAAATGGCCATATATGCAAGAATATAACTTAACAAATTAGGTTAATTCATTTCGCTGTTTCATAAGAAGCATTTATATGTATTTAAGGAGCATGTCAGTCCTACCAAAAAATATATGCCCTATCATAAAAATCCTAGCCCTAATTATTATATTATGTTAATATAAGTTATGGACGGAAAGGACTGTGTAAGGCAGGTATGGGCATTATTGAATCCGCGTGTCAAGCGACCTCCACACCCTCCCCTTCCGTTTGTTGTTTGCAACACACAAGCAGTCTTCTAATTCAGTGGTGGAACACTGCTTAACGGAATTACGAGATGCATTCCACAAGAATTTGTAGGGAATTTGGGGAAGAATGGGCCCTTTTCATATTTTTGGGGATACAAAGATGGTGCTATGTACTGCATGTACGTATTACTTTATATATAGTGTTTTAAAGCGATCTACATTTTTGTGTAGTACGTTTTCGTCTATCGCTTAACGTATACCAGTTATACAAGATTATACAAAATTACTTCCCGAATGAGGAAGATTTCACAGGCTATTACCAGAACATTCAATATACACATTTTATTTGTGATATAAAATCGTTAATATATGGTACTTTAATCAAAATCGTGAGTCATGCCTTAGAAAATAAAAAGTACTACTAAACATGTTCTATGTAAAGCGAATTTTTGAGGGGGATTTTCTTGAAAATCTTCGTGTAGCATATTTGGACGGCAGTGATCTTAAATACCAAGTTTAGTAATTATCCGAGATTTCATTTTTGAGTTATGGTGTTCACAGACACACACATTTTTCTAAAACGCTTTTTTCCTATTCAGGGAACCTTAAAACTTGCAATTCGGATTAAATCTTGGTATCAAATTTTTGAAGGAACGCAATACCTTCTCCAACTGCTAGGTACATAGTAGAGAAGGTAAAACGCATGGGATACTACCACTGGCTCTAATTAGTAAGCCAACAAGTTCAATTGAAACAAGAAGTTATTTGCTGTAAGAACTGAGTATTGAGTATTGCTTATTCATTTTCCTGCAAGGTTGTAAGCGATAGTATATTTATTTGTTCTTTTTGACAACAAGTATGAGATCTATTCAGTTGCAAACCTTTACTGTATGAATAATAATTAATAAACCACTTGATTTTGTTTTGTCATTTGATACATACATTGAATTTTAGTAAATAGGCATTTCTAGGTTTCAAAGTTAGGAATCGCATTACGTCACTGCTCAGATATAAGGGTAGCTACTTACGTTACGTCACAGTACCGTCTTTCCTGTATGTGACACGCGCTGGCCCATACATAGTGTAAGGGAACATATACCCAATATAATTGAGTATTGCAATAATAGGAATAACAAATACTGTAAAATAATATTGAGAAATAGCCTTACTGTAAAACAGCTTGTACCTCAGAATGTAATTAATGTAAAGTCCACATGCACATACACGCTAATGCACACAGGTTTTAGGCAAAGTCTGAGGCAGTATTTTTAACACTTAAATAATTTCAGTCTAATTATATAATATGTAAATTCAATAACATCCCGCCTTAAACCAATATTTGTATGTAACAATATATAAAAAGTGTATATTACAGTCATTGTATATGTTTAGATTATTGTATCCATGTGTAATAATGTTATGTGAGTGTATTACGTAATTTAATAATGTAGGAGCTGTGAGAATTATAAGTTAAAAGTTGCTAACAATGAGGTAACCTTGAGGCAATAATGAGTTTGAGAGTTTAACAATGATAATTGTGATTCTTGGAAGCAATAATGCAATTTTAGTGGCAGTTTATAAAATAGCCAATGAACAACCAGAAAAAGCTTCAGTAAAATGAAAGTATTCCATTGGAGTAGGATTAGCCAATCAGAAACTGAAAAGGAGAAACATTTACAAATTCAGAAGTCAGTTGCCTGCAAACAGTGTTACTAACCGGACGCGACACACATCCTCGAGAGATTTAATACGTATTCATGTGAGACGAAAATGGTTTTACGTGTTAAAAAGTGTAATTAATTATTAAAAAGGATCTCACAGCTCTCTATATCAGTGAAGTGTTATTTAAATTGTGTCAAGGATTAATAAATGTAGTGAAGTAAATTATAATCTGTGTAAGCCTATATTCTTGTCGCATCACAACCCTGCAAAAAGAAACATGTCTCTAACAAAAATACTGACGCAGCCGAGGCAAACATAAATATTTAATACCTAAAGAAACAGTCAAATTACAAAGTTAATATTTTTAAAAATTGGGGCGAAGGCTACCGGAAACATTTTACCATACGTGCGGTGTGCGGTTGCAACTCTTCAAGTTCGGATCCCCAACAGTTGAACTACAATACAACTCCTTCAATACAAACTACTTCAAGTCACAGAAAATAGAGGGGTCCCAGATTTTCGCGAGGCAGAGATAATGGTCAAATTTCTGTAAGACAAGGGAGTTGGAAAAACATAAAGAGAAACGAGAGTTGTAAAGTGAGACAGAGATAGTGGGTTTTACCAGAAAAGTCAAAGGGAAGCGTGACTCCTAAAATTGGAACATTTTATTTTCATAGAACCCAAGTATAAGCAATGAGAATGGTTGTTATATATAAAGGCGCGAATTCTAGCGTAATAGTAGATAGGTATAAAAAGGGGAGGAGGCCCCAAGTTATACACTCTGATTTTACTCTCACGATGTAACACATGTTGCTAAGGCGGAGGATTTTGTGCGTGTAAGTGGGTGGAGAATATCATGTGATGCAGTTAGTAGAGTTAACAGGAGGGGGTGTTAAAATGAATAGCTTTTGTATCATTTTGTATTAAGCAAGGGAAAGCGGCTGGCCACCTCAATGGGCATTATATTGTAAAAAAATCTGATGTGTTATAGTCACATGACTTTCTCTACTCTTGTACAAACTATTTTTACAAACTCTTATTCTCCATCTATTTCATGTTAATCAAGATAAACATTTGTAGAAACGATCTTTTGACATGCAAAGAGAATTACATTTTACACATAGCGAACAGTTTTAAAAATATTTGACTATCGCTTAAGGCGTACTATGTTCACCTTGTTTTGTATTTGCAAGGGCAATACAGAAGTACAGTAGCCCTTAAGCACATACATATCTCTTAATAGCTGGTTGCTAGGTGCAGCACCTTTCTCTTTGCCACAGATTAATACTCTTTGCATATCCAAGACAAAAAATGAATAACGAATTCCCATTTGAGAAAAAGTATAAGTATTGATAAACTTAAGGGAATAACAACCAATATCTCGAAAATGATTCACCCAACAACAAAAAATTATGACATAAATTGTGTATTTTACCGCGATATACATTTTTTGTGTAGAAAAATTTTGTCTATCTCTTATGGTTTACCAGTTATGCAAAAGTCGTTCACAATGAAGAATACTTTTGGAGACATTCCCAGAAAATTCAATATATACATTTTATTTGTCATGAAAATATCTTAAAATATGACATTTTAATCAAAATCGTTAGACCCATTTTTGAGAAAATTAAAATTTTCGAAAAATGTTCCATGTAAAGGGTAATCTGGGGTGGGGGATTTTCTTGAAAACCTTCGTGTCGCATCTCTGAAAGATACTAAACCTAAATACCAAGTTTGGTGTTTATCCAACTGTTCGTTTTTGAGTTATGCTGTTCACAGATATACGCACGGACAAGTTTACAAAAATGCTTCTTTTGGATTCAGGGGGTCTGAAAACATATATTTCCGGTGAAATCTCGGTATCGAATTTTTGGGTGGAATACAGCACTTTCCCTACATACTATACGCAGTAGAGAAAGTAAAAATTAAGTTATTTAAGGGAAAGTCAGTTTATTATTTAGCTTCACCTATATGGAATCCTGAGAGAGATCGAATTAGCTAGCTAGAATAGGTATTTCTTCTCAGCTCTACGACAAGAAGCCAAGCAGAATACTTCAAGGAACTTCGGAGATCCGAGATAGCACCTACGTGCGAGCACATCCCCTCTACAACTGACTCAAATACCGAAATTATTTATTACATTATTTTTTGTCAATTATTTTAATTTCTGATTTTACCACATCAAACCTTTAGTTACATAATTACATGCTGATCTTACTCTGAAAGCAGTGGCACGTCTTTAATTAGATTATAACTGGTAAATCTCACGGATGAGAATTTTGCTATAGCTGAATGGATCATTTGGTACTACTCTCCATCCAGTCCAAGAAACGTCCTGATGTAAACAAATTTACGTGCCACCGCGAGAGCACATCTATCAGGGAATTAAATTAGTTCGTTACTGCACTAAATATACAGTGCTTTTCTTTCACACTGTGGTCACCGCACAACGGCCGCCGAGTTTCCGACCTCCGCCGAAGTGTAATATCCCCGCACGTTCTCATAGTTACAATCATAATAAGCACATACCTTATTATAAGGGACGTTGTCCTTCTCTATCCACACATTTCTGACATCTTCTCAGGGAATTGTTCATTCATGCTCGAGAGTTCAAAATCCAAAATTGACTGAATTTCTCGCTTATGTTTACTTTTAGTTCTTACAATGTATGGGGTTTGTTGCACACAGCTTATTACTTTCTCTACTACGTTAGTAAGCAGGGGAAGTATTGCATTCCACACAAAAATTCGATACCGAGATTTCACCGGAAATATATGTTTTGAGACCCCCTGAAACCAAAAAAAAAAAGCATTTTTGGAAACATGTCCGTGTGTGTGTCTGTGAACAGCATAACTCAGAAACGAACAGTCGGATAAACACCAAACTTGGTATTTAGGTTCAGTATCTTCCAGAAATGCGACACGAAGGTTTTCAAGAAAACCCCCCCACCCCAGATTACCCTTTAGATGGAACATTTTTCGAAAATTTTAATTTTCTCAAAAATGGCTAAAACGATTTTGATTAAAATATATATTTAAGATACTTTCATGACAAATTAAATGTATATCTCTAATTTTCTGGGAATGTTTCCAAAAGTATTCTTCATTGTGAACGACTTTTGCATAACTGGTAAACCATAAGAGATAGACATACTTTTACTACACAAAAAATGTAGATCGCATTAAAAGACACAATTTATGTATATACATTTTTGTAGTTGTGTGAACCATTTTTGAGGTATTACTTGTTATTCCCTTAAATTTTGCAATACCTATACTTTTTCTCAAATGGAAATTCGTTCATGTTTTTTTGGCCCAGGTAATGCAAAGAGAATGGAATACTCCACATAGCAACCAGCTCTTAAAATATTTGACTATCGCTTAAAGCCTACCATATTCCCCTTGCATCTACAAGAAAATTAGCAATAAGATTAACATCTCGATTAACATGAAGCATATGGAGAATAAGCGTTTGTAAAAATAGTTTGTACAAGAGTAGAGAAAGTCATGTGAGTGTAACATTTTTTTTCGTGTAACGGAAGGGCAGTAAAGCTGGTGCTCCCGTTTCGTAGAACTACGGCACGTAAAGAATCTCAAGTCGATAAAGAGGCCTCTGAGCAAAATTACCGGTCTCCGATATAGAATGTGACGCTAAGAACCGTAGCAGTTAAAAAGCTTCCATGAATAAAGCTGACTGTTTTTAGTCGCAATATTAACAGATACTAGATTACAGAGAAAGCCGATTTTACACACGAGATTCCATTGCATGATGCGAAAATCGATGTGCAGTAAATATATACAGAATAACAGGATCTGTAGCTTTTAACAAACAATAAATGCAAAGAAGTACAAAAATGAGTTATTCACATAATTTTTTGAACAGCTGACCGAAGTTATGAGTCTGAATTTTCCCAATAAGTGCTATCGTGCCTACAGCTAATGATCCGTTAAAATGCAATTCAGGAAAGCTTTGCAGTAAAGGATTATGACCTTCGTGATCCCCTGATTTAACTGCAATTTTTATGTATATAGGAACTTGAAAAAAAATATGTTGCACTCACATGATTTTCCCTACGTTATACAAACTATTTTTATAAACACTTGTTCTCCATCTACTTCATGTTAACCGAGATAAACACTTGCAAAAGCTATCTTATTGCTAATGTTCTTGTTGATGCAAGGGGAATTGGTAGGCTTTAAGCCATAGTCAAATGTTTTAAGAGCTGGTTGCTATGTGGAGCATTCCATTCTCTTTGCATTACCAGAACAAAAAAAAGGTATGTCAAAATTTGTGTTTTAAGGAGATCTAGATTTTTTGTGCAGCAAAATATTTATCTATCTCTTACGGTTTACCAGTTAAGTGAAAGCCAATCAGAATGAAGGGAACTTTCGGGGCATACCCAGAAAATTCAAGATATACATTTCATTTGTCATAAAAATATATGAAATATATGATGTTTTAATCAAAATATTTAGAGTATTTTTGAGAAAATTGAAATATTCGGATAATGTTCCATGTAAAGGATAGTATCGGGGGGATTTTCTTGAAAATCTTTGTGTCGTATCTGTGAAAGGTACTGAATCTAAATTACAAGTTTGGCATTTAACCATAGACTTTTCGCTTTTGAGTTATGCTATTCACAGACACATAAGCGGATCTTTTTCTAAAAATGTTTTTTTTATTCAGGGGTCTTCAAAACGTGTATTTCCTGTGAAATCTCGGTATCGAAATTTTTGGTAGAATGCAATACTTCCCCTACTTACTATACGTCGTAAAGCGTATGCAATAAACCCCATGCATTGTAAGAACTGAATAAAAACATTGGGGGAGAAATTCACTCAGCTTTGGATATTGAACCCTCGAATACAAATGAAAATTGCTGAGAAGAGCCCAGAAATGCGTGGATAGATAAGGGCAACATCTATTATAATAAGGTGTGTGCTTATTATTGTAATTATGAGAATATGAGGCGGTTACGGGGATATTATAACTATTTCGGCGGCAGACGCAGCTGTTGTGACCGGCATGTGAGCCGCTGTACGCTGGCCACAATGTGAAAGAAAAGGACTGTATATGTTCAACAATTAAAAGACGAGTTGTAATCAGCATTCCTGCCCAGGTGATGACTAGCTATTAACCCGTCTCTATGAATATATTTGTCATTGTTTATTGTTAGCCAAAACGAGTTCATTAGATTGGAAGATGCAAACGTAATTTTCAGAATCGTGAAGCACGGGTTATCACTGGGAACTTAATTTGTGCACGATAACGACATAAATAAAGAAAGGGGGAAAAAGGGCCCTTATATGTCACTAAGGGCAAACAATAGGCGCTCAGCAGCATACGTTCCACATCAAATATCAGGCTCAAGTGGCTGCCCTGGAGGTTTCATTCTCCGCTGCAACAACAACAACAATAAATCCAATTCCAGAAATAGCTCTGCTACCTCGCTTTGTGTGGAATAAAAATATAGAGAGGGGTGGGCGGGATGTGGGCCCACAGGGCAGAGGCAACATCAAAACTCTGAAAGAGGGCACTGCGTCGTGTAATTAGAATGGCTCTAGAGTGACGTCAGGATGTAGGGGTGTACAACCTGTGTTTTACCTGGAAAATAACCGAATCGACCTATTTCTTTGGTTCCATTGTCTTGCAGTTCTTTCTAGTGAATTCATAATAAAAATAGTTTGTTTCAAGGTAATGATCAAATTTTAACAAAAACTCTAATGTGTAACATTCACATGACTTTCTCTACTCTCTATCGTTTGTGTTTATACAAATATTCTTACGAAAGAATATTTTTCTATCTACTTCATTTTAATGGAGGTAAACCTTTGAAGAAATAACTACTTTGAAGCTCCATACTCCTTCCGTGACATCGCGAGAAACAGTTGAATGTCGACAGGATTTTAAAAGAATGATTGCACTGAACAAGAAACCATTAATGACGGATATCTCGGAAATAGCTTATGCCACAAAAAATGTTATTTCAAATAAATTGTGAATTTTAGAGCGATCTTACAAAAAACTTCTTCGGAATGAAGAGGCCTTCACAGGCTATTCCCAGAAAATTTAAGACAGATTTTATTTGTCTTTAATATATGGCGTTTTAAACAAAATTGTTAGCCATTTTTTAAAAAATAAAAAATGTCTAAAATTGTTCCATATAAAGAGTAGTTTGGGGTGGGGAATGAACTTGAAAACTGTTGTGTAGTATCTTTGGAAGGTAAATACCTAAATACCAAGTTTGATATTTATACAACCTTTCGTTTTTGAGTTATACTGTTCACGAATAATTTTACTATCTCTATTACGCAGATGCTTTACACTCCACCCAAAAATTCGATACGGTAATTTCACCGGAACAGCATTTTTAGGAAAACGTCGGTGCGTGTTTCTGTCAGTATGTATGTGAACAGCATAACTCAAAAACGAATAGTCGGATAAAGACCAAAGTTGGTATTTAGGTTCAGTATCTTTCAAAGATGCGACATGAACATTTTAAAGAAAATCCCTCCACACCAGACTGTCCTTTAAATGGAACATTATTCGGAATTTTGATTTTCTCCAAAATGGTTGTAACGATTTTTATTAAAATACTGTGTATTTAAGATATTTTCATGAAAAATAAAATTTATATCTTGAATTTTCCGCAATGTGCCCAAAAGTCCTCTTCATTCTGAATGACTTTTCCATAACTGGTAAACCGTAAGAGATAGACAAAATTTTACTGCTCAAAAATGTAGATCGCGTTAAAATACACAACTTATGTCATATACATTTCTTTTGTTGAGTGAACCATTTTCGAGATATTGCTTGTTATTCCCTTATATTTTTCAATACTTCTTTTCTAAAATGGGAATTCGTTATTCATTTTTACTTTCTCTACTACGTATAGTAAGTAGGGGAAGTATTGCATTCCACCCAAAAATTCGATACCGAGATTTCACCGGAAATACATGTTTTGAGACTCACTGAATCCAAAAAAAGCATTTTTGGAAACATGTCCGTGTGTGTGTCTGTCTGTGTGTCTGTGAACAGCATAACTCAAAAACGAAGAGTCGGATAAACACCAAACTTGGTATTTAGGTTCAGTATCTTTCAGAGATGCGACACGAAGGTTTTCAAGAAAATCCCCCCACCCCAGACTACCCTTTACATGGAACATTTTTGGAAAAGTTTAATTTTCTCAAAAACGGCTCTAACGATTTTGATTAAAATATCGTATGTTTAAGATATTGTCATGACAAATAAAATGTATATCTCGAATTTTCTGGGAATGTCTCCAAAAGTATTCTTCGTTATGAACGACTTTTTTATAACTGGTAAACCATAAGAGATAGACAAAATTTTACTACACAAAAAATGTAGATCGCGTTAAAGTACACAATTTATGTCATATACATTTCTTTTGTTGAGTGAACCGTTTGCGAGATATTGCTTGTTATTCCCTTAAATTTTCCAATACTTATACTTTTTCTCAAATTCGTTATTCATTTTTTTTTGTCCTGGACATGCAAAGAGAATGGAATGCGCCACATAGCAACCAGCGTTAAAATATTTGACTATCGCTTAAAACCTACCATATTCCCCTTGCATCTACAAGAAAATTATCAATAAGATTGACATCTCGATATCTCGATTAACATGAAGCATATGGAGAATAGGTGTTTGTAAAAATAGATTTACAAGAGTAGAGAAAGTCATGTGAGTGTAACACATCAGATTTTTTTGTCTTGGATATGCAATGAGTTATAATCTGTGGGAAAGGGAATGGTGCTGCACCTAGCAACCAGCTATTAAGAAATATGTATGTGCTTAGAGGCTACTGTTTTTCTATATTGCCCTCGTAAATATATTTTCCCCTTACATCTACAAGAAACGTAGCAATAAGATAGAGTCTGCAAATGTTTATCTCGATTAACATGAAGGATATGGAGAATAAGCGTTTGTAAAAATAGTTTGTACAAGAGTAGAGAACGTCATGTGAGTGTAACACATCAGATTTTTTTTATGTCCAGAACATACAAAGAGAATGGAGTGCGCACATGGCAACCAGCTCTTAAAACATTTGACTATCGCTTAAAGCCTATCAATTCCCCTTGCATCTACAAGAAAATTAGCAATAAGGTAGAGTCTGCAAATGTTTATCTCGATTAACATGAAGCATATGGAGTATAGGCGTTTATAAAAATAGTTTGTACAAGAGTAGAGAAAGTCATGTGAGTGTAACACATCAGATTGTTTTTCATGTACGTATCTTTGATGTAATGTATTTTAATCAAAATCGTTTGAGCCATTTTTTACGATACAAAAAACTTAGAAAAAGTTGCATGTAAAGGCTAGTTTGGGTGGGAAATTTTTCTTGGAAATCTTCGAGTCGCATCTTTGGAACATACTAAATATAAATACTAAGTTTGTGGTATTTATCCAGCTTTTCTTTTCGAATTGTGTGCTCACAGACACACACATACATACACAGGGACGTCTCTCTAAATATACTTTTATGTATTTAGAGGGCCTCAGTATTTCCGGTGAAATCTCGGTATCTAATTTTTGGGCTATGTACGTGGTAGAGAAAGCAAGACTTATATACTCAAAAGAAGTTGAAGTTGCAAAAAGAAGGCCTGAAGACCTAAAAAGAATTCAGATGTGTGAATTCATATTATTTTCTCTACTCGTTCTTCTACAAAGTTTTATTCTTCTTTCCATTTCTTGTTAATACAGATACACCTTCATCACCCACTTCATTCCCGAGGTTGCGGGTTCAAACCTGCCGGAGGACGACGGATATTTTCGGGCGTAAAAATCCTTAACATGGCTTCCTTCGGAAGGGAAGTAAAGCCGGTGTTCCCGTGTCGTAGATTTTCGGCACGTAAAAGAACTTCAAGCCTGATAAAGAGGCCTCTAAGCAAAATTACCTGTCTTTTACGCCCAATATAGAATGGAACGCAGAGAAACATTAAAGAGCGTCCATAAATAAAAATCTGAAGTGTTGCACTCACATGACTTTCTCTACTCTTGTACAAACTATTTTTACAAACGCTTATTCTCCATATGCTTCATGTTAATCGAGATGTTAATCTTATTGCTAATTTTCTTGTAGATGCAAGGGGAATTGGTAGGTTTTAAGGATAGTCAAATGTTTTAAGAGCTGGTTGCTATGTCGAGTATTCCATTCTCTTTGCATTACCAGGACAAAAAAAATAATAACGAATTCCCATTTGAGAAAAAGTATAAGTAGTGGAAAATTTAAGAGAATGACAAGCAATATCTCGAAAATGGTTCACTCAACAAAAAAATCTGATGTGTTACACTCACATGACTTTCTCTACTCTTGTACAATCTATTTTTACAAACGCCTATTCTCCATACACTTCATGTTAATCGAGATATCGAGATGTAAATCTTATTGGTAATTTTCTTGTAGATGCAAGGGGAATATCGTAGGTTTTAAGCGATAATCAAATATTTTAACGCTGGTTGCTATGTGGCGCATTCCATTCTCTTTGCATGTCCAGGACATAAAAAAATGAATAACGAATTTGAGAAAAAGTATTATTGGAAAATTTAAGGGAATAACAAGCAATATCTCGAAAACGGTTCACTCAACAAAAGAAATGTATATGACATAAATTGTGTATTTTAACGCGATCTACATTTTTTGTGTAGTAAAATTTTGTCTATCTCTTATGGTTTACCAGTTATGCAAAAGTTGTTCACAATGAAGAATACTTTTGGAGACATTCCCAGAAAATTCGAGATATACATTTCATTTCTCATGACATTATCTTAAACATATGATATTTTAATCAAAATCGTTAGAGCCATTTTTGAGAAAATTAAAATTTTCGAAAAATCTTCCATGTAAAGGGTACTGTGGGGTGGGGGGATCTTCTTGAAAACCTTCGTGTCGCATCTCTGGAAGATACTGAACCTAAATACCAAGTTTGGTGTTTATCTAACTGTTCGTTTTTGAGTTATGCTGTTCACAGACACACAGACACACACACAGACACACACACACACACACACAGACACACACACGGACATGTTTCCAAAAATGCTTTCTTTGGATTCAGGGGGTCTCAAAACATGTATTTCCGGTGAAATCTCGGTATCGAATTTTTGGGAGGAATGCAATACTTCCCCTGCTTACTATACGTAGTAGAGAAAGTAAAAATGTATATGACATAAATTGTGTATTTTAACGCGATCTACATTTTTTTTGTAGTAAACTCTTGTCTATCTCTTATGGTTTACCAGTTATGCAAAAGTCGTTCACAATGAAGAATACTTTTGGAGACATTCCCAGAAAATTCAAGATATACATTTTATTTGTCATGAAAATATCTTAAACATATGATATTTTAATAAAAATCGTTAAGAGGCATTTTGAGAAAATTAAAATTTTCGAAAAATGTTACATTTAAAGGGTAATCTGGGGTGGGGGATTTTCTTGGAAACCTTCGTGTCGCATCTCTGGAAGATACTGAACCTAAATACCAAGTTTGGTGTTTATCCGACTGTTCGTTTCTGAGTTATGCTGTTCACAGACAGACACACAGACATGTTTCCGTAAATGCTTTTTTTATTCAGGGGGCCTCAAAACATATATTTCCGGTGAAATCTCGTATCGAATTTTTGGGTGGAATACAATACTTCCCCTACTTACTATACGTAGTAGAGAAAGTAAAAAAAAAGATTAACAATTAGAAATTGGGAGAAAGTAGAAGCTATCTAAAAATTCAAATCATAAAAATGAATATCTCGGAAATAATATTAACGCCACAAAAATGTTTGACAAATTGTATGGGTTTGTGCAATAAGATTTTGTCTATGTCTTACGTGGTTAAGAATATACAGTACTTTTAGAGGCTATTCCAAGAAATTCAAAACATACATTTTATTTTCCATAAAATTAGCTTAAAAATAGGGTAATTTAATCAAAATCGTTAGAGATATTTTCGAAAAAATTTAAATTTGCGAAAAACGCTACATGCAAAGGGTAATTTTGTGTGGGTTATTTTCTTTAAACCATTCGTGTGGTATCCTTGGGATACTTTGAGCTTAAATACCAATTTCATTTTGGGTGGGGGGTTCAGTGGTCTCAAGACAGGTATTTACAGTGAAATCTCAACAATGTTTTGTGTAATGTAAGTACGTAGTATAGAGTGCAAAAAGCGGTAAATAAAGGATCAATTAGGGAACAAAAGACCGTAAAGTGCAAACAAAATACAATTTTTGGCCTACAGTGATCCAAAAGGAACACACATTGTGTAGGACCTCGTTTTCGGAGACTCGAAAAAGAAAAGGGTTTTCCTTAACTACCAAGCTCTATATATGAGAAGGGAGCGACGTCCGTTCCTAGTGCTTCCTACATCTGACACAAGATGGCACTGGTGAGCCGCCGACACAGCTCTACTGTGCTGTCGCGCTGCAGTAAATGTTCATAAAATTGTATTATCTACTCTATTCATAATTAAAAAAAACTGCTTTTATTATTACAGCAGATTGCATTACTGTAACTTCAAACTGAACAGCTGAGTGCGTTAAAAATGATTTGTTACATTCACATGATTTTCTTTACTGTATTGTCATATAGCTTCATTTTCACTTTCTCTAGTAGATAGGGAAGATATTGGATTACACCCAAAAATTCAATTTCAAGATGTCACCGGAAATATACGTTTTGAGGTCCCCTGAATAAAAATAAAATATTTTTACAGAAAGCTCAATGTCTGAACAGCATAACTCAAAAACGAGAAGTCGGATAAATACCAAACTTGGTATTTAAGTTCAGTACCTGCCAAAGATGCAACAGCAATATTTTAAAGAAAATTCCCCACCCCAATGACCCTTTAAATGACACTTTTTCGAAACCTTTTAGTTTTTAAATAATGTCCCCAAGGATTTTGATTAAAATACCTTATAGTAGATATTTAAATTAAAAATAAAATGATCTTTAATTTCTTAAGAGTAGCCGTAGAAGACCTTTTCATTCTGAAGGATTTTTGTACACTCTTATATAAATGGTAAACGTTAAGCGATAGATGGAAATATACTACACAAGAAATGTAGATGTCTTTAAAACGTACAATTTATGTCAAATGATTTTTTTGTTGCATTAGCCAATTGCTCAACACAATGTAATCCTTTTACAATCCTGTCAATTTCCTCGCGATGTCATGGAAACAGTATGGAATTTTAAGGCAGTATATAGCGTTCAGTTGTTAAATATTTGACTATCGCTGTTCTCTATAACGAAATGTGTAATGTAGTTGCTTCTGTAAAGGTTTGTCTGCATTAAAATGGAGTAAATTGGAAAATAGACCTTCGTAAGAATAATTTGTACATACACTAATAAGCGATAGCGAGTAGAGAAAGTCATGTGAATGTTACACAAGTTTTTTTATATAGCTTTTTCATTTTATATATTTTTATAACTTCTGTCACGTACATTGCAGAAGGTATTGCATTGCAGCCAAAAGTTCAATACCTAGAGTTCACCTGAAACAAATATTTTGAGAAAACCTGAATTAAAAAAATGGAAGATTTCTTGAAATCTTTGATTTTCTAAAAAATGGTTTAAAGGATTTTGATTAAAATATGACATATTAAAGATGCTTACATGAAAAATAAGATGCATATCTTGAATTTTCTGGGAATAGCCTTTGAAGTCCTCTTCTTATGTAAGGAATTTTGCATAATCTTGTAAACTTTAAGCTATAGACGAAAACGTACTACACAAGAAATGTGGATCTCCTTAAAGCCCTGTTCACACTGATTAACATTTAACAAAACTTGTCAAGTGCAACATGTTAACAGTTTGCATGTTGGCCAAATTTCGATCAGAGAATTGACTTAACATGTTAACCGAAAGAGTTGTCCTTGACACTTTTAATATGTTGGATGTTTTCCGCTTTTAATGGAAAACTTGTTAAGTCAATTCGCTTTCTGTGTATGTGATTGGGTGAACTTCGGAAGTTTTCAGACTGTAAACATGGTAGTTATTGTGATTCCTTCATGCTATTGTGTTTGGTAGTTCCATGTTGACTCGTTCTGTGATTATATCTTTGATTTGGCTTGCTTCATGTGAAGTTATGGAATGGATGAAAGAAAAGACACTTTCATTAATAAAATCTTTGCTGAAACATTGTAATATATGTAATAAAAAGGATGGACAAATATATCAAACTATTGTCAGTTTATAGTGGTTCCAGAAGCAATATCAGAAAAAAAAAATAATAACCTCACTTTGCTAGAGAATTGCTAAAAGGCTCAAGTCTGGCCGTTGGAATGGCTGCTCTCAAATGTGTGTCCTTTTTGTGAATTATAGGTTAGAAACCTTGCTCAAAACAAAGTTGAAGTCACTTTGACTTGTTCTCAAGAAATTGAAGTCAAACCTGCTCCGAATTTTAAACTCATTCAAAATATTTTCACTCCTGTGCCAATTAACAAGATAGAGCCTCATCACCTTGCACTTTTCTGTTTATTACATACCAGATACAAATAGCAATTGTCAAATACTGATCACTGGAGCCCATTTTGCTTTTAGTTAAGAGATTTTGTTGTCTCAACAAGTCAACTGGTGTGGATAGAATGTTAAACGTTCACAGTTACAACATGTTGAAGGCATTTAACATGTTGAATGAGACATTTTGTTAATTGTTGAATGTTAACTGTTGATACGTTGAACAGTGTGAACTCACCTTAAGACACACAATTTATTTCAAATAACTCTTTTTGTGGCATCCGCCATTTTCGAGATATGCGTTATTAATGGTTCGAATTGTTCAGCACTAGGTGATTTTTTTTCAAGTCCTGTAGATTTGCAGTTGTTTCTCGTGATGTTATGGAAAGTGTGGAATTTCAAGGCCAGCGCATAGCCTCCAGTTCTAAAGCCCCTTGTACACGATCAAACTTTTGTTTCAATTCAAGAGTTTACAAGAAAATTTGTCAAACATTTTTACTTTCTCTACTACGTATAGTAAGTAGTACTACGTATAGTAAGTAGGGGAAGTATTGCATTCCACCCAAAAATTCGATACCGAGATTTCACCGGAAATACATGTTTTGAGACCTCCTGAATCCAAAAAAAGCATTTTTGGAAACATGTCCGTGTGTGTGTCTGTGTGTGTCTGTGTCTGTGTGTGTTTGTGAACAGCATAACTCAAAAAACGAACAGTCGGATAAACACCAAACTTGGTATTTAAGTTCAGTATCTTCCAGAGGTGCGACACGAAGGTTTTCAAGAAAATACCCCCACCCCAGACTACCCTTTACATGGAACATTTTTCGAAAATTTTAATTTTCTCAAAAATGGCTCTAACGATTTTGATGAAAATATCATACGTTTAAGACAATGTCATGAGAAATGAAATGTATATCTCGAATTTTCTGGGAATGTCTCCAAAAGTATTCTTCATTGTGAACGACTTTTGCATAACTGGTAAACCATAAGAGATAGACAAAATTTTACTACACCAAAACTGTAGATCGCGTTAAAATACACAATATATGTCATATACATTTCTTTTGTTGAGTGAACCGTTTTCGAGATATTGCATGTTATTTCCTTAAATTTTTCAATACTTTATACTTTTTCTCAAATTCGTTATTCATTTTTTTATGTCCTGGATATGCAAAGAGAAAGGAATACGCCACATAGCAACCAGCGTTAAAATATTTGACTATCGCTTAAAACCTACCATATTTCCCTTGCATCTACAAGAAAATTAGCAATAAGATTGACAGCTCGATATCTCGATTAACATGAGGCATATGGAGAATAAGCGTTTGTAAAAATAGAATATACAAGAGTAGAGAAAGTCATGTGAGTGTAACACATCGGATTTTTTCAATACGTGTCAAGATTGGACAAGACTTCACAATGTCATAAATGTGTATTTACAGGTTGTCTTTTTTCAAACTGAAACCCTTCAGAACACATTAATAAATAATTTATCACCCAAAAGCAATTTACTATACTAATATTATATAGCACTTTCATGTATTATATCCAGTGAAATCACATTACGATTATGGAATACAATGGAAATAACACCAACTGACAGGTTAACCACACTATATAACATCGAATTAGTGTATACTTAGTTCGGAAAACTGCCTGGCAAGTATTTCTTCATGTGCCTTCATCTGCTTCATCTTGTGGTGACCCACAGAGTCCTAGACATACGGACATGACCAGCTTATCAATTCGCATTCAACATACCTTGGTCGGGTAGCCATTTTCGTTTACTTTTCGCTTTCCGCCATGTTGCAGATTTCGTGACGTACTGTAAATACTCGCATTTTGTTGGCTAAAGCCATCAAATCATTTTCAAATATTTAATCGTTTAGAGCATGTTTTTATTTGTTTTCAAGACTTTTAAAGAGTTTAAAGTATTGGAAACAATTTGACAAGAAAAGTTGTAAAGTTGTGACAACTCTTGAAAGGTCTTGTAAAGTATTGCATTTGACAAAAAATTTGATCGTGTACAAGCGGTTTAAGGCATTTGACTATCGCTGTTCTCTTTGTATCTATAACGAAATGTGTAATGTAGCTATTTTTGTAAAGGTTTATTTGGATTAAAATGAAGTAGATAGAAAAATAAACTTTCGTAGGAATAGTTTGTATAACCACTACTAAGCTATAGAGGACAGAGAAGGCCATTCGATTGTAACACATCAGATTTTTCTTAAGGCGCGTTTGTATTAAAAGAATATGAAATTGGAATCTGGTGTCCACCTTCACGCAGTGCCGTGAAAGTGAACAATTACCACCATATTCTTACACTGTTATAAATATGTACAGTCTTTGAGTGAATTACCCTTTTCCCCAGTTAAAATGTAGGTACTCATAAAACTGTTGGTATTCATTTGATACTTCAAATCACAGGTAAATGAAAACACGTGTGGTAACTCTTACCTATAAAAACATAACCTCTAGCGTTTTATTCGTGCAGCAACTCCGCGGACAAATTGCATACAACGTCTTTACCATCGAGCAGTCTTAAAATCCTTACTGATAGTAGAACAAATTCGGATTTGACCCTTACCTGCTAGTGAATCAGATGAATAATATGTCACATCGCGGCATCAGATCCCAGAATTTCAGTGTTTCATTTCGTTAACTCCTTTTAAGTTTTCAAACCTTGTGTGTTTTCTTTTCCTTTCTGTTTTTAGCTTAGAACCTTTTTGACGACACCGATCTAAAACAGATAAAACAAACTGCACACTTTACTCCAGCACGAGGTATCGCTAACAGCCTTGGTTATAAAATTTCAAACTCAGAAAACTAACGCGTATAAAACTCTAGCTGATGCGATCGTCATCTGTTTAATCAACAAGTTGACAAAGTAGGTCACGGAACAACTGACGAGCGAAAACACCTGATGCGATAGATTCATATAGAGTAGTATTCATACAAAAATTCTGATGTGTTACACTCACATGACTTTCTCTATTCTTGTACAAACTATTTTTACAAACGCTTATTCTCCATCTACTTCATGTTAATCGAGATAAACATTTGCAGACTCTATCTTATTGCTAATTTTCTTGTAGATGTAAGGGGAATATATATTTACAAGGGCAATTTAGAAATACAGTAGCCTTTAAGCACACACATATCTCTTAATAGCTGGTTGCTAGGTGCAGCACCATTCCCTTTGCCACAGATTAATACTCTTTGCATATCCAAGACAAAAAAATGAATAACGAATTCCCATTTGAGAAAATAAGTATTGAAAAATTTAAGGGAATAGCAAGCAATATCTCGAAAATCGTTCACTCAACCAAAAAAAAATGTATATGACATAAATTGTGTATTTTAACGCGATCTACATTTTTTGTGTAGTAACATTTTGTCTATCTCTTATGGTTTACCAGTTATGCAAAAGTCGTTTACAATGAAGAATGCTTTTGGAGACATTTGCAGAAAATTCAAGATATACATTTTATTTGTCATTGAAAATATCGTAAACATATGATATTTTAATCAGAATCGTTAGAGCCATTTTTGAGAAAATTAAAATTTTCGAAAAATGTTCCACGTAAAGGGTACTCTGGGGTGGGGGATTTTCTTGAAAACCTTCGTGTCGCATCCTTGGAAGATACTGAACCTAAATACCAAGTTTGGTGTTTATCCGACTGTTCGTTTCTGAGTTATGCTCTTCACACACACAGACACACACGCGGACATGTTTCCAAAAATGCTTTTTTTTTGGATTCAGGGGGTCTCAAAACATGTATTTCCGGTGAAATCTCGGTATCGAATTTTTGGGTGGAATACAATACTTCCCCTACTTACTATACGTAGTAGAGAAAGTAAAAACGTAGTCGATAGCCTCGCGGTTCCTGAGTTCGATTCCTGGTTTCGAACTTGCTGATTGTCAAGCCGAATCCCTTCATCGATTTCCTATCACTTCGCTTCCGTTTTCAAGTTTTCAAATATGGTTTTTAATTTCTCCACTAGTACAGTAAGAAAGGGGAAGTATTACATTCCACCCAAAGATTCGATATCGATATTTCACTGGAAATACATGTTTTCAGGTCCTCTGAATCTAAAAAACGATTTTTACAAAAACGCCCATCCGTATGTCTGTGAACATCATAACTCAAAAACGAAGAGTCGGACAAATAAATTTAGGTTCATTATGTTTCAAAGATGCGACAGTCGTCCCCCGTGGACTAGTGGTACCGTGCTAGCCTCTAGTTCCCAAGGTCGCGAGTTCAAACCCGGCGGAGGGCGATAGATATTTTCGGGCGTAAAAATCCTTGGCATAACTTCCTTAGGAAGGGAAGTAAAGCCGGTGGTCCCGTGTCATAGATTTACAGCATGTAAAAGAACCTCAAGCAAAATTACCGATCTTTCACGCCCAATATAGAATGGAACGCTAAGGACCATAGTAGTTAAAAGAGCGTCCATAAACAAAACTCAATTTGAATTTAAAGATGGGACACGAAGATTTTCAAGAAATCCCCCACCACTGACTACTCTCTGCATAGAAGATTTTTGAAAATTTTGGTTTTCTCAAAAATGGCTAACAATTTTGTTTAAAATCTATGTTTAAGCTATTTTCATTCCAAATAAATGTATATCATGAATTTTCTGAAAATGTACCCAAGGTCCTTTTCATTCTGAATGACTGTAAATTGTAATTTTTCAGTCGTCTGATTCTACCTTTCCAACCCTGTCCAACACACGACTTGTGTGAAATAACTAATTCCATTAATTGAGCTAACAGTGTTTGTACTATAAAGCCCAGGGCTTAAGTACTTACAAAGAATGTAAGTCCCCATTGGGGTATCCCATCTCAATATAATTTGAGATCTCCTTGAGGTTTACCGGGAAAAAGTGTGAATCAGTTGGGGAATTTAATGCTGTGTCGGCATATTGCCATGGTAGCTTAGTGGTTAGAGCAACCGGAGGGAGACCGGGAGATCCGTGGTTCAAATCCCAGCTATGGCATTGAATTTCTCAGTCATCCGATTCTACCTTTCCAACCCTGTCTAACACACGGATTGTATGTAAGATCAGTTAATTCCCTAGATAAAATTGTACTACACAAAAATATAGATCTCATTAAAACACACAATTTATGTCATATACACTTTTTGTGCAGTGAACCATTTCCGAGATATTTCTTGTTATTTGTTTGAATTTTCCAATACGTATGATTTTTCTCAAATGGAAATTCGTTATTCGTTTTTGTACTTTCTCCACTACGTATAGTAAGTAAGGGAAGCATTGCATTCCACCGATAAATTCGATAACAGGATTTCATTGGAAATACATGTTTTGAGACCCCCTGAATCCAAAAGAAGCATTTTTAGAAAAAGGTCCGCGTCTATCTGTAAAAACATAACTCAAAAACGAAAAGTCGTATAAATACCAAACTTGGTATTTAGGTTCAATATCTTGCGAAGATGCGACACAAAGACTTTCAAGAAAATATCCCAACTCCGACTACCTTTTACATGCAACACTTTTCGAAATTTTTAGTTTCTCAAAGATGGCTCTAACGATTTTGATTAAAATATTACACGTATAACATATTTTCGTGACAAATGAAATGTATATCATAAATGTTTTGGAAATGTCCGCAAAAGTCCTTTTCATTCTGAATGACTTTTGCATAACTGGTAAACCGTAAGAGATAGACAAAATACACAAAAATGTGGATTTCATTAAAACACACAATTTATGTAATATATATTTTTTTTGGAGTGAACCATTTCCGAGATATTCCTTGTTGTTTGTTTGAATTTTCCAATAGTTCTACATTCCCTCAAATGGGAATTTGTTATTCGTTTTTTTATGTCCTGGACATATAAAAAGAATGGAATGCTCCACATAGCAACCAGCTCTTAAAACATTTGACTATCGCTTAAAGCGTACCATATTCCCCTTGCATCTACAAGAAAATTAGCAATAAGATTAACATCTCGATTAACATGAAGCATATGGAGAATAAGCATTTGTAAAAATAGATATATAGATAGATAAGGTATCTTTATTGGTTTCAAATTATTGAAGTTATTTCACAAGTATTTATTGCATGGGTCATTGGCCGTACATGCATATTTAAGATACAAGGTATGGTGACAAAATAAACAAAAAAAAAAGGAAACCACAACAAAAAGGAACAAGAAAAAGGAAAATAGAGATAAATTACCTTTGTCTAACTGAACAAATTTGACCTAGCTTCGCGCAATTGACCCAAAAAATTGCCCATGTTTTGCCAGTTCCTCTGGTCAGCCAGTAGCTCCCAACATGCCAACCTCTTTCTTGAGGAACTTAAGAATTTTTCTTTGAGTTTACTTGTTCACTGGTTCTCCCACTGTGCACATTCCGCCAAAATATATGTAAAAATAGTTTTACAAGGGTAGCGAAAGTCATGTGATTGTTACACATAACATTTTTACCTTGTCTACTATGTATACTAAGTAGGCAAAGTTTTGCATTCCACCCAAAATTAGATACCGAGATTTCACAGAAAACACACGGAGCCCCTCAAGGCAAATAAAACATTTTTGGAAACGTGTCCGTGTGTGTGTGCCTGTGAACAGCATAAATCAAGAGTGGTAAGTCGGGTAGGTACCAAACTTGGTATTTAAGTTCAGTATCTTTCAAGGATGCGACATGAAGATTTTTAAGAAAATCCCCAACTGCCCCTTACACAGA
The DNA here is from genome assembly GCA_030765065.1 of Deroplatys truncata. Classification (NCBI taxonomy): domain Eukaryota; kingdom Metazoa; phylum Arthropoda; class Insecta; order Mantodea; family Mantidae; genus Deroplatys; species Deroplatys truncata. The sequence continues at coordinate 12,743,321 of CM060987.1, forward strand.
AAATTTTTCGAAAATTTTGATTTTATAAGAAATGGCTGTAACAATTTTGTTTAAAATACAACATATTAAAGATATTTACATGAGAAGATGTATATATTTAATTTTCTGGGAATAGCGTATGAAGTCGGAAGAAATCTTGTATAATCTTGTGTAAACGGTAAACGTTAAGCGATAGACAAAAAACGCACTACACAAAAAATATAGATCTCTCTAAAATATACAATTTATTTCAATAGGTTTTTTGTAGCATAAGTCATTTCCGATGTATCGGTTATTAACGGTTCGAATTGTTCTTTTCCTGGTCATTTTTAAAATCATTCGGTTGTTTCTCGCGATGCCATGGAAACAGTATGGAATTTTGAGGCCAGCATATAGCGTCCAGTTGTTAAACATTTGACTATCGCTGTTCTCTATAACGAAATGTGTAATGTACCTGTTTCTGTAAAGGTTTATTTGGATTAAAATATAGAAGTCATGAAAATAAACTTTCGTAAGAAAAATTTGTATATTTACTAATAAACGACAGAGGGTAGTGAAAGTCATGTGAACGTATCACGTCAGATTTTTATGATGCTACGCCTGTCTATGAAGATTATATCTCCAAAACGAAAAGTTTGTTAAATACCAAGTTCGGTATCTTACAAGGCCGCGACTCAAATATTTTTAAGAAAAACTCTAACCCCATTGATTTTCTCAAAAATACCTGTTACGATTTTGATTAAAATACCATATGTTTAAAATATTTTACATAACCAGTGACTTGTGTATCTTACATTTTCTGGAACAGCCTGTAAAGTCATCTTCATTCTGATGACACGTGTATACCTGGTAAAAGGGTAGACAAAATCTTACTACTCAAATAACATAGATTTTCTTAAAACACATACTTAAAATTTTTTTCTACCACGTACAAAGTAGGTACAGAAGGTATTGAATTGCGTCCAAAAATACGATACCGAGATTTCACCGGAAATGTACGTTGTGATCCCATGAATCAACAGTTTTAGAATCTAATCCGTCTGTGTGTGTGACTATCATAATTCAAAAAGATCTGATGTGTTACACTCACATGACTTTCTCTACTCTTGTACAAACTATTTTTACAAACGCTTATTCTCCACATGTTTCATGTTAATCGAGATATTAATCTTATTGCTAATTTTCTTGTAGGTGCAAGGGGAATATGGTAGGCTTTAAGCGATAGTCAAATATTTTAAGAGCTGGTTGCTATGTGGAGTATTCCATTATCTTTGTGTGTCCAGGACATAAAAATGAATAACGAATTCCCATTTGATAAAAATTGGAAAATTTAAGGGAATAACAAGCAACATCACGAAAATGGTTCATTCAAAAAAAAAATGTATATGACAAACTGTGTATTTTAACGCAATCTTCATTTTTTGTGTAGTAAAATTTTGTCTATCTCTTATGGTTTACCAGTTACGCAAAAGACGTTCACAATGAAGAATACTTTTGGAGACATTACCAGAAAATTCAAGATATACATTTCATTTGTCATGAAAATATCTTAAACATATGATATTTTAATCAATATCGTTTGAGCCCTTTTCGAGAAAATTAAAATTTTCGAAAAATGTTCCATGTAAAGGGTAATCTGGGGCAGGGGGATTTTCTTGAAAACCTTCGTGTCGCATCTCTGGAACATACTGAACCTAAATACCAAGTTTGGTGTTTATCCGATGGTCGTTTCTGAGTTATGCTGTTCACAGACACACAAACAGACATGTTTCCAAAAATGCTTTCTTTTGAATTCAGGGGTTCCCTAAACATATATTTCCGGTGAAATCTCGGTATCGAATTTTTGGGTGGAATAAAATACTTCCCCTACTTACTATACGTAGTAGAAAAAGTAAAAAGTCAGATAAAAAGCAACCCTAGTGTTTAATTTCAATATCATCCATAGATAGTACACGAAGATTCTGAAGAACGTCACCAACCCCAAACTACAGTTTTCATGGAAAAACTTTCCAAGTATTAGTTTTCTCAAAAAATAGCCAACGGTTTTTATTAAAATAAAACATGTTTAAGTTGGTAACATGACAAATGAATTATATACTTTGAATTTTTGATAGTAGCCTAGAAGTCATAGTCAGTCAGTCATTCATTCTAAACCACTTTTGTAAACTTTACTAAACAGTAAGAGACAAAATCTTACTGCACAAAAACCCTAAATCTCATTATACGAAACAACTTACGTCAAATCAGTTAAACATTTCCTAGATATTTCTCGTTATTGGTTTGAATTTTCAAAAACTTATACTTTTCTCAAATGGTAAGGGGGCAGTCCCAGAAGTACCCGATGTGACGTATATATAGCGGTTGTTGTTTCAAACAAATGACTATGGTAGAACGTACCAACCTTATAAAGCTTAAGTTTTAAGTTTGACGATGCTACGTTGTTTAGTAATTGTTTGGCGGCCACCAATAGTGAACTCTCTCAGCGAATTGGTAAACATAGATAAAACTGTCATCGTTATGTGATACAATACTTTCGTTTGCAAGCTCTTAGTCCAACTAATATTAAAGCTGAGCTAGATTCTACTCTGGGGGAGTCTGCTCCTTCGTTTACAACAGTAAAATATTGTGTGGCAGAGTTTAAGCGAGGTCGTACGAGCTGCTAAGATGAACATTGCAGTGATCGACTAAATGAGGTGAGCACGTCAGAAATTGTGAGGAAAATACACAAAATGGTATTGGATGACCGTCGACTGAAAGTGCGCGAGCTAGCAGACATCGTAGACATTTCAAAACGTGCTGTACATCGCATATTAACTGAAAATTTAGACATGAGAAAACTGCGCTCAAAATGGGTGCCGCGTTTACTCACAATGGAACAAAAACCGCGTCGTGAGGATGTTTCAGTCAAGTCTTTGGCGATGTTTCGCTGCAATAAAGCCGAGTTTTTGCGTCGATTCATAACCATGGATGAAACATGGGTCCATCACTTCACATCTGAGACGAAGGAACAGTCAAAAACAGTGGATTGAAAGTTGAGAGTCGGCTCTAAAGAAGGCGAAGACAGTTCCATCTGCAGGCAAGGTCACGGCGTCAGTTTTTTGGGATGTGCGTGTGATAATTTTCATTGATTATCTTCAAAAAGGAAAATCAATCAATGGCGAGTATTATGCAAACTTTTTGCAACGTTTGAATGATGAAATCAAGCAAAAACGGCCGCATTTATCGAAAAAGAAAGTTCTCTTTCATCAAGACAATGCACCAGTTCGCACATCCATTACCGCCAGGGCCAAAATCAATGAGTTAAAGCTCGAATTGCTTCCTCATGCACCCTATTCGCCAGACTTAGCCCCCTCTGATTATTTTCTGTTTCACCATAAACAGGGTATCGAAGCTATTGAACATCGCTGTGAAAAGTGTATCGAGCTGAAAGGAGACTATGTAGAGAAATAAAATGTTTGTGTGTTTTCTTTGTTAGGTCGGGTACTTCTGGGACGGCCCTCGTAACTCCCTATTCCTCCTTTTTTCTTCCTGTCCATGAAAGAACATGTAATTTCCAAGTCACAAGTGACTATCACTTTACCTGCTGTATCGTACAACGAGATGTGTAAATGCGAATTGAAAGTTTATCTGAATTGATAGAATGATAGGCTTTTATAAGCAGAGTTTACAGAAGAATGAGTACAGAGTGTCATGTGAATGTGACGTAAGGTTTTACCTTCCCTACTACCTATAGTAAGTACAATAGGTATTGTTTTCCACCCCAAAATTCGATGTTTAGATTTTACCGGAATATATGTTTTAAAGTGCCTGAAGATCCCTAAAAATAGGAAAATATTCGTTCTCGAAAATTTGGATTGGAAACATTTTTATTGAAGTTTAGTATCTTTCAATAATGCGAAAGGAAAATTTTCGAGAAAGCTCTCCACACCCAATTTCCCTTTGCATGGAATATTTTTAGAAATTTTGTATTTGTAAAAACCGACTCTTAACGATTTTGATTAAAATACCACATTTTAAAGATATATACATGGCAGATAAAAGTTATATCTTGTATTTTCTGGGAATAGCCTGTGAAGTCCTCTTTATTGGGAAGCAATTTTGTATAAACTTGTATAACTGGTAAACGTTAAGCGGTAGACGAAAACATACTACACAAAAAGAAGAGAGATCTCTTTAAAACACAGAATTTATTTGAAATAAACATTTTTTTACTTTCTCTACTACGTATAGTAAGTAGGGGAAGTATTGTATTCCACCCAAAAATTCTATACCGAGATTTCACGGAAATACGTGTTTGAGACCCCTGAATCCAAAAAAAGCATTTTTGGAAACATGTCCGTCTGTGTGTCTGTGAACAGCATAACTCAGAAACGAACAGTCGGATAAACACCAAACTTGGTATTTAGGTTCAGTATCTTCCAGAGATGCGACACGAAGGTTTTCAAGAAAATCCCCCCACGCCATATTACACTTCACATGGAACATTTTTCGAAAATTTTAATTTTCTCAAAAATGGCTAACGATTTTGATTAAGATATCATATGTTTAAGATATTTTCATGAGAAATGAAATGTATATCTCGAATTTTCTGGGAATGTCTCCAAAAGTATTCTTCATTGTGAACGACTTTTGCATAACTGGTAAACCATAAGAGATAGACAAAATTTTACTACACAAAAAATGCAGATCGCGTTAAAATACACAATTTATGTCATATATTTTTTTGTTGAGTGAACCGTTTTGGAGATATTGCTTGTTATTCCCTTACATTTTCCAATACATATTTTTTTCTCAAATGGGAATTCGTTATTCATTTTTTCAGTGTCCTAGACATGCAAAGAGAGTGAAATGCGCCACATAGCAACCAGTTTTTAAAACATTGGACTATTGCTTAAATCCTATCAATTCCCCTTGTATCTACAAGAAAATTAGCAATAAGATTAACATCTCGATTAACATGAAGCATATGGAGAATAAGCGTTTGTAAAAATAGTTTGTACAAGATTAGAGAAAGTCATTTGAATGTAACACATCAGATTTTTGTAATAAGTCCTGTCAACATTCAGTTGTTTCTCGCGATATTGTGGAAACAGTATGGAATTTTAAGGCAGCATATAGCGTACAGTTGTTAAACATTTGACTATCGCTGTTCTCTATAACGAAATGTGTAATGTAGCTGTTTCTGTAAAGGTTTATTTGGTATAAATGTAGTAGATAGAAAAATAAACTTTCAGAAGAATAATTTGTGTACCCAGTAATAAACATTAAAGGCTAGACAAACTCATGTGAATATAACACCGGATTTTTTGAAGTATAATTTGGCAATGCCTATATCTTTGTATCAATGTTTAATTGCAAATAAGGTATTATTATTACGCAGATAGAGCCACATTTCTTATTATCAAGTGTGTTTGTACCTGTCTGGACCAAACGCTGTAATTGCAAGTGTGTAAAATTTAACTCCCGTCACCAGAATCAGACGGTGGCGTAAAACTAAACAATTACCACTGTATCCTTACACTCGCACGAACATGCGCATTCTTGGAGTGAATTAACGTTTCGACAGCTGAAATGTACGTAAAAGATTGTTGGTATTCGTATCAACAGCTGAGGTCAACATTCATATTACATGAAAAGCGAAAGCATGTCGTAATTCCTACCTATAAAAACATGACTTCTTGAGTATTACTCGTGCTCCAACCTCGCGGACAAATTGCATACTATAACACAGTTAAAAGCCTCTTAACAAGAGAATAAATTGGTATTTTACTCTTACCTGTGGTGAATCAGATGAATAAAATGTCTTATCACCCAGGATATTTTCAGTTTTTCACCTGCTTAGTTCCTTTTAAGTTTGTAAACCTTCGGTTTTCGTTTTGTATTTTTGTTTTTGGCTAGGATACTTTTTGATCACACTGATTTAAAACAGATAAAACAAATTTCATACTTTACGCCAGCACGAGTGTGTGATCTGGGCGGAAATGACTTTTTAAAAAGAATTTGACCTTACAAATAATGTATGGATAAAGTACCGTATATCTCACTAAGGCTGTAAAGAGAAAACGCGGCAAAGTGTAACGTAAAACCAGTTTCATAGCAATTTCTGGCCAGTTGATCTCAAAAGTTTATTTTTACACTCGCGTCACTAAACGACAAACATCTGCAAAAACACCGATTAAAATCTGCACTAACGCTATCATATGCACAGGAGACCGGTGCGATCGTCAACTGTTTAATCAACAAGTTGACAAAGTAGGTTATGGGACAACTGACGTGCGATGCATTCACACAACATTATAGTATTTATACAACAATCTGCCGTGTTGCACTTACATGACTTTCATTACTCACAAGTCCACAAATATTTGTTTTACAAACGCCTATTCTTCTATCTATCGAGATAACCATTTGCATAAATTCTCTTATGGCATACTTCCTTGTAAGTACAACGGGATTATGGGAATACAGTAGACTTTAAGCGATAGTCAAATCTTTTAAGAGCAGGTCGATATGTAAATGGCTGTGAAATTACATTCTCTTTGCATGGCCACGATAAAAAGACTTTCTCTAGCCTGTATCGTTCATTAGTGGGTATACAAATTATTCCTTCAAAAGCTTATTTTTCTATCTACTACATATTAATCCAAACAAAACTTTGCAGAAAAAGCTACATTACACATTTCGTTATAGATACAAAGAGAATAGCGATAGTCAAATGTTTAACAACTGAACGCTATATGGTGGACTTAAAATTCCATACTGTTTCCATGACATCGCGAGAAACAACTGAAAATCGATGCGACTAACTATTGAACAATTCAAGCCTTTAATAACGGATATCTGAGAAACGGTTTATGCCACAGAAAAGCTTATTTTAAGTAAATTGTGTGTTTTAAAGAGATCTACATTTTTTGTATAGTGCGTTTTCGTCTATCCCTTAACGTTTATCAGTTACACAGGATTATATAAAATTTCTTCCTGATGAAGACTTCAAAGGCTATTCCCAGAAAATTCAAGATATACATTTTGTTTATAATGTAAATATCTTTAATATATGGCATTTTTATCAAAACCATTACAGCCAATTTCTTAGAAAGTCAATCATTTCAAAAAATGTTCCATATAAAGGGTAGTTTGGGGTGGGGGAATTTCCTTGAAAATATTCGTGACGCATTTTGGAAGATACTGAACTAAAATACCAAGACACGTATATTTTTCTAAAAATCTGATGCATGTGCTACATTCACACGACTTTCTTTACTCTGTCTTTATTAGTGGGTATATAAACAATTCTTATTAAAGCTATTATTTTCTCTACCATGTACATAGTAGGTAGAGAAGGTTTTGCATTCCATCCAAAAATTTCATACCGAAATTTCACCGGAAATATATGCTTTGAGACCCCCTGAATACAAATAAAGCATTTTGGGAAACATGTGCGTGTGTGTGAACATCATAACTCAGAAACAAACAGTCGGATAAACACCAAACTTGGTATTTAGGTTCAGTATCTTCCAGAGATGCGACACAAAGGTTTTCAAGAAAATCCCCTCACCCCAGATTACCCCTTACATGGAACATTTTTCGAAAATTTTTATTTTCTCAAAAATGGCTCTAATGATTTTGATTAAAATATCATATGTTTAAGATATTGTCATGAGAAATGAAATGTATATCTCGAATTTTCTGGGAATGTCTCCAAAAGTATTCTTCACTGTGAACGACTTTTGCATAACTGGTAAACCATAAGAGATAGACAAACTTTTACTACACAAAAAATGTAGATCGCGTTAAAATACACAATTTATGTCATATACATTTTTATTGTTGAGTGAAACATTTTCAGGATTTTGCTTGTTATTTCTTTAAATTTTCCAATACTTATTTTCTCAAATGGGAATTCGGTAAAGAGAATGGAATGCGCCACATAGCAACTAGCTCTTAAAAGCCTCGATTAACATGAAGTAGATGGAGAATAAGCGATTGTAAAAAGTTTTTACAAGAGTAGGGAAAGTCATGTGAGTTTAACACATCAGATTTTTTATTAAAATATCGTATTTTAAATATATTTACATGACAAAATGTATGTCTTGAATTTTCTGGTAATACCCTAGGATTCGGAAGAAATGTTATATAATCTTGGAGCACACAAAAAAATGTAGATCTCTTTAACACACATGATTCATTTCGAATAAGCTTTTTGTGGTATAAGTAATTTTTGAGATATCCGTTATTAAAGGTTGGAATTGTTCATTTCGTGGTCTCTCTTGATGTCCTTTCAACATTCAGTTGTTTGTCGCGATGTCATGGAAACAGTATGGAATTTTAAGGCAGCATATAGCGTCCAGTTGTTAAACATTTGACTATCGCTGTTCTCTATAACGAAATGTGTAATTTAGCTATTTCTGTAAACGTTTATTTGGATTAAAATGTAGTACTGGCAGATAGAAAAATAAGCTTTAGAAAGAATAATTAGAGGGTAGAGAAGGCCATGTGAATGTAACATATCAGATTTTTAAATTATTACTGTAGTAGGATAAAACACGCATTGCTGGCACTGTTCTTTGTTCTTGACCGCATACCTTGTTGAGGAATCATATTCTACATAACGGTTAAAAACAATGTGACAGCGGAAGAGATACTCGGGTAACGTACACATAAAGCCGCTATAGCTGACGTATCACATCGCATTGTTTCGAGACTCGCTTTCATGTTATGTATTTACTTACTCCAGTGTCTAAAACCTTCCAATGTAGCAGAAATCTGAGGTTTCTCAGCGCTTGTAAATACTTACTTTTCCTTCAGTCTGTCTCTGTCACTGTGTGCGTATGGGATATTAATGTGTGAAGTGTGGAACTTTGAAGTGGACGCAGTGTTAACAGAGCGGTGTTTAAAAGATACAGCAAAACACATTTCATCCGGTGCCAAGTCATACAGTACCCCATTTTTAATTAATTTTTTTACTGAATTAAAAAAAAATATTTTTTACATTAACATGACTTTTACACACTATCGTATTTTACTTTGGTTTGATGTGGGGATTTCACTGGAAATGCACGTTTTGAGCCCCACTGGACGCCACAAAAATTAATGAAAAGCTCCGTCTGTTGTCTATAGGCATTATATCTCAAAAACAAAAAGTTTGTTAAATACCAAGTTCAGTATCTTCAAAGACCGCGATTCCAATATTTTGAAACAAAATTACCTATCTCTAACCATATCCTCTACGTGGAATATTTTTACAAAATTTTGATTTTCTGAAAATACCTCTTACGACCTTTATTAAAATGTCATGCTCATAATATTTGACATTTATATTCTTAAATTTTCAGGAAGAGCCTGTGAATACACCTTCATTTTAGATGACCTTTATATAACTGGTAAACCCTAAAGTATAGACAAAATCTTAGTACACAGATAATGTAGATGTCGCTAAAACACACAGTTTATTTCAAATAATTTTTCCGTTCTCTACCACGTACATAGTAGGTAGAAAAGGTATTGCATTGCGTCAAAAATTCGTTACCGGGAATACACGTTTTCATCCCCTGAATCAACATTTTTGATAAAAAAAACTCCGTTCCTTGTATGTAAACAGCATAACTCAAAAACGAATATTTGGATAAATACCACACTTAGTATTTAATTTCAGTATCACCAAAGGGTATGACAAGAAGATTTTGAAGAAAATGCCCCACCCAAAACTACCGTTTTATGAAACATTTTCCCTAAGTATTAGTTTTCTCAAGAAATTACCAACGATTTTCATTAAAATAGAACATGTTTACTATAGTAACATAACAAACGAATTGTGTATCTTGAATTTTCTGACAGTAGGCTATGAAGTCATTTTTATTCTAAACCACTTTTGGTGCTCCGTAGGAGATGGACAAAGTGATTATCGCATTACCTACTGTATCGTACAACGAGATGCATATTTTCTAAGCAAAGTTTATAGAAGAACGAGTAGAGAGTGTCATATGAATATGGAGCTATGTTTTTTAATTTCTCTACTACATACAGTAAGTACTCTAAAGTATTGTTTTCCACCCAAAAATTCGATGTCGAGATTTCACCGGAAATATAATTTTTAAACGCCTTGAACCCCCACGAAATAGGGAAACATCCGTCCGCAAAAATTCTGATAGGTACCAAACTTGGTGTTTCCTTTTTATTTTATAAAAAAATAGCTCTAACGATTTGTATTAAACCACCATATTTTAAACATATTTTCATGACAAATAAAACGTATATCTTGAATTTTCTGTGAATACCCTGCGAAGTTTTCTTCATCCTGAAGGAATTTTGTATAATCTTGCCGATATAACTACTAAATGTAAAACTATACCGGAAAAAGCTTTACACAAACAATTCTGATGTGTTACACTCACACGACTTTCTCACCATTTTTACAAACCCTTATTCTCCTTCTAATTCATGTTAATTGAGATAAACATTTCCAGAAACTTATTGCTAATTTTCTTGTATGTGCAAGGGGAATATGGTAGGCTTTAAGTGATAGTCAAATGTTTTAAGAGCTGGTTGCTATGTGGAGCATACGATTCTCTATGCATGTCCAGGACATAAAAAAAACCAATAACGAATTAATTTGAGAAAAAAGTATTGAAACATTCAAACAAATAATAAGGAATATCTCGGAAATGGTTCAGTCGACCAAAAGTCTATCACATAAATTGTGTGTTTTAACGAGATCTACATTTTTTGTGTAGTAAAATTTTGTCTATCTTACAGTTTACCAGTTATGCAAAAGTCGTTCAGAATGAAGAGCACTTTTGGGTGCATTACGCGAAAATTCATGATATACATTTCATTTGTCACGAAAATATCTTAAATATATGATATTTTAATCAAAATAGTCAGAAGTAGTTTCGAAAAATCAAAATTTTTGAAAAATGTTCCATGCAAAGGGTAATCTGGGGTGGGGAATTTTCTTGAAAATCTTCGTGTCCTATCTTTAAAAGATACTGAACCTAAATACTAAGTTTTGTGTTTATCCGACGTTTTGTTTTTGAATTATGGTGTTTAACACACGCACGCACACACATACACACACACACACCTTTCTCTAAAAATGTTTTATGTTTTGGATTCGGGGCCCTCAAAACAGGTACTTCCGGTGAAATTTAGATATTGAATTTTTGGGTGGAATGCAATACTTCCACTACTTACCATACGTAGTGGGGAAGGTAAAATGTAGATATCTTTAAAACATACTACTTCAAATAACTATTTTTGTGGCATAAGCCATTTCGGATATATCTATTATTAGCGGTTCGGATTGTTCAATACTTTATAATTCTTTTTAAGCGCTGCGGATTTTCAGTCGCTTCTCGCGGGTATGGAATTTTAAGATAGCATATAGCGACCAGTTCTTAATCATTTGACTATCGCTGTTCTCTTTGTATCTATAACGAAATGTGTAATGTAGCTGTTTCTGTAAAGGTTTATTTGAACTAAAATGTAGTAGATAGAAAAATAAGCTTTAGTAAGAATAGTTTGAATACCCACTAATAAATAATAGAGGCTAAGGAAGGTCTTTTGTCGTAGAAATGCAAAAAGCCTGAAATCTCAAAGCCATTACATAACGAACTATTGTTAAAAGATTTGACTATCGCTTAAAGCCTACTGTATTCCCCTAATCCCGATGTATCTACAAGGAAGTATATGATAACACAATCTATGCAAATGGCTCTCTCTATTAACACGAAGTATATAGAACAATAAGTGTTTCTAAGAATAATATTTGTGGACATGCGAGTAGAGAAAGTCATGTGAGTGCAACACGTCAGACTTTTATATAAATATTGTAATGTTGTGTGAATATATCGCACGTCAGTTGTTTCATGACCTACTTTATCAACTTGATTAAACAGTTGACGATCGCATCGGTCTCCTGTGCATATGGAAGCGTTTAGTGCAGATTTTAATCGGTGTTTTTGCAGATCTTTGTCGTTTAGTGACGCGAGTGTAAATATAAACTTTGATATCAACTGTCCAGGAATTGCTTGCTATGAAATTGGAAATAGTGAGAACTGTTACGTGTTAGTTTAAGGTCACTCACCCTTATGCTACATTTTACCGCGTTTTCTCTTGCAGCCTTATTGAGGCATACGGGACTTTATCGATATATTATTTCTAACCTTAAATTCTTTTTAAAAAGTATTTTCCGCCCAGGACACACCTTCGTGATGGATTTAAGTGTGAAATTTGTTTTGTGTGTTTTAAATCAGTGTGGTCAAAAAGTATCCTAAGCCAAAAACAGACACGAAAGGAAATAATCAAGTGAAAAAACCGTGGCAGATGAAACATTTTATTCATCCGATTCACTCACAGGTAAGACTCAATAGCAATTTGTTCTATTGCCAACAAGGCTTTTGAGAGTATTAGATGGAAAAAATATGTTGTAGTAATGCAATAGGTTGGAGAACGAATAAAATACAAGAATTATGACACATTTTCACTTATCACGTGATCTGAAATATGTATATTTTACCTGGGGAAAGGACTAATTCACTCCAAGAATGTACCTTTTCGTAAGAGTGTAGAGATACAGTGGTAATTGTTTATTTTTACGGCACCACCTGATTCCCACCGGGAGCCAGATCTTATATTCTTGTAGCAACAACTTTTGGTCCAAACACACTCTAAATAACGCTCTGGATGTGTCAACATCTACAACAACACAATTATAAGCTAATTGTACTAATTATTTTACATTTTAACACTAATTAACGAAGCCACAGATACAATAGTTTCACCTGAGTATTACAAACTGTGGCATTTGTGATTGTTGAGAAGTGCTTTTGCATAGTTTTTTCTCAGTTCTTTTATTTTGCACTTTGTAATATCCTGAGGGTTTTAATTAACGCTTTGTCTTGCAGTTTCATAAAGGACGGAGGGGAGTTAAATGAAACAATTATATCGTCATTCCAGTTTAAAAATCTAGACGTGCAAGGTCGGGTAAACCAGCTAGTGAACATACAGACGTTAGCTTTCGTAGGAATAGTTTGCAGAATCTACATAAAAACATCCAATGTGATACATCCACATGACATTCTCAACTCTCTATCTTTATTAGTAGTAGTAAGTATAGAAACGATTCTTAAGCTTATTACTTTCTCTACTACGTATAGTAAGTAGGGGAAGTATTGTATTCCACCCAAAAATTCGATACCGAGATTTCACCGGAAATATATCCCCCTGAATCCAAAAAAAAAAATTTTTTTTGGAAACATGTCCATGGCGTGTGTGTGTCTGTGTATAGCATAACTCAGAAACGAACAGTCGGATAAACACCAAACTTGGTATTTAGGTTCAGTATCTTCCAAGGATGCGACACGAAGGTTTTCAAGAAAATCCCCCACCCCAGATTACCCTTTACATGGAACATTTTTCAAAAATTTTAATTTTCTCAAAAATGGCTCTATCGATTTTGATTAAAATATCATATGTTTAAGAAATTTTTATGACAAATAAAATGTATATCTCGAATATTCTGGGAATGTCTCCAAAAATATTCTTAATTGTGAACGACTTTTGCATAACTGGTAAACCATAAGAGATACACAAACTTTTACTACACAAAAAATGTAGATCGCGTTAAAATACACAATTTATGTCATATGCATTTTTTGTTGTTGAGTGAACCATTTTCGAGATATTGCTTGTTATTCCCTTAAATTTTCCAATACTTATACTTTTTCTCAAACGGGAATTTGTTATTCATTTTTTTATGTCCTGGACATGTAAAGAGAATGGAATACTTCACATAGCAACCAGCTCTTAAAACATTTGACTATCGCTTAAAGCCTACCAATTCCCCTTGCATCTACAAGAAAATTAGCAATAAGATTAACATGAAGCATATGGAGAATAAGCGTTTGTAAAAATAGTTTGTACAAGAGTAAAGAAAGTCATGTGAGTGTAACACATCAGCTTTTTTCTGTATGGTACGTTTTCGTCTATAGCTTAACGTTTACCAGTTATACAAGATTATACATCATTCTTTCCGAATGAAGGGAACTTCACAGGCTATTCCCAGAAAATTCAAGATATACATCTTGTCATTTAAATATCTTTAATATATTATATTTTAATCAAATGCTTTAAGAGCCATTTTTTTAAAAATCAGAGGTTTCTAAATATGTTCCATGCAAAGGGTACTTGGCTGTGGCGAATTTTCTTGAAAATCTTCATGTCGCGTCTTTTAAATATACTGAACCTAAATAGACGTGGTATATATGTGATTTTTTCGTTTTTGAGTTATGGTGTTCACACATACACGAATATGTTTCTAAAAATCATTTTTGGGTTCAGGGGCTTCAAAACATGCATTTACGCTGAAATCTCAATATCGAATTTTTGGGTAAAATGCAATACCTTTTATACCTGCTATGTACGTGATAGAGGAAGTAATAAATGAGAGTGGGTAGAGTAAGTCATGAATGTAACGGATCAGATTTTTACATACAGGTTGAATATATAAAGGTTGCAATATAAAATTCAGTAGAAGTATTTTATCTATGGCGTCCTTAAATAAAGTTAAAAACGTTAAGTAAGATTACCTTAGAATAGTGTTTTGTAGTAGATGTTGGCAATTCCAAAGCCCGTGAACCACTCACTCTTTCAAGGATCCTTTGTTTTTATTTTATTATCGTTCTTCTTATTGTTCGCTTCTCGCTCACATAAACGTAAATGATAAGACAGCGTATTGTTGCTTATGCATTACACCAAAGAAAATCGCTTGTGAAGAAGGAACACACGCTCGCTTCGCTCCTGTGCTTTGGTGTAGACACTGGTTGCTAATTAAGCTAAGCAAGCTGTAGTAATATTAAGGTCGCTTGTGGCAGTATTTTTAACACTTAAATGATTTCAGGCTAATTATATAATATATACATTCAATAACAGCCCGCCTTAAATGAATATGTGTGTGTAACAATATATAAAAAGTGTATATTAAAGTCATTGTATATGTTTATATTATTGTATACATGTGTAATAATGTTATGTGTATGTATTACGTAATTTAATAATGTAGGAGCTGTGAGAATAATAGGTTAAAAGTTGCTAACAATGAGGTAACCTTGAGGCAATAATGAATTTCAAAGTTTAATACTACTAGTGGTGATTCTTAGAAACAATAATGTAATTTTTGTGACAGTTTATAAAATATCCAATCAACAAACAGAAAAAGCTTTAGTTAAATGAAGGTATTCTATTGGACTAGGATTAGCCAATCAGAAACTAAAATGGAGCAAGATTTACAAATTCAGAAGTCAGTTGCTTGTAGACAGCGTTACATATTTTGTGAGACAAAAATAGTTTACGTGTTAAAAGGTGCAAATATTTAATAAAAACCAAATTTCACAGCTCTCTCTTTCTATATCAGTGAAGTGTTATTTAAATCGTGTCAAGCATTAATAAATGGAGTGAATTAAAAATTATAATCTGTGTAAGCCTACATTCTTCAGTCGTACCACTCCCTGCTAAGACATTCGTGTCTCTAAAAATAAATACTGACGCAGCCGAGGCAAACATATAATATTTAAACAAACGGTCAAAATTACAAAGTTAAATATTTTTTAAACTTGGGGTAAACGCCACCGGAAAGTACATTTGGGGCGAAGGCTACCGGAAACTTTTTGCCATACGTGCGGTTGCAAGTACTTCAAGTTCGGCTCCCCAACAGTCGAAATACAATACAACCTACTTCACGCTACTGAGAATAAAGCGGTGGAGGGATCGTTTTTCAAGAAAGGATGGCGTTGCTTGTTAATAATATGTTGGCAGCTCCGTAGTCTGAAAACAAAATGAAGCAACCTCAGCAACACGGAGGAAGTGCCAACTGTCGGGAAACTCCACAAGTATTACCGGGGACATAGATACAATAGTTTATTGGAAAAAGTTTGCAAAATATTCAGCTGCAAGGTAAAACGAGTTCTCGTTTATAAGGAATCTGCGCTTGTTAACTCTTCCAACCGAACAATTCACCGCTCATTTAGCAATTTCCATAGCCATCAAAATCATACAGAAGTTGTATTCATGCAGAGTTTAAGAGGAAACCAATGGTGGTTCTACGTCGCTTGTTCTGATAAAGAAACACGCATGAGTGTATAACCAGTGAAGCTGTGAGCATAGGTTTTCATTTTTCATATTACGTACGGTAGGCTGAACATCGGGGGAAGGTTCGCTTTGATGTTTTAATTAACTATATTGAACCTAATGAAATGAGTCAAAAGATGAAAAATATTCTCTTTTTTGGACCCCCAACTGATCCTGCTGGTGTTCAAAGGATACCACAAGGGAGATTTTTGCCTTTGTGGCGAAAATTGCAGTTTGTGTCGAAAAGTATTAAAAAAATTGCTGCTGAAGAGCACTGTCAACCATAATTATGTAATATGGCCCGAAAATAATTATTCTCCTTCATGTTTAACCGGTATAGTATCAAACGATCACTGTATATAGATGTGCTCAGGGGTTAGATCATCGAGGCCATGCAATACTCATTACAAGAACTTTGATAAAATTCCGAATGAATATATCAAACACGCAAGCAAAATGTCACATGATTTACCATTCTTTGTATCAGAATTTCCTTTGAGACGGTGTGTGTATGTACATATTGGGTGCATACAAAATAAAAAGTAGTTAAATAAAGAGAATATAGGGTGGGCCACACCACACCACCCGTAGTAGCAGTTTATTTCGGAAAATATGGCGTTAACTTTCGAGATAAGAATGTTTATCGCATTTGCCTATTCACCTATTTGGCTCCTTTGTTTAAAATAGTAGATTTTACTTTCTCTTCTACGTGTAGTAAGTAGGGGAAGTATTGCATTCCACCCAAAAATTCGATACCGAGATTTCACAGGAAATATATGTTTTGAGGTGCACTGAATCCAAAAAAAAACATTTTTGGAAACATGTCCATGTGTGTGTCTGTCTGTGAACAGCATAACTAAGAAACGAACAGTCGGATAAACACCAAACTTGGTATTTAGGTTCAGTATCTTCCAGAGATGCGACACGAAGGTTTTCAAGAAAATCCCTCACCCCAGTTTACTCCTTATATGGAACATTTTTCGAAAATTTTAATTTTCTCAAAAACGGCTCTTACAATTTTGTTTAAAATATCATATGTTTAAGATATTTTTATGACAAATAAAATGTATATCTTGAATTTCCAGGGAATGTCTCTAAAAGTATTCTTCATTGTGAACGACTTTTGCATAACTGGTAAACCATAAGAGATAGACAACATTTTACTACACAAACAATGTAGATCGCGTTAAAATACACAATTTATGTCATAAATGGTTTTTTTTGTTGAGTGAACCATTTTCGAGGTATTGCTTGTTATTCCCTTAAATTTTTCAATACTTATACTCTTTCTCAAATGGGAATTCGTTATTCATTTTTTTTATGTCCTGGTAATGCAAAGAGAATGGAATGCTCCACAAAGCAAGCAGCTCTTAAAACATTTGACTATCGCTTAAAGCCTACCATATTCCTCTTGCATCTACAAGAAAATTAGCAATAAGATTAACATCTCGATTAACATGAAGCATATGGAGAATAAGCGTTTGTAAAAATAGTTTGTACAAGAGTAGAGAAAGTCATGTGAGTTTAACACATCAGAGTTTTAGAAACTGTCTTGTGTTTGTTGAAGTGTTGCATTGTGGGCATCTGTGTATGTAAATATATTCCATGCAATAAAATGTAACCGGATTTTGATTTAATACTCTGCGGAGTGCAGCAGCTGTTTATATTTTCGGGAGTAACAAGTGGCATTCTCTACGCCGAGGGCTTTATAACTCCAATGTGCTCGTATTCAAGTACAAGGGCTTTACAAATACTTTTTAATCATTTAGTAAGTTATGAAAACGCGCTTTATAGCCCCATGTCCATCAGAACGAATGACTCTTAATAAACCTTGTTAGAGGCGTGTTTCACAGCAGAGTAGGCTATTGTTTTATACACATTAGGTGGAATTACTGTATGAATGTTTGCACCATATCTCCTTATTCCGAAAAGGCAAATGCCCCGGTGTAACTAATATCCGTGTTAGAGGCACTGCCCAGGTAAACGAATTTAGCGAATGGTTTCTGCGGGGAAAACTCTGAAATTTCGGAGATAAAAATAATTTTCCATTAATAGAACATTTGAAGCTCATATCTGCGGCGGCGCGAATGTCAGTGTTCTTGTGTTATACCAACAAAATGAAAGAAAGAAGCGCAATGAAAGGGCTGTTAGAGACGGTGTGAGAATGGGGGCAACGTGTTTGGAATTGCCTATAAAACGGCGCAGACAGTATTGTGTAATTCGTGGAAATTCCCAGCGTAATAAGAGCTGTACTTTGCATTTGATGACAGCATGCTGAGAGAATAGCCATCTTCATGTCGCCGCTGGAGTGGTGATACACCTGTTATTGCGGTGGGCTTCGTTACAGTTCTCGGAAAAGTAAGCGAGTGCTCAGATAATAATGCACGACTCTTGTAATGACCCTCATAGGAATGGGAATGAAAACAGGTGAGCTGGACTGTACAGAGGCGATGTATTACGTTACCAGAGGGTTAAGCTCTAACAAGGGTAGGTACACTTTCATACACTCCTGCTCTCAGCCCGCCAATTGTCTGTATGCAAGATTTAAGAACTCACTTCACCGTGTGTCTACCAGTAGAGCAAACTAGAGGTTAAGGAGGGATTAAAAGTCCAACTCTGCTAAACGCTTGATCCACAGAGTTACGTATAGTAAGTAGGGGAAGTATTGTATTCCACACAAGAATTCTATACCGAGATTTCACCGCAAATATGTTTTGAGACCCTCTGAATCATAAAAGTGTTGCACTCACATGACTTTCTCTACTCTTGTACAAACTATTTTTACAAACGCTTATTCTCCATATGCTTCATGTTAATCTGATTGCTAATTTTCTTGTAGGTGCAAGGGGAATTGGTAGGCTTTAAGCGATAGTCAAATGTTTTAAGAGCTGGTTGCTATGTGACGCATTCCATTCTCTTTGTATGTCCAGCACATAAAAAAACGAATAACGAATTCCCATTTGAGAAAAAGCATAAGTATTGGAAAATTGAAGCAAATAACAAGGAATATCTCGGAAATGGTTCATTCCGCAAAAAAAAAAAAAAAAATAGATATATAACATATGTGTTTTAACAAGACCTACATTACTTGTGTACTAAAATTTTGTCTTAGCCTTTACGGTTTATCAGTTATGCGAACGTCATTCAGAATGAAGAGGACTTTTGGGGACATTCCTAGAAAATTCAAGACATATATTTCCTTTTTAATGAAAATATCTTTAACATACGATATTCTAATCAAAATGTTAGAGTCATTTTTGAGAAAATCAAATTTTCCAAAAATGTTCAATGTAAAGGGTAGTCTGGGATGGGGGTATTTTCTTGAAAGTCTTCGTGTCGCATCTTTGAAAGATATTGAACCTAAATACCAAGTTTGATGTATATCCGACTGTTCGTTTCTGAGTTATGTTGTTCACACACAAACACACACACACACACACACACACACACACACGCACACGGACATGTTTCGAAAAACGCTTTTTTACTTTCTCTACTACGTATAGTAAGTAGGGGAAGTATTGCATTCCACCCAAAAATTCGATACCGAGATTTCACCGGAAATACATGTTTTGAGACCTCCTGAATCCAAAAAAAGGCATTTTTGGAAACATGTCCGTGTGTGTGTCTGTGTGTGTGTGTGTGTGTCTGTGTGTGTGTCTGTGTGTGTGTGTGTCTGTGAACAGCATAACTCAAAAACTAACAGTCCGATAAACACCAAACTTGGTATTTACGTTCAGTATCTTCCAGAGATGCGACACGAAGATTTTCAAGAAAATCCCCCCACCCCAGACTACCCTTTACATGGAACATTTTTCGAAAATTTTAATTTTCTCAAAAATGGCTCTAACGATTTTGATGAAAATATCATACGTTTAAGATAATGTCATGAGAAATGAAATGTATATCTCGAAATTTCTGGGAATGTCTCCAAAAGTATTCTTCATTGTGAACGACTTTTGCATAACTGGTAAACCATAAGAGATAGACAAAATTTTACTACACAAAAAATGTAGATCGCGTTAAAATACACAACTTATATCATATACATTTGTTTTGTTGAGTGAACCGTTTTCGAGATATTGCTTGTTATTTCCTTAAAATTTTCCAATACTTATACTTTTTCTCAAATTCGTTATTCATTTTTTTATGTCCTGGACATGCAAAGAGAATGGAATGCGCCACATAGCAACCAGCGATAAAATATTTGACTATCGCTTAAAAGCTACCATATTCCCCTTGCATCTACAAGAAAATTACAAATAAGATTGACATGTCGATATCTCGATTAATATGAAGCATATGGAGAATAGGCGTTTGTAAAAATAGATTGTACAAGAGTAGAGAAAGTCATGTGAGTGTAACACATCAGATTTTTTTGGATTCAGGGGCCCTCATAACATATATTTCCGGTGAAATCTCGGTATCGAATTTTTGGGTGGAATACAATACTTCCCCTACTTACTATACGTAGTAGAGAAAGTAAAAACGAATAACGAATTCCCATTTGAGAAAAATATTGGAAAATTTAAGGGAATAACAAGCAATATCTCGAAAATTGTTCACTCAACGAAAAAAAATATATATTTCATAAATTGTGTATTTTAACGCGACCTATATTTTCTGTGTAGTAAAATTTTATCTATCTGTTATGGTTTATCAGTTATGCAAAATTCGTTCACAATGAAGAATACTTTTGGAGACATTCGCAGAAAATTCGAGATATACATCTTATTTGTTATGAAAATGTCTTAAACAAATGATATTTTATTCAAAATCGTTAGAGGCATTTTTGATAAAATTAAAATTTTCGAAAAATGTTGCATGTAAAGGGTAATCTGGGGTGGGGGAATTTTCTTGAAAACCTTCGTGTCGCATCCTTGGAAGATACTGAACCTAAATACCAAGTTTGGTGTTTATCCGACTGTTCGTTTCTGAGTTATGCTGTTCACAGACACACACAGACATGTTTCCAAAAAATCTTTTTTTGGATTCCGGGGGTCTCAAAACATATATGTCCGGTGAAATCTCAGTATCGAATTTTTGGGTGGAATACAATACTTCCCCTACTTACTATAGGTAGTAGAGAAACTAGAAATATTACCTTGTAATTTGACTGTTTCTTTAAATGTATAATTATTAATGTTTGCCTCGGCTGCGTCAGTATTATTGTTAGAGACATGTTTCACTTAGCAGGGTTGTGGTGCGACTGAAGAATGTAGGCTTAGACACATTTTAAGTTTTTCTTCACTCCATTTATTATTGCTTGAAACGATTTAAATAACACTTCACTGATATAGAGAGCTGTGAGATTAGTAGTAATAGTCCCGGATGAGCCAATTGTTTTAACGATAATCCTGCCGCTAGGGGCGCTAGTGTCGCTAGTGTCGGTGCGTGCGACGGCGGCGGCGGTAAGTTTGAAAAGCGCCCTGAGCGGTAGGATTATCGTTATTGCAATTGGCTCATCCGGGACGAGTTGAAAGAATTGAGGAAGTGACGTGGAGTGTTTTGATTGGTTCGTTAATTTGGGGTGGAAGATGGAGGAAGGGAGATGGAGGAGTATGGAGGTCGCGTGATGGAGAGGAGCTGGGTGGCGAGGTGTTGTCTGTGCGGAGGTTGGTACTGAAATGGGGGAAAAGATGGGGAGCGAGGGATAAAAAGTGTAACAGAAAGTGACGTGTGAAGTTGTGATTGGTGGGAATAAGAAGTGATTTTATTGGTGGAAAGGAGCAAATGAAAGTTGTTGATTGGTAAGAATAAGAGAGGTTATGATTGGTGGAAAGAAAAAGGAGTGGGGTATGTTGGAGGTGATGGGAAAGGTAAGTTTTGCTAGCAACAAGATTTGCAAAAGCCTGACGTGAACTGATCAGCAATTTTTTGAACGTTGGATGGTAGTTTTCTTGAGTGGATAGAGAGATGGGGCGATATGAGATGCGGTGGCGAAAATGGGAACTAAACAAGGTGGTTGAGACAAGAGGTTTAAGGACGAGGAAATTTGGAGGTTAGTGGTGAACATGGCGGTCGCAAGAGGTGGGGGTAAGGAGACGCGGTGGTGAGAATGGGAACTAAAAGAAGATGGGGGAAGCAAGAGGTTAGAAGAGTAGATTTTGAGGTTAAAATAGTGGGAACTAAAAATGGCGGAGGGTCTGCGACAAGGAGATGCGGTGAGAACTAAACAAGATGGCGGACGCAAGAGGTGGGTAAGGAGGTTTGAGGTTACAGTACCAAAACACGAAAGGATATATTCCTACGCCAAGCAGGTCCGAAAAATAATTATGCGTGTGGTACTTACCTGTTACCGGTGTGGATGCGTCACCAAAAGCGCGGCACGCGAGGCGGAAAAATAAAAGCAAACTGTTTTTGAAAATGCTTAACCAGCTTTAAGATCAACCAACATCACTACGCACTGATATACCTAGGTTTTTAAAGCGGTACAGACACCCTTTGCAGAGGCGTAATTTAACTATACCAAAAACCTGGTACTGGACCATCGTGATGGTCGCTAGCGTACGTAGGAGCAGGGTTCTCAAGCCGGTCGAAAGCGGTCAAAAACGTGTACGACGTAGGTGTTCGCAGTAGCTGCTGTCGAGTCAACCGTCGAGGTGTGAATAAACGAGATCTGTTCTCGCCGGCAATTTGGTTCGGAGATGTGAGCAGCGGCGAGGTGTTGTGTGTGCGGAGGTCGGGACTGAAAGAGGGAAAAGATGGGGAGCGAGGGATAAAAAGTGTAACAGAAAGTGACGTGTGAAGTTGTGATTGGTGGGAATAAGAAGTGATTTTATTGGTGGAAAGGAGCAAATGAAAGTTGCTGATTGGTAAGAATAAGAGAGGTTATGATTGGTGGAAAGAAAAAGGAGTGGGGTATGTTGGAGGTGATGGGAAAGGTAAGTTTTGCTAGCAACAAGATTTGCAAAAGCCTGTCGTGAACTGATCAGCAATTTTTGAACGTTGGATGGTAGTTTTCTTGAGTGGATAGAGAGATGGGGCGATATGAGATGCGGTGGCGAAAATGGGAACTAAACAAGGTGGTTGAGACAAGAGGTTTAAGGACGAGGAAATTTGGAGGTTAGTGGTGAACATGGCGGTCGCAAGAGGTGGGGGTAAGGAGACGCGGTGGTGAGAATGGGAACTAAAAGAAGATGGCGGTAGCAAGAGGTTAGAAGAGTAGATTTTGAGGTTAAAATAGCGGGAACTAAAAATGGCGGAGGGTCTGCGACAAGGAGATGCGGTGAGAACTAAACAAGATGGCGGACGCAAGAGGAGGGTAAGGAGGTTTGAGGTTACAGTACCAAAACACGAAAGGATATATTCCTACGCCAAGCAGGTCCGAAAAATAATTATGCGTGTGTTACTTACCTGTTACCGGTGTGGATGCGTCACCAAAAGCGCGGCACGCGAGGCGGAAAAATAAAAGCAAACTGTTTTTGAAAATGCTTAACCAGCTTTAAGATCAACCAACATCACTACGCACTGATATACCTAGGTTTTTAAAGCGGTACAGACACCCTTTGCAGAGGCGTAATTTAACTATACCAAAACCTGGTACTGGACCATCGTGATGGTCGCTAGCGTACGTAGGAGCAGGGTTCTCAAGCCGGTCGAAAGCGGTCAAAAACGTGTACGACGTAGGTGTTGGCAGTAGCTGCTGCCGAGGCAACCGTCGAGGTGCGAATGAACGAGATCTGTTCTTGCAGGCAATCTGGTTGAGAGATGAGAGGCGCGGTGGTAAAAATGTGAACTAAATAAGATGGCGGAGGCACGAAGTTGAGGTTAAGGAGCGGCGAGGTGTTGACTGTGCGGCGGTTGGGGTCTGAAAGAGGGGGAAAGATGGCGAACGAGGGATAAAAAGTATAACAGAAAGTGACGTGTGAAGTTGTCATTGGTGGGAATAAGAAGTGATGTTATTGGTGGAAAGGAACAAATGAAAGTTGCTGATTGGCGAGAATAAGAGAGATTATGATTGGTGGAAAGAAAAAAAGGTGTGGGAGTGGGGTATGTTGGAGGTGATGGAAAAGGCAAGTTTTGCTACCAACAACATTTGCAAAAGCCTATCCAGAACTCATCAGCAATTTTAAATAACTAGTGTTTCGGGGGTTTTCTCTGGTTGGTAGACGAATGCAAGCTGTTTCTACCATACTTATATTATTCGTCTTTTTCCTTTTTTTTTTTAAAATGACTAGTTTTTTTTTTTTTTTTTTTTTTTGGGGGGAGTTTTCTGCGGATGGTAAACAAATGCAAGCTCTTTCTGCTTTTTCATAGGTTTTCCCTGGTTGGTAGGCGTTTTCTGTACTGGTTGACGAAGGCGTTTCTAATTTTGGAGGTTTTCTCAGGTTTTTAGCGGTTGTCCCTGCCCGGTAGGCAAATGATGAAGTTTTACCTTGTCGGCGCACGGATACTAGGCACGTACTGGCGCGCGCACACACACACACACAGAGAGACAGACAGACACACAGACAGGCACACACACACGGACATGTTTCCAAAAATGCTTTTTTTTTTTTTTTTTTTTTTTGATTCAGGAGGTCTCAAAACGTGTATTTCCGGTGAAATCTCGGTATCGAATTTTTGGGCAAAATGCAATACTTCCCCTACTTACTATACGTAGTAGAGAAAGTAAAAAAGTATTGAAAAATTTAAGGAAATAACAAGCAATACCTCAAAAGTGTACTATCTTGTTTTCACGGGTTTTCCAGATCGGTAAGCGTTAGAATACTCTTAGAGCTTTTTTCAGGTTTTTTAGCGGTTGTCCCTGGCCGGTAGGCAAATGATAAAGTTTTTCTATAACGTCGTCGTTTTGGCTTGTGGCGCACGGATACTAGGCACGTACTCGCGCGCGCGCGCGCGCACACACACACACACACACACACACACACACACACTAAAATAGTAGCGTATAAAAAAAAAAAACTGATGTGTTACACTCACATGACTTTCTCTACTCTTGTACAATCTAATTGGTAGCTTTTAAGCGATAGTCAAATATTTTAACGCTGGTTGCTATGTGGCGAATTCCATTCTGTTTGCATGTTCAGGACATAAAAAAAATGAATAAACGAATTTGAGAAAAAGTATAAGTATTGGAAAATTTAAGGAAATAACAAGCAATATCTCGAAAACGGTTCCCTCAACAAAAGAAACGTATATGACATAAGTTGTGTATTTTAACGCGATCTACATTTTTTGTGTAGTAAAATTTTGTCTATCTCTTATGGTTTACCAGTTATGCAAAAGTCGTTCACAATGAAGAATATTTTTGGAGACATTCCCAGAAAATTCGAGATATACATTTTATTTGACATGACAATATCTTAAACATATGATGTTTTAATCAAAATCGTTAGAGCCGTTTTTGAGAAAATTAAAATTTTCGAAAAATGTTCCATGTAAAGGGTAGTCTGGGGTGGGGGGATTTTCTTGAAAACCTTCATGTCGTATCTCTGGAAGATACTGAACCTAAATACCAAGTTTGGTGTTTATCCGACTGTTCGTTTTTGAGTTATGCTGTTCACAGACACACAGACACACAGACAGACACACACACGGACATGTTTCCAAAAATGCTTTTTTTTTTTTTTTTCTGGATTCAGTGATTCTCAAAACATGTATTTCGAGTGAAATCTCGGTATCGAATTTTTGGGTGGAATGCAATACTTCCCCTACTTACTATACGTAGTAGAGAAAGTAAAAATGAATAACGCATTTGAGAAAAAGTATAAGTATTGGAAAATTTAAAGGAAATAACAAGCAATATCTCGAAAAACGGTTCACTCAACAAAATAAATGTATATGGCATAAGTTGTGTATTTTAACGCGATCTACATTTTTTGTGTAGCAAACTTTTGTCTATCTCTTACGGTTTATCAGTTATGAAAAAGTCGTTCACAATGAAGAATTCTTTTGGAGACATTCCCAGAAAATTCGAGATATACATTTCATTTCTCTCGACATTATCTTAAATATATGATATTTTCATCAAAATCGTTAGAGCCATTTTTTAATACAAAGAGAACGGGATTTCACAAGTGAAACAGTACTGTGATAACGATACCACTGAAACAAAAAAAAAAATCTGATGTGTAACACTCACATGACTTTCTCAACTCTTGTACAAAGTATTTTTACAAACGCTTATTCCCCATCTAGTTCATGTTAATCGAGATAAACATTTGCAAAATCTATTTTATTGCTAATTTTCTTGTATAAAAAAAAAAAATCTGATGTGTAACACTCACATGACGTTCTCTACTCTTGTACAAAGTATTTTTACAAACGCTTATGCTCCATCTAGTTCATGTTAATCGAGATAAACATTTGCAAACTCTATTTTATTGCTAATTTTCTTGTAGATGTAGGGGAAAATATATTTACAAGGGGAATATAGAAAAACAGTAGCCTTTAAGCACATACATATCTCTTAATAGCTGGTTGCTATGTGCAACACCATTCTTTTTGCCACAGATTAATACTGTTTGCATATCAAAGACAAAAAAAAAATGAATAACGAAGTCCCATTTGAGAAAATAAATATTGGAAAATTAACAAACAATATCTCGAAAACGGTTCACTCAACAACAAAAATGTATATTACATAAGATGTGTATTTTAACGCGATCTACATTTTTTGTGTAGTAAAATTTTGTCTATCTCTTACGGTTTTTCAGTTATGAAAAAGACGTTCACAATGAAGAATACTTTTGGAGACATTCCCAGAAAATTCGAGATATACATTTCATTTCTCACGACATTATATTAAACATACGATATTTTTCATCAAAATCGTTAGAGCCATTTTTTTTTAATACAAAGAGAACGGGATTTCACAAGTGAAACAGTACTGTGATAACGATACCAACAAAACTAATTATTATTCACCCACTGAAACACATAAAAAAAAATCTGATGTGTAACACTCACATGACTTTTCTCATCTCTTGTACAAAGTATTTTTACAAACGCTTATTCCCCATCTAGTTCATGTTAATCGAGATAAACATTTGCAAACTCTGTTTTATTGCTAATTTTGTTGTAGATGTAGGGAAAATATATTTACAAGGGGAATATAGAAAAACAGTAGCCTTTAAGCACATACATATCTCTTAATAGCTGGTTGCTATGTGCAACACCATTCTTTTTGCCACAGATTAATACTGTTTGCATATCAAAGACAAAAAAAAATGAATAACGAAGTCCCATTTGAGAAAATAAATATTGGAAAATTAACAAACCATATCTCGAAAACGGTTCACTCAACAACAAAAATGTATATTACATAAAATGTGTATTTTAACGCGATCTACATTTTTTGTGTAGTAAAATTTTGTCTATCTCTTACGGTTTTTCAGTTATGAAAAAGACGTTCACAATGAAGAATACTTTTGGAGACATTCCCAGATAAATTCGAGATATACATTTCATTTCTCACGACATTATATTAAACATACGATATTTTTCATCAAAATCGTTAGAGCCATTTTTTTTAATACAAAGAGAACGGGATTTCACAAGTGAAACAGTACTGTGATAACGATACCAACAAAACTAATTATTATTCACCCACTGAAACACATAAAAAAAATCTGATGTGTAACACTCACATGACTTTTCTCATCTCTTGTACAAAGTATTTTTACAAACGCTTATTGCCCATCTAGTTCATGTTAATCGAGATAAACATTTGCAAACTCTGTTTTATTGCTAATTTTGTTGTAGATGTAGGGAAAATATATTTACAAGGGGAATATAGAAAAACAGTAGCCTTTAAGCACATACATATCTCTTAATAGCTGGTTGCTATGTGCAGTACCATTCTTTTTGCCACAGATTAATACTCTTTGCATATCAAAGACAAAAAAAAAATGAATAACGAATTCCCATTTGAGAAAATAACTATTGGAAAATTTAAGTAAATAACAAGCAATATCTCGAAAACGGTTCACTCAACAATAAAGATGTATATGACATAAGTTGTGTATTTTAACGCGATCTACATACTTTCGTACTCACCTATAAGATATAGAGGGTAGAGGTCGTACGAACGTAGCACTTTGAGAATCTATATTCAACAGTTGGTGTTACTCCTTAGAAAGGAAGTATCTGCTGATTTTTATTTAATTCTTTACATTTTACATAACACGTATGCACTGGCACAGCACAAAAGCACTACACACAATACTCAGTTTTAATATTTGCACTAATAACATCAGGAATAACTGAAGTCTGCAAACAGTCATTTCCCATGGGCAGCCTTACGTACAGAAAACGTGTGTGGCTGATCTATGTGTAAAAAGAGCCTGAGAGCGGATGTACGTCAGCGGTAAAATCTTTTAAATGCATTTTTATTGGCGATGGTAGAAAACGTGCAGTGGTGGATCGTGAAAATTCATATAAATGGATGTATCACCTCATAATAAGCCTCTATATACCAAGAATATTGAGTTTTTAAAAAGTCAGCAACTGTACCTGTGTTTCTATACGTGAACGTCAGATGGCAGCTTCGATACGTGTCCACGGAGACCTTAGTGCTAGGCAACTGTACCTCTGTTTCTATACGTGAACGGCAGATTGCAGCTTCGATACGTGTCCACGGAGACCTTAGTGCTAGGCAACTGTACCTCTGTTTCTATACGTGAACGGCAGATTGCAGCTTCGATACGTGTCCACGGAGACCTTAGTGCTAGGCAACTGCACCTCTGTTTCTATACGTGAACGGCAGATTGCAGCTTCGATACGTGTCCACGGAGACCTTAGCGCTAGGCAACTGCACCTCTGTTTCTATACGTGAACGGCAGATTGCAGCTTCGATACGTGTCCACGGAGACCTTAGTGCTAGGCAACTGTACCTCTGTTTCTATACGTGAACGGCAGATTGCAGCTTCGATACGTGTCCACGGAGACCTTAGTGCTAGGCAACTGTACCTCTGTTTGTATACGTGAACGGCAGATTGCAGCTTCGATACGTGTCCACGGAGACCTTAGTGCTAGGCAACTGCACCTCTGTTTCTATACGTGAACGGCAGATTGCAGCTTCGATACGTATCCACGGAGACCTTAGTGCTAGGCAACTGCACCTCTGTTTCTATACGTGAACGGCAGATTGCAGCTTCAATACGTGTCCACGGAGACCTTAGTGCTAGGCAACTGTACCTCTGTTTCTATACGTGAACGGGAGATTGCAGCTTCGATACGTGTCCACGGAGACCTTAGTGCTAGGCAACTGCACCTCTGTTTCTATACGTGAACGTCAAATTGCAGCTTCGATACGTGTCCACGGAGACCTTAGTGCTAGGCAACTGCACCTCTGTTTCTATACGTGAACGGCAGATTGCAGCTTCGATACGTATCCACGGGGACCTTAGTGCTAGGGAACTGCACCTCTGTTTGTATACGTGAACGGCAGATTGCAGCTTCAATACGTGTACACGGAGACCTTAGTGCTAGGCAGCTGTACCTCTGTTTCTATACGTGAACGGCAGATTGCAGCTTCGATACGTGTCCACGGAGATCTTAGTGCTAGGCAGCTATACCTGTTTCTATACGTGAACGTCAGATTGCAGCTTCGATACGTGTTCACGGAGACCTTAGTGCTAGGCAACTGTACCTGTGTTTCTATACGTGTCCACGGAGACCTTAGTGCTAGACAACTGTACCTCTGTTTCTATACGTGAACGGCAGATTGCAGCTTCAATACGTGTCCACGGAGACCTTAGTGCTAGTGCTAGGCAACTATACCTCTGTTTCTATACGTGAACGGCAGATTGCAGGTTCGATACGTGTCCACGGAGATCTTAGTGCTAGGCAACTATACCTGTTTCTATACGTGAACGGCAGATTGCAGCTTCGATACGTGTCCACGGAGACCTTAGTGCTAGGCAACTGTACCTGTGTTTCTATACGTGAACGTCAGATGGCAGCTTCGATACGTGTCCACGGAGACCTTAGTGTTAGGCAACTGTACCTCTGTTTCTATACGTGAACGGCAGATTGCAGCTTCGATACGTGTCCACGGAGACCTTTCGCTTCAGGTGACAAAATAACACTAGGCACTTGTGTGCCGTGGTGTAAGCCGCAATCACGGTATTGGTAGCGTGGATCTCCTTGGGGCTCTCCTCGGAGTTACCTCAACACCACGTACATGACCTGGTTCGTCACGGGTACGCAGGTCTGCACTACCACTTCCTCGGCGTTGAGCAGGCCCAGGAGGCGATCGTACCGGTACACCAGCTAGCACGTGGACATGTTATCGCGCGGTGGTGTTGCGTGTGCGAGGTATGGAAACTCAAGGACGCAAAACATGCACGACCGAGGGTTAAAAAGCAGAACAAGTAGTGACGTGGAGCGTTGTGATTGGTGTAAATAAGACGATCTCTGATAGGTGGACAAATTGAAATAACGTGATGTGATAGGCGAAAA
The DNA here is from genome assembly GCA_030765065.1 of Deroplatys truncata. Taxonomy (NCBI): domain Eukaryota; kingdom Metazoa; phylum Arthropoda; class Insecta; order Mantodea; family Mantidae; genus Deroplatys; species Deroplatys truncata. The sequence continues at coordinate 12,773,831 of CM060987.1, forward strand.
TAAAATCAAAGGTGATTGGATGAAAAATGACGAGAAGGAATTAGCGGTGAATTTGTGAACTAAGATGGCGAAGATTTTTTTTTTTTTAAAAAAAAAGGATAATATAAGTACGGCAACTGTAACGGTTTACGGCAAACGCGCGCCGCGCAATGCGTCACGCCCGGGCAATAAAACAAAAATCATATTGAGCAAGATGCCCGGCGTGACGCATTGCGCGGCGCGCGTTTGCCGTAAACCGTTACAGTTGCCGTACTTATATTATCCTTTTTTTTTAAAAAAAAAAAAATCTTCGCCATCTTAGTTCACAAATTCACCGCTAATTCCTTCTCGTCATTTTTCATCCAATCACCTTTGATTTTATTTTCGCCTATCACATCACGTTATTTCAATTTGTCCACCTATCAGAGATCGTCTTATTTACACCAATCACAACGCTCCACGTCACTACTTGTTCTGCTTTTTAACCCTCGGTCGTGCATGTTTTGCGTCCTTGAGTTTCCATACCTCGCACACGCAACACCACCGCGCGATAACATGTCCACGTGCTAGCTGGTGTACCGGTACGATCGCCTCCTGGGCCTGCTCAACGCCGAGGAAGTGGTAGTGCAGACCTGCGTACCCGTGACGAACCAGGTCATGTACGTGGTGTTGAGGTAACTCCGAGGAGAGCCCCAAGGAGATCCACGCTACCAATACCGTGATTGCGGCTTACACCACGGCACACAAGTGCCTAGTGTTATTTTGTCACCTGAAGCGAAAGGTCTCCGTGGACACGTATCGAAGCTGCAATCTGCCGTTCACGTATAGAAACAGAGGTACAGTTGCCTAACACTAAGGTCTCCGTGGACACGTATCGAAGCTGCCATCTGACGTTCACGTATAGAAACACAGGTACAGTTGCCTAGCACTAAGGTCTCCGTGGACACGTATCGAAGCTGCAATCTGCCGTTCACGTATAGAAACAGGTATAGTTGCCTAGCACTAAGATCTCCGTGGACACGTATCGAACCTGCAATCTGCCGTTCACGTATAGAAACAGAGGTATAGTTGCCTAGCACTAGCACTAAGGTCTCCGTGGACACGTATTGAAGCTGCAATCTGCCGTTCACGTATAGAAACAGAGGTACAGTTGTCTAGCACTAAGGTCTCCGTGGACACGTATAGAAACACAGGTACAGTTGCCTAGCACTAAGGTCTCCGTGAACACGTATCGAAGCTGCAATCTGACGTTCACGTATAGAAACAGGTATAGCTGCCTAGCACTAAGATCTCCGTGGACACGTATCGAAGCTGCAATCTGCCGTTCACGTATAGAAACAGAGGTACAGCTGCCTAGCACTAAGGTCTCCGTGTACACGTATTGAAGCTGCAATCTGCCGTTCACGTATACAAACAGAGGTGCAGTTCCCTAGCACTAAGGTCCCCGTGGATACGTATCGAAGCTGCAATCTGCCGTTCACGTATAGAAACAGAGGTGCAGTTGCCTAGCACTAAGGTCTCCGTGGACACGTATCGAAGCTGCAATTTGACGTTCACGTATAGAAACAGAGGTGCAGTTGCCTAGCACTAAGGTCTCCGTGGACACGTATCGAAGCTGCAATCTCCCGTTCACGTATAGAAACAGAGGTACAGTTGCCTAGCACTAAGGTCTCCGTGGACACGTATTGAAGCTGCAATCTGCCGTTCACGTATAGAAACAGAGGTGCAGTTGCCTAGCACTAAGGTCTCCGTGGATACGTATCGAAGCTGCAATCTGCCGTTCACGTATAGAAACAGAGGTGCAGTTGCCTAGCACTAAGGTCTCCGTGGACACGTATCGAAGCTGCAATCTGCCGTTCACGTATACAAACAGAGGTACAGTTGCCTAGCACTAAGGTCTCCGTGGACACGTATCGAAGCTGCAATCTGCCGTTCACGTATAGAAACAGAGGTACAGTTGCCTAGCACTAAGGTCTCCGTGGACACGTATCGAAGCTGCAATCTGCCGTTCACGTATAGAAACAGAGGTGCAGTTGCCTAGCGCTAAGGTCTCCGTGGACACGTATCGAAGCTGCAATCTGCCGTTCACGTATAGAAACAGAGGTGCAGTTGCCTAGCACTAAGGTCTCCGTGGACACGTATCGAAGCTGCAATCTGCCGTTCACGTATAGAAACAGAGGTACAGTTGCCTAGCACTAAGGTCTCCGTGGACACGTATCGAAGCTGCAATCTGCCGTTCACGTATAGAAACAGAGGTACAGTTGCCTAGCACTAAGGTCTCCGTGGACACGTATCGAAGCTGCCATCTGACGTTCACGTATAGAAACACAGGTACAGTTGCTGACTTTTTAAAAACTCAATATTCTTGGTATATAGAGGCTTATTATGAGGTGATACATCCATTTATATGAATTTTCACGATCCACCACTGCACGTTTTCTACCATCGCCAATAAAAATGCATTTAAAAGATTTTACCGCTGACGTACATCCGCTCTCAGGCTCTTTTTACACATAGATCAGCCACACACGTTTTCTGTACGTAAGGCTGCCCATGGGAAATGACTGTTTGCAGACTTCAGTTATTCCTGATGTTATTAGTGCAAATATTAAAACTGAGTATTGTGTGTAGTGCTTTTGTGCTGTGCCAGTGCATACGTGTTATGTAAAATGTAAAGAATTAAATAAAAATCAGCAGATACTTCCTTTCTAAGGAGTAACACCAACTGTTGAATATAGATTCTCAAAGTGCTACGTTCGTACGACCTCTACCCTCTATATCTTATAGGTGAGTACGAAAGTATGTAGATCGCGTTAAAATACACAACTTATGTCATATACATCTTTATTGTTGAGTGAACCGTTTTCGAGATATTGCTTGTTATTTACTTAAATTTTCCAATAGTTATTTTCTCAAATGGGAATTCGTTATTCATTTTTTTTTTGTCTTTGATATGCAAAGAGTATTAATCTGTGGCAAAAAGAATGGTACTGCACATAGCAACCAGCTATTAAGAGATATGTATGTGCTTAAAGGCTACTGTTTTTCTATATTCCCCTTGTAAATATATTTTCCCTACATCTACAACAAAATTAGCAATAAAACAGAGTTTGCAAATGTTTATCTCGATTAACATGAACTAGATGGGCAATAAGCGTTTGTAAAAATACTTTGTACAAGAGATGAGAAAAGTCATGTGAGTGTTACACATCAGATTTTTTTTTATGTGTTTCAGTGGGTGAATAATAATTAGTTTTGTTGGTATCGTTATCACAGTACTGTTTCACTTGTGAAATCCCGTTCTCTTTGTATTAAAAAAAAATGGCTCTAACGATTTTGATGAAAAATATCGTATGTTTAATATAATGTCGTGAGAAATGAAATGTATATCTCGAATTTTCTGGGAATGTCTCCAAAAGTATTCTTCATTGTGAACGTCTTTTTCATAACTGAAAAACCGTAAGAGATAGACAAAATTTTACTACACAAAAAATGTAGATCGCGTTAAAATACACATCTTATGTAATATACATTTTTGTTGTTGAGTGAACCGTTTTCGAGATATTGTTTGTTAATTTTCCAATATTTATTTTCTCAAATGGGACTTCGTTATTCATTTTTTTTTTTGTCTTTGATATGCAAACAGTATTAATCTGTGGCAAAAAGAATGGTGTTGCACATAGCAACCAGCTATTAAGAGATATGTATGTGCTTAAAGGCTACTGTTTTTCTATATTCCCCTTGTAAATATATTTTCCCCTACATCTACAAGAAAATTAGCAATAAAATAGAGTTTGCAAATGTTTATCTCGATTAACATGAACTAGATGGAGCATAAGCGTTTGTAAAAATACTTTGTACAAGAGTAGAGAACGTCATGTGAGTGTTACACATCAGATTTTTTTTTTTTATACAAGAAAATTAGCAATAAAATAGATTTTGCAAATGTTTATCTCGATTAACATGAACTAGATGGGGAATAAGCGTTTGTAAAAATACTTTGTACAAGAGTTGAGAAAGTCATGTGAGTGTTACACATCAGAATTTTTTTTTTGTTTCAGTGGTATCGTTATCACAGTACTGTTTCACTTGTGAAATCCCGTTCTCTTTGTATTAAAAAATGGCTCTAACGATTTTGATGAAAATATCATATATTTAAGATAATGTCGAGAGAAATGAAATGTATATCTCGAATTTTCTGGGAATGTCTCCAAAAGAATTCTTCATTGTGAACGACTTTTTCATAACTGATAAACCGTAAGAGATAGACAAAAGTTTGCTACACAAAAAATGTAGATCGCGTTAAAATACACAACTTATGCCATATACATTTATTTTGTTGAGTGAACCGTTTTTCGAGATATTGCTTGTTATTTCCTTTAAATTTTCCAATACTTATACTTTTTCTCAAATGCGTTATTCATTTTTACTTTCTCTACTACGTATAGTAAGTAGGGGAAGTATTGCATTCCACCCAAAAATTCGATACCGAGATTTCACTCGAAATACATGTTTTGAGAATCACTGAATCCAGAAAAAAAAAAAAAAAGCATTTTTGGAAACATGTCCGTGTGTGTGTCTGTCTGTGTGTCTGTGTGTCTGTGAACAGCATAACTCAAAAACGAACAGTCGGATAAACACCAAACTTGGTATTTAGGTTCAGTATCTTCCAGAGATACGACATGAAGGTTTTCAAGAAAATCCCCCCACCCCAGACTACCCTTTACATGGAACATTTTTCGAAAATTTTAATTTTCTCAAAAACGGCTCTAACGATTTTGATTAAAACATCATATGTTTAAGATATTGTCATGTCAAATAAAATGTATATCTCGAATTTTCTGGGAATGTCTCCAAAAATATTCTTCATTGTGAACGACTTTTGCATAACTGGTAAACCATAAGAGATAGACAAAATTTTACTACACAAAAAATGTAGATCGCGTTAAAATACACAACTTATGTCATATACGTTTCTTTTGTTGAGGGAACCGTTTTCGAGATATTGCTTGTTATTTCCTTAAATTTTCCAATACTTATACTTTTTCTCAAATTCGTTTATTCATTTTTTTTATGTCCTGAACATGCAAACAGAATGGAATTCGCCACATAGCAACCAGCGTTAAAATATTTGACTATCGCTTAAAAGCTACCAATTAGATTGTACAAGAGTAGAGAAAGTCATGTGAGTGTAACACATCAGTTTTTTTTTTATACGCTACTATTTTAGTGTGTGTGTGTGTGTGTGTGTGTGTGTGTGTGTGTGCGCGCGCGCGCGCGCGAGTACGTGCCTAGTATCCGTGCGCCACAAGCCAAAACGACGACGTTATAGAAAAACTTTATCATTTGCCTACCGGCCAGGGACAACCGCTAAAAAACCTGAAAAAAGCTCTAAGAGTATTCTAACGCTTACCGATCTGGAAAACCCGTGAAAACAAGATAGTACACTTTTGAGGTATTGCTTGTTATTTCCTTAAATTTTTCAATACTTTTTTACTTTCTCTACTACGTATAGTAAGTAGGGGAAGTATTGCATTTTGCCCAAAAATTCGATACCGAGATTTCACCGGAAATACACGTTTTGAGACCTCCTGAATCAAAAAAAAAAAAAAAAAAAAAGCATTTTTGGAAACATGTCCGTGTGTGTGTGCCTGTCTGTGTGTCTGTCTGTCTCTCTGTGTGTGTGTGTGTGCGCGCGCCAGTACGTGCCTAGTATCCGTGCGCCGACAAGGTAAAACTTCATCATTTGCCTACCGGGCAGGGACAACCGCTAAAAACCTGAGAAAACCTCCAAAATTAGAAACGCCTTCGTCAACCAGTACAGAAAACGCCTACCAACCAGGGAAAACCTATGAAAAAGCAGAAAGAGCTTGCATTTGTTTACCATCCGCAGAAAACTCCCCCCAAAAAAAAAAAAAAAAAAAAAACTAGTCATTTTAAAAAAAAAAAGGAAAAAGACGAATAATATAAGTATGGTAGAAACAGCTTGCATTCGTCTACCAACCAGAGAAAACCCCCGAAACACTAGTTATTTAAAATTGCTGATGAGTTCTGGATAGGCTTTTGCAAATGTTGTTGGTAGCAAAACTTGCCTTTTCCATCACCTCCAACATACCCCACTCCCACACCTTTTTTTCTTTCCACCAATCATAATCTCTCTTATTCTCGCCAATCAGCAACTTTCATTTGTTCCTTTCCACCAATAACATCACTTCTTATTCCCACCAATGACAACTTCACACGTCACTTTCTGTTATACTTTTTATCCCTCGTTCGCCATCTTTCCCCCTCTTTCAGACCCCAACCGCCGCACAGTCAACACCTCGCCGCTCCTTAACCTCAACTTCGTGCCTCCGCCATCTTATTTAGTTCACATTTTTACCACCGCGCCTCTCATCTCTCAACCAGATTGCCTGCAAGAACAGATCTCGTTCATTCGCACCTCGACGGTTGCCTCGGCAGCAGCTACTGCCAACACCTACGTCGTACACGTTTTTGACCGCTTTCGACCGGCTTGAGAACCCTGCTCCTACGTACGCTAGCGACCATCACGATGGTCCAGTACCAGGTTTTGGTATAGTTAAATTACGCCTCTGCAAAGGGTGTCTGTACCGCTTTAAAAACCTAGGTATATCAGTGCGTAGTGATGTTGGTTGATCTTAAAGCTGGTTAAGCATTTTCAAAAACAGTTTGCTTTTATTTTTCCGCCTCGCGTGCCGCGCTTTTGGTGACGCATCCACACCGGTAACAGGTAAGTAACACACGCATAATTATTTTTCGGACCTGCTTGGCGTAGGAATATATCCTTTCGTGTTTTGGTACTGTAACCTCAAACCTCCTTACCCTCCTCTTGCGTCCGCCATCTTGTTTAGTTCTCACCGCATCTCCTTGTCGCAGACCCTCCGCCATTTTTAGTTCCCGCTATTTTAACCTCAAAATCTACTCTTCTAACCTCTTGCTACCGCCATCTTCTTTTAGTTCCCATTCTCACCACCGCGTCTCCTTACCCCCACCTCTTGCGACCGCCATGTTCACCACTAACCTCCAAATTTCCTCGTCCTTAAACCTCTTGTCTCAACCACCTTGTTTAGTTCCCATTTTCGCCACCGCATCTCATATCGCCCCATCTCTCTATCCACTCAAGAAAACTACCATCCAACGTTCAAAAATTGCTGATCAGTTCACGACAGGCTTTTGCAAATCTTGTTGCTAGCAAAACTTACCTTTCCCATCACCTCCAACATACCCCACTCCTTTTTCTTTCCACCAATCATAACCTCTCTTATTCTTACCAATCAGCAACTTTCATTTGCTCCTTTCCACCAATAAAATCACTTCTTATTCCCACCAATCACAACTTCACACGTCACTTTCTGTTACACTTTTTATCCCTCGCTCCCCATCTTTTCCCTCTTTCAGTCCCGACCTCCGCACACACAACACCTCGCCGCTGCTCACATCTCCGAACCAAATTGCCGGCGAGAACAGATCTCGTTTATTCACACCTCGACGGTTGACTCGACAGCAGCTACTGCGAACACCTACGTCGTACACGTTTTTGACCGCTTTCGACCGGCTTGAGAACCCTGCTCCTACGTACGCTAGCGACCATCACGATGGTCCAGTACCAGGTTTTTGGTATAGTTAAATTACGCCTCTGCAAAGGGTGTCTGTACCGCTTTAAAAACCTAGGTATATCAGTGCGTAGTGATGTTGGTTGATCTTAAAGCTGGTTAAGCATTTTCAAAAACAGTTTGCTTTTATTTTTCCGCCTCGCGTGCCGCGCTTTTGGTGACGCATCCACACCGGTAACAGGTAAGTACCACACGCATAATTATTTTTCGGACCTGCTTGGCGTAGGAATATATCCTTTCGTGTTTTGGTACTGTAACCTCAAACCTCCTTACCCACCTCTTGCGTCCGCCATCTTGTTTAGTTCTCACCGCATCTCCTTGTCGCAGACCCTCCGCCATTTTTAGTTCCCACTATTTTAACCTCAAAATCTACTCTTCTAACCTCTTGCTTCCCCCATCTTCTTTTAGTTCCCATTCTCACCACCGCGTCTCCTTACCCCCACCTCTTGCGACCGCCATGTTCACCACTAACCTCCAAATTTCCTCGTCCTTAAACCTCTTGTCTCAACCACCTTGTTTAGTTCCCATTTTCGCCACCGCATCTCATATCGCCCCATCTCTCTATCCACTCAAGAAAACTACCATCCAACGTTCAAAAAATTGCTGATCAGTTCACGTCAGGCTTTTGCAAATCTTGTTGCTAGCAAAACTTACCTTTCCCATCACCTCCAACATACCCCACTCCTTTTTCTTTCCACCAATCATAACCTCTCTTATTCTTACCAATCAACAACTTTCATTTGCTCCTTTCCACCAATAAAATCACTTCTTATTCCCACCAATCACAACTTCACACGTCACTTTCTGTTACACTTTTTATCCCTCGCTCCCCATCTTTTCCCCCATTTCAGTACCAACCTCCGCACAGACAACACCTCGCCACCCAGCTCCTCTCCATCACGCGACCTCCATACTCCTCCATCTCCCTTCCTCCATCTTCCACCCCAAATTAACGAACCAATCAAAACACTCCACGTCACTTCCTCAATTCTTTCAACTCGTCCCGGATGAGCCAATTGCAATAACGATAATCCTACCGCTCAGGGCGCTTTTCAAACTTACCGCCGCCGCCGTCGCACGCACCGACACTAGCGACACTAGCGCCCCTAGCGGCAGGATTATCGTTAAAACAATTGGCTCATCCGGGACTATTACTACTGAGATTGTTTTGTTAATTACTTTCACTTTTTAACACGTAAACTATTTTCGTCTCACACTGAATACGTATTACATTTTTTAGGACGTGTCTCGCGTCTGGGTACAACCAACGCCTCCAGTTATGAGCACTGTCTACAAGCAACTGACTTCTAGATATGTATATTTTGCTATAATTCAGTTTCTGATTGGCTAATCCTAGTCCAATAGAATACCTTCATTTAACTAAAGCTTTTTCTGTTTGTTGATTGGCTATTTTATGAACTGTCACAAAAATTACAGTATTGCTTCCAAGGATCACAAGTAGTATAGTTAAACTTTCAAATTCAGTATTGCCTCAAGGTTACCTCATTGTTAGCACTCTTAACCTATTATTCTCACAGCTCCTACATTATTAAATTACGTAATACATTCACATAACATTATTACATGTATACAATAATATAAACATATACAATGACTGTAATATACACTTTTTATGTATTGTTACATACACATATTGCTTTAAGGCAGGCTGTTATTATATTTTATATTATATAAAATTGTCTGAAATTATTTAAGTGTTAAAAATACTGCCTCAACTAAAGTATTTTATTTTCATGAAATGTAACATACTTCAACATCAATACATGTAGCCAGTACATGTGAAAGATTCCATCTTGTATATGTCCTCCACGCCTTGCTCTGCATGTTGTAACTATGATTGAGACTTGCTATCACCTTCAGACACATCTGCTCCTCGATTTGGGCGATACATTTCTTCCTTTGTGGTATTTTTCGGAGATTATTTTTATAAACCTGTGATTTTAAATATCCCAAAGGAAGAAGTCACAGGGTGTTAGGTCAATGACCTTGCTGGCCAGTTCTGATCGCCGTTGTGTGAAAGAACTCGGGCTGGAAATTTATCCCTCAACAAGGCTATCTTATTGAGTGAGGTATGGCCGGTAGCGCCATCGTGTGGGAACTACAATTGCTCAATATTCACATCATTAAGGTAAGCCCATAAAAATGTTTCAACCATATTGCGGTAGGGTTGTCCAGTAGCGTTGAATGGATTTCCATTCTCATCTTCAAAGAAGTAAGACCCGATGACCCCACCAGCCCAAACTCCACACCACACAGTTACTCTTTCCGGATACGTGTTCTTTGAATGGGCTACGCAAAGGTTTTCTGTCCCCCAGATGCGGCAATTCTGTTTGTTAACGCAGCCATTTAAATGAAGATGTGCCTCGTCAAATTGTCGTATGCGTGTTGTCTCCCCAAAATCCATGCAACAAACTGTCTCTGTTGCAAATGGTCCGTTGGTTTCAGATGTTGAGCTAACTGAATTTTGTAGGCATGCATTCCTTTGTGAGAATTCCCTGAAGGGAGCTTTTCTCAAGGCCCAACTGTTGTGAACGACGACAATTGATTTTTGTGGACTCACAACGACGCTATCGCGCACAATTGCGATGTTCTCATCAGACTGGCTGCTACGAGAGCGCACTGGAGTTTTGATGTCTGCAATCGAACATTTTGTCTCAAATTTTGTCATTAGCCTACGAATTTTCGACTCATTAGGTGCATTATGAGGACCGAGAACCGTACGAAACTTTCGCACAGTTTCTGCGTAACATTCTCCAGATGAGTAATGTGTTTTCATAATCAATATTCGTTGTTCTGTTGTAAAGTGTTCCCTGATAACTACCCGCAAGAAATGCTGATTACAAAACATGTAAACAGAATGCTCGCATGCCAACACTGCAAAAAAAGCGCGCAATGGTTCTTAATGGTCCGTCCTATATATAGGGTAGTTAAATTATATTCGAACCCACTCGCGGCCTCTCTCTACTGCGCGAGACAGCCGGCAGTCGCTGGGGAAATTATGCCGGCAGAGACGGACTAAAATCCTTACGTTATAATAGATGCTGGTAATGTTGACCTTCTGCTCTCAAAAAGGCAGCGTATCTCGTGTAAATATTCATTTTGCAATCGCTTGACAGAAGAAGAGAATACGTATGGTTGGTTCCAGCAAGATTCTGCAACAGCACATACGGCTGCCGAATCATTACATGCAATAAGAGAGGTGTTTGATGACAGAATAATTAGTGTTGATTTGTGGCCCCCTCGTTCTCCTGACTCTAACGAGTTGTGATGTTTATGTATGGGGTTCTTTTAAAAGACAAAGTTTATCGTTCCAATCCTCGCACATTACAGGAACTTAGAGAAAACATTGTGAAAGAAATCACAAGAATTCCTGCTGCTGAGCTTCGGAGAGTGAGCGAGATAGAAATCGCGGGGGGTTAGGTCGGGGGACCGAAGAGGCCACAAATCTCTACTAATAATTCTGTCCTCAACACACTTTCATAAAGTTGTTAAGCAATGCCTTTAAAAGTAGTTTTAAAAATGTTGTATGGTTTCATCTGCGCCTTTCTATGATAGCAGCAGGCGGCAATGAGCGCCGAGGACGCGCACAGGAAAAACACCGCACAGCCGGTTCGTGGTCTTTTGGCTCATTCTGTATGTTGGGCGTGTAAGACGGTAAATTTGCTCTAGAGGCCTCTTTATCAGGCTTGAGGTTCTTTTACGTGCCGTAAATGTACGACACGCGACCACCGGCTTTACTTCCCTTCCGAAGGAAGCCATGCGAAGGATTTTTACGCCCAAAAAATCCATCACCTTCCGCCGGGTTTGAACCCAGAGTGGCGCTGTTGGTCTTGGTAGCCGCGATGACCGGTTCAGGTGAGGTAGGAATGGGCGGTGTAGAAAAGTTTTATATTTAAGGAGGTTAAGGAAGTCACACGTTCCGCATCCTTTTGCGTAAATATAATAGGATTTTTCATTCGTAATTAAGAATAGCGAAGTATGTACAAAATTAAAATTATAAGGGGTAAAGGGGACGGTACATTAATCTTTTATATCACTGCACAAATATTTTTTTAAAGGATAGTGGGCAGAAATAAAATTACTTCCTCATTGGAGTTTAAAAGTCTACCCGTGCGACGTCGGCCAGCTAGCTAGTCATTTTTACTTTCTCTACTACGTATAGTAAGTAGGGGAAGTATTGTATTCCACCCAAAATTCAATACCGAGATTTCACCGGAAATACATGTTTTGAGATCCCCTGAATCCAAAAAAAGCATTTTTGGAAACATGTCCGTGTGTGTGTATGAGTGTGAACAGCATAACTCAGAAACGAACAGTCGAATAAACACCAAACTTGGTATTTAGGTTCAGTATCTTCCAAGGATGCGACTCGAAGGTTTTCAAGAAAATCCCCCACCCCAGATTACCCTTTACATGGAAGAGTTTTAGAACATTTTAATTTCCTCAAAAATGGCTCTAACGATTTTGATTAAAATATCATATGTTTAAGATATTTTTATGACAAATAAAATGTATATCTTGAATTTCCTGGGAATGTCTCCAAAAGTATTCTTCATTGTGAACGACTTTAGCACAACTGGTAAACCATAAGAGATAGACAAAATGTTACTACACCAAAGATGTAGATCGCGTTAAAATACACAATTTATGTCATATACATTTTTTGTTGAGTGAACCATTTTCGAGATATTACTTGTTATTCCCTTAAATTTTACAATACTTTTCTCAAATGGGAATTCGTTATTCATTTTTTTGTCTTGGATATGCAAAGAGTATTAATCTGTGGCAAAGGGAATGGTGCTGCACCTAGCAACCAGCTATTAAGAGATATGTATGTGCTTAAAGGCTAATGTATTTCTATATTCCCCTTACAGCTACAAGAAAATTAGCAATAAGATTAACATCTCGATTAACATGAAGTAGATGGAGAATAAGCGTTTGTAAAATAGTTTGTACAAAAGTAGAGAAAGTCATGTGAGTGTAACACATCAGATTTTTCATCTTTGTGTCTGCGATTTAAGGCAATGCATCTGTGAAAACCAAAATATCTACACTTCTGTTTTGATTGCTTCGATTTTTTACTTTCGATACCGAGATTTCACAGGAAATACATGTTTTGAGACCCCCTGAATAAAAAAAAACACTTTTAGAAAAAGGTGTGTGTGTCTTTGAACGGCCTAACTCAAAAACGAAAAGTCGGATAAATGCTAAACTTTATATTTAGTTTCACTGTCTTTTAAAGATGCGATACGAAGATTTTCAAGAAAATTCCCCCACTCCAGAAAAACCCTTACATGGAACATTTTTGGAAAATTTTAATTTTCTCAAAAATGGCTCTAACGATTTTGATTAAAATATCATATGTTTAAGATATTTTTTGGAAAATTAAATGTATATCTCGAAATTTCTGGGAATGTCCCCAAAAGTATTCTTCATTGTGAACGAATTTTGCATAACTATTAAAACATAAGAGATAGACACAATTTTACTACACAAAAATGTAGATCGCGTTAAAATACACAATTTATGTCATATGCATTTTTTTGTTGAGTGAACCATTTTCAGGATATTGCTTGTTATTCTCTTAAATGTTTCAATACTTGTTTTCTCAAATGGGAATTACTTATTCATTTTTTGTCTTGGATATGCAGAGAGTATTAATCTGTGACAAAGAGAATTGTGCTGCACCTAGCAACCAGCTATTAAGCGATATGTCTATGCTTAAAGAGTACTGTATTTCTGTATTTCCTTGTAATTACAAAACGAGGGGAACATAGTACGCCTTGAGCGATAGTCAAATATTTTTAGAACTGGTCGCTATGTGTAAAATGTAATTCTCTTTGCATGTCAAAAGATCGTTTCTGCAAATGTTTATCTCGATTAATATGAAATAGATGGAGAATAAGAGTTTGTAAAAATAGTTTGTACAAGAGTAGAGAAGGTCATGTGAGTGTAACACATCAGATTTTTTTATGCCTTGGACATACAAAGAGAATGGAATACTCCACATAGCAACCAGCTCTTAAAATATTTGACTATCGCTTAAAGCCTACACCATATTCCCCTTACACCTACAAGAAAACTAGCAATAAGATAGTTTCTGCAAATGTTTATCTCGATTAACGTGAAGTAGATGGTGAATAAGCGTTTGTAAAAATAGTTTGTACAAGAGTAAAGAAAGTCATGCAACAAATTAGACTTTTTGTGTAGTATGTTTTCGTCCATCGGTTAACGTTTACCAGTTACACAAGATTATGCAAATTGCTTCTGAAAGTCGAGGACTTTACAGCCTATTCACGGAAATTTTAAGATATATATTTTATTTGTCATGTGAATATCTTTAAGATGCCGTATTTAAATCATAATCGTTATAGCTATTTCTGAGGGAATACAAAATAACGAAAATTTTTATATGTAACCGTAGTTTGAGATTGGAGTCGCAACTTGGGAATATAGTGAACTTAAACACTCGTATCTGTTTTGGTATTTAACGAATATTTCATTATAGAGAGACCTTTTTTCTAAAAATGAAATTTTGTTTATTTAGGGACCTCAAAACACGTGTTTCCAGCGAAATCTCGGCATCGGAATTTTGGGTGGAATACAATAATTTTTCTTACGTACTATAGGAAGATTGTGGATAAAGTAATAAGGGATGGTAGGGAGAGATACTCATGTGAATGTAAGAATTTCTAGAGTACGTATTAATTAAATAGACCTCTGCCTAAGTGTAGTTGTTCCCGAGATCTGGGGTTCAAACTCGGCGGAGGACTCCTTTTGTCTCTACGGGATATGAACGGGTACTTTTAGCATCTTCGCCTGGTGTAAGTTTATCATTATGTTTTTCTCCACTCTAACAACGTTACATTTAACAGCGATCAATAGCATGTTCGGTGTGGGAGAAGGAGGCAGACTGTCTTCATTCTTCTTTTGTCTTCCTGAATACAGGAGAACGCTTATTTCTATTGGCTGCAGTTCTTTGAACGACCGAAACAATGCTGTTGAAGGAGAAGCGTAGCTTATGAGATTCACTCTGCTACAATACAGTTATTGTCAATACCAGGGTCTCGGCTCAGGCTTATGAAGTTTCCCTGCTTCAGGATACGAGCTGTAGTAGAGGCAAGCGCTCTTTTACAGGGTTACTTAAAAATCCTGCATCACCTAAATAACATTCGAGCCGTGAAGTTCGTGTACTGGGCGTTTTTCTGTTTCCAGTTTAGCCAGAAGTGGCTCTATTATATTGTGTGTTACAGTGTTTTTTTTTCTTCACAGTGTGGCCACTGCACGGCTGTTCGCGCTCCGGCCGCCGAAACAGTTATAATATTTCATACTTGTTGATGATGTCTCATAAGTTATGTCGGTTTTTAAGCAAAAGTTTATTTGGAACATTTTCTGACAAGAAATCAAACTACTCTTCAAAGCAGAGACCATCAGATCGTATGGTGTTTTTTCGAAATTTTTTCCGAGCAAGAAATGGGCAATGAATCGAAACAGAAGATAATCCAAAGGCGCAAGATCAGGGTTGTATGTTGGATGTGCTAGCAGTTCGACTCCTTCCAATTGCTGAATTTTTGTCATGGTTGTTCGTGCACTATGGGGCGTTGCATTGTCCTGCTGCAAGAGAATTCCATTTCGGTTAACCAATATTGCGTATCTCCGTCCCAAAATTTCATGAGGTCGTTCCGGCTGTTGAGAATAAGGATCTGCATTAAGTGCCCACCCTTTTGGAACAAACTCCCAGTGAATCACTCCTTCAAAATCACAGCTTCAATTTCTTCCACGCAAGAAATGGGCCATGGATCGAAACAGATGGTAATCTGAAGCCACAAGATCAGGACTGCATGTTGGATGTACTAGCAGTTCGACTCCTCCCAATTCCTGATTTTTTTGTCATGGTTGTTCGTTCACTATGGGGTGTTGCGTTGTCCTGCTACAAGAGAACTTTATTTCTGTTAACTAGTGCTGGGTACCTCTATCTCAAAATTTCGTGAACTCGTTCTAGTTGTTGAGAATTGTGACGGTAATTTGTATCACAAATTACTCAGATGTGGTTAACGATAATAATATGAATATGTATTTTTATGTAACATTGATTTCAGAGGTTTAATAATTGTAATTATTAATGGTAAATAATAATTTTCGGCTCTACTGAAACTGTTAACAATAACACAATACTTTAGCAAGGGAGTGAGTTGTTTATCGTTACCGGGAACCAGGAAGTTACGTCATGTTTCGCGCCTTTTCAGTAAAAAAAGCTTCCAGAACATTCTATAAAAGTAATATGTATTAGTGGTTTTCATTGGATAGTAAAATAGACGCTAATGTTGGCGCGTTTTGTTGGCCAATGGTAATTCATTTATAACCTTTAGGTGTAGCTTGAGGCAAGTCTATAAATAGTGTAGAATCAAAGAGATCGTCCTCCAGTTCGGCAAGATTCTCGACACAGTACACATCGTCCTCCAGTTCGGCAGGATTCACGAAGCATTACACATCGTCCGCACATTACACGTTGGCCGCTCAGTTCGTCAAGTTACGCGCAGTGAAAATCATTAAAGATCTAAAATATTACAAAGTCACTTATATACAAAAATTGAAGTACATGAGTTAAAAGTGAGAAGTTATTACAAACAGTTTCAGTATGGCGATTATCTAGACAAATCTGTGAAAGTGTTAGTGCACGTGCTCGACAATAAAACATTATAAAATACATTTCTTCACTAGTAATTTTTGGATAAAAGATTCCTTTTCCGCTTCACACCCTGCAAGAATTAAATGCCTACCTAAATAGCTGGCCGGAAGACAATATACATAACCTTAAAACTAATTCATATAGATTGCTACGCCAGAAGGAGTTAACAAATGACCAACGAATGACGTCACACAATATGGCTGCACGCGTGAGGTAAGCAACATTACGTGAGAAACATTATCCACCACGTGGGGACACAAATACACACAAATACCACTATCAAATTGGCGCCCAACGTGGGGCGACAACTAGGAAAGGAAGGCTAGACGACTAGGAAAAGTAGCAGAATTAACCAGGAAAAGGCGAATGCAGCAGTGGAACGATCTACAAGATGCAGATTCCAAGACAGCAGGGTAAATCAACTACAAAAACATCGAGACAACGTAGATTCATCACGAAACAACGCAGAAGCGACATACAAACCTAGGAGAATGGGGCAGAACGCTGGACATCAAAACTACAGCATCAGACAGCATCACAAAGTCAGGTGATTGTATTTTTTTTTTAGAAAACAAAAACAATGGCTGCTAGGAATACTGAAGAAATAATGATGAAGGGGGATAGTGTAACAGTTAGCTGTAATTCAATACAGGTTACAAAAAAAAGCTCAAACAATGTAGTATTGAAGGGAGGAAATGTTAGTGCAGAAAGTAAGAATAGAATAGCAAGAAATATTACTATTGATGCTGGTACGATGATGGAAATTATGGAAATGTTTAGAAAATTTGGTGAAAAACTAGATAAGAATAATAAGGATCATAGGGAATTTATGGAAAGGTTTGGTAGGAGGAATGAGAAAGTAGAGCAAACAGTAGATCAAAGCAGTGAAGAAATTGAAAAGAAAGTTATGAAGTTAGATAGTAGTATGCCAGAAATGAGAGATAAAAATGAGGAAGTAATAGTAAGTGAGATAGGAGAAATTTCAAAGAAAATGCTAGACATGAACATGGAAATAGGTGACAAAGAAAGTGAGGTTAATACTAAAAGTGAGGTTAATGTAGAAGGCGCAGAGTTAGGAAGTCAAATGAGTAGTATTTCAAGTGAGATAAGAGAGATAAAAGAGGTTAGGAATGTAGATGTAAATGAGGTGCAAGTTAATTTCAGTGGGGAAATATCAGAAATACAAAATGAGTCAGTAATGCAAAGAAATAAATTGTACCAAGATGTTCAAATTGAAAACTCCAGTCCAGTACAGTGTAGTACAAATTTGTCAGAGTATTTTCAAAGTAAAGAGATGGTAGAAGAATTGAAAATGAAAGTTGTTAAAAGATGTGTCATTCAAGAAACTGTAGATTGTTTTCAAATGTTATCATGTAACGAAATTTCATATGAATACATGAAGTTATTCATAAACAAAAATTTGAAGGTTAGGTTACGGCTACGAGTAATGTTTAGCCACACACAATTTGATCCAGGAGGGTAAATAGCAATGTGATGTAAAGTAAATGCTGGATAGTTAAAGACGACTTGCAGAGAAATGTATTGGAACGTAAGAGGGTTAATTATTTATGTGTCATTTGAAAAGAGAAATAAATTATAAAAAAAAAAAAAAAAAAAAAAAAAAAGAGAAATGTTTAAAAAAAAAATATAAAATATAAATAAATAAATTAAATTTTTTTTTAGTAACTGTAACAACATTTGAAAAATAAGAATGCAAAGATTGAAACTTAAGATGATATTAAATTAAAAGTATGTAAACACAATTCCAAGAATTAAAAAATTAAGAATGCAAAGATTGAAATTTAATATGATATTAAATTAAATATAATTCAAAGAGTATTGTTAAACTAAAATTCAAAATAAAAAAAAATGGTAAAAATAATTCAAAACAAATATTTATGCAGTAAATAGAAAATGTGACACAGTGCCTAGATTTAAGAGATGTAAATATATGTAAAGGGTGAATATTTTGGTAAATATGTATGGTAATTACAAAAAAAATTCTTGAATTGATAAATTTTTGGTAACAATATAAGAAAGTAAACCATTTTTTGTAACACTAGTTAAATAATTTAGGGTAAAGTATTTGCTATAAAAAAAAAAAAAATTTATTGTAATGACAGATTAATATTAAAACAAATTAAACCAAAGCCAGTAAGTAGTGGCGAGATAAAACATATGTCGTGTGTTAAACGCGTGTGAAGTGTTAAGTGAAAGTGAATATCGTGTGTTACAAGATTTAGGAGACTAAAAACAAAATTATAAAATTTCCAAACAGGTTATAAATATTTATAATTATATTTCTAGTGGGGCATATGTGACGGTAATTTGTATCACAAATTACTCAGATGTGGTTAACGATAATAATATGAATATGTATTTTTATGTAACATTGATTTCAGAGGTTTAATAATTGTAATTATTAATGGTAAATAATAATTTTCGGCTCTACTGAAACTGTTAACAATAACACAATACTTTAGCAAGGGAGTGAGTTGTTTATCGTTACCGGGAACCAGGAAGTTACGTCATGTTTCGCGCCTTTTCAGTAAAAAAAGCTTCCAGAACATTCTATAAAAGTAATATGTATTAGTGGTTTTCATTGGATAGTAAAATAGACGCTAATGTTGGCGCGTTTTGTTGGCCAATGGTAATTCATTTATAACCTTTAGGTGTAGCTTGAGGCAAGTCTATAAATAGTGTAGAATCAAAGAGATCGTCCTCCAGTTCGGCAAGATTCTCGACACAGTACACATCGTCCTCCAGTTCGGCAGGATTCACGAAGCATTACACATCGTCCGCACATTACACGTTGGCCGCTCAGTTCGTCAAGTTACGCGCAGTGAAAATCATTAAAGATCTAAAATATTACAAAGTCACTTATATACAAAAATTGAAGTACATGAGTTAAAAGTGAGAAGTTATTACAAACAGTTTCAGTATGGCGATTATCTAGACAAATCTGTGAAAGTGTTAGTGCACGTGCTCGACAATAAAACATTATAAAATACATTTCTTCACTAGTAATTTTTGGATAAAAGATTCCTTTTCCGCTTCACACCCTGCAAGAATTAAATGCCTACCTAAATAGCTGGCCGGAAGACAATATACATAACCTTAAAACTAATTCATATAGATTGCTACGCCAGAAGGAGTTAACAAATGACCAACGAATGACGTCACACAATATGGCTGCACGCGTGAGGTAAGCAACATTACGTGAGAAACATTATCCACCACGTGGGGACACAAATACACACAAATACCACTATCAGAATAAGGATCTGCATTGACTGCACGCCCGTTTGGAATAAACTCCCAGTGAATTACTTCTTCAAAATTCCACCAGACACACATTAATTTGGGGCGGAACTGGATTTTTTTAACGATGACTTTAGCAGGTTGACGGGGACTGAGCCACTATCCGAAGTAATAGGCCCAGTTTTCATCACGTGTGACAATTCCCCTGATCTATCACCCTTAGGATTGCCGATAAGCTGACGACAGATATCCACTCTATGTTGAGCCTGTTGAGGTGTCAATTCATGAAGTGCAGATCTACAGCTTCTGTTTGATTTTCCAAGCTTCTTAATCTGGCGATGTGTTGTATCTTTTGATGGACGAAGCCTACGAGTACTTTTCTGAGGATTTTCTTCCAAAACTCTGCGTGTATCCTCAATATACCATAATTTAGGTCTTCCAGGACGTTGTACATCTTTAGTGTTTTCTTCTCCAGTGTTGAAACGCTGGAACCATCGTTGTGCCACACGCTCACTAACGACACCTTCTCCTTCTACTTGACATATTTTTCGAGCCGCGGCAGCAGCTTTATAATCTTGTTTCCAGTAGTGCTTTAGAAGGACTCTAATCTCAAACTTCCATTTTGTGATTGTGTATTAACAAGTGACGACTGACACATTCTCACAAGAGTAGCCATAGCATTGGCAAACCAAAGAAAACCAATTCTATCTTATAAAACACCAAACTTAAAAACCGACATTACTTTGTAACACGATCTAATACACTTACAATGATAATAAACACATACCTTATCATAAAAGATGTTGAAAATTTTCAATATCCCAATTAAGCGAATTTCTCCCCTGATGTTTCTTTTAAGTTCTTACAATGTTAAGGGGTTTGTTACATAACAATCCCCTCCACGTACATGGTAGTATAGAAGGTATTGGATTCCATCAAAATTTCCATACCAAAAAAAATTAGAAAAAACTCCGTGTCGGATTAACACCAAACTTACTAATTAGATTCACCACCTTCTAAAGATGCGACTCAAAGATTTTCATCAAAATCCCATCTCACTAAACTACCCTTTACATGGAAGATGTTTGGAAATGTTTGACTTTCTAAAAAATGGCTGTAACGATTTTGATTGAAATGCCATAGATGAATGATATTTACATGACAAATGAAATGTATTTGTTGAATTTTCAGGGAACAGCCTGTGAAGTCCTCTTCAATTGGAAGGAATTTTGTATAATATCGTATAACTGGTAAATGTTAAGCGATAGACGACAAGGTACTAAACAAAAAATGTAGATTATCTTTAAAACACACAATTTACCTTTTTCAAATATATTCTTTGTGGCATCAGCGATTTCCGAGCTATACGTTATTAATTGTTCGATTTTTTACTTTCTCTACTACGTATAGTAAGTAGGGGAAGTATTGTATTCCACCCAAAAATTAGATACCGAGATTTCACCGGAAATACATGTTTTGACACCCCCTGAATCCAAAAAAAACATTTTTAGAAACATGTCCGTGTGTGTGTCTGTGTTTCTGTCTGTCTGTGTGTGTGTGTCTGTGAACAGCATAACTCAGAAACGAACAGTCGGATAAACACCTAACTTGGTATTTAGGTTCAGTATCTTCCAGAGATGCGACACGAAGGTTTTCAAGAAAATCCCCCACCCCAAATTACCCTTTATATGGAACATTTTTAGAACATTTTAATTTTCTCAAAAATGGCTCTAACGATTTTGATTAAAATATATGTTTAGGATATTTTCATTACAAACGAAATATATATCCCGAATTTTTTGGGAATGTCTCCAAAAGTATTCTTCATTGTGAACGACTTTTGCATAACTGGTAAACCATAAGAGATAGACAAAATTTTACTAGAGTAAAAATGTAGATCGTGTTAAAATATACAATTTATGTCATATACATTTTTTTTGTTGAGTGAACCATTTTCGAGATATTGCTTGTTATTTCGTTAAATTTTCCAATACTTATACTTTTGCTCAAATTCGTTATTCATTTTTTTGTCCTGATAATACAAAGAGAATGGAATGCTCCACATAGCAACCAACTCTTAAAACATTTGACTATCACTTAAAGCCTACCAATTCCCCTTGCATTTACAAGAGAATTAGCAATAAGTTTAGCATCTCGATTAACATGAAGCATATGGAGAATAAGCGTTTGTAAAAGAGTAGAGAAAGTCATGTGAGTGTAACACATCAGATTTCTTTGTTTCATTTATGGACGCTCCTTAAGTAGTTCTTAGCGTCCCATTCTATATTGGGCGTAAAAGACCGTAAACTTTGCTCAGAGGCCTCTTTATCAGGCTTGAGGTTCTTTCACGTGCCGTAAATCTACGACACGGGACCACCGGCTTTACTTCCCTTCCAAAGGAAGCCATGCGAAGGATTTTTACGCCCGAAAAAATCCATCGCCCTCCGCGTACATTACTTGCATATGCATAAAATTTTATAATTCCTATTATTATGTACTATGTCGTATTAGAACAATTTGTTATACTGCAAAGGTAGAATCAGAAGACTGAAAAATTCTATGCCATAGCCGGGATTTTTCAGTCATCTGATTCTACCTTTCCAACCCTGTCTAACACACGGCTTGTGTGAAAGAACAATTAATTCCATTAATTGACCTAATAGTGGTTGAAACTATAAAGCCCGGGACTTACAAAGAATGTAAGTCGCCATTGGGGTATGATATCTCAATACAATTTGGGATCTCCTTGTGGTTTACCGGGAAAAATGCGAATCAGTTGGAGAATTTAATGTCGGGTCGGCATGTTGCCATGGTAGCTCAGTGGTTAGAGCAACCGGACGGAGATCGGGAGATCCGTAATTCAAATCTCGGCTAGGGCATTGAATTTTTACTATTTCTACTACGTATAGTAAGTAGGGGAAGTATTGCATTCCACCCAAAACTTCGATACCAAGATTTCACCGGAAATACATGTTTTGAGATCTCCTGAAATCAAAAAAAGCATTTTTGGAAACATGTCCGTGTGTGTGTGTCTGTGTGTGTGTGTCTGTGTGTGTGTGTCTGTGAACAGCATAACTCAGAAACAAAGAGTCGGATAAACACCAAGCTTGGTATTTAGGTTCAGTATCTTCCAGAGATGCGACACGAAGGTTTTCAAGAAAATCCCCCCACACCAGACTACCCTTTACATGGAAGATTTTTCGAAAATTTTAATTTTCTCAAAAATGGCTCTAACAATTTTGACTAAATTATCATATGTTTAAGATATTTTTATGACAAATAAAATGTATATCTCAAATTTTCTGGGAATGTCTCCAAAAGTATTCTTCATTGTGAACGACTTTTGCATAACTGGTAAACCATAAGAGATAGACAAAATTTTACTACACCAAAACTGTATATCGCTTTAAAATACACAATTTATATAATATACATTTTTTTTTGTTGAGTGAACCATTTTCGAGATATTGCTTGTAATTCCCTTAAATTTTTCAATACTTATTTTCTCAAATGGGAATTCGTTATTCATTTTTACTTTCTCTACTACGTATAGTAAGTAGGGGAAGTATTGCATTCCACCCAAAAATTCGATACCGTGATTTCACCGGAAATACATGTTTTGAGACCCCCTGAATCCAAAAAAAGCATTTTTGGAAACATGTCCGTGTGTGTGTCTGTCTGTGTGTCTGTGTGTGTGTGTGTGTCTGTGAACAGCATAACTCAAAAACGAACAGTCGGATAAACACCAAACTTGGTATTTAGGTTCAGTATCTTCCAAGGATGCGACAAGAAGGTTTTCAAGAAAATCCCCCCACCCCAGACTACCCTTTACATGGAACATTTTTCGAAAATTTTAATTTTCTCAAAAATGGCTCTAACGATTTTGATGAAAATATCATATGTTTAAGATAATGTCATGAGAAATGAAATGTATATCTCGAATTTTCTGGGAATGTCTCCAAAAGTATTGTTCATTGTGAACGACTTTTGCATAACTGGTAAACCATAAGAGATAGACAAAATTTTACTACACAAAAAACTGTAGATCGCGTTAAAATACACAACTTATGTCATATACATTTCTTTTGTTGAGTGAACCGTTTTCGAGATATTGCTTGTTATTTCCTTAAATTTTCCAATACTTATACTTTTTCTCAAATTCGTTATTCATTTTTACTTTCTCTACTACGTATAGTAAGTAGGGGAAGTATTGTATTCCACCCAAAATTTCGATACCGAGATTTCACCGGAAATACATGTTTTGAGCCCCCTGAATCCAAAAAAAACATTTTTGCAAACATGTCCGTGTGTGTGCCTGTGTGTGTGTCTGTGTGTCTGTGTGTGTGCCTGTGAACAGCATAACTCAGAAACGAACAGTCGGATAAACACCAATCTTGGTATTTGGGTTCAGTATCTTCCAAGGATGCGACACGAAGGTTTTCAAGAAAATCCCCCCACACCAGACTACCCTTTACATGGGACATTTTTCGAAAATTTTAATTTCCTCAAAAATGGCTCTAACGATTTTGATAAAAATATAATATGTTTAAGATAATGTCATGAGAAATGAAATGTATATCTCGAATTTTCTAGGAATGTCTCCAAAAGTATTCTTCATTGTGAACGACTTTTGCATAACTGGTAAACCATAAGAGATAGACAAAATTTTACTACACCAAAACTGTAGATCGCTTTAAAATACACAATTTATATAATATACATTTTTTGTTGTTGAGTGAACCATTTTCGAGATATTGCTTGTAATTCCCTTAAATTTTTCAATACTTATTTTCTCAAATGGGAATTCGTTATTCATTTTTACTTTCTCTACTACGTATAGTAAGTAGGGGAAGTATTGCATTCCACCCAAAAATTCGATACCGTGATTTCACCGGAAATACATGTTTTGAGACCCCCTGAATCCAAAAAAAGCATTTTTGGAAACATGTCCGTGTGTGTGTGTGTGTGTGTGTGTGTGTCTGTGTGTGTGTGTGTCTGTGAACAGCATAACTCAAAAACGAACAGTCGGATAAACACTAAACTTGGTATTTAGGTTCAGTATCTTCCAGAGATGCGACACGAAGGTTTTCAAGAAAATCCCCCCACACCAGACTACCCTTTACATGGAACATTTTTCAAAAATGTTTATTTTCTCAAAAATGGCTCTAACGATTTTGATAAAAATATCATATGTTTAAGATAATGTCATGAGAAATGAAATGTATATCTCGAATTTTCTGGGAATGTCTCCAAAAGTATTCTTGATTGTGAACGACTTTTTCATAACTGGTAAACCATAAGAGATAGACAAAATTTTACTACACAAAAAATGTAGATCTCGTTAAAATACACAACTTATGTCATATACATTTCTTTTGTTGAGTGAACCGTTTGCGAGATATTGCTTCTTATTCCCTTAAATTTTCCAATACTTATACTTTTTCTCAAATTCGTTATTCATTTGTTTTATGTCCTGGACATGCAAAGAGAATGGAATGCGCCATATAGCAACCAGCGTTAAAATATTTGACTATCGCTTAAACCCTACCATATTCCCCTTGCATCTATAAGAAAATTAGCGATAAAATTGACATCTCGATATCTGGTTTAACATGAAGTATATGGAGAATAGGCGTTTGTAAAAATAGATTGTACAAGAGTAGAGAAAGTCATGTGAGTGTAACACATCAGATTTTTTATGTCCTGGACATGCAAAGAGAATGGAATGCGTCACATAGCAACCAGCGTTAAAATATTTGACTATCGCTTAAAAGCTACCATATTCTCCTTGCATCTACAAGAAAATTAGCAATAAGATTAACATCTCGATATCTCCATTAACATGAAGCATATGGAGAATAAGCGTTTTTAAATATAGTTTGTACAAGAGTAGAGAAAGTCATGTGGGTGTAACACATCAGATTTTTTTGTCTTGGATATGCAAAGAGTATTAATCTGTGGCAAAGGGAATGGTGCTGCACCTAGCAACCAGCTATTAAGAGATATGTATGTGCTTAAAGGCTACTGTATTTCTATATTGCCCTTGTAAATATATATTCCCCTTACATCTACAAGAAAATTAGCAATAAGATAGAGCCTGCAAATGTTTATCTCGATTAACATGAAGTAGATGGAGAATAAGCGTTTGTAAAAATAGTTTGTACAAGAGTAGAGAATGTCATGTGAGTGTAACATATCAGATTTTTCATCTGATTCTACCTTTCCAACCCTGTCTAACACACAGCTTGTGTGAAAGAAAAATTAATTCCAAAAATTGTAATACTGTTACCTTCTCTACTATGTATAGTAAGTAGGGGAAGTATTGTATTCCACCCACAAATTCGATACGAGATTTCACCGGAAATACATGTTTGAGGCGACCTGAATCCAAATAAAGTTTTTTGGAAACAATGCCCATGTGTGGCTGTGAAGAGAATAACTCAAAAACGAAAACTGGGATAAATATCAAGTTCGGTATTTAGGTTCAACATCCCCCACCCCAAACTACCATTCATATGGAAAATTCTTGATTTTCTAAAAAATGGCTAACGATTTTGACAAAAATACAATTTATTATAGAAATGTACATGACAAAAGAGTTATGTATGAATTTTTGTAGAATAGCCTATGAAGTCTTCATTCACAGGGAATTTTGTATAATCTTGTATAAGTGGTAAACTTTAAGTGATAGACTACGTATATCTTTTTAAAACACAAAATTTATTTCAAATAAGCTTTATTGTGGTATAAGTAATTTCTGAGATATCCGTTATTATAGGTTCAAATTGTTCGTTTCTTATTCATTCTATAAAGTCCTATCAACGTTCAGTTGTTTCTCGCGATTGCATGGAAACACTATGGAATTTTAAGGCCCGCATATAGCGTCGTGTTCTAAAACATTTGACTATCACTTTTCCCTTTGTATTTATAACGAAATGTGTAATGCAGAAATTTTCGGAACGTTTTTATCTGTATTAAAATGAAGCAAACAGGAAAATAAACTTTCGTAAGAATAACCTGTATACCCAATAATAAGCGCTCTAGGGTAGAGAAAGTCATGTGAATGTGTCACATCAAATTTTTTAATCATTAGATCATACACACATTTACACTCTCATGCATACTTCCAGACTCTTGGGAAGATAGGAAATAAATTCCCAGCCCCAGTCGGGAATCGAACCCGGAACCGCTCGCACAGCAGACAGGTGCTCCACTGAGTGAGCTACGGAGCCAGCCGGTTCGAATTGTTCATTACTTGTTCAGTTCTTTAAAGCACTGTCAACCTTCAGTTGTTTCGCGATGTCATGGAAACAGTATGGAATTTTAAGGCCAGCATATAGCGTTCAGTTGTTAAACATTTGGCTATCGCTGTTCCCTATGTATCTATAACGAAATGTGTGATCTAGCTATTTATGCAAAGGTTTTTCTGGATTAAAATTAAGTAGATAGGAAAATAAACTTTCGTAAGAATAGTTTCTGTACCCACTAATAATAAGGCGTAATGTGAATGTGCACATCAGAATTTTTACTTTCTCTACTACTTATTGTAAGTAGGGGAAGTATTGCATTCCACCCAAAAATTCGATACCAAGATTTCACAAGAAATAAATGTTTTGAGGTGCACTGAATGCATATAAAGCATTTTTGGAAACATGTCCGTGTGTGTGTCTCTGAACAGCATAACTCAGAAACGAACAGTTGAATAAACACCAAACTTGATATTTAGGTTCAGTATGTTCCAGAGATGCGACACGAAGGTTTCCAACAAAATCCCTCCACACAGGTTACCCTTTATATGGAACATTTTTCGAAAATTTTAATCTTCTGAAAAATGGCTCTAACGATTTTGAATAAAATATCATAGGTTTAAGACATTTTTATGGCAAATGAATTGTATATCTCGAATTTTCTGAGAATGTCTCCAAAAGTATTCTTCATTGTGAACGACTTTTGCATAACTGGTAAACCATAAGAGATAGACAAAATTTTACTATACAAAAAAATGTAGATCGCGTTAAAATACACAATTTATGTCATATAAATTTTTTTGTTGAGTGAAGAGTGAAGATATTGCTTGTTATTCCCTTAAATTTTGCAATACTTACTTTTTCTCAAATGGAAATTCGTTATTCAGTTTTTATGTCCTGGATATGCAAAGAGAATGGAATACTCCACATAGCAACCAGCTCTTAAAACATTTGACTGTTACTTAAAGCCTACCATATTCCCCTTGCATCTACGAGAAAATTATTAATAAGATTAACATCTCGATATCTCGTTTGTACATGAGTAGAGAAAGTAATGTGATTGTAACACATCAGATTTTTTTCATGTGATCATCAGAACCATCTAAATTTCTGTAGCTGCAATTTAGGAAATTATACAGTAATTGACCCAGGCTTAATATTCTCCTCTGACGAAGCATGGTTCCATTGGAATATACATAAATGCGATTTTACAGCCGACGCGAAAATTGGTGTGCGGTAAATGTATACAGAATAAAAGGACCAGTATTCTGTTCGAACAAACAACAAATGTAGAGAGACACGGGCATGACTTTCATAATTTTTTGAACAGCTGACCCACGTAGAATGTCAGTCTGAATTCCAGTAAAACTTAGCTACTGCGCATACATTCATTAAATTTAATTCAGGAAATTTCTGAAGACAGGATAATCACTAGAGAATTATGGCCATCATAATCCTCTGATTTAGCTGTATGTGATTGTTACCTGTAGGAGAACCATGTGCAACAAACCCCACACATTTTAACAACAAATGGCGACAAATTCATTCAGTTATGGGTATTTAACACTCAAGTTGAGGCAGGATTTTTAACACTTAAATAATTTCAGTGTAATTTGCGGGGGTATTATTGTTGTTCGCCCCACATTGGGGAAACAATATGTAGTGGTATTAATGTTGGTAGTTTAAAGATGCTACTGTTTATCTGCCGCACGTATGGAATACAATTTGTCGCGGTCACTTCGTGTTATCTTTTACTGAGCGCCTGTTATTGTATTTAATTTTGGGTTCACTGTCCTCCGGCTAGCTATGATTTCTCGATCAAGCAATTCTCTTGTACAGGGTGTGTAAATGGAAAGGAGTTTTTATCCAAAGATAACACTGATAAAAGAATTTGTTTTACACTTTTATTGTCGTAAAAAATTATTCACTTTCATCTATTAATCTTGACACTCGCCAAACTGAAACTGTTATAATAACTTCTTTACTGCCCATTAATAATTCGCGTACTTCAACTCAACGACACGAGAGATTTTTCATAAATTTGCTACGCGTAACCTTGATGAACTTCGTGCGACGCATACACCATGAATGCCTCCGTTGAACTACGTGAAACTTGACCCTGACACTGAATTTATACTTCCTCGCCCCAATATGCCTAAAGATTATAACCGAGCTGATATTGGTTAATAAAACGCGCCAACATTAGCGTCTATATTTATATCCAATGAAAATTACGAAAACATATGCTCTGGGGAAAATGTTCCCGAAAATTCTAAGAAAAACACGCCACTCTGACGTCATTTGCTCGTCTCTAATAATGATAAATAGCTCACCCCCTCGCTAAATTATTGCACGCTATTATTGTCAGTTTCAGTAAGGCCGTATAAACCCACTTCTCAACAATGCTTACAATCAACAAACATCTCAAATCTATATCACACAACAATGCGTATTCACACTACAATCACTCTGACATTTACATTATTGTGATACAAATTACTGCTTCAAATTATATAATATATAAATTCAATAAAAGCCCGCCTTAAAGCAATATGTGTATGTAACAATATCTAAAAAGTGTATTTTACAGTCGTTGTATATGTTTTTATTACTGTATCCATGTGTGATATAGTTATGTGAATGTATTACGTAATTTAATAATGTAGGAGCTCTGAGAATAATAGGTTTAAAGTTGCTAACAATGAGGTAACAATGAGTAAGGAAGTTTAGTCCTTATTAGAGCAGCAACAATGTAAATTTTGAGACAGTTTAAAAATAGCCAATCAACAATCCGAAAAAGCTTTACTTAAATGAAGGTATTCTATTGGACTAGGATTAGCGAATCAGAGACTTGAAATACAGCAATTTACAAATTTAGGCGGTGGAAAAAGGTTCAGTTGCTTGTAGACAGTGCTCATAACTAGACGCGAGATGTGTACTCGAGAAATTAATTACGTATTCGTGTGAGACGAAAATAGTTTACGTGTTAAAAAGTGCAAGTATTTAATAAAATAATCTCACAGCTCTCGATATCAGTGAAGTGCTATTTCATTTGTGTCAAGGATTAATAAAAATCTGATGTGTTACACTCACATGACTTTCTCTATGCTTGTACAAACTATTTTTACAAACGCTTATTCTCCATCTACTTCATGTTAATCGAGATAAACATTTGCAGACTCTATCTTATTGCTAATTTTCTTGTAGATGTAAAGGCAATATACATTTACAAGGGCGATATAGAAATACAGTAGCCTTTAAGCACATACATATCTATTAATAGCTGGTTGCTAGGTGCAACACCATTCCCTTTCCTACAGATTAATACTCTTTGCATATCCAAGACAAAAAAATGAATAACGAATTCCCATTTGAGAAAATAAGTATTGAAAAATTTAAGGAAATAACAAGCAATATCTCGAAAATGGTTCACTCAACAACAAAAAAAATGTATATGACAAATTGTATATTTTAACGCGATCTACATTTTTTGTGTAGTAAAATTTTGTCTATCTCTTATGGTTTACCAGTTATGCAAAAGTCGTTCACAATGAAGAATACTTTAGGAGACATTCCCAGAAAATTCAGGATATACATTTTATTTGTGATGAAAGTATCTTAAACATATGATATTTTAATCAAAGTCGTTAGAGCCATTTTTGGGAAAATTAAAATTTTCGAAAAATGTTCCATGTAAAGGGTAATCTGGGGTGGGGGGATTTTCTTGAAAACCTTCGTGTCGCATCTCTGGAAGATACTGAACCTATATACCAAGTTTGGTGTTTATCCGACTGTTCGTTTCTGAGTTATGCTGTTCACAGACAGACACACACACGGACATGTTTCCAAAAATGCTTTTTTTGGATTCAGGGGCTCTCAAAACATGTATTTCCGGTGAAATCTCGGTATCGAATGTTTGGGTGGAATGCAATACTTCCCCTACTTACTATACGTAGTAGAGAAAGTAAAAATGAGTGAATTAAAACTTAAAATCTGTGTAAGCCTACATTCTTCAGTAGTACCACAACCCTGCCAAGAGATACATGTCTCTAACAATAATACTGACGCAGCCGAGGCAAACATAAATATACAATATCTAAAGAAACAGACAAATTACAAAGCTAATGTTTTTAAACTTGGGGCGAAGGCTACTGGAAACCGGGTACTATATGTGCGGTTGCAACAACTTCAAATTCGGTTCCCCAACTGTTGAATTATAATACAACTCCTTAAATACGAGCTACTTCAATTTGACGTCCAAAGCGTGTTGTAAATAACGTAAGGATAACCCCTACTTCAAAGTGTAAATCAAAATTTGCTGAGAAGATGCCAGAAATGTGTGAATGGAGAAGGACAACATCTCTTATGATGAGGTATCATTGTAATTGTAACTAAGAGAAGGTGAGGCGGTTGTGGGGATGTCATTACTGTTTTGGAGGGAGTCCAAGCTGCGGCGGCCAGCGAGCAAGAATCAGTAGAGTGGGCACAGTGTGAAGGAGAATCACTGCCCAATCAAATGTGAAATGAAACTGTTTCTGCAAATGCTTATCAAAATAAACGATAGTGGGTAGAGAAAAGTGATGTGAATGTAACACATCAGATTTTTGTTATACTGTATTTAATTAAATAATTGACAATGGGGTTTAGATGGGCCCCACTTAGCATTAGGAGGTTTAAGGACAAGGTGTCCAAAATGAGATGTTGCCGTTGATCCCGGAAGGCAGATTCATGACGTGGAGAAAGGCGGAAATTGATTCCATCGTTGGGACAACATTAGCTTGCTGGATTTGCATACCAGCGCAATTAATATGTAATTGGCTTTACCTCTGTTATTGTCAACCGTGCCAACTGTATACAGTAAAATCCCGCTTAACCGAAACGACGGAGAGGGAAATAAAGTGACAAGGATCAAACAACTATGTTGTTTTGCCCCAGCTTTAAATTCGAATATAGGTATTGTATGCAGTTAATTCTCATCCCCTACTTCACATTCCAAGAAATATTGTACTGGAATTAATTGTTCTTTCACACAAGCCATAGCCAGGATTTGAACCACGGATCTCCTGGTCTCCGTCCGGTTGTTCTAACACTGAGCTACCATGGCAACATTTCGTACGACATTAAATTCCCCAACCGATTCCCATTTTTCCCGGTAAACCACAAGGAGATCTCAAACTGTATTGAGATGACACACCCCAATGGCGACTTACAGTGCTATAAGTACTTTTTAGAAGACTGAAGATATTAACCTACCTTCAATCTTAAAATTCCATATGTGCAATCGAAGCACATTTATTACAAACATGGAAATTCATGAGATAAACACTAGATAACATCCATCATCCCAGTGCAAAGTTTTCTTGCTTCCAGAAAGGTGTATATTATAAGACCATAAAAATATTTAATACTCTCTCTAATGATCTTAAAGGAAAAGTTGACAATTTCAATGTCTTTAAAACTGCTGTTAAAGAATACCTATGCTCAAAAGCATATTATTCTGTACAAGATTATCTGAATGACAAATTATCCTGATGATAATACATATATAGCTTTCTAAGTAGTATTAGTAAATATTAACGACAATTGCCAGTTATATTTAATGCCTGCTCTAGAATTAATGAAGCTATTTAAATGTATGTATATTAAGAACCGACAGTAAATGCTATGCATTACAAATCAAATAGAACAAAATGATGAGACGAACAAAGGTACAAACCTAGTGAAAGTTAAAATAACTGTGCTTGTCTATAAATATAATGTTAACCTTATAACGGTAGGGAGGTATTTGACTCTGTACAGAATTACACTTGATTGGTTTTATTTTGTATACAATATGTCTTTATTTCACTTCAAATGTTCTATATTCTATGTAATATTTATGTTTATATGTAATTTTTGTACATTTCCTTGACATGTTCAATGTCCACAAGCCTTTATGGCTGCTAATGAACTCACAAAATGCAATCCAATCTAATGTAATCTAGTCCCGGGTTTCATAGTTTCAATCACTACCTCATTGTTAGCAACATTTAACCTACTATTCTCACAGCTCTGGCGGCGCCGTGGCCGAGCGGTTAGACCGCTCGCCTCCCACCGAGGCAGCCCGAGTTCAATCCCAGGGACCTGCATGTGGGATTTGTGGTGGACGAAGCGGCGTCTGGGCGGGTTTTCTCCGGGTTCTCCGGTTTCCCCTGCCATTCATTCCACCAACTGCTCCATCATCACCTTTCCTTTCATCCATTTCACCAACATTTCGTTTCAACTTCATCCCATACCAGGCATCGGGCTGACCACCCATCCTGGATGCTCTGTCTGATCCATGAGTGTCTGCTCCTCGACGGGCCTCTGACCCCAGGCACCCGCTTGTAAGTCCTGGGGGGTGTAAGTCCTACATATGAGGAGGGTAAACAGATAATGAATGAATTCTCACAGCTCCTACACTATTAAACTACGTAACACATTCACATGACATTATTCAACATGTACATAATATAAACATTAATACAATGACTGTTACATGCATTTTATATATTACGTTACACACATATTGGTTTTAATGCGGGCTGTTATTATATTTTATATTATGTAATTAGACTGATATCATTTAAGTGTCAAAAATACTACCTCATGTTCGGCTTCTTCAGCGATTTAGTTTTTTTCCCATCAGTGATGGCAAAACGTCGTCTTTCGTGGTTCTCTTCAGCCTATAGAATAGAATGACGTCGCAGGGGGCCATGTCCGGTGAATACGGTGGCTGAGGCAACATAAAAGTTGCTTCATGAAAGCGGCTCATAACTTCCAGGTAGTATTCCTTAATTACCGTACGAACACATGACACACTACGCCACTATAATCTAAGAAGACAGAAGAACCTTCACATTTGATGCAGCTTGTCAAATTTTTCGCGATCTTGGCCTTTTTAAGAACTTCTGGAGAGATGTTGACTTCATTCAGCAATTCCTGAGGTAATTTCGAAACAATCTTTCCTGCCACACGTTCTATGCCCAAAATATATAAAAAAATTCGATGTCATACATTCACACTAGTTTCTCTACCCTCTATCGTTTATTTGTTGCTATACAAATTATTCTTACTAAAGCTTATTTTTCTATCTACTTCATTTTAATCCAAATAAACCTTTACATAAATAGCTACATTACACGTTTCGTTATAGAGAACAGCGATAGTCAAATGTTTAACAACTGGACGCTATATGCTGGCCTTAAAATTCCATACTGTTTCCATGACATCGCGAGAAACAACTGAAAATCGATGGGACTTAAAAATAATGACAAAATATGGAACAAATCGAGCCATTAATAGCGCATATCTTGGAAATGTCTGATGCTACAAAAACTTATTTTAAATAAATTGTGTGTTTTAAAGAGATCTACGTTTTTTCGTGTAATACATTTTCGTCTATCGCTTAACGTTTACGAGTTATACAAGATTATACAAAATTCTTTCCGAATGAAGAGGACTTCACAGGCTATTCTCGGAAAATTCAAGATATACATTTTATTTGTAATGTAAATATCTTTAATATACGGCATTTCAATCAAAATCGTTAAAACCAAGCTTTATAAAATCAAAATCAGACTCATACACGGACCTTTTAGTAAACTGGTTTTGCTGGATTCAGGGGACCTCAAAACATATATTTGTTATTATTATTTTTCTTTATTTATAGTAGCTTTGACTACTAGAATCTCCTAAGAAATCTCAGTATGAGTGGAATGGAATACGTTCTCTAATTACTATGTACATGGTACAGAAGGAAAAACTTGCTTGGCATGAGTCAGATGATATACCGACATCACCAGCAATCTCTCTGATAGGGATTCATTTCCTCACTTGGTGAACATTGTCGTCGATTACTGATGTGCTAGGGCGTCCAGGGTGGTCTTCACGGCCCTCTTTGAAACGTCTGTAGCACTCGTAAACTCCTGTCTTACTCGCCAAAAGCCACAGTCAACATGTTGGAATGCGATGCTGCACTTTATTCCATTTTCAGGTAAAATTTAACGCAGATTCTTTGATCCATCTTTTTCGAAAGTAAAAAGCCACCCAGCACAGCAAAAGATGTATAACCTTTTCGACTGTCAACAATAAACTAAATATTCAAAACAGCTGCAAATGTCAACATACATCAGGAACATGTGTACCAAAACGAATAAAAAAGGTTTTGAAAATCAAATTATAATGCTCGGGAAATTAAAAAATTCCAGTATTTTAATCAACCTCCTATAAGGAGCACCTTTTGTCCGGACAGTTTAGTTCAGTTTCTTAAGAAGTTACGATGGAAAGTGGACAGCGCCAGTGCAGTTCAGCTGTGAGTTGTGATTCGACGGACCAGTTGTGCTGTGTGCCAAAATGTAACGTTTGCGCTACGCCGAGTGTCTAAGGGATAATAAAGTCTGTTTCGGGGTAAGTGATCTGATTTGTTATAATACTTGGCATTCATAAGTTAAATTCTCTTTGGTTTTACTATATGTTAGTTGATAAACACTAACAACCATATACATTGGATTGTGAAGTGGAGGGTGGAATTCAGCACCGACCCTGGAATGACGGTATTGTTGAGGCAGTATTTGTAACACTTGAATGATATAATATGTAAATTCAAGAAATATATGTATGTAATAATTTGTAAAATGTATGTAACAGTCATTGCATATGCTTATATTATTGTAAACATGTTCAAAAATGTTATGTGAATGCATTGTGTAATTTAATAATGCAAGAGCTGTGAGAATAATAAGTTTAATGTTGCTAACAACGAGGTAACCTTGAGGCAATAATGAGTTTGAGAGTTTAAATGTTACTAGTCATGCTTAGAGCAGCAATAATGTAAATTTAGTGACAGTTTATAATTAGCCAATCAACAGCCAGTAAAAGCTTTAATTAAATGCAGATATTCTATTGGACTAGCATTAGCCAATCAGAGACTTGAAATACAAATGTCTACGGGTTTGGAAGGTTGAAATATGTTCAGTTGCTGGCAGACCTTGCTAGTGACCGGATGGAAGACGTGTTCTCTAAAGAAATATTATGTATTCGTGTGTAACGAAAATTAAGTATCGGCGATAACAAAGCGCAAGTTTTAAATTAAAGAATCTCACAGGTCTTAATATCAGTGTAGTGCTATATAATTTGTGCCAAGGATTAATAAAAAGAAGTGAATTTAAACTTAAAATCTGTGTAAGCCTACATTCTCGCACCATGCCCTGTCTAAGAGATACGTGACTCTAAAGTAATACTGACGCAGCCGAAGCAAACATAAACGTAAATATCTATAGAAGCAGTTTAATAACAAAGTTAATTTTTTTTAAACTTGGAGCGTAACAACAAAAATATATCTTCAAAAATCGGCTTCTCATACGTAGCACCATATTACGTAGTAAACAATCCACTTAAAGATTGACGTTCATACATGGAGCCAAATAAATAAATAAAATCCAAGACAAACACTCTTCAAGTTGGTTTCCCAAGTGTGGAAATAAATAAATAAATAAATATTCAACTCCAAAAGCTCCAACAGTTGAAGAACAATACTTCTTCATTGTACCGAGTCCCACGAAGGGTCACCCCCAGTAGGGAGAAATGAGGCGAAAGGATACACCGGGCGTCAGGAACCAGGGGTGACGGCACAGCAATGATAGGGCTCCTACAGTTTCCAGATTGATACACACCGGCAGTCGGACAGACCACAGGGTCCAATGCCACCCAAGGGTCCCTATACCCAGGCAACCAGCCGAAGCCCGAGGGACGGAAATGGTTCAGTGAGAGCATTGTTTTCTCTGCCACGCTGCACCGAAACACCATCATCGACACTGAAACAGACTAAACGGTGTGATGAAGCGATAAATGGAACGAAATGTAGGGATGGGAGATTCGGAGGATGAAATAAACCACTCCAGCATTCGCCTGGCGACCCGAGAAAACCTCCCCCTAAACGTGGGTCAGAGTGCGCGATCGCTGGGAATCGAACCCGGGACCTCCCGAGTGCGGCCCATAGACGTTACCGCCTAAGCCATCCCGCTCGGTATATATAGGGTGGACCATTTAAGTTGAGATTGTACAACATCCGCAAAACTAAGCGTTGTAGAGAGAAAAGTTGCTTGGTATTATAGGGGAAAGTAAATGCTGTTAGTCGTGTTTTGTTTTGAGGTCGTTATGATGGTCATTTTAGGTACAATTTAAATCCACCCTAATTGTAGATTCCCATTAAATATATTAAATTGACCCTAAAATGACCATCACAACGTCCTCTAAATAAAACACGACTAATGCCATTTAGTTTCCCCCATAATATCATGAAACTTTTATTGAAGACATTTCTTTCTACAACACTTAGTTTTGGAGGTATTGTACAGTTTCAACTTAAATGATCCACCATGTATATATCGCTTAGAATGAAATGTCCGTGGCATTTGTCTTATTTTATATGCATATTCTGTGTATATTATATACTCCATGGTATCCTCAACTAAAAGTCAATCATTTTTCGCAAGTTTTACAACTCCTGTGTATCGTATTTATGTACAGAGAGAGCTAAAAGACTACGAACCGGCTACTCGGTGTTTTTCTTGTTCGCGTCCTCGGCGCTCACTGCCGTCAGCCGCTATCATAGAAAGGCGCGCATGAAACCATAGAACATTTTTAAAACTACTTTTAAAGGCTTTACTTACCAACTTTATGAAAGGAGATGCTGAAACTGGCCACCGTTGTCCATACATTTTTACTTTCTCTACTACGTATAGTAAGTAGGGGAAGTATTGTATTCCACCCAAAAATTCGATACCGAGGTTTCACCGAAAATACATGTTTTGAGA
The DNA here is from genome assembly GCA_030765065.1 of Deroplatys truncata. Lineage (NCBI taxonomy): Eukaryota > Metazoa > Arthropoda > Insecta > Mantodea > Mantidae > Deroplatys > Deroplatys truncata. Next base: position 12,811,497 of record CM060987.1, read on the forward strand.
CCCCCTGAATACAAAAAAGCATTTTTTGGAAAATGTCCGTGTGTGTGTCTGTGTGTGTGTGTGTGTGTGTGTGTGTGTGTCTCTGTGTGTGTGTGTGTCTGTCTGTGAACAGCATAACTCAAAAACGAACAGTCGGATAAACACCAAACTTTGTATTTAGGTTCAGTATCTTCCAAGGATGCGACACGAAGGTTTTCAAGAAAATCCCCCACCCCAAACTACCCTTTACATGGAAGATTTTTCGAAAATGTTAATTTCCTCAAAAATGGCTCTAACGATTTTGATGAAAATATCATATGTTTAAGATATTTTTATGGCAAATAAAATGTATATCTTGAATTTCCTGGGAATGTCTCCAAAAGTATTCTTCATTCTGAACGACTTTTGCATAACTGGTAAACCATAAGATATAGACAAAATTTTACTACACAAAAAATGTAGATCGCGTTAAAATACACAATTTATGTTATATACATTTCTTTTGTTGAGTGAACCGTTTTCAAGATATTGCTTGTTATTCCCTTAAATTTTCCAATACTTATACTTTTTCTCAATTTCGTTATTCATTTTTTTTTGTCCTGGACATGCAAAGAGAATGGAATGCGGGACATAGCAACCAGCGTTTAAAAATATTTGACTCTCGCTTAAAAGCTACCATATTCCCCTTGCATCTACATGAAAATTACCAATAAGATTGACATCTCGATATCTCGATTAACATGAAATAGATGGAGAATAAGCGTTTGTAAAAATAGTTTGTACAAGAGTAGAGAAAGTCATGTGAGTGTAACACATCAGATTTTTATTACCTCTTTAGGAAACTATCCATCACTCCAGGGTGCGTGGGTTTGTCTTGTACACTTTGTTTTAAGATACCCCAGAGATAGAAATTGCAGGGGGTTAGGTCGGGGGATCGAGGGGGACCAGAAACCTCTGCTATTCCATCAAACATACTTTCATAAAGTTGGTAAGTAAAGCCTTTAAAAGTAGTTTTATAAATTTTGAATGGTTTCATCCGCGCCTTTCTATGATAACGGCTGACGGCAACGAGTGCCGAGGACACGGACAGGAAAACACCTTGCAGCCGGTTCGTAGTCTTTTGGCTCTCGCTGTAGAAGGGTTTTATAAATACTTTTTAATATTTTGGTAATTTATGAAATGAAATTAGAAGGGGTTTATAGCCCTATGTCCGTCAGACCGAATTCGGCTGAGTGGTTTTTGAGATTTACCAACACACACGGAAATTTTCTCTCTTTGTAGTATTAATATAGAAATATAGATGTTCATCCCACTTCATACATCCAGAAAACTCAGATCCACCGCGTTTTCAGTGTCCCATAAACAGAAAAAACGAATATATGAATGTAGTGTATGGTTACAACTCCATCTAACGGGTCATAAATTTCAAACGATAACTCTTCACAAAAAGCGCAGTATACAACAAGGGCGTTAAGATAACATTCCAGCTAGACTATAATTTAATACATATCACGTCATAAACTTTTTGACGAAATGCATGTAGCTATTCCTTCCCATTCACTGTGGCTATAACTTCACCAGGATTTTTGCTTAGTGGCGCTGCCCCATTTGCATCAACGGTGACACTCGACCATCCGTTTAAATTACACCATCGATTTTGCACTTCATGGAACTTGTATTCTCATCCTCCCATCCGACCACTACAATCTGTCAGAATTGAAAACCCCCGGCATGCAGCGCCATCTAGAGTCTAACTGTGAAGATCTGATGAGAAGGTCTTCATAACACTGCTGTTTATTCATACGTAGCCAGAAAAGGTTTAATTATGGACACAACTCTGAAACATTGGTATAGGATTATAAATTTAGATGAGATAACTTACTGTTCTACACTCAAAATTTATCTGATTTAAAAATAGTTAATTCATATTCAGTTTGACGTGAAATAAACGAATATTATGTTTAAAATGTTTGCTTAGCTCTCATTCTCTTGAAAAAAATTCTGATGTGTTACACTCACATGACTTTCTCTACTCTTGTACAAAATATTTTTACAAACGGTTATTCTCCATATGCTTCACGTTAATCGAGACATCGAGATGTCAATCTTATTGTTAATTTTTTTGTAGATGCAAGGGGAATATGGTAGGCTTTAAGCGATAGTCAAATATTTTAAGAGCTGGTTGCTATGTGGAGTATTCCATTCTCTTTGCATTACCAGGAAAATGCAAAATAAATAACGAATTTGAGACAAAGTATAAGTATTGGAAAATTTAAGGGACTAACAAGCAATATCTCGAAAATAGTTCTCTCAACAAAAAAAATCTATACGGCATAAATTGTGTATTTTAAGGCGATCTACACTTTTTTGTGTAGTAAAATTTTGTCTATCTCTTATGGTTTACCAGTCGTTTACAATGAAGAATACTTTTGGAGACATTCGCAGAAAATTCAAGATATACAGTTTATTTGTCATGAAATTATCTTACATATATGACATTTTAATCAAAATCGTTAGAGCCATTTTTGAGAAAATTAAAATTTTCGAAAAATGTTCCACGTAAAGGGTAATCTAGGGTGGGGGACTTTCTTGAAAACCTTCGTGTCGCATCTCTGGAAGATACTGAACCTAAATACCAAGTTTGGTGTTTATCCGACTGTTCGTTTCTGAGATATGCTGTTCACAGACACACACACACGGACATGTTTCCAAAAATACCTTTTTTTTGGATTCAGGAGGCCTCAAAACATATACTTCCGGTGAAATCTCGGTATCGAATTTTTGGGTGGAATACAATACTTCCCCTACTTACTATACGTAGTAGAGAAAGTAAAAATTAGAATTACTTTTGATCTAATTTTGTGCTTCAAAAGTAATTTTCTTGTGAATACTTGAAAATTTAAATTCCTTTCTATGAAACTTTTAAATAATTTAAATTGCTTTCAAGTTTCAATGCCACACCCTTCTCGGGCAACATAAAATAGTTACCTAATTATCTAATACAATTGAGCATATCAAAACGTATATAATCCTTTCAGGATCGGAATTCCTAGTGGTGTCTTCCACATAAAGGTTCAGCGAGTTAATGCCATAATTTAAAACCGTCTGATCTCCTTCTCTTTATGAGCTTCGTAATTTTAGCTTAATGTGCTGTCGTAAAACTTGCATTAAAACTAAAACCACAAAATTGACCTCCCGTTCTTTCCCAGAGCTTACAGCCACCATAAAATTTTCGAGTAAAAGTGCGTTCACCTGTTCCGAAAGTAAGTACCTTTAAGCTCCTCTAGAGTTCCTTGCTTCCTTTTCGTGTTACTCGTTTTTGCGATAACTTTGCCATTAGAAAGGAATATCTGAGGTGTTGCATTCGCATGGCATTCTCTACTCATTCTTCTACAACCTATTCATACCTGTTTGTTCACAAGCAAGGTGGCGCTACGGTAACATGTGAGACTCGCGCTCGGGAGATCCCGGGTTCGATCTCCGCGAACGCCCACACTGACCCATGGGTTTTTCATGGTTTCCCCGGGTCGACAGGGGAATTCTGCGGTGGTTCATCTTCTACCACAACTCTCCTGCTCTTCATTTCCTGTACCCATTATCTTCCTTGTCATCTGTTTCAGGGTTGTAGCATCAGACGAGTTTTCGGTGGGCTCAGGCGGCGATGTAGGTTGCTCTTTGTAACTCTCTCCGTCCCTCGGCTGGCTGCCGGTGTATTCGAAACCCCCTCTGTGTGGGGTAGGATCCCAGGTCTGCCTGTCCGTCTGTCGAAGTGTTTTATCTGGAGAACTTAGGGACCCTGTCATTGCTGTGTCATCGCCCTTGGATCCGGCCGCCCGGTGTCTCCTCTCACCTATTCCTTTCTCCTGGCGACGACCTCTCGTGGGAGGAAAATACAATATCCACTCTGATTAGTCAGAGTTCCCCACCCTGAACAATTTCTCATTTTCGTTCCTTTAGGCTTTTACTTTTTCTACTATGTATAATAAGTAGGGGAAGTATTCTATTCCACCCAAAAATTCGATATGGAGATTTCACCGGAAATACATGTTTTGAGACCCCCTGAATAAAAAAGAAAGCATTTTTGGAAACATGTCCGTGTGTGTGTCTGTGAACAGCATAACTGAAAAACGAACACTGGGATAAACACCAAACTTGGTATTTAGGTTCAGTATCTTCCAGAGATGCGACACGAAGGTTTTCAAGAAAATCCCCCGCCCCAGATTACACTTTACATGGAAGATTTTTCGAAAATTTTTATTCAAATGCCATATATTTAATATATTTCCATAACAAATATATGATTATGTTGAATTTTCTTGGGAATGGCCTGTGAAGTGTTCTTTTTTCTGAATGACTTTTGTATAACTGGTAAACCATAAGAAATAGACAAAATATTACTAAAGAAAATTGTAGATGGTGTTATACCACAAATTTATTTCAGACATATTTATTTGTAGCGTTGTCCATTTCCTAGATATCCTTTGTCATGGCTTTAAATGTTCAAAGGCTTGTACTGTTTAGAATTGATAAGTTGGTTTTCCTTCAGTCTTTTTTTTAAATTAAAGGTATATATCACATTGAACCCCCCAAAAAATTATTCCTAATATTTATGTAATTTAAAATAACAATTTAATCGTTACTTAGAAATTTACCTTTGAAAATTGGCTTTAGTTCAATTAAATATATTGAGTTAGGTTGAGGAGCATATTTTGGAGCACAAAATTTGTATTATACTTTAATGAGATTCATTCATTCGCTGTTTACCCTCATCTTATGTAGGATTTACACCCCCCAGGACTTACAGGCGGGTGCCTGGGGTCAGAAGCCCGTCGAGGAGCAGACCTTGATGGATCAGACAGCATATCAGGATGGGTGATCAGCCCAATGCCTGGTATGGGATGAAGGAAGTAGATGAAACGAAATGACCGCGAAAGGGATGATAGGAAAGGTGACGATGGAGCAGTTGGTGGAATGAATGGCGGGGGAAACCGGAGAACCCGGAGAAAACCCCAGACGCCGCTTTGTCCACCACAAATCCCACATGCGGGTCCCTGGGATTGAACCCGGGCCGCCTCGGTGAGAGGCGAGCGGTCTAACCACTCGGCCACGCCGACGCCATGTTAATGAGATTAACAGGTTTAAATCAATGGCTTCTTTCTTTCCTTGTTTCATTCTTTCTTTCGTTCTTTCCTTTCTTCTTTCTTTCTTTCTTTCCTTCTTTCCTTCCTTATTTCATTCTTTCTTTCCTTCTTTCTTTCTTTACTTCTTTCTTCTCGTGGTGTCTTAGCGATCCGATTTTCAAAAATCTGGCTATCGCTGTATTCTTCTTATACCCTCCCCCGTGAGGGAGGAATGAGAGAAGAGACCCGAAGAGCGACTAGTCCCGGATGACGACGGGCGCAAGCACAGGCGGTTCCCTAATGTTTCCAGATTGAATGCCTCCAACGCCGGCCGAAAAATTAAATACAGTTTTATTCATGGATTATGCTGTGATCCTTAGCGTCCCATTCTATATTCGGCGTGAAAGACCGGTAATTTTATTCAGAGGTCACTTTACCATGTTTGAGGTTCTTTTACGTGCCGCAAATCTACGACACGGGACCACCGGCTTTACTTCCCTTCCGAAGGAAGCCATGCTAAAGATTTTTACGCCCGAAAAAATCCATCGCCCTCCGCAGGGTTCGAATCCGCGACCTCGGGAACTAGAGGCTAGCATGGTAACCACTACACTACGGCGGACGACAACACCGGCCGAGCCCACTCTATTGGACCCGAGCCAATAGATCTCCCGCCCAAAAGCATCCAGAGGCGGGTTCTAGTTGAGCAGACCCTGGACGATGTCAGCTGCAACCCGCCGAATACCGTCGCCTGGTCTTACAACCCCGAAACAATGCAAGGAGTGTGATGGGTATAGGAGAGTCGTGGTAGAAGATGAACTACTCCAGCATTCGCCTGCCGAACCTATGGGTCAATGTGGGCGGTCGCCGGGGATTGAACCCGGGACCTCCTGAATGCGAGTCGGACGTGCTACCGCGGTGCCACCTCTCTCGGTTCTGCAATAGCCACAGTCGTGGCATTGTCAATGTTGAAAATGCTGTGATTCAGCTTACTCTTTTGTCACCAGTAGTGTCCAAAAATGAATTTCCATAGCTCATTAAAATAAATTGGGAGATGTCGATGCAACATTTAGCATAAGATATCTGAGAAGCGTCGTAAATCCCCGAAGGTGAAGGTCTTATATTCTGGTTTCGCTGCAGCCTGCTCCTTCGCCGGAGATGTTGTAATTTTCGCGGAGAATTTGAGACAAACTTCCCTAATTGCCTCTTCGTAACTTTACTCTCAATTACCGCGAGCTTAGGGCTCGCTGATTTTCTACTTCTTCGTGGCCTGAGTTTTCAAACTTCTAAATCTAATTCGAAACAAAATCACGCGGCGGGAAGAGCATTTTGTTCCCTGATGGGATAATTTTTTCTGCTGAAGTAAATTCTTTTGGAAAATTACTCAGTCAGATTTGAAATACGAAGTGTCCACATCTCACGATTTTATGCCGCTAATAAAGTAGGGATTTAACTTGCAAATGCGGAGCCAAAGGTATCCCAGTGAAGTCAATAATGATCTCTAGTATACCCATTTAAGTAGAGAAGGTAATGCACGTTTTGAGGCTCCATGAATCCAAATAATTAACGTTTTATAAAAACGCCCACATGCGTGTGTATCTGAAAAGAATAACTCAAAAACAAAACGTGAGTTATATACCAGTCTTGGATTTTGAGTTCATTAACTTCCAAGGAAAGGACGGCGCCACGGCTGACAGGTTAGACCTCTCGCCTCTTACCAAGGCGACCCAGGTTCAATCCCAGGGACCCGCATGTGGGATTTGTGGTGGACAAAGCGGCGACTGGGCGGGTTTCCCCCGTCATGTATCATTCCACCGGTGCTCCATCATCCCCTTTTCTATCCTTCATCTACACCTTTCAACAACTCACCCTGGTCTCTCACTCTCTGATCCGTAGACCCTCTGCCTCCCCCAGGCGTTGTCATACGTCCTGGGGAGTGTCAGTCCTCGGTTAGGGTGGGCGTTATGGAGGGAATGCCCTGACGGTTTCCGTCTTATAGTTAGTAAAATTCCAAGGCAATGTTTGAGGTCCGCCAGAGGTCCCGGGAACGATCCCCGGCGACCGCCTCCTCGGATACGTGTTGTTTTTCGGTGTTTCCCCGGGTTGTCGGGCTAATGCTGGAGTGGATTCTGTAAGCCCCGAATTTCCTGTCCCTGCATTTCGTTCCATTCATCATTTCATTCATCCTTCATCCCGAAGGTCTCTTTCAGAATCGGAAGTGTCGGCGATGGTGTTTCGGTGCAACGTGGTAAGGGAAAGATATGCTCCCTGTGAACTCCCTCTGCCCCTCGGCTTTCGGCTAGTTGCCGGCGTATCCGAACCCTCTTGGGGGTCGTTGAATCCCTCTTTGTGGAAACTTAGGGACCGTGTCATTGGTAATGCCGCTCCTGGATCCGGTCGCCACAGGGGACACCTCACTCTGGATTGGTGGCCAGCCTCCTCCGTAACAGAACGTAAGATAAGCTAAGAACACCCCAGGAGGAACGGATGAGTTGAAGGAACCGCAGGAGGCCGCCCGACAGAGTTCCCTAATGGTCACAACAGCAAGCTGCTCAGAGAAGGCTTCCCTCTGGCGGAATCACGGAGAACTTAACCCAGCTGTGGCGGCTAAGAGAAGGCTGCCAAGAGAGGAACTTCCCAAAGAGCAAGAATCTGCGCTATTTGTCCGACACTGTACAGCCCCTAAGGCTACCTGGAGCATGAAAGGAGAAGCGAAATGATATGGTCAGAGCGGCAGGCTCCAAGAGACATCTCACTTGGTAACGTATACTATTAACACTCTCAATTGTTCTTGGTCTGCTGCTTCAGCTGTTTCCTCGTTGACATTTAACAGTACAGTGCTGCTCTCTGAAGTGGCATCCATGTAGGCAGTTTTCACTGAGGTAGTCTGTTCATTATCCATTCAATGCGTTGAACATGACAGGAAGGTCACTAATTGGTCGGTAATTATTTGGGGAAATGGGGGGGGATTCGGTTTTGGCGACGGAAACAAAAGAGGGCTGGTTTCCATAACCAGGGGAATATCGATGCGATAATGTCCAGTATGAGTTGTAGATTATTACTTCCCTCTGCATATCTTCTCTATTAATTGTCTAGAGTAAGTACTGCATTCTACGATATAACACACCTTTGAGACTCGCTGAATAAAAAATTCTGATGTGTTGCACTCACATTACTTTCCCTACTCTTCTACAAACTATTTTACAAACGCATATTCTCCGTCTACTTCATGTTAATCTTATTGCTAATTTTCTTGTAGATGTAAGGGGAATATATATTTACAAGGGCAATATACAAATACAGTAGCCTTTAAGCACATACATATCTCTTAATAGCTGGTTGCTAGGTGCAGCACCATTCGCTTTGCCACAGATTAATACTCTTTGCATATCCAAGACAAAAAAATGAATAACGAATTCCCATTTGAGAAAATAAGTGTTGAAAAATTTAAGGGAATAACAAGTAATATCTCGAAAATGGTTCACTCAATAAAAAAATGTATATGACATAAATTGCGTATTTTAACGCGATCTACATTTTTCGTGTAGTAAAATTTTGTCTATCTCTTATGGTTTACCAGTTTACCAAAAGTCGTTCACAATGAAGAATACTTTTGGAGACATTCCCAGAAAATTCAAGATATACATTTTATTTGCCATGAAAATATCTTAAACATATTATATTTTAATCCAAATCGTTAGAGCCATTTTTCAGAAAATTAAAATTTTCGAAAAATGTTCCATGTAAAGGGTACTCTGGGGTGGGGAGATTTTCTTGAAAACCTTCGTGTCGCATCTCTGGAAGATACTGAACCCAAATACCAGTTTATCCGACTGTTCGTTTCTGAGTTATGCTGTTCACAGACAGACAGACAGACACACACACACGGACATGTTTCCAGAAATGCTTTTTTTGGATTCAGGGGGCCTCAAAACATGTTTTCCCGTTGAAATCTTGGTATCGAATACAATACTTCCCCTACTTACTATACGTAGAGGAGAAAGTAAAAATTATGTAGGAATACTTATTACTTACCCTCGTAGATACAAACATAAACTTTCGTAAGTATACCCTTATAATGACTAATAACCGATAGAGGGTAGAGAAAATCATGTGGATGTAACACATCTGATTCTTTATACTGTTGTCACCACTTACTCGTTACTGGGATGTCATGGGGATGCGGTGAAATTTCAAAGCCAGGTTTTTAAACATATCGCTTGAGGCTTACTACATCCCTCTTGCATCTACTGAGTGAGCCAAAAGACTCCGAACCGCCTGCGCGATGTTTCTGCTGTCCGCGTTCTCGGCTCTCGTTGCCGTCTGCCGCTATCACAGAAAGTTGCCGATGAAACCATACAACATTTTTAAAACTACTTTTAAAGGCTTTACTTACCAACTATGAAAGGAGGTGCTGAAACTGACCACCGTCTCTTGTCCATACATTTTTGTCATCTCTTTAGGAGACTATCCATCGCTCGCCGTAGTTCACGCTGAGAAATTTCCCTGGCGGATATTTTGTTTTAATTCTTCCAGGGTGTGTGGGTTTGTCTTGTACACTTTATGTTATTCCGGAGGGATATTTTATGGACAATATTGCCGGCTGCGCGGTGTTTTTCCACTGGGCGTGCGGAAATATGATAAAAACATGATCATGTACTGCTGCTATAAACAGAATCACGCTGTGGTTTAGCTTTGCAGCGTGAAGTGCAGTATTGAGTTGACGGTGTTGTGATGTAGTTCAGTTATTACGAGTTATTTATTATTTTCTCCATAATATCTTTGTATATTATAGCTCAGTATATGTTTTCTACTGCACAGCGCATATTTATTTATGATTCGTATGTGTTAACTCGGTAAGTTCGTCAAGTAAAGTACGATTTGCAGAAGGATTTCCAGGTGTTCCAGGCCGTACAACAATCCATGAAGTTTACAGTAAATTTCAGGCCACAGGAAGTGTTCAGGTTAAGAAATCTAAAATACGGCGTTCGCTTCTTACCGAAGAAACATCGGTCATCATCGTTTGGAAAGTTCCCCCCCCAAAAAAAAAATTCCATGATGGATAGTTTCCTAAGGAGGTGCGAAAAAATGTATGGACAACGACGGTGGGCAGTTTCAGCATCTCCTTTCGTAAAGTTGGTAAGTAAGCCTTTAAAAGTGGTTTTAAAAATTTTGTATGGTTTCATCCGCGCCTTTCTATGATAACGGCAGACGGCAACGAGCGCCCAGGACGCGGACAGGAAAAACACCGCGCAGGCGGTTCGGAGTCTTTTGGCTCGCTCTGTACAATAAAATACGCAAATGTTTATCTCGATTAATACTAAGCTTTTTAAGCATTGTTTTGTATCCAGCGAGTTGACTCCGCAGTAAAGCGAGAGGCTCGATGCAGGAGGTCCTAGTTTCCATCTCTAGGACCTGCCAGTCTGACCATGGCTTTTCCCTGGTAGGCTTGCTCGCTGGAAAGTTCTTCTCGCCCATGTCAGATGGCAACCTTCTCTGCGCAACCCACCGGTGTGACCAGGTCATTAAGTTTGGAATCTTTGGGTACCTCTGCGCGTCACTATCAGCCGAACTATGGTTCCTTCACCTCACCGGTTCCTCCTGGGGGTGGTAAGCATAAAACATCTGCATTGGGTAGAGGTGCGAAGTCGTGTGAATCAAGACTTAAAAGACTTCACACAGTTCTAAGTTAAAATGGCTTCATTCTGCGAGAGAGTGAGTAAACATAGTGTTTACGCCATGGCTGTGGTGTTTATGTCAGAAGCTCTTTGATCTGCTGAGATAATTTCCCAGCAAATAATCTGACTTCTAGTATTATGTTCCACTACCTGGTGAACCACATCTCCATCATTAGAGCTGTAAGAAGCTTATCAATCTGCGCTTCGGATGCTCTAATGAAGTAAATGGGATAGATACGTAGCTCTGCGACTAGCGATCTCAAAGGCTTTCATGGAACACAGCTTACCATTTGCGGTTACATATAACTAATAGGGAAGAAATTAATTATTATTATTATTATTATTGTTCCCTACTTATGTAAACCCCTAGTAATTAAAAGTAGGCAGCGAAGACGCCTCCAGTAACGTAAGTAGTCCACAGTGGACCTTTTTCTTCCAACGTGACCTCTAGAAAGCAGGGATGAAGGGAAGGACAGAAGAGCGACTAAATCCACACGACGATGTACGCTAGCAAGGACGGGGCCCCTAACCATTCCGGCATGAGCCTAGCAGTCCTAACAAACTCCAGGGAAAAATCTTTTCCAGAGCGAAAATTCCACACACCTGGTCTTACAACCTTGAAAGAAAATGATGCACAGAAAATTTGTGTTGCACACAATTCACCTACCCACACGGTGAAACCAGAATAAAAACATGGTCAGAGACGTGTGTGCAATACAGTGAGCTTCACACTCCGGTCACCGCGCGCCTCGGACTCCCGCAATAACATCCCCGCAACCACTTCACGTTCGCGTTGTTACGGTTACGAGGGATGATCAACAAAGCCTGAGAGCGATTTTTACTTACTAGGCGAAGTGTTTAATTCCAACAAAAAATTCGCTACCGAGATTTCACCGGAAATACATGCTTTGAGGCCCCCTGAATGTCCTTTTAGAAAAACGCCCGCTTGTGTGTATCTGTGAACAGCATAACTCAAAAACGAAAGGTCGGAAAGTACCAAATTTGTGTTCTCCAAGGATGCGACACGAGGATTTTCAAGAAAATCCCCCAACCCCCAAATACCCTTTACATGGAACATTTTTCTAAAATTTTGATTTTCTAAAATTGGCTCTAACGATTTTGATTAAAATACCATATACTAAAGATACTTACATCATAAATAAAACGCATATCTTAAGTTTGAAGTCCTGTTCATTCGGGACGAATTTTGTGTAATCTTGTATAATTGTTAAACGTTAAGTGATAGACAAAAACGTTCTACATAAGAAATGTAGATCTCTTTAAAACCACAATTTATTTCCAATAATTGTTTTGTAGTATAAGCCATTTCCGAGATATCCGTTATTAAAGGTTCGAATTGTTCATTTCTTGGTCATTCTCAAAGTCCTTTCAACATTCAGTTGTTTCTCGTGATGTCATGGAAACAGTAAGGAATTTTAAAGCCAGCATATAGCGTTCAGTTGTTAAACATTTGACTATCGCTGTTATCTATAACGAAATGTGTAATGTAGCTGTTTCTGTAAAGGTTTATCTCGATTAAAATGTAGTAGATAGAAAAATAAGCTTTGGTAGGAATAATATGTATAGACAGTAATAAATGATGAGGGGTATAGAGGCTCATGTGATTATAACAAATCAGAATGGGCCCAGCTATTTTTCATCAAGTTATACAACTATAGTACTATTGTCATGACGAAATTAAAATCATTATTCAAAATAAAAATATCATATCCTTTACAAACATTTGTATCACCAAGCCAGCAAATTTAGAACAATGATATTATACCGTATAGTACCCCAAATTTCTCTGGGAAGGTTTTGTGGAAAACCAGAGGACTACTATTGAAACATCTACTGGGCCTGTGTAATCTGGTGAGGGACACAGAATGTGTGAAGGTGTAGGAATTATTATAGGGCCAACCTGAGGCAGTGTTTTTAACACCTAAATGATTTCAGTCTAATTATATAATATATAAATTCAATAACAGCCCGCCTTAAAGCAATATGTGTATGTAATAATTTGTAAAATGCATGTAACAGTCATTGCATATGCTTATTTTTATTGTAAACATGTTCAATAATGTTATGTGAATATATTACGTAATTTAATAATGTAAGAGCTGTGTGAAATAGGTCAAAAGTTGCTAACAATGAGGTAGCAATGAGGTAACCTTGAGGCAATAATGAATTAGAAAGTTTAGATGTTACTTGTGATTCTTGGAAGCAATAATGTAATTTTAGTGAGTTTAAAAAAATAACCAATGAACAATCAGAAAAAACTTTAGTTAAATGAAGGTATTGAGGCAGTATTTTATATCACAACATTGTGAATGCCAGAGTGATTGTAGTGTAAATGAACGTCTAAAATCATTGTATGACAATGATTTTAGACGTTTGTTAGCTATAAGCATTGTTATGAAATAAGTTTACACGGCCTCGCTGAAACTGACAAAAGGAGTGGGTAACAATGAAACGAGGGGGTGAGTTATTTATCACTTAGAAGAGACAAACAAATGACGTCAGGGTAGCGTGCCTTTCTTTAGAAATGGAGGGAATATCTTCCCTAGAGCATATGTTTTAGTAATTATGATTGGCTTATAAAATAGACGCTAATGTTGGCGCGATTTATTAACCAATAGCAACTCTAGGCATATCGGGGTGAGGGAGTATAAATTCTTGAGCCAAAGGCAAGTATCGCGCAGTTTTACAGAATCATTCACGATGTAAACATTGCGCAGTTCTATGAAATCTCTCTCGCGAGTTACACGTCAGGCAGTTCTAAGGAAGCATTCATGAGGTATACGTTACGCAATTCTACAGAATCTCTCGCGTCGTAAAGTTAGTTACAAAATGTGAAATAAGCGAATTAATAGTGCGCGGCAAATAAGTGATTGCAGTTACATTCGAAAATATAACAGTTTCAGTCAGGCGTGTATTAAGATTAAATATGTGAAATTAATTAAGTGTGACGGCAATAAAAGTGTAAAAACAAATTCTTTTATCAGTGTTATCTTTTGGTAACAACTCCTTTCCGTTTACACGCCCTGATCAGAGATATTTGCTCGACTGAATAATAATAGTTAGCCGGAGGACAAAGTACCCAAAATTCAAAATAGTAAAACAATAACAGGCGCCAGCAAATAAGATAACACGAGAGATTACTGCGACAGTATTCTATGGGGTTAGGAATAACCAATCAGAGACTTGAAATACAGAAATTTAAAAGTTTAGGCGGTGGAAATCAACTCAGTTGCCTGCAGTGTTCGTAACCGGACGCGAGGCACATCGTCGAGAGATTTAATACGTATTCGTGTGAGACGAAAAATAGTTTACGTGTTAAAAAGTGCAAGTAATTCATAAAAGAATCTCACAGCTCTCTATATCAGTAAAGTGTTATTTAAATCGCATCAAGTATTGATAAAAGGAGTGAAGTAAAATTATAATCTGTGTAAGCCTACATTCTTAGTCGCACCACAACCTGCCAAGAAATCCATGTCTCTAACAATAATACTGACACAGCCGAGGCAAACATAAATATATAATATTTAATGAAACAGTAAAAATACATTTGGGGCGAAGGCTACCGAAAACTGTTTCTTATACTGCGGTTGCAACTACTACCAGTTCGGTTCCCCAACAGTTGAAATATAATACAACTCCTACAACAATATAACTTTTTCAAATCTTAGGCTGCAGCGCAACAAGAGTTTTAGCAGATGGGCCCAAGTCTTTAAAAAAATTGGTATTACAGCAAAAATACAACTCTGACTTAAAAGGATGCTACAACTCTGGTCAGAGTATCGTACCCGGAATCTCCAGAATGTCAATGATTGTGACACACTTGAGTACACGAAACAGCAAACTATTTAAACCACATTTCAACCAAATTTCGTGATATGTTGCGATCGGTGCCAACATAATTAGACGAACGAAATGAAATTCTTTGTCCTGTATGACGAGAGCAAGACCTCGTTAACGAATACAAGCTGCATAAATAGATCTCATTTGGAAAGACGAGATAAGCATTGAAGGCAGCGCTTGCAGCGACGACTCAACAATTTGCAGATGAATAGGCAGCGAAGTGAGTGAGCCTCGTTATGTTTTTAAATGGAGAGTTTAAGCTATCGATTAGCGGGATCGACTGGTCAGTAACTGTTGCTGGAGTGGTGGGGGCACAGTTTTGCCTGTAAACGGCATGGAGGAGTTAATTGCAATTCGCTGTCCACTTTATTGATCGACGGCACAGGGTCCTAGGTTTCTGTGGCAAGGGACAAGATTATTCCCTATCTCTTGTGTAAACATTCTCGTGTTCAAACGGTAGTGCTACCCCATTCCTTCCACCTTCACATGGAGGCGTATAACATGCAATGCCCATTGCTGGGACGCATTTTCCAGGAAAGAGGGATGCTTGCTTCCGTTAAGGCCTGGAATGAAGCTTTGGGGCAGAGAACTGGGCAGCATTTAATGTTCAATAATGTAGTGTATGGACAAGAGTTTGAAATTATCTATATCTATTAATGTTATAGAGCTTTGTGTGTATACAGGGTAACGATTTTGATAATACTTTCAGCACTGAAAATCCCGCTACTCTCTGACGGACGTGGTCCACAAAACACCTTATAATATCATAAATTACTAAAGGACTTCCAAAGCCCTTGTTCTTGAATATGTACACATTAGAGCTATAAAAGAATATACTTATGAAGAAAGCCTAGACTTTTAGTTGAGAATGTCATGGAGTATAAAACAGTTATCTTACTCCACAGAATGTGTCTAAATTAAGACAAATGCCGAAGATATTTCATTCCAAATAACACTGAGTACAGCCATAAGTTGTGTTATAAAGCTGTCTTATAGTGGCAACAATGTATTATACTTTTTAGTCTGACTATGACAGACGACATCCACATGTATTCTGTGCTAAATACACATATTATTATTCAAAATGATCTCCTTTTGCCCTGGTACCAGACCTAAGTCTAATAGGCCATTCAACAATAGCAGCACCGACTGCCTCCATGGGGAAATCCGCCAGGGATCGCTTGAGAGACTCAATATTGCGGTGCTTTTTCTTACAAGTAGCCTCAAGCACTGCCCACAGCTTGTAATCCAAAGGGTAGCAATAAAATCTGGAACATTTTCCGCAAGCCAAGAGTGAGTGGATCCTGCCTTATGGGCTGATGCAGAATCTTGAACAAAGTGGTGTTCAAGTCTTTCACCACAACCTCAAAGAGGGTTGTTCCATGTACTCTGGTCGTTGTCTTTAATCCCTCTTGGCAGAAATGTAACTTTGTGGCACAATCACAGCTAACTCCCCACCAACTCACTAAGGCAGGATGGTGACCCCTCTCGATCTTGAGACCCGCTCACGAGCTTCTTCAGTACTCCTCACATACACTCGGTCATTCTGGTGGTTCAATTGCGATTTTTTTCATCCGCAAAAAGAATATTTCTGTGCCTGTTGTTAGCGTAATGCTCAAGTAGGCGTTTGTATTTCGACTCTCTCTGCTGCTTGAAATGTGCAGTACCTCAAGTCTTGTCTGAGCAATTTGGACATCGATCTCCTGGAGATGTTCATCTCACGAGCCATCAATTCTTGCTTCCGCACTGGGTTTCTCATAATGCAAGCCGCCGCTACTTTCATCACTGTTCTGGTTCCCACAGAGCGTGGACATCCCGATCTTGGTTGGTCTGCAATTGTACCAGTTTCATTAAAGCGTTCACAAACACCCCGCTGATTTTCAACTTCTTAAGTGTCTCAGCTGACGATTTTCCGAACCTATGGAGGGGTATCACTGCAACACGATTTACGTAATATTCTCAATCCGTGACTAAACCTGTAACTAGATGGTTCACTTAGTTGCAATTGAAATCAACAAAACATAACGTGGGCGCGTTATCTGCTCGCCCCAAATACCTGGTACAGTACTTATCAAAAGTTTATAACAGAACTTATGGTCAGGTTCTGTAAATGTTGTAAAAAATGAGAATTCAGTCGTTGCTAAACAGACTTGATTTATCACTTAGGTGCTCAACGTAGCACAAACTTAAGACACTTCCGACAAACACTCAGAGCAGAACATAACTGGTCCGTCGACCCGAATCACAGCTAAATAGCTCAGTCACAACTAGCAACTGAACTGCAGAGTCACAACTCACAACTGAACTGCAGAGTCACAACTAGGAACTGAACTGCAGAGTCACAACTAACAACTGAACTGCAGAGTCACAATAGGAACTGAACTGCAGAGTCACAACTAGGAGCTGAACTGCAGAGTCACAACTAGGAACTGAACTGCAGAGTCACAACTAACAACTGAACTGCAGAGTCACAACTAGGAACTGAACTACAGAGCCACAACTAGGAGCTGAACTGCAGAGTCACAACTAGCAACTGAACTGCAGAGTCACAATTATCAATTGAACTGCAGAGTCACAACAAGCAACTGAACTGCGCAGTCACAACTAACAACTGAACTGCAGTGTCACAACTACGAACTGCACTGCAGAGTCACAACTCACAACTGAACTGCAGAGTCACAACTCACAAATGAACTGCAGAGTCACAACTAGCAACTGAACTGCTCAGTCACAACTCACACTCAACTGCACTCGGCACTGTGCACTTTAACTGCCCAAACTCTCCTATCTTGACGTCACTTAACTTTTTAGCTAACTCATAATGAACACACTGGGCAGAGCTGAAATTAAATTGAGTTATATTTATGGACACACTTTAATTGCTGTAGTCCTTAGCGTCCCATTCTATATTGGGCGTGAAAGACCGGTAATTTTGCTCAGAGGCCTCTTTATCAGACTTGAGGTTCTTTTACGTGCCGTAAATGTACGACACCGGACCACCTGCTTTATTTCCCTTCCGAAAGAAGTCATGCTAACGTCTTTTACGCCAGAAAAGATCCATCACCCTCCGCCAGCTTTGAACCCGCGACCTCAGAAACTAGAGAGTAGTAATATTTCAATATTTCGGGGACACCCTGCCAACATCAAAACAGACAAAGAAGAAGAAAAAAAATGTTCATGTGAACTTGGATCTGAAAAACGTTTGTTAGAGAGTAATTAAAGGATTTGCTCCGCCATAGACACCAATAATAATTCACAGAGTTAAATTATTGACCACTGTTTGTTCGATTTTGTTTTGAAGTTTGTTGTAGAGCATAGAAGACATTCTGTGAGTGAACAGACCGATATGTATGGTCTTGCAGATGGGATTGCATCACGAGCACGTGAGCTTTATGCACAAAGACGCCTCGACAGGCAGTTACCTTGTTGAACATTCTCACGAATTCACCGATGATTGAAAGAGAGAGAGACAGGAGTGTTTTGGATGTTAGGAGACCTAGACAGGTACGAAGTATTGGCCGTGAAGAACGAGTTCATCGTTGTGTGGACATAAACCCCTAGGGTGGCACAAGACGCATTGCAGTTAGGGAAGGCGTTAGTCACGTGACTATCTAGAAAATGTTGCACGAAAATAATCTGTACCCGTATCACCTACAGTGTGTGCAAGGATGGACTTTTGAGTGATGAAGAGCTTTCTGCCATCTCATGTTATACAACTGTATATGTCCATGAATTTCTTATCATGCACCTTGTTCACTGATAAGGCTGGCTTTAATCGCGACGGTATCTTCAGTTTTCATAATAGTCATAACTGGACCTATGAAAACCCTCATGAAGTACAGACATCAAGACAGTTTCTGCCTAAATGTTTGGTTGGAATGATTCATGATCACCTTATTAGTCCCCATTTCTTTCCTCCGCGCCTGAACGCAGAGAAGTGAGTTGCCTCATTTAATTGTTGATGTGCCTTTGGCCGTCATCCATCGAAGCAGCAAGAAGTCACTTCGAGCAATTTTTGTCTTGTAACTCAGTGACTCAGCAATAAATAATTTTCAGACCCAAGTTCATATGAATCCCCTTTATACTTTCTCTACTACGTATAGTAAGTAGGGGAAGTATTGTATTCCACCCAAAAATTCGATACCGAGATTTCACCGGAAATACATATTTTGAGATCCCCTGAATCCAATAAAAGCATTTTTGGAAATGTGTCCGTGTGTGTGAACAGCATAACTCAGAAACGAACAGTCGGATAAACACCAAACTTGGTATTTAGGTTCAGTATCTTCCAGAGATGCGACACGAAGGTTTTCAAGAAAATCCCCCCCACCACAGATTACCCTTTACATGGAAAATTTTTCGAAGGTTTTAATTTTCTCAAAAATGGTCTAACGATTTTGATTAAAATATCATATGCTTAAGATATTTTCATGACAAATGAAATGTATATCTTGAATTTTCTGGGAACGTCTCCAAAAGTATTCTTCATTGTGAACGACTTTTGCATAACCGGTAAACTATAAGAGATAGAGAAAATTTTAGTACACACAAAATGTAGATCGCGTTAAAATACACAGTTTATATCATATACATTTTTTTGTTGAGTGAACCATTTCCGAGATATTGCTTGTTATTCCCTTAAATTTTCCAATAATTTCTGTCAAACGGGAATTCGTTATTCATTTTTTATGTCCTGGACATACAAAGAGAATGGAATACTCCGCATAGCAACGAGCTCTTAAAACATTTGACTATCGCTTAAAGCCTACCATATTCCCCTTGCATCTACAAGAAAATTAGCAATAAGATTAACATCTCGATTAACATGAAGCATATGCAGAATAAGCGTTTGTAAAAATAGTTTGTACAAGAGTAGAGAAGGTCATGTGAGTGTAACACATCAGATTTTTTGGAACAGCGTCCACGGGTTTTCTTACAATTAGCCAATATTTATGTTTTAGTACTGCATCATGAGCAGTATTAACATAAGTAAACGAAACAAAGAAAGTGATAAAAGGAATCAGTAAAACAGAGACTAAAATACAAAAATATAAAACAGGACCCTTCAAAATGCAATATCAGTATTGGCTTGCAAAAATTCATTAAGACTATAAAATGGGTTAACAGCAAGCCAAACTTTTAAAGCAACTTTAAATCTGTCTAGGCTAGCTGAATGGGCAGCTCTTGGTAATCTGTTAAACATATTGATACCGATGTTATTACACCATTTCTTGGATTTAGTCAACCTTACTTTGTGTGTGACAATAAAATAATTATTTCTAGTAGGGGAGACCGGGGTAAGTTGACAATGTTAATAGTTAACCAATTTTAATAAATTCATTTTTTAAGGTAATTTCTTTTCCTTTGCATGTATTATTAGGATGGCCTTTTGTTTTACTGTACCTAGTTGGATAAAATTTTATTTTGATATAATCAGAATTATTTTGTCCATTTAAAAAAATCTGTAAAAGTGTCATCTTGCCCCGATACCGGGGCAAGATGACTGACCAAGGGGCAAGATGACAATTCTGATTCAAGTTGAATACATTTTTATTATTAGAAAACATAACAGTACAGTAATTATTTTATACATTGTTACGCATCCTATGTTGAATAGCAGACAATTAAATGGTTAATATGTTGAACATTTTACTTCATAATAAATTAATAGAACTCATTTGTGGTTTTTCATTAACAAAAGTCACAAACAAATATTCCTCTTTCAAAGTTTGAGCAGTTCTCGTGCCACTATATGTGGCATTTGCAACATTCTATCCAGTCTTCTGATGGAGGATCAACATAGATCTCATTACAAGCAGGACATTGCACTATTTCTTTGGAAGTCTGGGCTGACGTCATAGGAGTCGGATGTTCGGGCTTTAGCTGCACCCAAGCTACTCATTCTTCCCTCTTTGACCTCTAACAAAGCAGCAGCCATATCATTTCTGTCCCAGCTCCCAATAGAAGACTTTTTTATAATTACTAACCATATCTGAAAATTCAAAATCGCCAGATATTACTAAAATAGCTCAAAAGAGAGAATTAAAATATTATGTGTGTGTCTATACACCGCGTTATGGAGCAGCTTGGGGATCAAGTAGCTCAAGAAAATCACAAAACGAAATAAAATGCATATAAACACAAATAGAAAGCAGTGAAAAACACTTGGGGCAAAACGACGAGATCGTCAACTTGTCCCAGTCAACGTGCCCCGATCGGGAACGTTAGAAGTCTTTAATTTTTGTGGCAGGATTAACAAGAATTAAATTTAAATAATTAGCGGTTGTGAAAAGCATATTATCTAAGGTATCAATGTATAGCAAAGAATAACCAGATATCTTACCTGTTAGACCACGAGATCTTATGGCGAAGGACTTGAAAATTACAACACCAGAGACAAAATACATGAACGTGATCTAACAAACAATGAAATGGCGGCAGCGACTTCGCGTACGAGTTTTTGGTGTCTAACAGTGTGGAGTGCTGGTAGTATTCGTAAGGTGGTGCTACCTAATAATATAAAGTTGAACTAAGTCAGTCGACATCTTGCCACGTTCGTTAACTTGCTCCGGCCTCCCCTATAACGTTGCTGATAATGAAATACATGATTATTCAAGTTAGTCTTAACAATTACTTAATATATATAAAATCAGGTGACTCAGATACCCCTAGGTATTCGTGTCTATGCAACCGGCAGTTTATAGTCTAATGTGAAAACATTGACCTTGTTAGCAAACAAACCGTTATTGTAGATCTGCCCTTCTATTCAATACTATACACAACCAGCATTAATGATTAAAGGCCTGAATGAGAACCAAAGAGCTGTGAAAGCCTTAAAAATCTGTGTTACACTCACATGACTTTCTCTACTCTTGTACAAACTATTTTTACAAACTCTTATTCTCGATCTATTTCATATTAATCGAGATAAACATTTGCAGAAACGATCTTTTGACATGCAAAGAGAATTACATTTTACACATAGCGACCAGTTTTAAAAATATTTGACTATCGCTTAAGGCGTACTATGTTCTCCTTGTTTTGTATTTGCAAGGGCAATATAGAAATACAGTAGCCTTTAAGTACAGACATATCTCTTAATAGCTGGTTGCTAGGTGCAGTACTATTCTCTTTATCATAGTTAATACTCTTTGCATATACAAGACAAAAAAATTAATAACGAATTCCCATTTGAGAAAAAGTATTGGAAAATTTAAGGGAATAACAAGCAATATCTCAAAAATGGTTCACTTAGGAAAAAAATGTATATGACATAAATTGTGTATTTTAACGCGATCTACATTTTTTGTGCAGTAAACTTTTGTCTATCTCTTATGCTTTACCAGTTATGCAAAAGTCGTTCACAATGAAGAATACTTTTGGAGACCTTCCCAGAAAATTCAAGATATACATTTCATTTGTCATGAAAATATCTTAAGCATATAATATTTTAATCAAAATCGTTGGAGCCATTTTTGAGAAAATTAAAATTTTCGAAAAATGTTCCATGTAAAGGGTAATCTGAAATGAAGAGATTTTCTTGAAAACCGTAGTGTCCCATCTCTGGAAGATATTGAACCTAAATACCAAGTTTGGTGCTTATCCGACTGTTCGTTTCTGAGTTATGCTGTTCACAGACACACACACGGACATGTTTCCAAAAATGCTTTTTTTGGATTCAGGGGGGGTATATTTCCGGTGAAATCTCGGTATCGAATTTTTGGGTGGAATACAATACTTCCCCTACTTACTATCCGTAGTAGAGAAAGTAAAACAGACGGCGTTTTATGGATATAATGCTTGCAGGGAGCTAGAGGAATGTTTTCCTGAAGAGCTGGCTAGACTACGTGGGTTCTGGCCGAGTGGGGTTAGCTTCCGGAATGTGATGAAGCAAAGGTTAGTTTCGTAGGTTCGAATGTGATACAAACATCAAATTGTTTTGGTTACTTTTTTTCTCTCCTTATGTTTATTTTCTTTATTTTAGTGCACTAATTTATTTATTTTTGTTATTGGCTCTCCTGTGAACCAAAGACATAAGAATTAAAATATAAGATAATTGTGTATCATGTTTAGGGTGCTGTCCAGTCTACCTGCTTTCATTGTCTGTGGTTAGATGGCACAGCATTCGCTATTACCACACATTTTTCATTTTTACTATTCTTTTAGACTTTAATGTGGAACTTTGGGTCGTGGTATTAAATATCCAATTCTGGTATTTACCTTGGCGGCTGAGGGAAACCACGAAAAAACCTCAGTCCGATTGGTCGGCCCACGAGATCTGAACCCGGGACCTCCCGAATGCAGGCCGCAAACAATGTCTCTTGAGTCATCTCGGTCGGTAAGATCATATTTTGAGAATAGGCTGTCTGGTGTGGTCTCTGGTTATATATCTAATGAACGTTGACGGCCCCGATATGCCGCATCAGCCATATTTGCTTTTAATAACCTGACTTAGGCTGCGTGCTTTATCTATGGTGTTTAATCAAAATCATTAGAGCTATTTTTGAGATAATCAAAAATTTCTAAAAATGTTCCGTTTAAAGGGTAATTTGGGGTGGGGGGATTTTCTTGTAAACCTTGTTTTCGTATTTTCGGAAGATGCCGAACTTGAATACCAAGTTTGCTACCTATGCAACATTTTGCTTTTAAATTATTAAAATCTCTATAGGGTGAATTGTGGGTATCGAGTTTTTAGGTGGAATGCAAATTTCCTCTGCCTATACTATTGTAACGAGAAATCGTTGGTCCTCTTGGTTGATGCCCTCTGCTGTAGTGTCCTGGTCTCCGGCTACCCCTACTCACCGACTGATGATTTCTCCATTCCTAATAAATTACCTGTCTAACTTATTTCACTGCTCTCAGGTTTTCGTAGATGAGGCAAATTAAAATACACTGTATTTCCCTTAAAATGTGATTTATTATCAATAAGACACTTATGGGCGGCTAGCTTTTCCCATATTTAACAAATCCCACCATAATAGTAAATTAGGAGCCTAATCCAACTGTACACGCTTCCCCACCCACAAGCACACACGTGTATCTGTCATCCAGAGAGTATAACGCAGTGTCGAAGAGATTTATAAGAGACTGTCTATAAGAGAGTGAAACTCTGGGGCCTGTTTCCCCCTTTTATACCTAAACCTAGTGACGCTCACTTTCGCGCCTTAAAATGTAACGACATTTCTAATTGGTCCTCAGATCCCGTTACCTTATTGTATATGAAAATATTCTGCTCCAAAATTTTTCGCACACGCGTCCCAGTGACGCGTCCGCAAGCAAACTCATTACCTCTGTCTCTCTCCTTTCTATATATGTCTCTTTCTATTTCTTGTCATTCCTTCCAGTTCCTTGCTCATTAGCTTGGTGAAAGGTGGGCTCTACCTAGAATTACTTTTACCAGGAATTAGCTAGCTTGCCCCTCCCTTACTTATCTAAGTTACAATCTGCTTTGTACATTTCTTGGCTGCTAATATTCTAACATCTTTCTTGCTGAATTATATTATCATGTACAATTCTTGTTTGATATTGATTTATACGTCTATATGTGCGTGGTATATCCCCTTTCACTATGTACGTGGCAGAGAAAGTAATAGAAGTAGGAAATTGATTAGGGACGTTGTTATTTTCAGTCCTTGTCCTTGGAGTGTAACATATGTATTCTATAGATTATGGATAGTTACTGCAGGTATCTGCAGATGTCACTGCACACGTAAAGATTTATCTGCAAGCGCTCAAGACAGCTACGCCCCACATGTTAACCAAATACTGTATATTAACATTATGGACACGTGCCAAGACCACACAGCTGATGTCCTACATGGACCAAGCAACTGCATAACCCAGCCGTGTGTGAAACATCACTCATCATCTCCAGGTGGCGTCGCTGTTGTCGAGCGCACTCAATACAATGGATTATCTGCCCGCGAACCTCTGCAAACATGCCCTCAGTCCGTAGGGCAGCGCCCAAAACGGCGTTCTTTTGTTACTGCAATAATGTTTCATTCCCTTTGTTTACCTATACAGGTGTTACCCTCCACTTCTTTAAGGGAGGCTACAGTTTAGTAATGATGAAAGCTTGAAACATTTACCTGACATGCTAACATCATCATTTATAAACAAAATTTAAAAATCAAAATGTTGTTATGGTACATTCTTACTTTCTCGACTATTATAGTAAGTAGGGAAAGTGTCGTTCAAATCCCGGCTATGCCATAGAAGTTTTCAGTCCTCTAATTCTACTTTGATGCAGTGTTTTTAACACTTAAATGATTTCAGTCAAATTATATAATATGTAAATTCAATAACAGCCCGCAATATGTGTATGTAATAATTTGTAAAATGTATATAACAGTCATTGCATATGCTTATATTATTGTATCCATGTGTAATAATGCTATGTGAATGCATTACGTAATTTAATAATGTAGGAGCTGTGAGAATAGTAAGTTAAAAGTTGCTAACAATGAGGTAACACTGAGGCAATAATGAGTAAGAAAGTTTAAACAGTACTATTTGCGATTCTTGGAGTAACAATAATGTAATTTTGGTGACAGTTTATAAAATAGACAATCAACAACCAGAAAAAGCTTTAGTTAAATGAAGGTATTCTATTGGAGTAGGATTAGGCAATCAGAGACTTGAAGTACAGAAATTTACAAGTTTAGACGGTTGAAATCAATTCAGTTGCCTGCAGACAGAGTTACTAACCAGACGCAAAAAGTGTCCTCAAGAAATATAATATGTATTCGTGTGAGACGAAAAAGAAGTTTACGTGTTAAAAAGTGTAATTAATTAATTAAAGAATCTCACAGCTCTCTATATCAGTGAAGTGTTATTAAAATCGTATCAAGTATTAATAAAAGGAGTGAAGTAAAAATTATAATCTGTGTAAGACTACATTCTTAGTCGTATCACAACCTTGTCAAAAGAAACTTGTCTCTAACAAATACTGACGCAGCCGAGGCAAAAATATATAATATTTAAAGAAACAGTCAAATTACAAAGTTAATATTTGTTTTTAAACTTGGGGCAAAGGCCACCTGAAAGTACATTTGGGGCGAAGGCTACCGGAAAGCGGGTGCTATACGTGCGGTTGCAACTACTACAAGTTCCGCTGCCCAACAGTTGAAATATAAAACAAACCACCTTCTTCAAATTGGCTTCCATACGTGGAGCAAATAACAATACAACTCCTACAACAAAACAACATCTCAACCTTGACCTAAGTTTAGGCAACCCCTGCTCTTAACCAAAGTTTATTTAACGCCAGCAAATACTCATGCCTGTTACCTCTGTTTTTGAATCTCGAAAGCTCGCAGTGGTGAGAGACTTGAAGCGCGCTGCGGCTTGAACAAAGCTCGTTTTGCGGTAAGTACTTATTGGTTAACAGGGCAGGTGTTAAGGCCCCCCTCGTTGTTATCTTCTTCTTTTATTACTAACCTTGTTCCTCTACCCCAGTTACATATTTGAACCCGAGTTACCAGAGTGACGTCATAACGGTAAAACATGTTTTACGGGAGCGTAAAACTTTCCTGGAATCCTGATGTTCCTTCTCCTTGCACCTTTCCCGTTAATGTGGGACAGACAGAGAGAACGAAGTCCAATATGCGATAAAAACGGGCGCATGATGATGATTATTATGCTTCCAACTTTATGCTTATTATTTCCGCACTTGATATTTTTTACCTGGATGAAGGTTAGCGCATCTAGAACTTCAGTGTTCCTGTACGCTATTTTGGAGAAACGTTTCCCAGTTACAGCTGCTTTAATAAAGGGACAAACCTATGCTCAGATTTTGGTCGCAAACCAAAACATTTTGAATTTTTACTTTCTATACTATCCACCTATAGAAAGTAGAAGAAATATTCTATTCCACTCAAAAATCCAATACCGAGGTTTTACCACAAATTCATGTTTTGCGACACCCTAATACACAAAAAATAACATTTTTAGAAAACCGTCCGTGTGTGTATGTGAACAACATAACTAAAAAAATCTGATGCGATACATTCACATGTCCTTCTCTGTCCTCTGTCTTTATTACTGAGTACACAAATTATTCCTACTAAAGCTTACTGGACGCTATATGTTGGCCTTAAAATTCCATACTGTTTCCATGACATTGCGAGAAACAACTGAATGTTGAAAGAAATGAACAATTCCAACCTTTAATGACGGATATATCAGAAACGCTATACAGAGTGAATCACCTAAACCTTGCACCGCAAATATTTCCGAAATGGAAAGTGCTATTTGATATGCAGTTTTCACAGCATCGATTGGTAGTCACGGGCTCCTACATTTAGCCTTTAAACAGATTTTAATAATACTGAGATAGTGTGTTTTTTGAGCAAACATACAATTTTTAAATGGAACAATGCCTAGTTACATCAACAGAATAAAGGTAGTGTAAATTTGAATGTCAGTGGCGTTTGTTGCAAGATTCTGGTGCAAGTGGTTTACGAGAAATCTTATTTTGAAACTTTTACGCACCGACACTTGTACAACCTGTGGTAGCACAAACTAAAGAAAAACAAAAGGGAATTACAATACTTCTGTGGATTCTTACAAGTAAAGAGAACATAGCCTTTCAAAGGTTGTGTTCAAAATGACCACCGGCAGCTTCAATACACGCTTCCAGTTTGCTATTGAAAGACTGCTGCACACGTTCTAGCATTTCAGCGGAAATTTCAGAGCAGGCAGCAGTAATACGTCGTTTCATATCGTCTGGTACATCCTTGTAGACAGTGTCTTTCAGCCTTCCCCAAAGAAAAAAGTCTAAAGTGATCAGATCCGGCGAACGGGCCGGCCAAGGTACAGGTCCCCTTCGTCCAATCCAACGATTTGGAAACAATCCGTTAAGACAAGCTGTAGTACTTCGTGCACTATGGGTGGACAGACATCATGTTGGTACCACAGGTTCCTCCTAGTCTACAAAGAAACGTCTTCTAGTATCTGTGGCAAATGGTCTGTCAGGAGGCTGCGATACTTGTGCGAGTTCATTGTTCCTTCATGAAAAGACCTTTGAACTGATGATTGACTATCCCACACCACGCGTTTAAACTCCATAGACGCTGACGTTCCGCTGACGAAGCCAACGGGGATTGTCAACAGACCAATAGTGCATGTTTCTGCGGTTTACCTGTCCATGATTAGTAAATGTTGCCTCATACTAAACAAGATACATGATGAATCTGGAGTATCATGTCTTAATGCCCATGTACAAAAGTTAACACAATTCTCAAAATCGTTTCCATGCAGTTCTTGATGGAGAGAAATGTGATTGGGATGGAACCTATGTCGATGGAGAATGCACAGTACACTTGCCTGACTTATGCCACTTCCATGTGCGATTGTGCGGGAACTATTTTGCGTATCTACTGCAACGGCAGCCAAAACATTAATTTCTGCCTCTTCTCCAGTCACTTGTTTGTTTCTGTTACGTTTTCTAGGTGTTACAGTACCACTTTCACGTAATTGGGTGAGGAGATTGATAAATAATTGCTGAGATGTTTGACGTCTATTGGGATACGTTTCCGCATACACAGTACAGGAACGAACTGCATTCTTCCTACACTCTCCATACACCATGAGCTTTTTCTGCATTAGTAAACTGTATCTTCCACTCACGACTTACTGCTTGAACTGTCACAAACTAACTGACCAGAAAGTCGCAATGCAATCAATGAACAGAAAACACAATGCAAACAAACATAACAACATAGTACCTAGCAACTAAGCAAGTTGAATGGGACAAACAATTGTCGGAGTGGAAAGTTTTCAAAATACGATTTCTCTTAAACCACTTGCACTAGAATCCTGCAAAAAAGACCATTGGCATTCTAATTTACCCTAGTTTTATTCCGTTGATGTAACTAGGCATTTTTTCATTTAAACATGTTAAGTTTGTTCAAAAATTACACTTTCTCAGTATTATTAAAATCTGTTTATAGGCTAAATGTACGATCCCCTGACTACTAATCAATGCTGTGAAAACTACACATCAATAGCACTTTCCATTTCCCAAATATCTTGGTGCAAGTTTTAGGTGATTCACTCTGCATATCTGTGTGTGTGTGTGTGTGTGTGTGTGTGTGTGTGGTATATCCCCTTTGAATTTCCTTTAAACAAGTTTGAAAGGGGATATATTATACACATATAAGGAATTGTACATATGGAAGGGGAACCAAACATATAAGAGTTGTACAGATGTGATTGTAAGAAACGGGCGAGCTAGCAGAATTCGAAGAAAACATAATCCTAACTGGAGCGTACCTTTCACCAAGCCAACAGGCAGGGAAGCAGTAACGGTACGGAGAAATAGAAAGAGACAGATAGAGAAAAGAAAGGGGCGGAGATATGGAACTGACGCCTAAGCGCACGGATCTGAAGCCACACATTCTCATACGTGTTAAGGTAACGCGGTCTGAGGACCAATAGGGAACGTCGTTACATTTTTAAACGCAGAGGTGAGCGTCACTAGGCTCCCGTATATAAGGGCAGGCAAGGCCTCATCGCCCACTCTCTCGCTAACTGATCTTCAAGAATTCGCGTCGACACGAGGTGCTACAGATGCACGTGGGTGCACAAGGGTGGGAGTGCGTGTGCAGATAGCTAGGCTCCTGACTATTTTAAAGTGGTGGGATTATAATAATGGGAAAAGCTAGCCGCCCATAATTATTTCAATTGTGAATAAACTTCATTTATTAAGGGAAAAATGCATTATATTTCTTAAACTTGCCTCATCCACTATAACCTAAGGATTAATAATTAGATATAGTTAGGAATGGAATACGCAACAACCGACGAGCACCAATAGCAAAGTAAGAACACTGCAGAAGACCACAACAACCCAGGAACGACGATTTCCCGCTACAAGTTTTTAAGGTAAACTTTGCAGAGTACATATATATTTCCCCCTGATATAAAAATGTACAAACAATGAATAAGAACAGACAACTGAATTTCTATCAACATGCTTATATTTTCACGTTTCATACTTACTCTATTTTTTTTCAGGCGTTTAATTAAATGACAACCGGAACCATTTGTGTTGTGCATCCGTGCCCTGACCATTCACGGTTCCTTTTGGGTATCTACAGTATAGGAAAGGAGGGTTGTATTTAGCGATATCTTGATTGTGCTCGTATCACAAAGGAGTGTACAGTTCACCTCGGAGTTCGATTTCCCATACAAGCGCGACGAAAGAACCACAGGACGGCAAAGTTGTTGCCGAAACATTCTGTCGTCTCCTTCCCTCTCCCTTCTCACAGGTACACGGAACCAAGGTGTTTTGATCACCACAAGGTTCTTTAGAAGCAGCAAGCCGCTCTGGTGCCAAATTACAGTTGAAGAGCAACGTCACTTTTAGAAAGTGACTTAAGATAGAGATATATTTATTTAAAATAGATTATAACTTAATTGTCAAAGTGTAACCGGAGATTTATTCGGGTACTATAGATATTTTCCATTCTGTATACAGTTGTAACTTAGGGCCATACCTTGTAGACCGATGATTTTTTTTACACTAACGGAAAGTATCTCTTTGAAACAGACACTAATGGGATCATGCTTACCCCTCCCTAAAATGTTTACTTCATCTACTACGAGTGTTTACCTGTAGAGGAAGTATTACATTCTTCAGCCGAAATACACCTTTTGATGTGCAAGGGGATATACCATACACACACAGATATATAGATAAGTAAGGGACGGGCGAGCTAACTAATTCCAGGTAAAAGGTATAGTGCACCACCTTTCTCCAAGCTAATGAGCAGGGAACTTGAAGGAATAACAAGAAATAGAAACAGACAGATATAGAAATCAAAGAGACATAGATACTGAATCTGCTTCCGGACACGTCACTGGGACGCGTGTGCGAAAAGTTTTGTAACAGAATATTTTCATACATAATAAACTAACACGGTCTGAGGAACAATTACAAATCTCGTTACATGTTACGGTGCGAAGGTGAGCATCACTAGGTTTGTATATAAAAGGGGAAAGAAAGCCCCAGATTTTCACTCTCTTATAGAATCTCGTCGATACACAGTGAAATACTCTGGACGACGGATGCACGTGTGTACGTATGGGTGGGAAGTGTGTGCAGTTAGACTGGGCTCCTAATTTATTATTATGGGGAAATTGTTACACATGGGAAAAGTTAGCCGATCATAGGTATTTTATTGATAATAAATCACATTGTTTAAGGGAAACCCAGTGTATTTTAATTCGCCTCACCTACGAAAACCTGAGATCAGTGAAATTAGTTAGGTGGGTAATTTATTAGGAGTGGAGAAATCATCAGCCGCTGAGCAGAGGTAGCCGCAGACTACAAATGACGCCAAACGTGTTCCCGTTACAGATGCTCACAATAAAAGATATTCTGTGATACACACACACACACACACACACACACATATTCCTATCCGCTATCCTTCATTAGTGGGTGTACAAAATATTTTTACTAAAGCTCATTTTCCTGTCTACCGCATTTTAATCCAATTAACGTTTACAGAAACAGCTACATTACACATTTCGTTATAGAGAACAGCGATAGTCAAATGTTTAACTGGACGCTATATGCTGGCCTTAAAATTCCATACTGTTTCCATGACATCGCGAGAAACAACTGAAAATCAACGGGACTTTAAAAGAATTGAACAATTCAACAATCACTGATAGATACTTCGAAAATGGCTTATGCCACAAAAAAGTTATTTGAAATAAATTGTGTGTTTTAAAGATATCTAGATTTTTTGTGTAGTACGTTTTCGCGTATTACTTAACGTTTACCAGTTATACAGAATTATATAAAACTTCTTCCGAATGAAGTAGACTCACATTCTATTCTCAAAGAATTCTAGATATACATTTTATCTCTACTGTAATATATTTAATATAAAGTGTTTTAATCAAAATCGTATCATTAAATTTTTAGAGAAGAAAAAAGTTGGAAAAATCTTCCGTGTAAAGGGTAGCTTGGGGTGGGGAATTTTCTTAAAAATCTTTGTGTCGCATCTTTTGAAGCTACTGAACCCAAATACTAAGTCTGGTATTTATCCTACTTCTCGTTTTCGAGTTATGCTGCTTAAAGACATACACACACGCGCGCCCAAACACACACGGACCTTTTTATAAAAATGCTGATTTTTTTGTTTAAATTCAGGAGATCTCGAAACATATATTTGCGTTAAAATCTCAGTCTCGAAATTTTGGTGGAATGCAAATATCTTTTCCACCTACTATGCAGGTGGTAGAGAAAATAAAAAAGTCGGCGTGTGTATGTGTGCGTCTATGAACAGCGTAATTCAAAAACGAAAAGTTGGATAAATACAAGCATTGGTATTTGAATTCACTGTCTTCCAAAGATGCGACACCAAAATTTTCAAAAAAATCCCTTACCCCAAACTACCTTTTACATGGAACCTTTATTTACAGAGAAAATAAAATGCATATCTTGAATCTTTAACAGCTTGTGAAATCCTCTTCATTCGGATACAGCTTTGTATAACTGGTAAACGTTAAGTGATATACGAAAACGTACTACACAAAAAATGTAGATCTCGTTAAAACAAGCAATTTATTTACTTTTTTGTAGCATAGGCTTTTTCTGATATATCCGTCATTAAAGGTTCGAATTGTTCAATAGTTGTCATTCCTTTTACTTTTTCTACTACGTATAGTAAGTAGGGGAAATATTGTATTCCACCCAAAAATTCGATACCGAGATTTCACCGGAAATATACGTTTTGAGACCCCCTGAATCCAAAAAAAAGCATTTTTGGAAACATGTCCGTGTGTGTGTCTGTGTGTCTGTGAACAGCATAACTCAGAAACGAACAGTCGGATAAACACTAAACTTGGTATTTAGGTTCAGTATCTTCTAGAGATGCGACACGAAGGTTTTCAAGAAAATCCCCCACCCCAGATTACCCTTTACATGGAAGAATTTTCGAAAATTTTAATTTTCTCAAAAATGGCTGTAACGATTTTGATTAAAATATCATATGTTTAAGATATTTTCATGATAAATGAAATGTATATCTTGAATTTCCTGGGAATGTCTCCAAAAGTATTCTTCATTGTGAACGACTTTTGCATAACTGGTAAACCATAAGAGATAAACAAACTTTTACTACACAAGAAATGTAGATTGCGTTAAAATACACAATTTATGTAGTATACATTTTATTTGTTGAGTGAACCATTTTCGAGATATTGCTTGTTAGTCCCTTAATTTTTCCAATACTTTTTCTCAAATGGGAATTCGTTATTCATTTTTTATGTCCTGGACATACAAAGAGAATGGAATACTCCCATAGCAACCAGCTCTTAAAATATTTGACTATCTCTTAAAGCCTACCAATTCCCCTTGTATCTACAAGAAAATTACCAATAAGATTAACATCTCGATTAACATGAAGCATATGCAGAATAAGCATTTGTAAACATGGTCTGTACAAGAGTAGAGAAAGTCATGTGAGTGTTACACATCAGATTTTTTTAAGTCCCATCGATTTTTAGTTGTTTCTCGCGATGTCATGGAAACAGTATGAATTTTAAGGCAGCATATAGCGTCCAGTTGTTAAACATTTGACTGTCGCTGTTCTCTATAACGAAACGTGTAATGTAGCTGTTTCTGTAAAGATTTATCTCAATTAAAATTAAGTAGGTATGGAAATATACTGTCCAATTAAATTGTGAGAGTCCCAGAGAGGCTTACAAGGTAATGCTGGATATAAACTCAGTTCAGAACTAGGCACTTATTGCTGCTGTACGTGGTACGTTTTCACAAAGCAAACAGAACAATGTGGCTTGGAACACAGGAAGGTTTTGAGCTTCCTTCCGAATACAAAACCGTAACACATTGTTAACCCATTCAGTTTGATGTTACATTGTTTTAATAAACAGCTAGCTGTACTCATTACTGACAGCCACACAATAGAATGACATGTTCCTCTCTAAACAAATCTGTAATGTAACTCCTGATTGCTATATAAAAGCACTTCCATTAATCAATGTAATGTAACAAACGTTTTACAGGAATACCTAACAACAAAAAAATCAAACAAACAAACAAAAAAAAAGGGTTGGATAGCTGTGTTGGTCAGAACCTACAAAAGTACTTTGGTGCGGAATAATAAATTAAAATAAACATTAATTTAAAATTTCAGTACGGTCTGAAAGATTGTTAAATGCCACCCGTTTTTCTTTTTTTTGAGCGAACGCGTGTGTACTTCCCAAGCACTATAAAAACGTTTCACTACAAAAACTGCTTTTAGTAAATTCTAAACATGGTCAACCTAAACAATTAGTTCCATATTCTCTTTTGAACATAGCTTCTAAATTGCACTAAATTACAAAAAAGAATGACAAGAGATACGCTGCGATACACTCACATTACTTTCTCTAACCACTACCGCCTTCTTGTGAATGTTATTTCTCTGTGTAGTCCATTTTAATACTCGGGAGAAACAACTGAATGTCGACAGGACTGAAAGAATGACAATTCGAGGCATTAATAGCGGATATTTCAGAAATAGCTTATACCAAAAGTAAGGTTATTTTAAGTAATTTCCACCTTTTAAAGAGAAGTAGGGGAAGTATTGTATTCCACCCAAAAATTCGATATCGAGATTTCACCGGAAATATATGTTTTGAGACCCCCCGAATCCAATAAAAAAGCATTTTTGGAAACATGTCCGTGTGTGTCTGTGAACAGCATAACTCAGAAACGAACAGTCGGATAAATACCAAAGTTGGGATTTAGGTTCAGTATCTTCCAGAGATGCGACACGAAGGTTTTCAAGAAAATACCCCTACCCCAGATTACGCTTTACATGGAACATTTTTAGAAAATTTTAATTTTCTCAAAAATGGCTCTAACGATTTTGATTAAAATATCATATGTTTAAGATACTTTCATGACAAATAAAATGTATATCTTGAATTTTCTGGGAATGTCTCCAAAAGTATTCTTCATTGTGAACGACTTTTGCATAACTTGTAAACCATAAGAAATAAAGAAAATTTTAGTACACAAAAAAATGTAGATCGCGTTCAAATACACAATTTATGCTATATACATTTTTTTGTTGAGTGAACCATTTTCAAGGTATTGCTTGTTATTCCCTTAAATTTTCCAATACTTATGCTTTTTCTCAAATTCGCCATTCATTTTTACTTTCTCTACTACGTATAGTAAGTAGCGGAAGTATTGCATTCCACCCAAAAATTCGATACCGAGATTTCACCGGAAATACATGTTTTGAGACCCCCTGAATCCAAAAAAGCATTTTTGGAAACATGTCCGTGTGTGTGTCTGTGTGTGTGCGTGTGTGTCTGTGTGTGTGTCTGTGTGTGTGTCTGTATGTGTGTGTGTGTGTCTGTGAACAGCATAACTCAAAAACTAACAGTCGGATAAACACCTAACTTGGTATTTACGTTCAGTATCTTCCAGAGATGCGACACGAAGATTTTCAAGAAAATCCCCCCACCCCAGACTACCCTTTACATGGAACATTTTTCGAAAATTTTAATTTTCTCAAAAATGGCTCTAACGATTTTGATGAAAATATCATATATTTAAGATAATGTCATGAGAAATGAAATGTATATCTCGAAATTTCTGGGAATGTCTCCAAAAGTATTCTGCATTATGAACAACTTTTGCATAACTGGTAAACCATAAGAGATAGACAAAATTTTACTACACAAAAAATGTAGATCGCGTTAAAAGTACACAACTTATATCATATACATTTGTTTTGTTGAGTGAACCGTTTTCGAGATATTGCTTGTTATTTCCTTAAATTTTCCAATACTTATACTTTTTCTCAAATTCGTTATTCATTTTTTTATGTCCTGGACATGCAAAGAGAATGGAATGCGCCACATAGCAACCAGCGATAAAATATTTGACTATCGCTTAAATGCTACCATATTCCCCTTGCATCTACAAGAAAATTACAAATAAGATTGACATCTCGATATCTCGATTAATATGAAGCATATGGAGAATAGGCGTTTGTAAGAATAGATTGTACAAGAGTAGAGAAAGTCATGTGAGTGTAACACATCAGATTTTTTTGTCCTGGTAATGCAAAGAGAATGGAAATTTTCCAATACTTATGCTTTTTTTCAAATTCGCTATTCATTTTTTTTGTCCTGGTAATGCAAAGAGAATGAAATGCTCCACATAGCAACCAGCTCTTAAAACATTTGACTATCGCTTAAAGCCTAGCAATTCCCCTTGCATCTACAAGAAAATTAGCAATAAGATTAACATCTCGATTAACATGAAGTATATGGAGAATAAACGTTTGTAAAAGTAGTTTGTACAAGAGTAAAGAAAGCCATGTGAGTGTAATACATCAGATTTTTCTAAATATTCTTCGTTTTTTATTCAATGGAGCTCAAAACATGTATTTCCGGTGAAATCTCGACACCGAATATTCCAGTGGAATACATTACTTCCGCTAAAATCACACATAGGTCGTGTTATGTCGCATCTTCTAGACTCCAGATTAAAATGTTGTCCCCACTGATAAAACAATTTGTCAATGCATTTCTGTTGAGGAATAATAAAATAACTTTCTCATCTTCTTCGTTTGCATAACAATGTTAGGTATGTAGTTGGTGCTGTGTGTTCCAGAGGGACCGCCCTGCTCAGTTGGCAAGCTCGGAATTGGGTTGGAAAGAAGTGGTAGAACCTGTTACCGGAAGGAAGGAAGGAAGCTGGGGGAGAAGCCCTGACGTATGTTGGAGAAAAACAAATTAGTATCTGAGAGCCAAGACGGCAAGCCCACAAGTCTCTTCCAATTTCTTTCGTTTACCAGACCGGATGTGACGTCGTGTTGCGCTAATTGCGGGTTGCTTAGCGGGCTCTGGTCAGCAGAATTCGGCCGAGAGCTGTTGTGTCCACAGAATAACAAACGGACCAATCACGAAACACCACGTCACGTAATCTCCTCTGTGATCACAGCTAGTAACTCTGCAGAAAGGAAATGACAAAAATTACACACAGCATCCGAAATTATACTAGTGATGAAAAACGTATTTCGTGAGATACATATTCTGGACACACGAGAATTTACAGATGTTTTACACAATATAAAAACATACATATATGTTTACTTTAACTGGTAAACCGTAAGAGATAGACCAAAATTTTACTACACAAAAAAATGTAGATCTCGTTAAAACACACAATTTATGTAATATACATTCTTTTGTCTAGTGACCCATTTCCGAGATATTCCTTGTTATGTGCTGGAATTTTCCCAATACGTTTTTTCAAGTCCTGGACATACAAAGAGAATGGAATACTCGACATAGCAACCAGCTCTTAAAACATTTGACTGTCGCTTAAAGCCTACCAATTCCCCTTGCATCTACAAGAAAATTAGCAATAAGATTAACATCTCGATTAACATGAAGCATATGGAGAATAAGCGTTTGTACAAGAGTAGAGAAAGTCATGTGAGTGTAACACATCAGATTTTTTATACAACTGACTCTCTGACTTACCCGACGTTGCACTCGAATGGTGATTTAATTAATATAGTTTATATCTCCCCGTTCTTTATGAAATTATTATCCAATGATGTTTACGACGAATCCTGGTCTTTGCTCTTTATAAATGTAATTACGTAGAGGCTCTCCTTATATTCACGTAAAAGTATGTGAATCTCTTCCTTAATCTTGAGGCGGTATTTTTAACACTTAAGTAATTTTAGTCAAATTATATAATATGTAAATTCAATAACAGTCCGCCTTGAAGCAATATGTGTATGTAACAATTTGTAAAATGTATGTAACAGTCATTGCATACGCTTATATTATTATATCCATGTGTAATAATGTTATGTGAATATATTACGTAATTTAATAATGTAGGAGCTGTGAGAAATAGGTAAAAATTGCTAACAAAGAGGTAACAATGAGGTAACCTTGAGGCAATAATGAGTAAGAAAGTTTAATAGTGCTACTTGTGATTCTTGGAGTAACAATAATGTAATTTTAGTGACAGTTTATAAAAATGGCCAATCAACAACCAGAAAAAGCTTTAGTTAAATGCAGGTATTCTAAGGTCTAGGATTAGCCAATCAGAAACTGAAATATAGCAATATTTACAAATCTAGAAGTCAGTTGCCTGCAGACAGTGTTTGTAACCGGATGGGAGATGAGTCCTCGAGAGATTTTATATGTATTCGTGTGGGACGAAAAATAGTTTACGTGTTAAAAAGTACAAGTAATTCATAAAAGAATCTCACAGCTCTCTATATCAGTGAAGTGTTATTTAAATCGTGTCAAGCATTAATAAAAGGAGTGAAGTAAAATTATAATCTGTGTAAGCCTACATTCTTGTCGTATCACAACCCTGCTAAGAGAAACGTCTTTCTAACAAATACTGACGCAGCCGAGGCAAACTTAAATGTGTAATATTTAAATAAACAGTTTAATTACACAGTTAATATTTTTTTTAAACTTGGGGCAAAGCCCACCTGAAAGTACATTTGGGGCGTAGGGCACTGAAAACTGTTTACTATACGTGCGGTTGCAACTACTACAAGTTCGGCTCCCCAACAGTTAAAATACAATACAAACTACTTCAAATTGACGCCCAAAGCGTGTTGCTAATAACAAATAATGTAACAAACCAACTACTTCAATCTCCTCCCAACAGCCTTCCAAGTTCTTGGCTTTAATTTACATTAAAATGATCACTTAGCAAAGTGTGTAAAAACTCACTCAAAGAACAATGAATGCTTCTGAAACTATCTCTATACCTTGACGAGATTTCAAATGTGCCCAGACTTATAAAATTAAGTGTTCAACCAAGAGGACTTCAAATCTTTATCTGGAAACTTCGAGACGTACATTTTATGCATTATTATAATATTTAAACACTTTTTAGTTAAATTAACATTGTGAGAATATATTTTTACTTTGTCTACCTCGTACATGATCGCTAGAGAAGGTATTGCTTTCCACCCAAAAATTCGATACGGAGATTTCACCGGATATGCATGTTTTGAGGTCCCGAATTCAAATACGAAAAGTCGGGTAAATACTAAAATTAGTATTTAGTTTAATATCTTCTTAAGATGCCACACGAAAATTTTCAAGAAAATCCTCCACCTCAAACTACCCATTATATGGAACATTTTCCGAAATGTTTGATTTTCTAAAAAATGGCTCTAACCATTTTGATTAAAATGCATATATTAAAAATACATGACAAATAATGTGTATACCTTGACTTTTCTGCGATTAGCCTATGAAGTCCTCTTTATTGGAAAAGAATTTTATATAATCTTGTATAACTAGTAAACGCTAATCATAAACAAAAGCATACTATACACACAAAGAAATCTGTGTTACACTCACATGACTTTCTCTACTCTTGTACAAACTCTTATTCTCCATCTACTTCATGTTAATCGAGATAAA
This sequence comes from Deroplatys truncata, assembly GCA_030765065.1. Classification (NCBI taxonomy): domain Eukaryota; kingdom Metazoa; phylum Arthropoda; class Insecta; order Mantodea; family Mantidae; genus Deroplatys; species Deroplatys truncata. The sequence continues at coordinate 12,850,588 of CM060987.1, forward strand.
CATTTGCATAAACGATCTTTTAACATGCAAAGACAATTACATAGCGACCAGTTCTAAAAATATTTAACCATCGCTTAAGGCGTACTATGTTCCCCTTGTTTTGTATTTACAAGGGCAATATAAGCATAGACATATCTCTTAATAGCTATGTGCAGCACCATTCCCTTTCCCATAGATTAATACTCTTTGCATATCTAAGACAAAAAAATGAATAACGAATTCCCATTTGAGAAAATAAGTATTGAAACATTTAAGGGAATAACCAGTAATATCTCGAAAATAGTTCACTCAACAATAAAAATGTATATGACATAAATTGTGTATTTTAACGCGATCTACATTGTTTGTGTAGTAAAATTTTGTCTATCTCTTATGGTTTACCAGTTATGCAAAAGTCCTCCACAATGAAGAATACTTTTGGAGACATTCTCAGGAAATTAAAGACAACATTTTATTTGTCATAAAAATATCTTAACAATATGATATTTTAATCAAAATCGTTAGTTATTTTTGAGAAAATTAAAATTTTCGAAAAATCTTCCATGTAAAGGGTAATCTGGGGTGGGGGGATTTTCTTGAAAACCTTCGTGTCGCATCTCTGGAAGATATGAACCTAGTACAAAGTTTGGTGTTTATCCGACTGTTCGTTTCTGAGTTATGCTGTTCACAGACACACAGACAGACGCACACACGGACATGTTTCCAAAAATGCTTTTTTTGGATTCAGGGGGGTCTCAAAACATATTTCCGGTGAAATCTCGGTATCGAATTTTTGGGTAGAATACAATACTTCCCCTACTTACTATACGTAGTAGAGAAAGTAAAAAGTAGATCTCTTTAAAACACACAATTTATTTCAAATAAACGTTTTGTGGCCTCAGCCATTTCAGAATTACAGTTATTAATGGATCGAATTGTTCATTACTTGGCCATGCTCTTGAAGTTCTGGCGACATTCAGTTGTTTCTCGCGATGTCATGGAAACAGTATGGAATTTTGAGGCAGTATTTTTAACACTTAAATAATTTTAGTCTAATTATATAATATATAAATTCAATAACAGCCCGCCTTAAAACAATATGTGTATGTAACAATAATTTGTAAAATGTATGTAACAGTCATTGCATATGCTTATATTATTGTAAACATGTTCAATAATGTTATATGAATATATTATGTAATTTAATAATGTAGGAGCTGTGAGAATAATAAGTTAAACGTTGTTAACAATGAGGTAACCTTGAGTCAATAATGAGTAAGAAAGTTTAACAGTACTACTTGTGATTCTTGGAGTAACAATAATGTATATTTTGAGACAGTTTAAAAATACTCAATCAACAACCAGAAAAAGCTTTAGTTAAATGAAGGTATTCTATTGGAGTAGGATTAGCCAATCAGAGACTTGAAATACAGAAATTTACAAGTTTAGAGGGTTGAAATCAATTCAATTGCCTCCAAACAGTGCTCATAACCAGACGTGTTGTCTACAGACAGTGAAAAGTGCAAGTGTTAAATAAAAAAATCTCACAGCTCTCGATATCACTTTAAGTGCTATTTAATTTGTGTCAAGGATTAATAAAAAGGAGTGAATTAAAACTTAAAATCTGTGTAAACCTACATTCTTGTCGCATCACGCCCTGCCAAGATATCCATGTCTCTAAAATAATACTGACACAGCCGAGGCAAACATAAATATTTAATACTTAAAGAAACAGTCAAATTATAAAGTTAATATTTTTTAAACTTGGGGCAAAGACCACCTAAATGTACATTTGGGGCGAAGGCTACCAGAAACTGTTTACTATACGTGCGGTTGCAACTACTATAATTTCGGATCCCCAACAGTTGAAATATAATACAACTCATTCAACACAACCTACTTCAAATTGACGCCCAAAGCGTGGTGCAAATAACGTAAAGAAAACAACGTTCTTCAATTTTAAGGCCAGATATAGCATCCAGTTGTTAAACATTTGACTATCGCTGTTCTCTTTGTATCTATAACTAAATGTGTAGTGTAGCTGTTTCTGTAAAGGTTTATTTGGATTAAAATGTAGTAGATAGAAAAATAAGTTTTAGTAAGAATAGTTTTTATACCCAGTAATAAGCGATAGAGGGTGTAGAAAGTCATGTGAATATAACGTATCAGAATTTTTCTAAACTTTCCTCTTCACCGTTTCTTCCAAGGCAACCTAAAAACAAAAGGTTTTGTGTTATTGATAGGGACGTAACTCAGTATTTTCTGTTAACATTTAAACAGGAATTACTTACCTCTAATGCTTTGAATCTGCTGTCGGCTCCGAATTTCTGTTCAATGGTATTACCAGATTTTCTTTTCGCTGACACCTTAAACACAAATAAACCACACTGACCAACACCAACAGTTAAATAACAGTGCCCCCGCAGTTAACACTTGTTACATCGCACTACATTTCTTGGAATTTGGAGTAGAATGTGAGGATTAATTACTTGGAATATCAATTACCCATAATGGGATTTGGGACTGGGGCAAAAGAACATTGCCAATTGTCGCAGCAACGTTGCCACCGCGAATTTGAATGTGTTGCATTTTTTCATGCTTTCTTTCTTTTTCCTTGTTCACCGTTTCGGTTAAGCGGCGTTTTGATGTACATCTATTTCAGATGAAATATCGAATTAGAAATTTTGGGTCGGAAAAGCGTTAATAACATGTTTTGAGTCAGAGAAGAATTAATTCTGAACGCTGCGTATTGTACAAACGATTGCATTTTCAAATTAAATTCTGTATAAATTTTAATTAGTAGGAAGGTAACCCGTCGAATGACTTTTAAATGGTAAATAAACAACCAAATAAAACAAAAATAAATCAGGCAGGTAAAAAAAACATTACACGCACACAAGCAATCGTATTTACCACCCAGCATTAATGTCTAACTCGATGGCAACTGCAAAACACAGATACTTTCAGCTGCTGGGGTAAACTGATGCTGAATGCTTGTGGTACAGAGGATGATTAATGTTTTACTATTATTTTACAAAAATCCATGCTTGTATGGCCAAGGCGTTCGAAACAATGTTCGTTATTCACTGGTCATCACAGTAAAATTATGACGTGTTAAATTCATATAAGTTTCTCTTATCATTTATTAGTGGATATACAAACTATACTTACTAAAGCTTATTTTTCTATCTACTGCACTTAATCCAAATAAATCTATAGAGACATAGTTACATTACACGTTTCATTATACACTGCCGTTTGTGAAAATTGCAACACCTAAAGGAAACGCACAGGTTAGGTACATGACAAGTAACAAATCTATACATGACCTTTGAGCCCTAATATTCAGTATTTGGTGTGGCCTACATGCGCTGCAATTAGAGCTGCTATACGCCATGGCATTGAATCAAAAACGTTCTCAATAAGTTCCTGAGGGATTTCCCTCCACGCAGTTTGTATTCGAGCCCACAAATCCGTGACACTGGTTACTGGAGGACCGTGACGCACCAACCATATCCCAGACATGTCAGGCGAACGTGCACACCAGGGAAGCAGTGGTACCCGTCGCTCTTCGAAGAAGGCTTGTACATTCCTCGCAATAGTGGCCGGGCTTTGTCCTGTTGAAATGTGGCCTGTGGAGATGCCTGAAGCCGGGGAGTACTTCAGGCTCTACAACCACCGTTAGGTACCGGTTACTGTTCAAAGTGTCCTGAATTCATAGGAGGCGAGATCGGTTGTTGTAACCAATGGCGCCCCAAACCATCACACCTGGTGTTTGTCCGCTATGCCGCTCAACAATGCAGCCCTCCAGGTTACGCTCACCACGGTGCCGCCGGACACGTATGCGGCCATCACTGTACGACACTTTGAAGCGGGACTCGTCCGAAAAGACTACATTTTGCCACTCAGCAGCCCTATGACAGTGTTCAAGTGCCCATTGCAGTCAGAGGAGCTTGTGGTTTCTGTACAATGGAAGCCGACGTAATGGCATGCATGCAACCAGTCCAACCTGCAACAGACGGCGACGTACCGTTGATGCAGACAAGTTTACACCTGTTGCAGTGCTCCAGCGTCGAATACAACACTGTACGGTCCGTTATGGCCATGCGGACAAGGTGGCGGTCATCCCCTGCTGTGGTCATGTTCCGTGATCCAGTACCCGCTCTTCGCTGCGTACACACACGCATCACTGTCGTAGCAGCATGCCCTGTACGAGCCGAAATGTCTCGGTGTGACAAACCCGCTTCCCGGAGAGCGTTCGAACTCACATGCCGACACGGCTCGCTTTGACGTCGACGAGGCATATTGACATATAGATTATTGTTTCCACCTTGTTTGACAGCTCTGCACTGACTACACTGGGCGCAAAAGTGACCTTGTCGGAACGACACAAGAGGGTTCTGCTCGGCCTACGTGTACCCCGTCTCTCTGCAAACCTAATCACTTATTGCTTGCACACTCTTCTACACTTCCACCAAGTTTGTAGTTATTCTTGGTGTTGCTATTTTCACAAAAGGTAACAGCGATAGTCAAATATTTTATCTACAAAAGGTAGATAAAAAGGTAACAGCGATAGTCAAATATTTAAGAACTGGGCGCTATATGCTGGCCTTAAAATTCTGCTCTTTCCATGCAATCACGAGAAATTACTGAAAATCGACAGGACTTCAAAAGAATGTGCAAGTATAGAACAATTCGAACCAGTAATAAGGGTATCTCGGATATGCCTTATGCCAAAAAAATTATTTTAAGGTATCTTTATTTTCTGTGTAGTACGTTTTTGTCTTATCGCTTAACGCCTATTATTTATACACTTCGTTTCAAAATTACCGCACATTTCCTACTGCAGCTATCTAAATAGAAATGTTTTTTAAAAAAAACTTTGGACACTTCAAATAGTATATTTTAAAAGACACTTTTTCAGAGAAACAAGCCATGCTTAATATAATTGTTGTACAAATTATGAGATTATCGGAAACATTTTTAATGACACCTTATTTTTACTTTCTCTACTACGTATGGTAAGTAGGGGAAGTATTGTATTCCACCCAAAAATTCGATACCGAGATTTCACCGGAAATACAGGTTTTGAGGTGCACTGAATAAAAACAACATTTTTAGAAACATTCCCGTGAGTTTGTGTCTGTCTGTCAGTCTGTGAACAGCATAACTCAAAAACGAAAAGTCTAATAAATACCAAACTTGGTATTTGAGTTTAGTATCTGCGACACGAAGATTTTCAGGGAAATTCCCCAACCCAGACTACGCTTTACATAGGACATTTGTTTCTCGAAAATGTTGATTTTTTAAAAAAAATAGAGTTTACGGTCCGTGATGATAGACAAAAACACACCCTTGTACTAGAGTGTGCTGTCTGTGATGATAGACAAAAATAGACCGAAAAGGTCATAGAATGTTTTCCACTTCAGTTACCAAGGCTTTATTTTCGAGGGAATAAACTCACTTTTTAGACTGACAAGTAATACATGTATTTATTTATTTATTCTAATCCTCTAGACATGTTTAAGCACTATCTTAATTCTTCTGGCTTCCTAATATAATTGTGCATCTGTTTTAGGTTAATAATTCCGTAGTGCACTATATGTATTAACGTAGACTGACAAATAATTAAAATGTCTTGATTTGAGCTATCTGTATCCGCCAATAGGTATTTTTTACTTTCTCTACTACGTATAGTAAGTAGGGGAAGTACTGTATTCCACCCAAAAATTCGATACCGAGATTTCACCGGAAATATATGTTTTGAGACCCCCTGAATCCAAAAAAAGCATTTTCGGAAACATATGCGTGTGTGTGTGTGTCTGTCTGTGTCTGTGAACAGCATAACTCAGAAACGAACAGTCGCATAAACACCAAACTTGGTATTTAGGTTCAGTATCTTCCAGAGATGCGACACGAAGGTTTTCAAGAAAATCTCCTCACCCCAGATTACCCTTTACATGGAATATTTTTCGAAAATTTTAATTTTCTTAAAAACGGCTCTAACGATTTTGATTAAAATATTATATGTTTAAGATACTTTCATGACAAATAAAATGTATATCTTGAATTTTCTGGGAATGTCTCCAAAAGTATTCTTGATTGTGAACGACTTTTGCATAACTGGTAAACCATAAGAGTAGACAAAATTTTACTACACAAAAAAAAATGTAGATCGCATTAAAATACACAATTTATATCCTATACTTTTTTGTCGAGTGAACCATTTTCGAGATATTGCTTGTTATTCCTTAAGTTTTCCAATACTTATAGTTTTTATCAAATGGAAATTCGTTATTCATTTTTTTGTCCTGGTAAAGCAAAGAGAATGGAATACTGCACATAGCAACCAGCTCCTAAAATATTTGACTATCGCTTAAAACCTACCATATTCCCCTTGCATCAACAAGAAAATTAGCAGTAAGATTAACGTCTCGATTAACATGAAGCATATGGAGAATAAGCGTTTGAAAAAATAGTTCGTACAAGAGTAGAGAAAGTCATGTGAGTGTAACATATCAGATTTTTTAAATTGTGTTTACGCTGTTCTTGTTTAACATTACGGTCTATAAGCAACAAGCACGGGAGCACGCGGTGTTTCCCTGCCATTTTTTTCATTTGCTATTATTATTATTAGCAACATCATTGTCATCTAGCGGTATTGTTATTCTCATTTCGCTCATTGAATAGGATCGAAACTTTGCCCCTTGTTGATTGATATGATGTTGCAACCGTTTGCGTGTATGCATATGAACGTTTCCGAGAATCCATGAGGTAAGTAGGTAATTTCTCCACTGACCTGTGTTTACTTGGAATTCTGCAACTCTTTAAGCCCACGAAGGATTTTCTGCTCATCTGAAATACGGCGCGGTTGGGGCACCTGGTATACGTGCTACAGAAAGTAAAAGCTATCATAAACTGATTTCATTATGACTGACAATAAAATGGTTTTCTCGACTTACACATTTTGTTATTCATTAATATCGGAATAGTTAAAAAACTAAACTCTGGCTTTGATGCGCGTATATACGAAGAGAAAGGATACACATACTATATTGTGACTCTGGCAAGCAGTAAATGCGGAAATATAAAAAAAAACAATTTGATTTCGATTTGTTCCTTCATCCGAGTATCGAATTATTTACAACTCCTCTCGGCGGAACGGATTCTCTGAATTCGGTATCGGAAGTTTTAATTAAATTCTGTAGGGCCTGACTCGTTTCGGGAAAATTGGAAAATTGTCACGTCGCTTTGCATAAGGACGTTGCGTTTAACTGCTAATTGATACGATTCCTCGGTGTCTTTATATTAGCGGTTTTAAAATCCCCCTTTAACCTTTAGGAATGCCGATACAATTAAGTGTGGAATAACGACGAACATGGATGAAGGGGGAACCTTTGACTGTTGAGTGTATACCCTTAACTCTCAACTTGGAGGGTACATTCTCTTACGGCGTAATATTTCATTTTCGACGTTATGCAAGAAGAGAGACTGTAAAGTATTTGACCATCGAGTATACCAACGTATTCATAAATTACCACTTAACGAAACTAATATACCTCTAATTAATGCTCTGAGATTATTATTACCTTTTTTTATTATTTTAGGGTTCTTAGTACATATATTTCCGGTCAAAACTACATATTATATATGAGGAAGTATTGCTTTCCACTCCAAAATTCGATACCAAGATTTCAATGTAAATATATGTTTTGAGACCTTCTGCATTCGAAGAAAAAGGATTTTTGGGGAAAGGGCCACGTGTACCGTTTGTGTGCCTTTGAACAACATAACTCAAAAACAATCTGATCTGTTACACTCACATGACTTTCTCTACTCTTGCACAAACTATTTTTACAAACGCTTATTCTCCATATGCTTCATGTTAATCGAGATATCGAGATGTCAATCTTATTGCTAATTTTCTTGTAGATGCAAGGGAAACATGGTAGGTTTTAAGCGATAGTCAAATATTTTAAGAGCTATTTGCTATGTGGAGCATTCCATTCTCTTTGCATGTCCAGGACATGAATATCACGGAAATGGTCCACTCTACAAAAAAATATTCTGATATGTTACACTCACCTGACTTTCTCTACTCTTGTACAAACTATTTTTTACAAACTCTTACTCTCCATCTATTTCATAAACGTTTCATTGCAGAAAGGATCTTTACACATGCAAAGAGAATTACATTTTACACATAGCGACCAGTTCTAAAAATATTTGACTATCGCTTAAGGCGTACTATGTTCCCCTTGTTTTGTATTTGCAAGGGCAATATAGAAATACAGTAGCCTTTAAGCATAGACATATATCTTAATAGCTGGTTGCTAGGTGCAGCACCATTCTCTTTGCCACAGATTAATACTCTTTGCATATCCAAGACAAAAAAAATCTGATGTGTTACACTCACATGACGTTCTCTACTCTTGTACAAACTATTTTTATAAACGCTTATTCTCCATATGCTTCGTGTTAATCGAGATGTTAATCTTATTGCTAATTTTCTTGTAGATGCAAGGGGAATATGCTAGGTTTTAAGCGATAGTCAAATTTTTAAGCACTGGTTGCTATGTGGTGCATTCCAATCTCTTTGCATGTCCAGGACATAAAAAATGAATAACGAATTTCAGAAAAAGTATAAGTATTGGAAAATTTAAGGGAATAACAAGCAATATCTCGAAAACGGTTCACGCAACAAAAAAAATGTATATGACATAAATTGTTTATTTTAACGCGGTCTACATTTTTTGTTTAGTAAACGTTTGTCTATCTCTTATGGTTTACCAGTTATGCAAACGTCGTTCACAATGAAGAATACTTTTGGAGAAATTCCCAGAAAATTCAAGATATACACTTTATTTGTCATGAAAATATCTTAAACATATGATATTTTAATCAAAATCGTTAGAGCTATTTTTGGGAAAAGTAAAATTTTCGAAAAATATTCCATGTAAAGGGTAATCTGGGGTGGGAGGATTTTCTTGAAAACCTTCGTGTTGCATCTCTGGAAGATACTGAACCTAAATACCAAGTTTGGTGTTTATCCGATTGTTCGTTTCTGAGTTATGCTGTTCACAGACACACACACACACACACGGACATGTTTCCAAAAATGCTAACAGTAATACAAAAGCCATTTAGAAAGAAGAGGACTTTTGGGGACATTCCCACAAAATTCAAGATATAGATTTAATTTTCTATAAAATATTTCAAATATGTGACATTTAAATCAAAATGGATAGAGCTATTTTTGAGAAAATCAAAATTTTCGAAAAATATTCCTTATAAAGGCTAGTCTAGGGTTGGAGTATGTTCTTGAAAATCTTCGTGTCGAATCTTTGAAGAATGCTGAACCGAAATACCAAATTGGGTATTTATGCAACTTTTCGTTTTTGAGAATTGCTGTTCTCAGACACACACACACACACACGCATCTTTTTCTAAAAGTGGTTTTTTGGATTAAGGGGGCCTTAAAGCATGTTTTGCGGTGAAATCTCGCTATCGTATTTTTGGGTGGAATACAATACTTCCGTTACTATACGTAGTAGAGAAAGTAAAAATTAAAAATTAAAACACTCCGACGAGAAGGATAACGAAGCAAACCATTTCAAAGACATCTGTTACTAATGGTTTGAATTCGTCAATACTTCGTCATTATAACTGAGAAGATGTTTGTTTTATTGTTATTTACACCACGCTTTGGGCGTCAATTTGAAGGTGTATTATATTTCCACTGTTGGGGAGCCGAACTTGAAGTAGTTGCAACCGCACGTAAGTTACCCGGTAGCCTTTGCCACCCCTAAATAAATGTTTAAAAATATAAACTTTGTAATTTCACTGTTTCTTTAAATATTTAATATTCATGTTTGTCTCGGCTGCGTCAGTATTATTGTTAGAGACACGTTTCTCTTAGCAGGGAGTGGTGTGACTGAAGAATGTAGGCCTACACAGATTTTTATGTTTTACTTCACTCGTTTTATTAATTCTTGACACGATTTAAATAATACTTCACTGATATCGAGAGCTGTGAGATTTTTTTTATTAATTACTTGCACTTTTTAACAAGTAAAACAATTTTCGTCTCACACAATATATATTAAACTTCTCGAGGACACATCTCGCGTCCGGTTAGAAACACTGTCTACAAGCAACGCGTCCAGTTATGAGGAGTGTCTACAAGCAACTGACTTGATTTATACCGCCTAAATTTTTAAATTTCTGTATTTGAAGTCTCTGATTGGTTATTCCTAATACAATAGAATACTTTTATTTAAATTAAGCTTTTTCTGGTTGTTGATTTGCTATTTTATAAACTGTCACATAAATTACATTATTGTTGCTCCAAGAATGACTAGAAGCATTATGACACTTTCTTACTCATTATTCCCTCAAGGTTACCTCATTGTTAGCAACTTTTAGTCTATTATGCTCACAGCTCCTACATTATTTAATTACGTAATGCATTCACATAACATTATAGAACATGTATACAATAATATAAACATATACAATGAGTGTTACATATATTTTACAAATTGTTTCATACACATATTGCTTTAAGGCGGGCTGTTATTGAATTTATATATTATATAATTAGACTGAAATCATTAAGTGTTAAGAATACTGCCTCATAACAAAATGCATAGTGTAGCCATTTATACAAAGGTTTATCTCGATTAAAATGGAGTACATAGGAAGAAATATATTAGTAAGAAAAATTTGTGTTCGATAGAAGGAAGAGAAAGTCATGTGAATGTAACACATAATATTTTTAAAAATCTGGCAATTGCTTTAGCGTGATGTATCCTTGTTATACTACATTCACTGCATCCATTGACGCACCTAGCTGTTTATCAGTTTTTTTTCTGATTCCAATATATTTCTAAGCTCGCTAAGCTCTGAAACAGGGCGTGTTTACGTTTACCCAGCTTGTTTTTGCTGCTCCCACCGGGTATCAATGAACGAAAACACTCGAGATTCGTGGTGTTGTTTTCTCTAGTTTTATGCACGTTCATTGGTTGGGCTCTGTGGCCAGTAAAAAGGTTTTATTTGTGTTGCACTTAGTGCTCCGTGTAGACTTTTTTTTAAACATGTTTTATTTTCACCCTCTTGTTCGGCAGCAGCGAACAAGCAACATCGTGGTTGATGCTGCCGATGCGACAGGTACTGTGTGTCACATAGTTGAGGTCGAACCTATGGTTACTGTACCTTGCATGTCAAACCCACGCGAAATCCAGAGTGCTATAAAACTTTGTAGCTAGCTTTTTTGCCATCAGATTCTATAAAATAAATGGAATAAAGGAAACAGATAATTATATACAATGCGGTCGTTTTATGGAGAGGCTACAAATGAGGCCCTAGTAACATACGAGGGCGGATCGAAAAGTAACGCACAATACTTTTTTTTTACAAAAAGGTTTAATAGTTAAAACAAAAAAACATAAATTACCTACTTTTCGACATAGAGCCCACATTTCTCACATCGTGGTACCAGTTTCAATATGCCCTGTTCGTAGAAGTCCGTTTCCTTGGAGTATAGCGGACTGCTGATTTCACTTCTACATCTGTCGCAAAGCATTGGCCGGCCAGGAATTTCTTCATGGGACCAAACAGATGAAAGTCCGACGGTGCGAGGTCCAGACTGTATAGTGGATGCTGGAGCACAGCAACATAGGGGTGAGCATTGTCAGGAAGAATTTTGACTTCGCCAGCCTTCATATTGTGGCGTTTGTCACGAAGGGCGCGACGCAACTTCACCAAAGCTTCCATGTAGGCTGCAGCATGCATATCCCATAATCGCTTTCCTAGCAGATTGAGTCACTTTGAATTTTTTCTTCAATCATGACTCATCACCAGTGACGATTCCTTTCAGAAAGTCATGCCCTTCTGCGGTGTACCGCGTTAGGTGATCCAAGCTCTTCGTCACTCGTTGGCCCTTGTGGTTGTCTGTCATGTTCTTAGGCATACAGTGAACTCTAACTCTATACGAAATTTCAATATGTCATGAACAATATCGTACACTGCACCATAGGAAATGTTCAACTGTTGCAATAAGGTTCGCAGTTGCACACGCCAGTCGTTCAAAATTGCCGCCTCGATGCCTCTGCGGGGTTGCAGCTGTTACCAGCCTCCCGGAGCGTGGCGAATCACTAAGGTTCACACGGCCCTCTAGGAAGAATGCACACCACCTGGAGACATTGCTGCGGTTCATACAATCATTCCCATACGCGCCACGCATGTCCCTGTGAATATCACTCGGTTTATGCCCTTTGGCCCACAAATATCGAACCACACCTCTCTGCTCTTCACACGTGGACGACAGTAACATGCACGCCATATTTGTTGCATAGTTCACGCTGCTCTCGCTAGAGCTGCACATAAAACAAACAATACCCTCTGTAGTGAAAACTTCAAACTATATCTGTGTGAAACTGCAACATTCCAGCTGCAATACCAAGGGAGAAAAAAATTATTGTGCGTTAGTTTTTGATCCGCCCTCGTACATTATAATAAGCACTAAGCTTAGTGTGCACCGTTCTCGATCAAGATTTTACCGTGGTAAAATACGGACTTCACCGCAATGAACGGTCATTTGTGGTGCATCGTGAAGAAGATGTTTTGTTGCTGCCACGTATGGAAAGTCAGTATGTGTATTATATTTCGACGTTGGGGAAACGAACACTTGAAGTTCGTTGCAACCGCACGTATGTTAAAAGTTTCCGGTAGCCTTCGCCCCAAATGTACTTTCTGGTGGACGATGTCAGTACAGCAGCCTTCTGGTTCACCTTCAGCAGTTAGGAAAACTATCACCTGACGTCCTTCCAATGGGCTACATGGGTACATACATCTTGTGTTTTTGGAGCAGGGTTTAGTCGTATCTCCAGCTGATGATGGGGCCTTGATAGCCTCGAAACGATCGTCCAGCTTTTACCATCATGATGTAAGTGAAGGCTTTTAGTATCATTTCGACTCATTAATGTTATCAACTCTTCTGTTAGTCAGCCATTTGTGAGATATCCGTTACTAAAGGTTCGAATTGTTCATTTCTTGGTCATTCTTTTAAAGTCCTGTCAACATTCAGTTGTTTCTTGCGTTGTCATGGAAACAGTATGGAATTTTAAGGCCAGCATATAGCGTTCAGTTGTTAAACATTTGACTATCGCTGTTCTCTTTGTATCTATAACGAAATGTGTAATGTAGCTACTTCTGTAAAGGTTTATTTGGATTAAAAGATATTAAATAAGAAAAATCTTTATTAAGAATAGTTTGTGCACTCATCAATAAACAATAGAGGGTAGGGAAAATTATGTGAATGTATCACATTTGAGTTTTAGAAAAGATCCGCGTGTCTGTGAACAGGGTAACTCAAAAACGAAAAGTTGGATTAAAATACAATACATTAAAGATATTTACATGATAAATAAGATGTATATCTTGAATTTTCTTTGAGTACCCTCTGAAGTCCCTTTCATTCTGAAGGAATTTTGTATAATCTTGTATAACTGGTAAACGTTAAGCGACAAACGAAAACGTGCTGGAAAAAAGGTAGATATCTTTAAAAGACAATTTATTTCAAGTAAGTGTTTTTTTGTGACATAAGCCGTTCCGAGATATCTGTTATTAATGCTTCGAATTGATCATTAATTTGTCATTCTCTTGTTGTCCTTTCAACATTCAGTAGTTTCTCGCGATGTCATGGAAACAGTATGGAATTTTAAGGCCAGCATATAGCGTCCAGTTGTTAAATATTTGACTATCGCTGTTCTCTATAACGAAATGTGTAATGTAGCTGTTTCTGTAAAGGTTTATCTGGATTAAAATGTAGTGGGTAAAAAAAATAAGCTTTAGTAAGAATAGTTGTATACTAGAGAATGTCATGTGAATGTATCACATCAGAGTTTTTATGTATGTATTGTACATGAAAATTCGTTGTTCAAGCGTGAATTTGTCGGCAGGCATTACAGTGGACTCAGCTCTCTTAAGTAAATTACACGACACAGATGTCTTGAATAAACTTTCAACTTTGAGGCGTACAACCCTCTTTACAGCACGATTACAAAGCAGCGACTGAAAGACAGCTGATAAAGATACCGTTGAACGCGTTATGTACCCGAAGTGTTTTCACACGTGTGGATAAATGGCAAAGCATTCGCTAACACAATGTATTTTCAGTTTTACTGTTGTTCAGACTTAAGGTGGGTATTTGGATCGTCGTATTAAATATACAATCCATTATTTGACGACTGAAGGCAACCACGAGAAAAATCCAGAGGGATTGGTCGGCCCACGGGATTTGAACCCGGAATCTCCCGAATGTGAGTCACCGACTTTACCACCGGTATACTTGTGGTAGTGGAGCGTGAGACAAACTTTTGAAAACACTTATATACAACGTGAAAAATTTGAAAATGCCACCTATAGGAACGCTTAATAATAAATAACGGGAAATGTTGTGCTATTTACATACCTTATGTTTATAAATGAGCACAATTACTTGGAATATTATGTGTATTGGAAGGGATTCGGCACTGATCCAGGGAATACGGATATTGCACCTGTGCTCAACTAGGAGGCCCCCGGGAGGGAAACATGAGTAACGGCAGAGCAATGGCATGGTCTCCACAGCTTCCAGCTTAAGATGCTCCGGCAGTCAGATAGGCAGATGGACACACCGCCCCAAACAGAGAGTCAAACGCTCCCCAAGGAGTTGTCCATATACAATCATCAGGGACAGTGTGCCCCCATGCGGCTCTGGGAAAATCAAATTCGGTGCCCCTATTACAGGGTTAAAGGGGATTAGTCACTAACGCGCGTCAAACCCAAAAAGGGGAAGACAACCGAGACCGCGGTGCGGACTGTCTACTGCCTCTCTAACAACCCAGCCTGGAGGGAAAACCACACAGACGTACTCAATCTACCAGGGGTATCGGGACCCATTGGTTCACATACACCGGCAAGCCGCTGAAGGCCGAGGGACGGATATAGAGCATCCTTTTCCCTTGCAACGCCACACCGGAACATCATCGCCGACACTTCCAACATTAAAACACACCTAACTGTGTGAAGGGCAGATGAAATGGTTAACTGAACGATGTGGCAGGACAGGAAACTCGGGGATGGGAGAAATTACTCCAGGATTCGCCAGGAAAACCCCGAGAAGACCACGGATCAGGAGTGGAACCCGCGGCGTTACCGCGTGCTACCTCGCTCGGCGGTGGTTTTACCACCAAGGAGCCGAGTGGAAGCCATCAAGTTTGATTAAAGGGAAGCAGGGCTTTGGCGCTTCAGATAACACGTTTATACCACACAAAGAAAGGCTTTAAAATATGGATGCTTAACACTTTTGCCGGGGCAACCACTCGTGTGTTTGTGCAGGAAGAAATCTGTGATCTGCATGGAGTAGACGAGACGGGCGTTTCTTTGTGTCACAAGTAGAATCTCCATATCAAAGGGAAGCAGGAGGCCTTTATCGCCTAAATGGATTAACATGCTAACGTATATCAAAACAAACTGCGGTAAGACTAGATTACCTTATCAAAGTCAGAGCATACCTCACTCGCTGGTAAAGCTAATAAAGGCAAAGGAGGAGCGGCCTCCGTCGCTTTTCAAGAAACACATCTTTCAAGCAAGATGAATGGAGCGACAATGCTTGTAGTTCATACAAATGAAGATAGTGTTCGGGGCAGCTGCGAAAACGGAAATTTCTTCTTTGTTTTCAAATGGAACTAAATTCTGTCACCCACCTCAAAGACTCTTCGTATATCAAAAGCTAGGTAAAAGGAAGCTGGGAAAGTAGAATCAGAGTGAAAATAAATCTAATGTGGTACATTCAAGTAACTTTCTCGCTAGTGTAGCTAAATCTTATTAGTAAGTAGGGGAATTATTGTATTCCACCCAAAAATTCGATACCGAGAGTTCACCGGAAATACATGTTTTGAGACCCCCTGAATCCAAAAAAAGCATTATTGAAATCATGTCCGTGTGTGTGTGTGTCTGTGAACAGCATAACTCAGAAACGAACAGTCGGATAAACACCAAACTTGGTATTTAGGTTCAGTATCTTCCAGAGATGCGACACGAAGGTTTTCAAGAAAATCCCCCTACCCCAGATTACACTTTAAATGGAACATTTTTCGAAAATTTTAATTTTCTCAAAAATGGCTCTAATGATTTTGAATAAAATATCATATGTTTAAGATATTTTCATGACAAATGAAGTGTATATCTCGAATTTACTGGGAATGTCTCCAAAACCGTTCTTCATTTTTTTGTACTGGTAATGCAAAGAGAATGGAATACTCCACATAGCAACCAGCTCTTAAAACATTTGACTATCGCTTAAAGCCTACCAATTCCCTTTGCATCTACAAGAAAATTAGTAATAAGATTAACATCTCGATTAACATGAAGCATATGGAGAATAAGCGTTTGTAAAAATAGTTTGTAGAAGAGTAGAGAAAGTCATGTGAGTGTAACACATCAGATCTTTTTTATATATCTACTTCATCTTAATCCAAATAACCTCTGCAGAAATAGGTACACATTTCGTTATAGATACAAAAGAGAACAGCGATAGACAAATGTTGAACAACTGGACGCTGGCCTTAAAATTCCATACTGCTTCCATGACATCGCGAGAAACAACTGAAAATCGATGGGACATAAAAAGAATAACTGAATATTGAACAATTCGAACCATTAATGTCGTTTTCCGTGGTGTAGTGATTACCATGTCAGCCTCTACTTCCCGAGGTCTCGGGTTCAAACCCGGCGAAGGCCGATGGCTTCCTTAGGAAGGGAAGTAAAGCCGGTGGTCCCGTGTCATAAATTTACTGCACGCAAAAGAACCTCAAGCCTGATAAAGAGGCCTCTGAGCAAAATTACCGGTCTGTCACGCCCAAAATAGAATGGGACGCTAAGGACCATAGTACAGAGTGAGCCAAAAGACTCCGAACCGCCTGCGCGGTGTTTCTCCTGTCCGCATGCTCAGCGCTCGTTACCGTCTGCCGCCAAAGGCGCGGATGAAACCATACAACATTTTTAAAACTACTTTTAAAGGCTTTACTTACCAACTTTATGAAAGGAGATGCTGAAACTGACCACCGTCGTTGTCCATGCATTTTTGGTAACTCTTTAGGAAACTATCCATCATGGAATTTTTGGGGGGAATTCTCCAAACCATGACCGATGTCGTCTAATGTTTCTTCGGTAAGAACCGAACGCGGTCTGTTAGATTTCTCAGCCTGAACACTTCCTGTGGCCTGAACCTTACTGGAACTTTTACACCTGGAAATCCTTCTGCAAATCGTACTTTCACTTGGCGAGCTGACCGAGTTAACACATACGAATCATAAATAAATACACGCTGTGCAGTAGAAAACATATACTGAGCCATAATATACTTTGTGACTAAGTACAGGACAAAATAATAAATAACTCGTAATAACTGAACGACATCACATCACCCGTCAACTCAAAACTGCACTTCACACTGCAATGTTTTTATCATATTTCCACACGCCCAGTGGAAAAACACCGCGCAGCCGGTAATATTGTAATATAAAATACCCTTCCGGAGTAACTTAAAACATAAAGTGTATCAGACAAACCCACACTCTGGAAGAATTAAAACAAAATATCCGCCAGGAAATTTCTCAACGTGAACTACGTCGAGTGATGGATAGTTTCCTAAAGAGGTGCCAAAAATGTATGGACAACGACGGTGACCAGTTTCAGCATCTCCTTTCATAAAGTTGGTAAGTAAAGCCTTTAAAAGTAGTTTTAAAAATGTTGTATGGTTTCATCCGCGCCTTTGGCGGCAGACGGTAACGAGCGCTGAGCATGCGGACAGGAAGAACACAGTGCAGGCGATTCGGAGTCTTTTGGCTCACTCTGTAGTTAAAGAGCGTCCGTAAATAATGAAAAAGAAAACAAAACATTAATAACGTATGTCTTGGAAATGGCTGATGTTAAAAAAAATCAAATAAACTGTGTTTTCAACACATCTACATTTTTATTCAGTACGTTCTAATCTATTGCTTAACCCTTAACAGTTATACAATATTATGGAGATTTCTTTCCAAATGAACCGAACTTCACAAGCTATTCCCAGAAAACTGGTTATGTAAATGTGTTTAATATATGGTATTTTAATCTAAACTCTTATCGCCATTTTTCAGAAAATGTAAATTTTCGAAAACCTTTCCACGTAAAGGCTAGTTTTGGGGTGGGGGATTTTCTTGGAAATGTTTTATGTTGCATATTTGGAAGCGACCAAGGTTTGTATTTATCCGATATTTCATGTTTAAGTTATGCTGTTCACAGACACACATACGAACGCTTTTCGAAAATGCTTCTTTTTTATTCAAGGTGCCTAAAAACATGTATTTCAGTGAAATTTTGGTATCGAATTTTTGGGTGGAATACAATACCTTCCCTACCGAGTATGTATGTGATAGAGAAATTAAAAAGCTTTGGTAAAAAAATCTGATGTAATACATTCACATGGTTTTTTCTCTCCTCTATCGTTTATCAGTGGGTATACAAACCAGTGTTACTAAATCTTATTTTTATATCCACTTCATTTTAATCCAAACAACTTCTGTAGAAACAGCTACATATTTCGTTATAGATACAAAGAGAACAGCGATAGTCAAATGTTTAAGAACTGGACGCTATATGCTGGCCTTAAAATTCTATACTGTTTCCATGACATCACGAACAACTGAAAATTGATAGGACTTTAAACGAATGGCTAAGTACTGAACAATTCGAACCATTAATAACGGATATCTCGGAAATGGCTGTTGCTACGAAAAAGTTGAAATAAATTGCGTGTTTTAAGGAAATCTACATTTTTTTGTGTAGTATGTTTTTTGTGTATTGCTTAACGTTTAGCAGTTATACAAACATATACAAAATCCCTTCCAAATGGGCGGATTTCCTAGGATATTCCCAGAAATTCCAAATACACATTTTATTTGTCTTGCGAATATGCTTAATATGGGTATTTTAATCAAAACCGTTACTGCAATTTTTTAGAAGATTAAGAATTTTGAAAATGTTACATGTAAAAGGTACTTTGTGGTAGGGGGATTTTCTTGAAAATTTCGTGTCGCATCTTTTGAGGCAGTATTTTTAACACTTAAATAATTTCAGTCTAATTATATAATATATAAATTCAATAACAGCCCGCCTTGAAGTAATATGTGTATGTAACAGTATATAAAAAAGTGTATAATACAGTCATTATATTATTGTATACATGTTCAATAATGTTATGTGAATGCATTACGTAATTTAATAATGTAGGAGCTGTGAGAATAATAGGTTAAACGTTGCTAACAATGAGGTAACCTTGAGGCAATAATGAGTTTGAATGTTTAACAATACTACTTCTGATTCTTGGAAGCAATAATGTAATTTTAGTGACAGTTTATAAAATAGCCAATCAACAACCAGAAAAAGGTTTAGTTAAATGAAGGTATTCTATTGGAGTAAGATTAGCCAATCAGAAACTGAAAAGGAGAAAATTTTACAAATTTAGAGTTCAGTTGCCTGCAGACAGCGTTACTAACCAGACGCAAAAAAGTGTCCTAGAGAAATTTAATACGTATTCGTGTGAGACAAAAATAGTTTTGCGTGTTAAAAAAATGCAAGTAATTCATAAAAGAATCTCACAGCTCTCTCTATATCAGTGAAGTGTTATTTAAAATCGCGTCAAGTATTAATAAAAGGAGTGAAGTAAAATTATAATCTGTGTAAGCCTACATTCTTAGTCGCACCACAACCCTGCAAAGAGAAATGTCTCTAACAATAATACTGACGCAGCCGAGGCAACCATAAATAGGTATATAATATTTAAAGAAACAATTAAATTACAAAGTTAATATTTTTAAACTTAGGGCGAAGGCCACCGGAAGGCGGGAGCCATACGTGCGGCTGCAACTACTTCAAGTGTTCGTCTCCCCAACAGTTGAACTATAATACAACTCCTACAACAAAAATACTCTCTCAAATTGGCTCCCATACGTGGGGCAGAAGCAACAAACAACGTAAAAATAAACTTCTTCAAATTGGCGTCCATACGTGGAGCTAATAAATTACTTCTTCACTTTGGAAGATACTGAACCCAAATATCAAGTTTGGTGTTTGTCTCTTCACAGAGACATGCACACACGGACATGTTTCCAATTTTGTTTCATTTGGCTTCAGGGCACCTCAAAACATATATTTCCGTTGAAATCTCGGTATCAAATTTTTGGGTAGAATGCAATACTTCCCGTAGAGTAAGTAAACCACGCCTCGAAAATAGTTTTTGAGACGGTGGGTCATAAAGTTAGCAGATTTAACATTGATGATATAAGACATTTAATCTCTCCTTAAGGCTGAATTATGTAACATGCAATTCAAACAGAAGTGAATAAAACTATTTATATTATTAAAATTTATTGAGCAAAGCTTTTACATACATTCTTGTGATTTCTCCAACAGGACAGACGAAACCTTCATGGATTCGTTCAAAATAATCTCCTACATTACTTCATAAAATCCTGGTGTTATTTATATAAATAATTAAACCTACTGAATTAAAAAAATAAATATTTAATTATGGCTGCAGTTTTGAAACCTGAATATTTTTTTCTCCAAAAATATAACTGCGGCATCTCTCCTAAAATCTACTCCATGTTGTTCATGACCCCTGTAATTGCAGACACGCCCACTTGCATGCCTTCTTTGGCCATTTCCTTCCCGTATTGCATCCATTTATTTTGTTTATTTTTCTTCTTTTCCGCACTGACTATAAGCAGGATCTGAAAAAAGAAAGAAATATAAAACATAAAAATCTTGTGTGTTCCCTTCAGATGTATTTCTCTACTCGTTCTTCTACAAACTATTGCTATTTTGGAAACATGTCCGTGTATGTGTGTCTGTGAACAGCATAACTCAAAAAAAGAAATGTCGGATAAGTACCAAACTTGGTATTTAGGTTCAATATCTTCCAGAGATGCGGCACGAAAATTTTGAACAAAATCTCCCCACCCCAAACTACCTATTTTTGATTTTCTAAAAAACTGGCTCTAAATACTTTGATTAAAATGCATTATATTAAAGGTATTTACACGACAAATAAAATCTATATCTTGAATTTTCGGGAAATAGCCCCCCATTCGGAGGGAATTTTGTATAATCTTGTACAACTGCTAAACGTTAGGCGATAGACAAAAACATATTACACAGAAAATGTATATCTCTTTAAAAAACACAGTTTATTTAAAATAAGCGTTTTTGTGGCATAGGCAGTTTCTGAGATATCCGTTATTAAACGTTCGAAATGTGCATTTCTTGGTCATTCTCTGAAACTCCTTTCAGAGGTCGCAGGTTCAAACCCGGCGGAGGGCGATGGATTTTTCCTTAATGTGCCTTCCTTCAGAAGGGAAGTTAAGCTGGTGGTCCCGTGTCTTAGATTTACGTCACGTAAAAGAACCTGAAGCCTGATAAAAAGGCCTCTGAGTAAGATTACCGGTCTTTCACGTCCAGTATAGAATGGGAAGCTAAGAACCAGAGCAGTTAAAGAGCGTCCATAAATAAATGAAAAGAAAGTTCTGTCAACATTCAGCTGTTTCTCGCGATGTCATGGAAACAGTGTGGAATTTTAAGGCCAGCATATAGCGTCCAGTTGGTAAACATTTGACTATCGCTGTTCTCTATAACGAAGTGTGTAATGTAACTGTTTCTGTAAAGGTTTATTTGAATTAAAATGTAGTAGATAGAAAAATAAGCATTAGTAAGAATAGTTTGTATACCTAGTAGGTAGAGAAGGTATTGCGTTCCATCAAAAAATTCGATACCGAGATTTCATCAGAAATAAATGGTTTGAGGCCTTTTAGAAAAACGTCCGTGTGTTAACTGTAAACACCATAATTCAAACACGAAATATCAGATGTACAACACTAGGATTTTCAAGAAAATCCGCTACCCGAAACTACCCTTTACGTGGAAAATTTTTCGAAAAATATTATTTTCTGAAAAATGGTTTGGGAAAAGCTTGTGAAGTCCTCTTCATTTGGAAGGAAATCTCTATAATGTTGTGTAACTGATAAGCGTTAAGCAAAGACGAAAACGTACTGCATAAAAATTGTAGATCTCTAAAAACACACAGTTTATTTAAATAATTTCTTTTTGGCATCGGCCTTTTCGGAGATATCCGTTATTAATGGTTCAAATTTTCAATTTTCAATCATTCTTCTCAAGTCCTGTCGACTTTCAGTTGTTTCTCGCGATGTCATGGAAACAGTATGGAATTTTAAGGCAGTATATAGCGTCCAGTTGTTAAACATTTGACTATCTCTGTTCTCTTTGTATCTATAACGAAATTTCTGGAACGGTTTTATGTCGATTAAAATGAAGTAAATAGGTTTAGGAATTATAGAAAAGTCATTCAAAATGAAGAGGGCTTCACAGGCTATTCCCAGAAAGTTCAAGATATACATATTTATTTGTAATACAGTCCTAAGCATATGGTCTTCTAATCAAAATGGTTAGATGCATTTTGAGAAAATAAAAAATAACGAATGTTTTTTCTAAGTAAAGGGTAGTTGAATTTGGAGGATATTCTTGAAAATTTCTTGTTGCATTTTTGGAAGATACTGAAGTTAAATGCCAAGTTTGGAATGTAAACGACTATATGGAACCTCAAAACATATATTTCCGGGGAAATCTCGTAGGATGTCTGTGGGATTAAACAGAAAAGGGAAAGGCCCTAAACGAAATTCCGGCGTAGTATGGCCACTGCAGCAGAGGAACTGTTAATTGCACTACCAGCGAAAAAGAAATCAATTTAATGTCTATAAAACCACAACAAAACGCCGTTATCTCGCACACTAGCAGATGCTATCATTACGCCTCCTTAGATGGCGACACGTTCATTATTTCACTCAAAACACTTGTGTGCACTGCACCGACATTGCCTTGCACAAGTGTTATTCTCCTCTGTGATGGTAGACCTAAACCAACCTCAGAGCTGTTTGACCAACTGTTCGTTCTTCACGGAGTACTTCAGCAATGTACATAGCGGTTGGTTTAAGGCCCGGTCGGGAGCGCGTGTATGCGTGCTCCGCACCTATCTACTACATCGTGGGGCTTTCCATGCCAAAACTCTCGCGCTATAATGAGTAGTAACCTTGTTATAAGTGGCGTCCAACTGCATTGGGACATTTTATTTTTGGACACTCTGCTGTGGTTCTTAGCGTCCCATTCTATATTGGGCGTGAAAGAGGCCTCTTTATCAGGCTCGAGGTTCTTTTACGTGCCCGACACGCGATCACCGGCTTCACTTCCCATCCGAAGGAAGCCATGCTAAGGATTTTTGCGCCCGAAAACTGGGTTTGAACCGGTGACCAAAATAAGTTTTTTGTTTTTAACGAGATCTACTTTTCTTGTAGTAAACCTTTGTCTATCCCTTACGGTTTACCAGCTATGCAAAAGCGCTTAAGAAAGAAGAGGACTTTGGGGAAAATTCCCGGAAATTCAAGATATACATTTCATTTGCCATGAAAATATCTTAAACATATGACATTATAATCAAAATCGCTAGAGCCAATTTTGAGAAAATCAAAATTTTGGAAACATTTTCCATGTAAAGGGTAGTCTGGGGTTGAAAGATTTTCTTGAAAAGATACTGTAGCTAAATACTATGTTTGGTATTTATCCCACTTTTGGTTTTTTTGCTATGCTGTTCACAAACACACACACACGGAGATTTTTCTAAAAATGCTTTTTTTTTGTATCGGGGACCTCAAAACATGTATTTTCGCTGAAATCTTGGTGTAAAAGTTTTGGTGGAATTCAATACTTCGCCTACCTACTATATGTGGTCGAAAGAGTAAAAAAGGAATAACGAATTACCATTTAAGAAAAAGTATTGGAAAATTAAAGCAAAAAACAAGGAATATCTCGGAAATGGCTTACCCCACATAAAAAGGGTACATGCCATAAATTGTGTGTTTTAACGAGCTCTACAGTTTTTGTGCGGTTAAATTTTGTCTATCTCTTACAGATTACCAGTTATGGGAAAGTCATTCACAATGAAGAGGGCTTTTAGATCTCCCAGAAAATTCATGATAAACATTTTATTCGCTATTAAAATATATTAAACATATGATATCTTAATTAAAATTTTAGAGCAATTTTTTAGAAACTCAAAAGTTTAGAAAAATGCTCCACGTAAAGGGCAGCCTATGGTGGGGAGATTTTTCTGAAAATCGCGTCCTTGTAAGATAGTAAACTCAAGTACCAAGTTTGGTATTTATCCAACTTTTCGTATTTGAGTTATGCTGTTCAGATACAGACACACACACGAACAAAACGTAAGGACGAAAGTAATCTTCGCATGCTGTAACACATAGCTCGATGAAACAGAGGGAACTGCTACAGTAGGCAACTAAACGAAACATGCAATGAGACGAACAGAAATGCCACATAGATCATAAGCTACACTAAAGTCAATACGACATATGATGGCTCTCCAGATTTACAGAAACAGATACATGGTGCTTAAAAGGTGTATGATCACCACGGACAGCAATGCATGCTCTGCATCGTGCTCCCATGCTGGCCACAAGGTTGGTAAGCAGTTCCATTCCTCCACCAGTGTTGTTGACAACTGTTGGATGGTCGGACGTTTCTGAATGTGGATGTGCTGCAATGCGTCTCTCCAAACAATCCCACACGTGTTCGATGGGATTTAAATCGGAGGAACGGTCAGGCCATTCCATTCGCCGAATATCCTCTCGTTCCAAGAGATCCTCCACCTGCGCTGTTCGATGGGTCGCGCATTGTCATCCATAAAAATGAAGTCAGGGCCGACTGCACCCCTGAAAAGACGCACATGGGGAAGGAGTACAGTATCGCAATAACGTTGACCAGTGAGCGTACTGTGTTCAAAGATTTGGAGATCGGTGCGCCCATGCAACTTTACGCCTCCCCAAACCATAACACCCGGACCAACAAAACGATTAAGTTCAAGGATGTTCCTCGGTTCATTACGTGTTCCCATCTCTCGCCAGATGAGGGTACGTCGAGAATCACTACTCAGACCGAATCTGCTCTCTTCCGAGAAGAGCACGCGACCGTATTCCTCGTTGGTCCAACTTTGATGCTCTTGGAGCCATCGCAAACGGTGCCGCCGATGTGCGGAAGTCAATGGAACACAACGTACTGGCCGTCGGGCAAAGATACCACCTCTGTGTATCGTGAGATTGCATGCCTAGCTGTCCAGTTAAATGTGGTTGCAATTTCACCCGCTGTTTGGCGTGGATCCCTTCTTGCCTGTTGCACAATGTAGCGGTCATCTGCTCCGGTAGTTGAGCGTGGTCGAGCACCACCTCTCCTTTGGACAGCAGTGCCTGTGGTTTGGAAGGTTCCCCATTCACGTGAAACAATGCTGTGAGCAATTCCAAACTCCTCAGCAACACTGGTCACACTTCGCCCTTCTTCGAGTTTCCTGATGATTCTTCCCCGAGTGAAGTCATCTAAATGGTGTCTACAGACCATGTTGCAATGAAGAATACCACTACAGTGCACCGTAACAGCCACACACTGTCTTGTGTTTTGTCAACTGCCCCGTGTTGCGGGACCAGACCATTTGGCACTATAGGCTCGCTACACTCACGCCATGTGACGTCCAGCTTTCTGTGTACGTGTGAGAGACCTCTGGCAACATGCTCCCGCACCTTCATATGCTTGTATCAAGTAGTTCAGTTGTTATGTCACTTTACCCATCTCGTCCTCAGGTTTTGCACACCAGTGTACTTCCGAAAGGGATTTATTTGAATGCAGGGCACCTCAAAACATGTATTTCCGGTGAAATATCGGTATTGAATTTTTGGGCGGAATGCAATACTTCTACTTAGTATACGTTATAGAAAAAGTGAAAATTGAAGCTGGGAGAGGCGTCTTAGTCGTCGCATCGATTTAAGGCGTTAACTAGCAACTTTACGGCCGTTAATTACTAACGACGATTGGTGCAGCTGACGTATGATATGGGTTAATGTACACGTTTGTAATGCCAGGGATTGCAACAGTTAAAAGATGACATATCACAATAATAATAATAATAATAATAATAATAATAATAATAATAATAAAGCAGAGCTCACTCTTGTTAATGGTTGTTCAGGAGGTTTATCAGCAAATATTTATTAACCTTTTACTCTGTTCTACGTGTTATTTATTATCAGTTATAAAATATCTACGTACAACATACTTTCCTGACAGTAATGATAGCTTCATCCATTCGAACACCCACTTGAGGACTTTTGCATAATCTGCTGTCCAGATGAACCATTCATTTCACTGCTTCAAAATAATGCGCAATTAAACGTGAATTAAAACATAGCAGGGGGGGTTAGTTACCTGAAGGACTAAAACGAGGTGCAGCAACAGCACAAAGAGGCGCGCTCTTCCCATCCCAGCAGACAACACGTGACCTGGAATAAAGTGCACAAAGTTGTTAAAAATTTAAAGTGCGAGGGACGAGTAAACAAATGGACCGACAGAGACATGCGTGCACGCATAATTAGGTTCCATGTGCTCTGCGAGGACGGCAACAAAAAAAATGACAATTATAAACAAGCGACAATAGCATCGAAAACAAAAGAATGGCCACGGCATGCGATGATGCACTGGCAATTTGAATGGTCACTTGTTTTACGAAATTATCTGTTATTAGAGCGATGTACTCGGATAAAATAGCTGCAATGATGAACTAAACAAAATCCGATGTGTTACATTCACAGGAGTGTTTCTACCCACTGTGCCTTATTCTAACTTCCGAAAGCTTACTACTTTATCTACTGTAACTAGTAGATACAGAAAGTGTTGTCTTCCATCCAAAATTTCGATACCAACATTCAATTGCAAATACATGCTTTGAGACTGAATAAATAAATACATCAAAATCTGAGTGACACATTCACATGACATGCTCTACCTTGTATCGTTTATTAGTGAGTATATAAGTCACTCTTACTAAACCTTAATTTTATATCTACTAACAATCAAATAAACCTTTCCAGAAATAGCTATATTACACATAAATACAAAGGGAACAGCGATAGTCAAATGTTTAACAACTAGACGCTATATGCTGGCCTTAAAATTCCATACTGTTTCCATGATATCGCGAGAAACAGCTGAATGTTGATGGGACTTTAAAAGAATGACATAGCGATAGTCAAATGTTTAAGAACTGGACGCTATATGCCAGCAAAACAACTGAAAATCGACAATCGCGAGAAACAGCTGAATGTTGACAGAATTTTCAAAACGATGGCATACCGACAGTCAAATGTTTAAGAGCTGGACCCTGCACGCCTGCCTTAAAATTCTGTACTGTTTCCATGAGATCACAACAAACAACTGAAAATCGACAGGAGTTAAAAAACAATGGCATTGCATTAGTCAAATAACAGAAAATCGACAGGATTTGAAAAGAGTGGTATAGCGAGTCAAATGTTTCAGAACTTGTTACTATACGCTAGCCTTAAAATTCCATACTATTTCTATAACATCGCGATAAACAACTGAAAATCGACAGGAGTTTAAGATATTGGCATTGCGATACTCAAATGCTGGTCTTGAAATTGCATACCCTTTCCATAAAATCGCGAAAAGCAAATGAAAGTTGACAGGATTAAAAGAATGGGTAAGTATTGAATAATTCGAACCATTAATGACGAATACCTCGGAAATGGCTGATGCCACAAAAAATTATTATTTGAAACAAATTGTGTGTTTTAAAGAGATCTACATTTTCTTGTGTAGTACGTTTTCGTCTATTCCTTAACGTTTAACAGTTATACATAGTTTCCAAATGAAGAGGACTTCACTGTCACGTAAATACCTTAATTATTTTAGTTAAGATCGTTAGAGCCAGTTTTGAGAGAATCTAAAATTTCTAAAAATATTCCATATAAAAGATAATTTAGGGTGATTGGATTTCTTCAATATCTTCCGGTCGTATCTTTGGAAGATACTGAACTTAAATACCAACTTTGGTATTTCACCGACTTTTTGTTTTTAATTTATGGTATTCACAGACACACAAACATACAAATATTTGCGTCGATTAAAATGAAGTAAATATAGGAAACTAAACTTTTTTAAGAATAGTTTGTGACCTCGTAATGAACCATAGATGGTGGAGAAAGTCATGTGAATGTAACACTTTAGATGTTTATTTATTTAAAAAACAACGGCGGCGCCGTGGCCGAGTGGTTAGACCGCTCGCCTCCCACCGAGGCGGCCCGGGTTCAATCCCAGGGACCTGCATGTGGGATTTGTGGTGGACGAAGCGGCGTCTGGGCGGGTTTTCTCCGGGTTCTCCGGTTTCCCCCGCCATTCATTCCACCAACTGCTCCATCATCACCTTTCCTTTCATCCATTTCACCAACATTTCGTTTCATCTACTTCCTTCATCCCATACCAGGCATCGGGCTGATCACCCATCCTGGATGCTCTATCTGATCCATGAGTGTCTGCTCCTCGACGGGCCTCTGACCCCAGGCACCCGCTTGTAAGTCCTGGGGGGGTGTAAGTCCTACATAAGAGGTGGGTAAACAGATAATGAATGAATGAATGAATATTTAAAAAACAAACAATCGAAGCAGATCCACAATAGCTCAAAAAGGTTGTTTTTTTCGGAATAACACAACCTCGCGTTAGGTTTGGTTTGACTATTTCAGCGAATAATTTACAAGAGCAGAAACTGTTCTTCATTGTGAATGACTTTTGCATAACTGGTAAACCATAAGAGATAGACAAAATTTTACTACACAAAAAATGTAGATCGCGTTAAAATGTACAATTTATGTCATATACATTTTTTTTTGTTGAGTGAACCATTTTCGAGATATTGTTTGTTATTCCCTTAAATTTTCGAATACTTGTACTTTTTCTCAAATGGGAATTTGTTATTCATTTTTAGATCCTGGACATACAAAAAGAATGGAATACTCCACATAGCAACCAGCTCTTAAAAGTTTTGACTATCGCTTAAAGCCTACCAATTCCCCTTGCACCTATAAGAAAATTAGCAATATTTCTGCGTAATAATAGTTTGTACAAGAGTAGAGAAAGTCATGTGAGTGTAACACATTCAAATTTTCTATGAAGTGCTGCAGAATGCATAATATAAAATGGTAAATGTAACACCATGCGTGAAAATATACTTAAAATGTAAATATTGTTTCTAGAAGTCTAAAATGTATGTCGTTAAAGAAAATATTCCAGTTAATCAGGCTGCATCAAAACTGAAAATGTCATTTATTGGTAGTATTTGCCGTTTCTTTAGCTGAATAAATATTAACAGTATTGACATCTGTACAGCCTTTCAGCCTTTCAGCCTGTACAGCCTTTCCCTTAAGTAAATAAATAAATACTTACAGAAGTTAACCTTCGGTTTGTATTTGGCTCACTAACACTGTTTCCGGAATTGCCACGGTATTTATCCGGGCGATAAGTGACTAAAGCAGTCCTGGTTAGTGCAAAAGTGGTTTCATAACAAGAGAAGCCGACGTGCAAAGTGGTACAAAAGCGACTATCCTTCCGTGTTTGAGTTATCTTCACGCAATATAAACACAAGTTTCAAACGTGAAAAGTTAAGGTAATAATAAAGTGTTTTAATTCTTGATACACGTGTTTAAAGTACCTAATTAGTTAATAGGAAAGAAAGAAACCTGATGTGATACATTCACATGACCTTCTCTACCCTCTATCTTTATTAGTCGCTATACAAACTATTCTTACTAAAGCTTATTTTTCTATCTACTACATTTTAATCCAGATAAACCTTTACAGAAACAGCTACATTACACATTTCGTTATAGAGAACAGCGATAGTCAAATGATTAACAACTGGAAGCTTTATGCTGGCCTTAAAATTCCATGCTGTTTCCATGACATCGCGAGAAACAACTGAATGTTGAAAGGAGTTTAAGGAATGTCCAAGAAATGAACAATTACAACCAATACCTCAGAAATGCCTTATGTCACAAATAAACTTATTTGATTCTAAATAAACCATATGTTTTAAGGAGATTAAATGTCTTGTGTAGTACGTTTTCGTCTATCGCTTAACGATTACCAGTTATACAGGATTATACAAAATTCCTTCCAAATGAAGAGTACGTTACAGGCTATTCCCAGAAAATCCAAAGTAGACATTTTATTTGACATGTAAATATCTTTAATACATGGTTTTTATACAGCATGTTGTTTAGGAAATAAAAATATCTATAACATTTTTCGTTTTTGAGTTTTGTTGTTTACAGAAAAACATAGACAGAGACACACCCGGGCGTTTTTCTAAAAATCTGATGTGTTGTACTCACATGACTTTCTCTACTCTTGTACAAACTATTTTTACAAACGCTTATTCTCCATCTACTTCATATTAATCGAGATGTTAATATTATTGCTAATTTTCTTGTAGATGCAAGGGGAATATGGTAGGTTTTAAGCGATAGTCAAATGTTTTAAGAGCTGGTTGCTATGTGGAGCATTCCATTCTCTTTGCATGTCCAGGACATAAAAAAACGAATAACGAATTCCATTTGAGAAAAAGTATAAGTTTTAGAAAATTCAAACAAATAACAAGAAATATCTCGGAAATGGGTCACTCGATCTCCCCCTCCCCCCGCAAGAAAAGTATATGACATAAAATGCGTGTTTTATCGAGATCTACATTTTTTGTGTAGTAATACTTTGTCTTTCTCTTGCGGTTTACCGGTTATTGGAAAGTCATTCAGAATGAAGAGGGTTTTTGAGGACATTCGCAGAAAATTCAAGATATGCAATTCAATTAGCATGAAAACATCTTAAACATATTATATTTTAATCAAAATCGTTAAAAAAATTTTGAGAAAATAAAAATTTTCGAAAATTTCTCCATGTAAAGGGTGTTTGTTGTGGGTGGAGGGGATTTTCTTTTGTCGCATCCTTGAAAGATATTAAACTCAAATACCAAGTTTGGTATTTATTCGACTTTTCGTACACAGACAGACGGACAGTTTCCAAAAATGCTTTATTGAATTCAAGGCACATCAAAACATGCATTTCTGGTGAAATCTCAATATTGAATTTTTGGGTTGAATGCAGTACTTGCCCTATTTTTTTTTAAAATCAGGGGACCTCAAAACACGTGTTTCCGTTAACATCTCGATATCGAATTTTTGGAGGAATGAAATTCCTTCTCTACCTATTGTGCACATGGTAGAGAAAGTAAAAAGAAAACAAAACACGAGAGTTATTAGTTATTAACATCTCCTACCAATTTCTACGTTTTAATAATGTGGGAACCCCAAAGGGTTGCGGAATAAATCTAGGAATGTGTAAGTAGATTTGTGTTATGGATTTTGTAGAGTGAAAACCCACGCCTTCCTCTTATCCTCCGCAGCCAAGTAAGTATACCTCCCCTCAATGTGCTTGCTGTGTACTCAAAATTAGTTTAATTTTCATGTGAACTTTTAGGCCATCTACCCAACATATAACAATATCTCGTGAACGGCGCTGAGTGACTTCCAGGTTGGCATTTCCGGGCTGCCTCGATGTTATTTATAGAGAAAATATCTTTGAGGAAGAAATAATAGCAACGCCAATAAAACCTTGTTAGTTCTCTAAAAACATAAATAATACTACTAAGAAAACACACGAAAGACAAACGAAAAATAAAGGCCAAGATGAATATACAAAGGCAAGGAAGAATAGGGATAAGAAGAGGTACTTCGTCTGGTTTGATGCTGTTGCTGTTATCCAAGCCAACTGTCATTTTATGTCTCTCAGCTTTTGTTTTTCTGCTTATAAAAACATAAAAAAATCTGATGTGTTACACTCACACTACTTTCCCTACTCTTGTACAAACTATTTTTACAAACTCTTATTCTCCATCTATTTCATATTAATCGAGATAAACATTTGCAGAAACGATCTTTTGACATGCAAAGAGAATTATATTTTACACATAGCGACCAGTTCTAAAAATATTTGACTATCGCTTAAGGCATACTATGTTCCCCTTGTTTTGTAATTGCAAGAGCAATATAGAAATACAGTAGCCTTTAAGCATAGACATCTCTCCTAATAGCTGGTTGGTATGTGCAGCACCATTCTCTTTGCCACAGATTAATACTCTTTGCATACCCAAGCCAAAAAAATGAATAACGAATTCCCATTTGAGAAAATAAGTATTGGAATATTTGAGGGAATAACAAGCAATATCTCGAAAATGGTTCACTCAACAACAAAAATGTATATGATATAAATTGTGTATTTTAACGCGATCTACATTTTTTGTGTAGTAAAATTTTGTCTATCTCTTATGGTTTACCAGTTATGCAAAAGTCGTTCACAATGAAGAATACTTTTGGAGACATTCCCAGAAAATTCAAGATATACATTTTTTTTGTCATAAAAATATCTTAAACATATGATATTTTAATGAAAATTGTTAGAGCCATTTTTCAGAAAATTAAAATTTTGAAAAATGTTCCATGTAAAGGGTAGTCTGGTGTGGGGGATTTTCTTGAAAACCTTCGTGTCGCATCTCTGGAAGATACTGAACCTAAATACGAAGTTTGGTGTTTCTGAGTTATGCTGTTCACAGACACACACACACGGACAAGTTTCCAAAAATGCTTTTTTTTTGGATTCAGCGAGTCTCATAACATATATTTCCGGTGAAATCTTGGTATCGAATTTTTGGGTGCAATACAATACTTCCCCTACTTACGTAGTAGAGAAAGTAAAAACTGTGTTTACGAGAATCTACAAATTATAATAAGTGAATATTTCAACGTCGAGGCATGGTGGTAAAATGAATGGATACCATCTTCGACTTGTTTATTACTCTTAGGTAGAATACCTTTGTGTTATTTTATATCAATACACCATTAAATAATAATGTGAATATATAGACGAATAATAAGAACAGGTACTTTGTCCGGTTTGATGATGTTGCTGTTATCACAATATAAGTTAAAATATTGTTAATTTTTTACCAAACGATTTTAGTGCTTTACATTTACGTAATCAGAGCCTCAGGTGGTATAGCTGTTGTAACCATTTATTTGACTGTTATTACTGCATTATCAATGTCAGGGTTTCAACAAAAGTTGCATCACCGTTCCTTAGTTGATCTATTACGATTATTGTCGAGAAAGATGTATATGGTATTGCGAGCTTTTGTAGGCATCACGCAAGTTTAAATAACTAATCGTGTGGAATGGATCAGAGTTTCGAATTGTAAGCTAGACATTAATTTTAGGCTTGTGTCAGAGGTTACCTGTGCCAAGTTTCGAAATTGTTGCAATCGTGTAGAAGCCTATAAGGAATATACTACGCCGGATTGATAAGTCTGTGACTTTTTAAAGAAAATAACAATTTTTTCCAAAAAATTGATTTTATTTCTCAACATAGTGTACTTTCAATTCAATACAGCTTGTCCAACGTTTCTCCAATTTGTTTTAACCCTTCCAAAGAATATGATTTTTCAAAGTCTGCAAAATATGAGGTTGTTTCTGCCATGATGTGTTCACTGGACGTGAATTTCTTCCCAGCGAGCCAATTTATCTGGTTTGCGAGGAGGAAGAATTCGCTAGAAGCCAAATCTGGAGAATATGGTGGGTGAGGTAGCAGTTCGTAGCCCAATTCCACAAATTTTGCGATGGCAATGTCCGACTTGTGCATTATCCTGGTGAAAGAGAACCTTTTTCTTCTCTAAATGGGGTTGTTTCTTTAACAATTCCTTGTGAAACTGATCCAGCATTGCCGCATAATATGAACCTGTGATCGTTTTACCCTTTTCCAGGTAGTGGATGTCTATAACCCCTTGTGAATCCCAAAAGACAACTGCCATGATTTTTCCTGCCAACGAAATGGTTTTCGCTTTCTTTGGAGCAGATTCGCCGAAGCAAATCCACTACTTTTGTTGTTGTTTGGTTTCAGGTTGATAGTAATGGATCCAAGTTTCATCAACCGTGATATAACGCCGCAAATACTCATTTGGATTGCGCTGGAATATGTTCAAACATCCCTGTGAAATGGTCACACGATTCCGCTTGTTCTCAACTGTGAGCAGTCGCGGCACCTCAGCTTTCTCATACACAAAAATTCGTGCAGAATGTTATACACCCGTTCATATGAGATGTTTACTGTCTTGGCTATCTCACGGATTTTCACTCGGCGGTCTTCCAACACAGTATCGTGAACTTTGTTCAACATTTCTTCTGTTGTGACCTCCTGTGTACACGGTAACTCTTGTGCTCGAACGGCCACGTCGAAATTTTGTGAACCACTTGTGAACCATGACATGTGATGGATCAGAGTCCCCGTAGTACTTGTTAAGCTTTTCTTCCGTATCCTTCACCGTCTTAGCACTCTAAAAGTAGTGCTTTATCAGAACACGAAATTCACCTTTCCCCATTTTCTACACGTCTTCTTATTCTAGACGCTCTCAACAATGTTCTAAGAAAATGAAGACGAATTTCTGGGATTATACCCATAATATACTTGGGTGCAAGCAAAAAGCCTGTGATTAGAACGCTATCTTTCGTCAAAGTCATGGACTAATCAATCCACCCTCGTATACACATACACTGGCGTTTATATACATATTAAGATTAGAGGGTGTTTTTACACAAAGAACTGGGCTTCTCAATAGTGAAATAATTATCAAAACGGGTTGAATGGTTTTTGAGAATACCCTATACACACTCACACAGATTTTAATCCCTTTTTAATAGTTTTTTTTGAAATTAACTCTTATCAGTGGGGAAGTACGAAGCAGGTAAGGTTATTATAACTCGAAGTTAAGCTGGATAAACAGAGCATGAGGTGAATTGAAGACGTAATATCTAAAGGAAATAAGGAGAAGGGTGCCAGCACACCCTAAGCAATTTAATTTCCAGAAGCGCTCTAATTTATTAGTGCAAGACCGACATTTTTATGACTCCTATCTTTAAAATGTTAACACCATCCTCACTCGTGTTCGGACAAAATGCAGCCCTCGTTTTGCTGCAGGGAAAAGATTAAATCTGACCTTTTGCAGCAATTAGCTAATTAGTTAGAGATCTGCCGACTGCTACAGCTCCGGCATCTGTTAATACCCTTTCTGTTGATTTAGAAACACCACAGTATTGTCAGTATTTCTACACGCTCATAGTAGGCAGAAAAAGCATTGCATTCGGTCCAGAAACTCCATATCGAGATTTCACCTGAAATACGCGCTTTGATAACCCCTGAGTCCAAAAAATATCTTATGTGTTACGTTCACATGACATTCTCTACGATCGTTTATTGGTAGCTAAAAATTATTTTACAAACTTTTTACTTTCTCTACTACGTATAGTAAGTAGGGGAAGTATTGTATTCCACCCAAAAATTCGATACCGAGATTTCACCGGAAATACATGTTTTGAGACCCCCTGAATCCAAAAAAAGCATTTTTGGAAACTTGTCCGTATGTGTATGTGTCTGTGTGTCTGTGAACAGCATAACTCAGAAACGAACAGTCGGATAAACACCAAACTTAGTATTTAGGTTCAGTATCTTCCAGAGATGCGACACAAAGGTTTTCAAGAAAATCCCTCACCCCAGATTACCCTTTATATGGAACATTTTTCGAAAATTTTAATTTTTTAAAAAATGGCTCTAATGAGTTTGATTAAAATATCATATGTTTAAGATATTTTCATGACAAATGAAATGTGTATGTTGAATTTTCTGGGAATGTCTCCAAAAGTATTCTTCATTGTGAACGACTTTTGCATGACTGGTAAACCATAAGAGATAGACAAAATTTTATTACACAAAAAATGTAGATCGCGTTAAAATACACAATTTATGTCATATACATTTTTTGTTGTTGAGTGAATCGTTTTAGAGATATTGCTTGTTATTCCCTTAAATTTTCCAATACTTATACTTTTTCTCAAATTTGCTATTCATTTTTTTTATGTTCTGGACATGCAAAGAAAATGGAATGCATCACATAGCAACCAGCGTTAAAATATTTGACTATCGCTTAAAACCTACCATATTCCCCTTGCATCTACAAGAAAATTAGCAATAAGATTAACATCTCGATAACTCGATTAACATGAAGCATATGGAGAATAAGCGTTTGTAAAAATAGTTTGTACAAGAGTAGAGAAATTCATGTGAGTGTAACACATCAGATTTTTTATTTATGCTATTCACTGACAGACAGATAGATGCACATATGGGCATTTTTCGAAAATGCTTTATTTGGATTCAGGGGGTCTCAAAACATATATTTCCGGTGAAATCTCGGTATCAAAATTTTGGGTGGAATACAATACTTTCCCTACTTACTATACGTAGTAGAGAAAGTAAAGGTATAGATCCTATTATTTGCATGCGTTTATTGTACTAGGTTTAAGTGATAGTAAAATCTTTTAAGAGCAGGTGGTTTTGTAATAGCCTTGCAACTCTGCTTTGTTTTTATGATCAGGAGGGGAAAAACGAGGGCAGTCCAGAAAGTCCCAGACGTTTTGACCTATCGTGGCGATGAGTAGGGCTAGAGCCGCCATCTTGGTGTCAGAACGTTCCTACATTCAGTACGCATCCAGCTGTGGTAGCGTGAGAACTGTGCCTTCCTTACTGTGCTCTCTGTGAGTTGTTAAAATGTGCGTTGCAATAGAAAATCCCGCCACTTGTGAAGTGCGGTTGACTAAAAAGAACAAACCAATTGAAATTTATCGTCAACTTTGTGATGTTTA
The DNA here is from genome assembly GCA_030765065.1 of Deroplatys truncata. NCBI lineage: Eukaryota > Metazoa > Arthropoda > Insecta > Mantodea > Mantidae > Deroplatys > Deroplatys truncata. The sequence continues at coordinate 12,887,370 of CM060987.1, forward strand.
CGGGCAGGAAATAATGAGTGAAAGCCGAGTCAGGCAATGGTGCATTGATTTTAAAAATGTCCGTACCAATGTTCACGACGAGGATCGCAGTGGTAGGCCTAGCCTTATGACTGATGAACTGTCAATGACAAAATTCGTGAAAATCGCCGGTTCACGATTACAGAACTTTCGGAACATTTTCCCCAAATTTGACGGAGTTTAGTGCATCAGATTGTGGTGGAGAAGCTTGGTTACCACAAATTTTGTGCTAGGTGGGTTCCGTAAATCCTAACGGAAGACCATAAAAAATCAGAGACTGGCTGCAGCATGACCTTCCTCCAAGATTTCAACAAATATCGTAACCGGGGACGAGACTTGGGTGAAGTATGTCAATTGTGAAACAAAACAGCAGTCGATGGAATGGGGACACACACATTCTCCCAAGAAAGTGTTTGCAAACGCTGAAAGGTCATGGATACTGTGTTTTGGGACTCTAAGGGAGTGCTTCTCGTTGAGTTTCTGAAACGTGGAACAACAATAACCTCACAGAGGTATTGTGAAACACTAAGAAAGTTAAGCCGTGCCATACAAAGCAACACACACGGCCAATCGTACCCGAACACTCTTGGATGGTTTTGGATTGGAGGTGTTTGACCATCCACCATACAGCCCGGATTTGGCGCCGAGCGACTACCACCTCTTCTCAGCGATGAAGAAATGGCTCGGTACACAACGCTTTGATACTGACGCTGAACTGCATGCCGGTGTAAACCAGTGGTTGAAGTCGCAGGCAGCATATTTCTACAGAGAGGATATTAAAAAACTTGTGTCACCGTATGATAAATACCTCAATTTGAATCACGATTATGTAGAAAAATAGCGTAAGAGTGTACCTTTCAAATGTAGATAAAAAACGTTGATATTTGCATTTTGTCAATTGTTTATTTCAAAGCGTCTGGGACTTTCTGGATTACCCCCGTAAAATTCAAACTAATAACAAGGAATATCTCTGACGTTTTAGCGAGATCTTGTACAGTAAGATTTCGTTTATGTCTTATGGTTTACGAGGTGTCGTCAGATACTAACGTTACAAGGCCGATATCCCTGAAGTTTAGTCCGTTATAGAGAAATTAGTAGTGTCCCGCAATTATAATATATGTGGTTAGCAACTGTGCTGAGTTTCATCCACCCGCCACCAACAGCGCTAGTTGTAGGTAAACACAAATAGCGACTCGTTTGGAAAACTGGTCTCGTGAAGAAATCCTCTCCGTTATTGGATTTCTGTGGGCGAAACATGTAACCACGGTTGAAATTTACTGGCAGCTGGTAGAGGTTTACGGAGATACTGTAATGTCTCAGAATAGTGTCGAAAGGTTGCCGCCGGTAGAGAAAACGTCACTGACGAGGATCGCAGTGGCCGACCCAGCATGGCAACAGATTTGAACACAACTCGCGTGGAGGAGCTGAATCAGGACAACAGGGCAATCACGTTACAGCATATGATGTCCGGAAAGGTTCGTCACATTGTTTACGATATTCTGCAGTACCAGGAAGTTTTTTTCAAATAGGTTCCACGAAATCTGTCCAACGAACACAAGGAGAAGCGCATGGGGGGAAGTCGTGCAACGGTTCTCCACGGAAGGGAAGTTTTCTTCACCAAATCGTCACGGGTGACGAACCATGGATCCACCACTACACCCCCAGTATAATTGGTGGAAACACCCCTCCTCTCCAAAGACAAAGAAGTTTAAGGTGACGCCATTTGCCGGGAAGTTGATGGCCAAAGTGTTTTGGGACAGTGCGGGTGTTATACTCGTGGAGATTCTGGAAAGAGGACACGATCATGCGAAGCAATCAGGAGGAAACGACCAGGACTTCTCACCGAAGGCGTCATCTTCCCTCATACTTCCCAGAAGACCACCACACTGTTGAAGCAGTTTCACTGGGACACCATCGGCCATCCCCCCTACAGCTCGCACCGCTCTCCAAGCGACTTTCATCTTTTTCTTCACTCGAAGGAGCACCTAGGAGGCCGACGATTCACTTCAGACGAGGATGTGAAACAGTTCGCAACAACTTGGCTAAACACGCAAGGACAGGAATTTTACCAGGAGTAAATATTCAAACTCATACCACGAAGCAACAAGTGCCAAAACCGATATGGAGATTACGTCGACAAATAACTTAATGCATATACTACCAGTTGGTTGTATGCAATAAACTGTACGCTTTGTAACCTTAGTCTCTGATCGCCCCTCGTACTAATGGTATTTTATGCAACCTACGCAATGGACGCAGGCGAACTATGAAATACGTCACGTGACTACAAGAAGGGCGGTCCATGGCTTCCACTATAACATGTCCTCCAAGAAGGCTTTCGACGAAGCTAGTGATACCTGCATCTGCATTTTGTGCTCAGATAAATGTGAAAAGCACCATATACTGAGGTGCAAGAAACTAAATCTATTGCTGCCTCTAGCAAGGACAATTAAACTCGTCATCCTCCTAGGTGTAGTGGTTACCGTGCTAGCCTCTACTTCCCGAGATCGCGTGTTCAAACCCGGCGGAGGGTGATAGATTTTTTCGGACGTAAAAATCCTTAGCATGGCTTCCTTCGGAAGGGAAGTAAAGCCGGTGGTTCCGTGTCGTAGATTTACGGCACGTAAAAGAACTCAAGCCTGATAACGAGACCTCTGAGCAGAATTACCGGTCTTTCACGCCCAATATAGAATGGGACGCTAAGAACCACAGCAGTTAAACAGCGTCCGTAAATAAAACTCAATTTAATTCTTGACAACTAAATTCACATCTTTTTATTATGTAGAGTTTGTTGGTCTTTTTATTTATATACATTTAATTTGTCATGAAAATGACTTAAACATATGTATTATCATTAGAGCCACTTTCTATGAAATCTACATTTTCGAAATATTTCTCATTTAAGGCGTAGTTTGAGGTAGGGGGGGATATTCTTGAAAGTTTTCGTCTCGTATAATTCAAAGATGGAGATCTTAAACACCAGGTTTATACCGACTTTTCGTTTTTGAGTTCCACTGTTGACAGGTACAGACGCATGGGTCGTTTTCTAAAAACACTTGATTTTGATTCAAGGGGTCTTAAAACATGTATTTCCCGTGGAATCTCGATATAGACGTTTTGGGTGGAATGCAAAATTTCCCCTAGCTGCTAGGCACGTTGAAGGGAAAGCGTAAAGCAACCACCAATAAACGTTGGTATTAAAGTTAGATTTACTTTCAGTAGTTGGCATCACTGCACAAGACATGAGTAGACTCGCATAATGACGCTGCTGACAGAGACTGTACCTGCTTGCTTCATTTATATGTACCAGTAACTTTAGATTTTTATTTTCTCTTTTATAAGTCTCTTTTTATTCCTGCAAATTGCTTGAAAGTTGCTCGTAACTCTGGTAAAAGACGGACGGACCCCCAGCAGGAGCGGCTCTAATATAATAACCCCTTTTTAAAGTAACGTAAATTCATTTCCAGAGACGAGTGGTTGAAGATCGCCTAAGGAATAAGTAACGTCTAAAATTAGCCTCGTTCAACTCTAAACCTCAGCCATGTAGCCTCAATTAGCTCAAGTTGGCATTGGATGTATGTTAACATTCCTTCTCTACTACTCAGATATGGTAAGTAAAGAAAGCAATTCGATATCGAGAATTCACCGGAAATGCACGTTTTAAGACACTCTGAACTCATAAAAAGCACTTCTAGAAAAAGATAAGGGTTTGTGTGTCCACAAGGTCAAAAACGAAAAGTCGGTTAAGCACCAAACTTGGTATTTGGGTTCAGCATCCTCCAAGGATGCGAACACAAGATTTTCAAGAAATTCCCCCACATCAGATTACGCTTTACATGGTAGGTTTCTTCATTGTTTTTATTTTCTCAATAGGGATGAGAGCTCGATACTCTCGATACTGGACTATAGTTCTTGATAGACCTCGACTGCGCTTCGTGGTGGTGAATCGATGCAAGATTCCATAGACTGTTGCTTCTAATTGAAAACTTGCAAAACAACGGGGGGAGGAGTAGAGATACTGTAGGCTCGCGAGAAAACGTTTGCGAGGTGTTCTGCTCTCCGGAGGAGCTGTCCAAGCTCTGTCGAACATGTAGAGTAGAACTCGTCTTCAATCTCTTCTCTGCAATAGCAGCTTGATTGCATCTGTAGCCGGGAGTAGTAATACTTTAGTGTAAATCCTCTCGGGGCAACAGATACACGTATCTTTATGGGGTATATTTCGCCACTCGTATTGCTCTTTTAAGTCCTCTACAGACGGAGACATTTGTTATACAAGAGATGGCGCCTTGCACCACTGAGTTGTATGCCGTCTAGCACGGACGTATGTACACACGCCATCATCACTAACATAGAGGATACAAAGCTGTAGCTGGTTGCAATTATTCTTTCTGTAATTTCTGTGCACAGGAAAAGAAGACTGTGAAGGTACTATAGAAGATGGTGGACCCCACCATGCATTCTAAGACGTAATGAAGGCGGTCGACAACTCCGTAGTTTATTGAATAATAAACTCCTATTGAACACTCTGATTCGTATTAAAATTTACTGAGAATGGATGAAGTAACCATCACAAAACTTCGTCAGGTGAAACCTGTAATAAGGTAGAAAATAAATATCTGAATTTTAACTGCCAAAATGTCTGTCACATAACTTAAATTACTGTTAGTCTGAATTACACTGGTTCATTTTCAATAGGTTAGTGCTGACATTGAGATTCCTAGCCACCGGAGAGAGCTACAAGAGTTTAATGTACTCATTCAGGATATCTGCAAGCACTAATGGTATGATAAACAAACTTAAGCACTCAGCACAACATATAAAATCAAAGCTGCACTCGAATAATGCTCTTGGAATGGCTACCAGATAGTAAGGAATTTAGCTTCGTTCACTGACATGCCAATACAGGGTATGAATGATACACCACGTGATCAAAAGTATCCGGACACCTGGCTGAAAATGACGTACAAGTTCGTGGCGCCCTCCATCGGTAATGCTGGAAGTCAATATGGTGTTGGCCCACTCTTAGCCCTGATGACAGCGTTCACTCTCGCAGGCATACTTTCAGTCAGGTGCTGGAAGGTTTCTTGGGGAATGGCAGCCCATTCTTCACGGAGTGCGGAACTGAGGCGAGGTATCGATGTAGGTCGGTGAGGCCTGGCACGAATTCGGCGTTCCAAAACATCCCAAAGCTGTTCTATAGGTTTCAAGTCAGGACTCTGTGCAGGCCAGTCCATTACAGGGATGTTATTGTCTTGCAACACTCCGCCATAGCCCGTGCAGTATGAACAGGTGCTCGATCGTGTTGAAAGATGCAATCGCCATCCCCGAATTGCTCTTCAACAGTGGGAAGCAAGAAGGTGCTTAAAATATCAATGTAGGTCTGCGCTGTGATCGTGCCACGCAAAACAACAAGGGATGCAAGCCCCTTCCAAGAAAAACACGATCACACCATAACACCACCACCTCCGAATTTCACTGTTGGCACTACACACGCTGGCAGATGGCGTTCACCGGGCATTCGGCATACCCACACCCTGCCATCGGATCGTCACATTGTGTACCGTGATTCGTCACTCCACACAACGTTTTTCCAGTGTTTGGCATTCTCCTGCGTGCTGGGTGGCTTGTGAGCAGCCGCTCGACCATGGAATCCAATGTTTCTCAACCTCACGTCTAACTGTCGTAGTACTTGGAGTGGATCCTGATGCGGTTTGGAATTCCTGTGTGATGGTCTGGATAGATGTCTGCCTATTACTCTTTACGACCCTCTTCAAATGTCGGCGATCTCTGTCAGTCAACAGACGAGGTCTGTCTATACGCTTTTGTGCTGTACATGTTCCTTCACGTTCCACTTCACTATCACATCAGAAACAGTGGACCTAGGAATGTTTAGGACTGTGGAAATCTCGCGTACAGACTTCTGCACAACTGACACCCATCACCTGACCACGTTCGAAGTCCGTGAGTTCCACAGAGCGTTCCATTCTGCTGTTTCACGATGTCTAATGACTACTGAGGTCGCGGATAATGAGTACCAGGCAGTAGGTGGCAGCACAATGCACCTAAGATGAAAAACGTATGTTTGTGGGGTGTCCGGATACTTTTGATCGCATAGTGTATTTACTATATGGCACCATCTCTTGTACAAGAAATGTCGTCTGTACAGGGCTTTAAGATACGTTTCCTTTACTTTTTCCCATTCTTTTAAATCTTTTCTCTTGAGGTTTTCCCATATTAGATGGATACCACACGACAGTATTACGACAATTTTTGCTCCAAATAGCTTCATTACCACTTCTAGGGAAATTTTCGTCAGGTGGTTTATGTTGTTTATGGCTGCTGTGGCTTTCTCTTTTACGTGAATTCCGAAAGTGGTCCCCGTTATCCGGAGAGTTATGTCTAAGTATTTAAAAGAGTTCGTCACTGATGGATTTTCTCCGAATGTAACTGTCTCTTTCTTCTTTCTCCTTCCACCTTTTCGGAAGGTCGTTTGCCTGTCTTTTCCTTATTTATTCTCAGGTCGTTTGCCTCCGCTCATTCTATAAGCTGGTCAAAACTCTGCTGTAGATCGTCTATCTTCTTTGTTGTAATGATCATGTGGTCAGCATATACGAGACACGTTTGTCTGCGTCACTCTGGCTATAACTTTCGTTACAGCCGCCGTAGCCAGATTAAACAACAGGGGGCTTAAGATCCCATCCGCGGAGTTTTATATCTGTAATACATACATGTGTGAACAGTGACAACTCGTTCCGGATTAAAATTTGTACCAGCGCTCAAGCCCCTGAAACATACAACCAACATTACCGGCGCGCCGTGCACAACTACGAGATATTACTTCAAGAAGTGGACGGATATTCGGGAGCACCGTGTATAAAACATATTATATGTTTCCTTCATATGAATTTCTGTAAAACTTTGTTCGTTTTTGTGTTGTTCCCACAGCCTATTCTTACTAAAACCTATTCTTCTGCTTCATGTTAATGGAAACAGCTTCATTGCACATTTCGTTGAGGTACAAGAGAGATACAGGAAACTTAATAGATAAATAATGTGACTTCACGAGAAACAACTGAGTAACAGCCTAAAAAATTACAAGCTCTTGAAGAATTCATTTGTTAGTAAAAAGTTAATTTTAAATAAATTATGCGTTTTAAAGGGAGATGCATTTTTTGTGTTGACGTTTTTGTCTATCTCGTATGGTTCACCAGTTACACCAAACTCCTTGCGAAATAAAATGACATCGCAGATATATGTACCTAGATTATTTAAATTTACTTATTTAAGGTCTCATTTTAGCAGCTACGATCAACAGGTATACTTTTTAGTTGTCATGTAAATAAGTTAAATATTTTTACTTTCTCTACTACGTATAGTAAGTAGGGGAAGTATTGTATTCCACCCAAAAATTCTATACCGAGATTTCACCGGAAATACATGTTTTGAGACCCCCTGAATCCAAAAAAATCATTTTTGGAAATATGTCCGTGTGTGTGTCTGAACAGCATAACTCAGAAGCGAACAGTCGGATAAACACCAAACATGGTATTTAGGTTCAGTATCTTCCAGAGATGCGACACGAAGGTTTTTAAGAAAATCCCCCCACCCCAGATTACCCTTTACATGGAAAATTTTTCGAAAATTTTAATTTTCTCAAAAACGGCTCTAACGATTTTGATTAAAATATCATATGTTTAAGATATTTTTATGACAAATAAAACATATATCTTGAATTTTCTGGGAATATCTCCAAAAGTATTCTTCATTGTGAACGACTTTTGCATAACTGGTAAACCATAAGAGATAGACAAAGTTTTATTATACAAAAAATGTAGATCGTTTTAAAATACACAATTTATGTCATATACATTTTTTTTGTTGAGTGAACCATTTTGGGGATATTGCTTGTTATTCCCTTAAATTTTTCAATACTTATTTTCTCAAATGGGAATTTGTTATTCATTTTTTTGTCTTGAATATGCAAAGAGCATTAACCTGTGGGAAAGGGAATGGTGCTGCACCTAGCAACCAGCTATTAAGAGATAAGTATGTGCTTAAAGGCTACTGTATTTCTATATTGCCCTTGTAAATATATATTCCCCTTACATTTACAAAAAATTAGCAATAAAATAGTTTCTGCAAATGTTTATCTCAATTAACATGAAGTAGATGGAGATTAAGCGTTTGTAAAAATAGTTTGTACAAGAGTAGAGAAAGTCATGTGAGTGTAACACATCAGATTTTTTAAAATCAAAATCATTAGAGACGCTTTTGGAAAAATCTGATGTTTTACACTCACATGGCTTTCTCTACTCTAGTACAAACTACTTTTACAAACGCTTATTCTCCATCTACCTAATGTTAATCGAGATAAACATTTGCAGAAACTATCTTATTGCTAGAAAGGTAGAATCACATGACTGAAACATTCAATGCCATAGCCGGGACTTGAACTACGGTTTCCCGGACTCCGTCGGGTTGCTCTAACCACTGAGGGACCAGCACGATATTAAATTCTCCAACTGACTCGCATTTTTCCCGGTAAGTGAAAAATTATATTGAGATGACATACTCCAATGGCAACTTACAATGTTATAAGTACTTTAAGTCCCGGGCTTCATAGTTTCAATCACTATTAGGTCAATTAATGGAATTAATCGTTCTTCCACACAAGCCGCATGCTGGACAACGTTGGAAAGGTAGAATCAGACGACTGAAAAATTCAGTGCCAATGCCATAGTCAAATGTTTTAATAGGTGGTTGCTATGTGGAGTAATCCATTCTCTTTGTGTGTCCAGGACATAAATGTGTGCTTTAACAAGATCTACATTTTTTGTGCAGTAAAACTTAGTCTATCTCTTACGGTGTACCAGTTATGGGAAAGCCATTCAGAATGATGATGACGTTTTGGGGAGATTTCCAGAAAATTCAAGATATACATTTCAATTTCTACAAAAATATCTCAAACACATAATATTTTAATCAGAATTGTTAGAGTAAATTTTTGAGAAAATCAAAATTTTCGAAAAATGTTCCATGTAAAGCATATATTGGGGCGGGGGGATTTTCTTGAAATCTTCTTGTCGCATCCTTGGAAGATACTAATACCAAGGTATTTATCCGAATTTTCTTTTTGAGTTATGCTGTTCACAGACAAAACAGACAGACATACAAATGGACATGTTTGCAAAAATGATTTATTTGGATTCAAAATACCTCCAAACATGTGTTTCCGGTGAATTTTGGAATGGAATACAATACTTCACCTACTTACTACTTCGAAGAATTCTTTAAAAATATTCGGATCGTATCTTTGGAAGCCACTGAACATATGTGATACCTTGTTTACTTACTAGGGACGTGGTGGAGAAAGTAAAAAGCCACACTCGAGGAAGTATGTGCCACTCTTGCGGATACGGCCAGCACATATTATGAAGGTCGTTTATCACCCTGTTAACGGTTTCCTGAAAGATTAGTAGGAATTACTGGTTCCACGCAAAGCTTTCTCATGTCCTATCACTACATAGTAAATATGAACTGCTTTACGCTTTTATCATCTCCATAAATTGTGCCAGGCTCATAAAAAATATATGAACCAGGAATGTGTGGTCATTTCATATTCGTTTCCCTTTTAGTTGTGTATTATGAATAGGGTCCGGATTTTTAGGTGGAGTAAACGTTCACTGCGAGTCTCTTATATGCTTAAAATAGGTTTTATTTAGGTTTTTCTTGATCAAAATAGTTTTTTACTTTCTCTACTACGTATAGTAAGTAGGGGAAGCATTGTATGCCACCCAAAAATTCTATACCGAGATTTCACCGGAAATACATATTTTGAGATCCCCTGAATCCAAAAAAAGCATTTTTGGAAACATGTCCGTGTGTGTGTGTGTCTGTGTGTGTGTCTGTGTAGAGCATAACTCAGAAACGAACAGTCGGATAAACACCAAACTTGGTATTTAGGTTCAGTATCTTCCAGAGATGCGACACGAAGGTTTTCAAGAAAATCCCCCCACCCCAAATTACCCTTTACATGGAACATTTTTCGAAAACTTTAATTTTCTCAAAAATGGCTCTAACGATTTTGATTAAAATATCATATATTTAAGATACGTTCATGACAAATGAAATGTATATCTTGAATTTTCTGGGAATGTCTCCAAAAGTATTCTTCATTGTGAACGACTTTTGCATAACTGGTAAACCATAAGAGATAGACACAATGTTACTACACAAAAAATATAGATCGCCTTAAAATACACAATTTATGTCATATACATTTTTGTTGTTGAGTGAACCATTTTCGAGATATTGCTTGTTATTCCCTTACATTTTCCAATACTTATACTTTTTCTCAAATGGGAATTCGTTATTCTTTTTTTTATGTCTTGGACATACAAAGAGAATGGAATGCGCCACATAGCAACCAGCTCTTAAAACATTTGACTATCGCTTAAAGCCTACCATATTCCCCTTGTATCTACAAGAAAATTAGCAATAAGATTAACATCTCGATTAACATGAAGCATATGGAGAATAAGCGTTTGTAAAAATAGTTTGTACAAGAGTAGAGAAAGTCATGTGAGTGTAACACATCAGATTTTTTATGTTTTGCTTCGTGGATCAATACAGGTATCAATAATTTTGCTTTTTTGGTACTTAGTTGTAAGATTTACATTTTGGCTTGCAATAGATAGGTACCTACGTCCCCAAATTTTCTGGCGTAAACGATTTCCTATTGTCAGGTAAGACGTTCTGGTATGAAGAAAAGGTTGTTTCAACGTAACATGACGTCATTGTAGCGTAGAACATAGATGCCAGTGCAGCAGCTCTAGGGGTAGTTCTCCTGTATACTTTTCTCCCTGCAATACTAAATTGATGATTTTCATATCTTCAAAATCAAGACTTCGTTGAAGAATCTTCTGCAACTTCGAAGAACGTGCAACTCCCACTGGTCCAGGTATTTCTTTACTGAAAACAGTGCCAATGATATCTAGAGCATCTTTCAGTGGCAAAGTTGTACTTTCCAATCGGAGAATAGCTTGTGATATAAAACAAAAATGTGTCTTAATGTATGCAAGGGAAGCGGCAAGAGTGATTTCTTGGCAATGCAGGAAGCTTCTGTTTCGTCCAATTCATTCACGACATTTTTAACGTTTTTTAAGTGCTCGACATAGTAAATGGCAGTAGACAGTCAAGTCCTGACCTTCTGTCAGCTGCATCCAGGTGTCACCACGTCACATGTGCTGCGTTTAACTGTAGTGACTTGAACTGTCTGCTGGCTATAAGTGGTGGAAATAATTTTACAATGAGTTTCAATCCGAAAATAACATTCTTCATTCCGAAAAAGGAAAAACAGCTATTTAGGTTATTTTAGGTGTCAACCCCTCATTTAGGTTTGTTTAGGTGTAATGAAATTGGCAAATTCTGCTCCAGGGAGTGTGAAACGAGTGTATATCTTGAAATGTGTTAATTAAATAGCGAGGAAAAATATAGGTTAAAACCTAGAAATCCGGGCCCTTATTATGAGTTACCTTAAATTTAATCGAGCGTAAACGTTGGCTCTGCTGGGTGCAGAAAAGTCTGCTAGAAGGGAACCACCCCAACATTCACCTACCGACTCGGAGGAACTTTGAAAAAAACCATGGGCTAAAGTGGGGATCAAACCCGGAACGTCCCGAATACGAGCCGCACTTGTACACACACACACACACACACACACACACATAACGTTTTCTAAAAATACTTTTTTATTTGGATTGAGGTGTTCTCTAAACACGTATTTCAGGTGAAATCTCGACGTGGAAGTTTTGGGTGGGATATATAATTTCCTGTTACTTAGCGACAGGGAATATAAGACATTTTATATTTTGGCTAATTTCGTAATAAGGCCCAGCGCGTGTTCTGTATAGGAAATTGCTAGCAGGCGCTTTCACGAGCTTTTAAAATGAATTAGGCGAGAAAGCCACTGAGTAGGCTGTGAATGACACAGTTCGATAATTAATGTAGCCCCTTATTTTTGTAGCACCCTGGGGATATTTCCGATGGCGTCGTCTCTGACGTCAGCTCATTTGTACCTCCGTTCCATTTGCCAATAATGTGTCGGGTGCGATAATTGCGCTCAGTGTTTCATCGCGATATTACTTCCTCTGAACACGCACACCAGGTTAAGGCGAGAGCTTTAGCTAAGCTCTGCATTTGAATACACGTATAGGCGTAATGGGAAATAGAGTGTACGTCACAAGGTTAGTCTCCGCCCCGGGCGCTTCAGTTACAAGGTGTTGCCTACCAACAAAAAATTATATATCGAGATTCCACCGGAAATACATATTTTGTGGCCCCCTGAATAAAAAAACAAGCATTTTAGGGAAAAATGCATAATTCATACTTGGTATTTAAGTTCAGCATCTTCCAAGGATGCGACACGCAAAATTTCAAGAAAGTCCCCCACTCAAACTACGCTTTATATGGAATATTTTTCGAAATTGTTTGTTTTTTAAAAATGCCACAAACAATTACGATTAAAATACCATACCATATTTGCAAGACAAATAAAATGTATATCTAGAACTTTCTGGGAACAGCCGGTGAAGTCCTCTTTATCAGGAAGGAATTTTGAATAATCTTCTATAACTTGTAAACTTTAAGCGATAGACGAAAATGCACTACACAAAAAAATGCAGATCTGAAAACACACAATTTACTTCAAATGCATTTTCTATTGCATCAGCCGTTTCTGAGATACCGGCTGTTCAATTCTTTTAAAGTTCCATGGATTTTCAGTTGTTTGTCGCGATGTCATGGAAACAGTATGGAATTTTAAGGCAGCATATAGCGTGCAGTTGTTAAACATTTGACTGTCGCTGTTCTCTATAACTAAATGTGTAATGTAGCTGTTTCTGTAAAGGTCCATGTCGATTAAATGAAGAAGATAAAATAAACCTTCATATGAATTATTTGTATACTTACTAATAAACAATAGTGAGTTAAGAAAGTCATGTGAATGAAACATCAAATTTTAGAACAAATTGTCCGCGTGTGAGTGTGTGTGTGTGTGTGTGTGTGCGTGTGTGTGTGTGTGTGTGTGTGTGCCTGTGCCTGTGAACACGCTAACTCAAAATAGAACAGTCCGATAAATACCAAACTTGATATTGAGGTTTAATACCTTCCACAGTTGCGAAACAAAGGTTTTCAAGTAAATCCCCCACCCGGAACTACCCTTTACTTGAACATTTTTTGACATTTCTTATTTTCTATAAACGGCCCTAATGATTTTGATTAAAATACCATATATTAAAGATATTACATGAGAAACAAAATGTATATCTTGAATTTTCTTGGAATATACTATAAAGTCCTCTTCATCGGAAGCAATTTTGTATAATCTTGTATAACTGGTAAACGTTAAGTGATACACGAAAACGTGCTACACTAAAAATGTAGATGACTTTAAACCACACAATTTATGTCAACTAACTGCTTTTGTGGCATAAGCCGTTTCCAAGATATCCGTTATTAATGCTTCGAATTGTTCTTTTCTTGGTCATTGTTTTCAAGTCCTGTCGATTATTAATCGCTTCTTGACATGAGTACTGAATTTTAAAGCAGCATATAGAAAAAGAATTTGATGTGATACTTTAACATGGCTTTCTCTATTAGTGGATATACTCATTATTGTTACCAAAGTTTATTTTACTATCTACTACATTTTAATCCAAATAAACCTTTACAGAAACAGCTACATTACACATTTCGTTATAGAGAACAGCGATAGTCAAATGTTTAACAACTGAGCGCTATATGCTGGCCTTAAAATTCCATACTGTTTCCATGACATCGCGAGAAACAACTGAAAGTCCATGGGACTTAAAAAGAACGAAAAGTATTGAGCAATTTGAACCTTTAACAACGTTATGTCAGAAATAACTTATGCCGCAAAAAAACTACATTTTTGTGTAGTACATTTTCATCTATCACTTAACTTTTACCAGTTATACAAGATTAAAGAAAAAATTTTCCGAATGAGGATGACCTCATAGGCCATTCCCAAAAAATTCAAGATGTGCATTTTATTTATCATGTAAATATGTTTAATATATGGTATTTTATGGGGCGGATATTTTTGAAGATCTTCGTCCCGCATCCTTGTAGACTACTGAATTCAAATACCAGGTTTGGTATTTATCCCACTTTTCGTATTTGAGTTATGCTATTCACAGACACACACACGGACATGTTAAACAAATCTGATGTGTTACACTCACATGACTTTCTCTACTCTTGTAGAACTATTTTTACAAACTCTTATTCTCCATCTATTTCATATTAATCGAGATAAACATTTGCAGAAACGACCTTTTGACATGCAAAGAGAATTACATTTTACACATAGCGACCAGTTTTAAAAATACTTGACTATCGCTTAAGGCGTACTATGTTCCCCTTGTTTTGTATTTACAAGGGCAATATAAGCACATACATATCTCTTAATAGCTGGTTGCTAGGTGCAGCACCATTCCCTTTGCCACAGATTAATACTCTTTGCATATCCAAGACAAAAAAATGAATAACGAATTCCCATTTGAGAAAATAAGTTTTGAAAATTTTAAGGGAATAACAAGCACTACTTTGAAAATAATTCACTCAACAACAAAAAATGTATACGACATAAATTGTGTATTTTAACGCGATCTACATTTTGTGTGTAGTAAAATTTTGTCTATCTCTTATGGTTTACCAGTTATGCCAAAGTCGTTCGAAATGAAGAATACTTTTGGAGACATTCCTAGAAAATTCAAGATACACATTTTATTTGTCATAAAAATATCTTAAACATATGATATTTTAATCAAAATTGTTAGAGCCATTTTTGAGAAAATTAAAATTTTCAAAAAATGTTCCATGTAAAGGGTAACCTGGGGTGGGGGCATTTTCTTGAAAACCGCCGTGTCGCATCTCTGGAAGATACTGAACCTAAATACCAAGTTTGGTGTTTATTCGACTGTTCGTTTCTGAGTTATGCTGTTCACAGACACACACACGGACATGTTTCCAAAAATGCTTTTTTTCTGGATTCAGAGGGTCTCAAAACATATATTTCCGCTGAAATCTCGGTATCGAATTTTTGGGTGGAATGCAATACTTCCCCTACTTACTATACGTAGTAGAGAAAGTAAAAATGCTTTATTTGGGTTCAAGGGGCCTCAAAACATGTATTTCCGGCGGAATTCCTGTAGAGAATTTTTCGGTGAAATGCAATATCTTTTCTAACTCTATGTACGTGGTAGAGAAAGTAATAAGATTTAGTAAGAATAGTTTTTTGTAAGAATAGTTTATTAAATTATAGAGATTAGTGAAAGTCATATGATTATAAAACTTCTGATATATATTTTTTAGTTTCTCTACTACTTATAGTAAGTAGAGGAAGTATTGTATGCCATCTAAAAATGCGATACCGAAATTTTACCGGAAATACATGTTTTGAGACCCCCTGAATCCAAAAAAAGCTTTTTGGAAACATGTCCGTATGTGTGTCTGTGAACAGCATAACTCAAAAACGAACAGTCGGATTAACACCAAACTTGATATTTAGGTTCAGCATCTTCCAGAGATGCGACACGAAGGTTTTCAAGAAAATCCCCACACCCCAGACTACCCTTTACATGGAACATTTTCTCGAAAATGTTAATTTTCTCAAAAATGGCTCTAACGATTTTGATTAAAATATCATATGTTTAAGACATTTTCATGACAAATGAAGTGTATATCCCGAATTTTCTGGGAATGTCTCCAAAATTATTCTTCATTGTGAACGACTTTTGCATAACTGGTGAAGCATAAGAGATAGACAAAATTTGGTACACTAAAAATGTAGATCGCGTTAAAATACACAATTTATGTCATATACATTTGTTTTGTTTAGTGAACCATTTTCGAGATATTGCTTGTTATTCCTTTAAATTTTCCAATACTTATACTTTTTTTCAAATTCGTTATTCATTTTTCTTTTTTGTCCTGGTAATGCAAAGAGAATGGAATGCCCCACATAGCAACCAGCTCTTAAAATATTTGAATATCACTTAAAGCCTACCATATTCCCCTTGCACGTACAATAAAATTAGCAATAATATTAACATGAAGCATATGGAGAATAATACTTTGTAAAAATAGTTTGTACAAATGCAGAGAAAGTTGTGGGAGTGTAACACATAAGATTTTTTCTGTTGGTCATGCAAAGAGAACATAGCCATCACATAGCGACCAGCTCTTAAGCCTGCTGTATTTCGCTGAACGCCTTGCACCTACAAGAAAATATGTAATAAGACAAATTCTGCAAATGTTTATCTCGCTAATATGAAATGGATAGAAGAAAAGGAAGTTGTAAGAATAATTTGTTGAAGAGTGGGTAGAGAAACTAATGTGAAAAAAGTACATAAGGATTTTTAATGCAATATTTTTTCCAAATAGATAAAAACCAAATGGTCGATGTTTTCTGAATACCGTAGTATAGTTGGCAATAACCAGGAAAAGACTGAGATTATAAGTTGTTGTTGTTGTTGTTCACCAATGGCACTGGGGATTAATTGATCTGCATCATTTTCCCTCTGGCTTCTCAATATAAAGTCTGTAAGTTAACACTTTTAAGGCCTTTGCATGTTCAGGATGACATCTTCTTCACAGAGAGTGCACTTGGGCGTAGGCAGGCATCCTATCTTGTAGAGATGTTGTGCAAGGCAGTTGCCATCCTAAATAAGGCCACTGTAGTTTTCCTTGGCACTTTTTGTAATTAAACTCTATCTTTAATATTCTTATAATCCTCATCTTTTAATTTATCTTCTTCATCAAGTCTCTGCTGTCTTTTGAAATTATTTATTTATTTCTATTTGTCCTACAGGTTTTATTTGTTATATTGCACCTTTCTTTGCTAACTGATCCGCATGTTCACTGCCCAAAAGTCCACATGAGCTGGGATCCATTGTAGAGTGACATGATTTCTAGTTTCAACTGCTTTAATTAGACTTCTTATTTATTTAATATTTCTTGTTGTTTTATTATTGTAATTTACTATCACATCTCTGGCTGATTTTGAGTCTGATAAGATGACTATTTTTTGTTTTATGTATGGTCTGTATAAAATGTTCTGTAATGCTGTTTTTATAGCTGTTAATTCTCCATCATACTGGTTTGACGTTTCATCTAATGTTAGATACTGTGCAAAATGTTTACAGTATACTCCTGCACCGGCGATTTTTATTGATGAGGGATCCATCTGTATATATTTGGAGCCATTCTTTTTCTGGGTATCTTTCATTTTCCGTAGCTATTGCTATGGCTCTCATTTCATCTGGTGTATTGTTTTGTTTCTGTATTGCATATATCAGGTCATTCTGATATTGTATGTCAATATATTCTATTGGACTCATTACCTCTGTTGTAATTATTTTAAGTTATTAATATATGTTCTGAACTTATTTGAGTTTTTAAATTACTTATAGTATCTGCTGTGTGGTACCACTTGTATCTGTTTCTATTGACTTGCAGTTTTTGTGCTAGAGTAATTGATTTCAACTCATGTTCCAATTCTATAGGCATGTTTTTTGTGAAGCTTTGTAGTACTGTAATTGGTGTTGTTTTTACAGCTCCTGTTATTATTCTTAGTGAATTATTTTGTGAAATTTCTAGTTTACTTTTAAGTCTCTTGTTTACTGTTGCCAGTAGTTCTCCTCCATACAATAGGTTAGGTTTTATGTATGTTTTATATGTATTATTAAGGAGGTCCATGTTTCCACCCCAATTTATTCCTGCTAAACGTTTTAAAATGTTCCTTTTGTTGATTTTATTCGTTACATCGTTATGTTATTTCATTGATAGTTTTTATCTAATTCTATCCCTAGAATATCCCTAATTCTATCCCTGTTGTTGTAGTTGCTTTCTTGTTGTTTTTACTTTCTCTACTACGTATAGTAAGTAGGGGAAGTATTGTATTCCACCCAAAAATTCGATACCGAGATTTCACAGGAAATACATGTTTTGAGACCCCCTAAATCCAAAAAAAGCATTTTTGGAAACATGTCCGTGTGTGTGTCTGTGTGTTTCTGTGAACACCATAACTCAGAAACGAACAGTCGGATAAACACCAAATTTGGTATTTAAGTTCAGTATCTTACAGAGATACGACACGAAGGTTTTCAAGAAAATCCCCCCACTCCAGATTACCCTTTACATGGTACATTTTTCGAAAATTTTAATTTTCTCAAAAATGGCTATAACGATTTTGATTAAAATATCATATGTTTAAGATATTTTCATGACAAATGAAATGTATATCTCGAATTTTCTGGGAATGTCCCCAAAAGTATTCTTCATTGTGAACGACTTTTGCAACCACAAGACAGACAAAATTTTACTACACAAAAAAATGTAGATCGCGTTAAAATGCACAATTTATGTCATATACATTTTTTTGTTGAGTGAACCATTTTCCAGATATAGCTTGTTATTCCCTTAAATTTTCCAATTCTTATACTTTTTTCAAATTCGTTATTCATTTTTTTATGTCCTTGACATGCAAAGAGGATGGAATACTCCACATAGCAACCAGCTCTTAAAACATTTGACTATCTCTTAAAGCCTACCATATTCCCCTTGCATCTACAAGAAAATTAGCAATAAGATTAACATCTCGATTAACATGAAGTAGATGGAGAATAAGCGTTTGTACATGCCCTGATATTCACACAAAAGTATGTGAAACATCGACGAAACCTCTGTGTTCCTTAACCACCCCCCGACACTCTTCCAAGTTCCGGAAATACTGCATAGAATATAAGTGCTATTTGGTGGTGGAACAATCATCGGTTGGAATAGTCAAGTAATGTTTATATAATTATAGCAGGTTAAAAAACCGTTGTGCCTTATTTTTGATCCCATAGTTCTTTAGTAACATAAAGTTACATAATTTTCAGTTATTGCTGAGACTCTTAACATATACAACGAAATAATGTAGCATATGTGTGTGCATTGTCGCGTCGGACACATTATTGCTGTGTATAATATTGTTGAACTAATTCTTTCGTTTGTGACTTTGAATTCTTGTCCGGCGCGGCATACTTCCCTCCAATTCCTAGTCAAGGAGGCTGAAGGTAAGTTGAAGGAAGACCTTCTTTGTATGTAGCGAGCGTGGCGTCACCAGTACAGAGAGTCGAGTGTATATCTTCAGAGTGTGTGGTTGTGTGTGGGACATCTTCCTCCAATGTTTGTCTGTAACCTTTTGGGAACCATGTATCAGTACCAACGTAACTTTATAATAAACCAGAGTTAAATGTGAATTTATATGTGTTATTTATAAATATCCCAAGTACGCTTTAGCTTTGTGCAGCAAGTTCCTGGTATCACTCGGTTACCATTGATGCTACGTCCCCCAATGTTTATGCCGGGGTAACTAAATTTAATATTTTAGTTGCAAACCTTTTGGCCTCACCCCGGTGTATAACAATAATATTCCGTACTGCCAGCCCACTAAGTTAACAACTTTCGAAAAGACACACCTTTTTTCCTGATCATCGAAGGGGATTCAGCACTGCTCTAGTAAGGATATTGTACCTGCGTCCCCACAAGGAAGGGAGGAGGAAGTGAGAGGAGACACCGGGCGGCCGGAGCTAGAGGGATTGTACAGCAAGACAGGGTCCCTAGAGGTTTCAGAGTGGGACGTCCCGCAGTCGGAAAGGCAGACCCGGAACCGCGGTCTACGCAGAGGATGGGCAGTCTGTATACCCTGGCAACCAACTGAAAGCCAAGGGACAGAGAAAGTGGCTGAGAGAGCATCCTTTTCCTTGCCACACTGCATCGAAACCCCATCGCCGACACTTCCAACCTTGAAACACAGTTAATGGGGTGGGGATGGATGGAACGAAATGAAGGGACAGGAAATTTGGGGGCTGAAGGAAACCACTTCAGCATTCGTCTGACGACCTGGGAAAATCCCCGAAAGAAAACCATGGTCATAGTGGGCGTTCGCCGAGAATCGAACCTGGGATCTTTGGATTGCGAGTCACACGCGTTACCATGGCACCATCACGCTCGGTTGAAAAGACATACAGTGTGCAATAACCTGAAAGAATAATCTTATCAGTTAAAATAAAATAACGGTTCACTTACATCTAATGTTATCAATTTTCTCTCTTTACACAATTATTTAGCATGTCTAACTAA
The DNA here is from genome assembly GCA_030765065.1 of Deroplatys truncata. Taxonomy (NCBI): domain Eukaryota; kingdom Metazoa; phylum Arthropoda; class Insecta; order Mantodea; family Mantidae; genus Deroplatys; species Deroplatys truncata. The sequence goes on from CM060987.1 coordinate 12,907,599, forward strand.
CGAACTTGACTACAACATGAATACAAAGGAAATAAAACAAAACTTTCTTACACGAGGGCTAGAATGTTTTGTCAACAGAAACTTCAGTACAGAACATTACGTGTTCAAAAGTATCCGGACATCTGGCTGAAAATGACGTACACGTTCGTGGCACCCTCCATCGGTAATACTGGAAGTCAATATGGTGTTGGCCCACACTTATCCTTGATGACAGCGTTCACTCTCGCAGGCATACTTTCAATCAGGTGCTGGAAGGTTTCTTGGGGAATGGCAGCCCATTCTTCACGGAGTGCGGAACTGAGGAGAGGTATCGATGTAGGTCGGTGAGGCCTGGCGTTCCAAAACATCCCAAAGGTGTTCTATAGGATTCAAGTCAGGACTCTGTGTAAGCCAGTCCATTACAGAGATCTTATTGTTGAGTAACCACTCCGCCACAACCCGTGCAGCATGAACAGGTGCACGATCGTGTTGAAGGATGCAATCGCCATCTCCGAATTGCTCTTCAACAGTGTGGAACAAGAATGTGCTTAAAATATCAATGTAGGTCTGCGCTGTGATCGTGCCACGCAAAACGACAAGGGGTGCAAGCCCCCTCCAGGAAAAACACGACGACACCATAACACCACCACCTCCGAAATTCACTGTTGGCACTACACACACTGGCGGATGACGTTCACCGGGCACTCGCCATACCCACACCCTGCCATCGCATCGCCACGTTGTGTACCGTGATTCGTCACTCCACACAACGTTTTACCACTGTTCAATCGTGTAATGCTGACGCTCCTTACACCAAGTGAGGCGTTGTTTGGCATTTTTCTGCGTGATGTGTGGCTTATGAGCAGCCGCTCGACCATGGAATCCAAGGTTTATCACTTCACGCCTAACTGTCATAGTACTTGGACTGGATCCTGATGCAGTTTGGAATTCCTGTGTGATGGTCTGGATAGATGTCTGCCTATTACTCTTTACGACCCTTTTCAAATGTCGGCTGTCTCTGCCAGTGAACAGATGAGGTCGGCTTGTACACTTTGTGCTGTACATGTCCCTTCACGTATCCACTTCAGTATCACATCAGAAACAGTGGACCTAGGGATGTTTAGGGGTGTGGAAATCTCGCGTACAGAGTTCTGACGCAAGTGACACCGATTCAGCTGACCACGTTCGAAGTCCGTGAGTTCCACGGAGCGTCCCATTCTGCTGTTTCAAGGATGTCTGATGACTACTGAGGTTGCAGATAATGAGTACCAGGCAGTAGTTGGCAGCACAATGCACCTAAGATGATAAACGTATGTTTGTGGGTGTGTCTTGATACCTATGATCACATAGTGTACATCTATAGAATTATAATAAAGGTTGTTCAGAGGTTTTGACACTGTTCCATTACATCTGCAGTATTTGATAAGAAACAAATACAACACAGGATCGATTCTCTTCTGTTTGTGGACGTGTTACATCGTGGCCATCTATGTATATTCCTTGCAATAAAATGTAACTGGTTTTTGTTTTTATACTCTATCGAGTGCAGCCACTATTTGTATTCCCTGGAGTAACAACTATTGTTTCTACTCCATGCCAATGTCAGCTATACAGGTTACAATATACGAGAGATTACTACCATTATGGGACATGTCACTAGAACATGGTTATATTTGGGTTGTTAGGTTCCTTTCACAACCGGCAACTCCTGCGCAAACACGCACCTGTTAGATGTATTGACGAGATTTGTTATATTGTGTCTGTTACGTTGGGGCCCTGTTTTTACATTCGCCGACCAATTAGTCACCAAATGTCCCAGTGATTATAATATTAATTATATTACTATTTGTATTAGATTAGTTGTAGTTGTATTAATTAGGTCAATTATATGAGCATTTAATTATTAATTATTATTAGGTTTTTAGGTTTATTTTTAGAGGAAGAAGATCTGCGTAGAAGAAAACAAAAAATACCACTGGAAATATGCTATCGGTGAGGTGTAGCTAGACCGGCTGGGTGTTCTATCTTGCCTGTGAGTTTGGATGGGGAGGGTCCAGGTTAAATAATGGGTGGTATGGCGTGCCTGAATGATGAGGCAGGTAGAAGCACCAGTGCGAGTCCTGTTCATTGCAATTTTGATATTTTAATAAATTGATTTCATTTCCTTTGCTACAACAAGTGTTGCGGTCACGTTACCTGCAAAAATCAATGAATACGGCTTTGACTCCATAGTGCTGCCATGCGATGAGTATTTAATTACACAAGAGAGGATGACTGGAAAAAAGATTTTTAGGAGGATGTTTGTAAAAATTAAAAGTTTTCAAACTAAAGTGTGGTCGACCAAAATCAGTGGACTATAATGGTAATTAAGGCGCTCGTATGAAAATTAGTATATATTTATTACTGCCACGTGGATAATTACAACGAAACCTCCTTATAATAGAAGAAAGAGCAAGGTAATATGGCTGAGTCGGTGGAATTAACGCAGAAAGAAAGTCAGGTGGGTTAATTTGCGAAAGTAGTGCAAGCACATGTCGAGGTTACCATCTGTAACATTTTGATTATTATTATTAGTATCAGCAGCAGCAGCACGGCGAAGATAATAATCATGATCCCGAAGACGATGTCGGAGAGAGAGAGAGAGAGAGAGAAGGGCTGATTTCCAATGCAAATGGCAACCCGCGCGGCAGCACCTTTGTTGCTTCAAAAAGTGGCGGAATAATCTGAGGGAGCTGGGAATTAAACCACTGTGCAGCCTCTGATCCTGTTTGCATAATTCCAGATATTACGGAACCGGGGAAGGATCTTTTTCCTTGGAGCAAGGTGTTGCAGTGTCGAGCGACAATTAACTTACACGGGCGCCACTACACGCACGGCGCGCAGAGAAACGTGTTACTGAGCTCTCGCTATATACAGCATGGAAATGAGTTAAGCGCGCGCTGCAGTAATTTCATCTTAACATCTCGTCATACAAATTTTAATCCACAAAGTAGACTTTTTGTTAAAAGGGCATACGTCTCGAGCACTAGCAGGGCTTATCTTCTGCGATAGTGCCTTTACTTTATCTTACTCATCTATGTAGTAGGTAGAGAAAATTATATAGCTGTATTTCACCGGAATGCACGTTTTGAGGAACTCCAAAAAGTATATTTATAACAATGCGCCATTACACATTTCGTTATAGATACAAAGAGAACAGCGATAGTCAAATGTTTAACAACTGAACGCTATATGCTGGCCTTAAAATTCCATACTGTTTCCACGACATCGCGAGAAACAACTGAAAATCGATGCGGCTTCAAGAGAATGACCAAGAAATGAACAATTCGAAGATTTAATAACGGATATCTCAGAAACGGCTTATGCCACAAAAAAAACTAGTTGAAATAAATTGTGGGTTTTAAAGAGATCTACATTTTTTGTGTGCCACGTTTTCGTTTATCGCGTAACGTTTACCAGTTATGCAAGATTATACAAAATTCCTTCCCAATGAAGAGGACTTTAATCAAAATTATCGAACAGTATCCCATATAAAGGGGGATAGGTGTGGGGAATTTTCTTGATAATCCTTGTTTCGCATCCTTGGAAAATAGTAAACTCAAAAATCTACTTTGGTATTTGTCTGGCTTTTCGTTTTTAAGTTATTTTTTTCACAGACAAACAGAGACACACACATACGGATATGTTTCCTATTTTTTGACTCAGGGAGCCACAAAACTGTATTCCAGTGAAATTTGAGTAACAGAGTTTTGGTTGGAATTTAGTACTTCTCCTATTTACTATACGTAATAAGAAAAGTAAAAATTGGATAAATACCAAACATGAATTTAAATTCTGCAGTCTCCAGAAATGCAACACGAAGATTTTCAAGAATCTCGCCCTCCCCATACCGAGCGAGGTGGCGCCGCGCTAATGTGTGCGACTGGCATTCGGGAGGGCCCGAGTTCGATTCCCGCCAACCACTCACTCTGAACCGTGGGTTTTTCCTGGTTTCCCCGGGTCGGCATGTGAATTCTAGGGTGGTTCATATTCTACCACGGCTCTCGTGGCTTCCATTTCCTTTTCGGCGGGTTGCGGCTGGACGGTGGCTGTGCGTTCTGTGAAAGTTGTATTCTGACGTCATCCAGGGACAACTCGGCTGGAACCCGCCTCTGGATGCCTTCGGGCAGGACTCCTTCTGGGGACCTCCGGAGGCTAGAGGCCCAATTGGGTGGGCTCGGGCGGCGTTGGAGGCGTTCAATCTGAATACATTAGGGATCCCTTCTGTGCTAGCGCCCGTAGTTACTCGGATCTGTTGGCCGTTCGGGTCTCTCCCCCATCCCTCCCTCCCGGTGGTCGCGGTGCTCTGCCTCGGTTTCGGGGACACCCTCGTGCTTCTACCTTTACCTCCGCACACAAAATTAACCCTTACATGGAACAATTTTTGTTATTTTTATTTTCTCAAGAATGGCTCTAACCACTTTGATTTAATACCATATGTTTAAGATATTTTCGTAACAAATGAAATGTATTTCTTAAATTGGAATAGCTTGCCAGATCCTCTTCGGTAAACCGCGACACATACAATCCTACTTCACAAAAATCCGTTAAAGAACACAACTTATGTCAATTTTTTCAACTACATACCTTGTAGGCAGAGAAGGTATTGCATTTCATACAAAATTTGATATCGAGATTTCACCGGAAGTACATACATTAAGACTCCCCGAATAAAAAAAATTCTGATGTGTTACACTCACATGACTTTCTCTACTCTTGTACAAACTTTGTACAAACTATTCTCCATATGCTTCATGTTAATCCAGATATCGAGATGTTAATCTTATTGCTAATTTTCTTGTAGGTGCAAGGGGAATATGGTAGGTTTTAAGCGATAGTCAAATATTTTAAGAGCTGGTTGCTATGTGGCGCATTCCATTCTCTTTGCAAGTCCAGGACATAAAAAAAGTGAATAACGAATTTGAGAAAAAGCATAAGTATTGGAAAATTTAAGGGAATAACAAGTAATATCTCGAAAACGGTTCACTCTACAACAAAAAATGTATATGACATAAATTGTGTATTTTAACGCGATCTACATTTTTCGTGTAGTAAAATTTTGTCTATCTCTTATGGTTTACCACTTAGTCGTTCACAATGAAGAATACTTTTGGAGACATTCCCAGAAAATTCGAGATATACATTTCATTTGTCATGAGAATATCTTAAACATATGATATTTTAATCAAAATCGTTAGAGCCATTTTTGAGAAAATTAAAATTTTTGAAAAGGTGTCATGTAAAGGGTAGTCTGGGGTGGGGGGATTTTCCTGAAAAACTTAGTGTCGCATCTCTGGAAGATACTGAACCTAAATACGAAGTTTGGTGTTTATCCGACTGTTACGTTTCTCAGTTATGCTGTTCACAGACACACACACGGACATGTTTTCAAAAATGTTTTTTTTTGGAATCAGGGGGTCTCAAAACATGTATTTCCGGTGAAATATCGGTATCGAATTTTTGGGTGGAAAGCAATACTTTCCCTACTTACTATACGTAGTAGAGAAAGTAAAAATCAGTTTTGAACAGATCTGTTTGAGCGTGTATGTGACTGAACAGTTTAACTTGATATTTAAATTCAGCGTCTTTGAAGGATGGGAACCTAATACATTTATAAAACATCCCCCTTCCCAGGCTATCCTTTATGTGAAAACAATTTTTGTCTTTTTTACTGAAGCACCATATGTTTAAAATATTTTTAATATCTAAAATGTTTTCGGAATGGCCTTTTAAGTCCTCTTCATTCTGAATGACTTTCGTTTAAGTTGTAAACCGTAACGCTACTGTTAAAACTCACAATTTACGTCAAATGCATTTTTTGTGCAATTACGTATTTCCGAGATATTCCTTGTTATTGGTTTGAATATTCAGAAAATTATACTTTTTTCAGATGGGAAGTCCTTATTTGTTTATCTGCTGGTGATAAAAGAACGGAATTTCAAAGTCTTCACTTAGCGACCCGCTCTTAAAACATTTGACTATCACTTAGTCTGTTGTGACCTCCTACTCCAATTGTGCCTACAAGGATGTACGTAATAAAGCTATTTTTACGCACGTTTATATCGATTAGCATGAAGTAGATAGAAGAATTACCTTTTGTAAGAATAGTAGAACTTGTTATAGTCCTCCTAGCCTATATAGAAACGTCACTTTTTCTGATTACGTAATTTAATGAACTTGTTACATTTAAAATATGTACATCTTTTATACATAAAATTCTGAAGTAATACATTTACATGACTTTCTCTGTGCTATATCGTCTATTAGCGAATATTCAAACTATTCTTACTAAAGCTTATTTTTATATCTACTTCATTTTAATCCAAATAAACCTTTACAGAAATAGCTACATTACACATTTCGTTATAGAGAACAGCGATAGTCAAATGTTTAACAACTGGACGCTATATGCTGGCCTTAAAATTCCATACTGTTTCCATGACATCGCGAGAAACAACTGCATGTTGACAGGACTTTAAAGAATGACCACAAATGAACAATTCCAACCTTTAACAATATATAATTTAGAAATTGCTTATGCCGCATAAAAAATCTTATTCAAATAAATTGTGTGTTTTAAAGAATCTACATTTTTCACGTAGTACATTTTCGTCTATCGCTTAGGGGGAGGCATCGGTGAAATGATGGAAAATCCAATTTTCCGTTTTTTGCCTTAAAATTATGTTTATACTTTGTAGTTTCAGAATCTATTTTAGTTTACGCCGCATCTCCATTTAAAGGGCCGTTACGTCATGATTTAAATGCCCATGTGCGGGTGGGCCTGGCTCCTGAAATGCACTCATTACCCCGTTGCAGCAAAATCGCGTACAATTTTGAAGTTTAAATCAGACGGTCACATTCAGTGCTGGTAAATGATAGCAGAGACATCTTCTGAGATTTTGTGCAAACATTCACCCCGGGAAAACATGGCTTCAGTTCGTTTGTTTATTGACAGTGAGTGAACACGTGCTCATGTTTTTGAAAAATCAGATGTGTTACACTCACATGACTTTCTCTACTCTTGTACAAACTATTTATATAAACGCTTATTCTCCATCTACTTCATGTTAATCGAGATAAACATTTGCAGACTCTATCTTATTGCTAATTTTTTGTAGATGTAAGGGGAATATATATTTACAAGGACATATAGAAATACAGTAGCCTTTAAGCACATACACATCTCTTAGTAGCTGGTTGCTAGATACAGCACCATCCTCTTTGCCACAGATTAATACCCTTTGCATATCCAAGACAAAAAATGAATAACGGATTCCCATTTGAGAAAATAAGTATTGAAAAATTCAAGCAATATCTCGAAAATAGTTCACTCAACAAAAAAAATGTATATGACATAAATTGTGTATTTTAACGTGATCTACATCATTTGTGTAGTAAACTTTTGTCTATCTCTTATGGTTTACCAGTTATGCAAAAGTCGTTCACAATGAAGAATACTTTTGGAGACATTCTCAAAAAATTCAAGATGTACATTTTATTTGTCATGAAAATATCTTAAACATATGATATTTTCACCAAAATCGTTAGAGGCATTTTTGAGAAAATTAAAATGTTCGAAAAATTTTCCATGTAAGGGGTAATCTGGGGTGGGGGGATTTTCTTGAAAACCTTCGTGTCGCATCTCTGGAAGATACTGAAACTAAATACCAAGTTTGGTGTTTATCCGACTGTTCGTTTCTGAGTTATGCTGTTCACAGAAAGACACACAGACAGACACATAGACACACACGGACATGTTTCCAAAAATGCTTTTTTTTAGATTCAGGGGGTCTGAAAACATGTATTTCCGGTGAAATCTCGGTATGGAATTTTTGGGTGGAATGCAATACTTCCCCTACTTACTATACGTAGTAGAGCAAATAAAAATCTGATGTGTTACACTCACATGACTTTCTCTACTCTTGTACAATCTATTTTTACAAACGCCTATTCTCCATATGCTTTATGTTAATCGAGATATCGAGATGTCAATCTTATTGCTAATTTTCTTGTAGATGCAAGGGGAATATGGTAGGTTTTAAGCGATAGACAAATATTTTATCGCTGGTTGCTATGTGGCGCATTCCATTCTCTTTGCAAGTCCAGGACATAAAAAAATGAATAACGAATTTGAGAAAAAGTATAAGTATTGGAAAATTTAAGGGAATAACAAGCAATATCTCGAAAACGGTTCACTCAACAAAAGAAATGTATATGACATAAGTTGTGTATTTTAACGAGATCTACATTTTTTGTGTAGTAAAATTTTGTCTATCTCTTATGGTTTACCACTTAGTCGTTCACAATGAAGAATACTTTTGGAGACATTCCCAGAAAATTCGAGATATACATTTCATTTGTCATGAGAATATCTTAAACATATGATATTTTAATCAAAATCGTTAGAGCCATTTTTGAGAAAATTAAAATTTTTGAAAAGGTGTCATGTAAAGGGTAGTCTGGGGTGGGGGGATTTTCCTGAAAAACTTAGTGTCGCATCTCTGGAAGATACTGAACCTAAATACGAAGTTTGGTGTTTATCCGACTGTTACGTTTCTCAGTTATGCTGTTCACAGACACACACACGGACATGTTTTCAAAAATGTTTTTTTTTGGAATCAGGGGGTCTCAAAACATGTATTTCCGGTGAAATATCGGTATCGAATTTTTGGGTGGAAAGCAATACTTTCCCTACTTACTATACGTAGTAGAGAAAGTAAAAATCAGTTTTGAACAGATCTGTTTGAGCGTGTATGTGACTGAACAGTTTAACTTGATATTTAAATTCAGCGTCTTTGAAGGATGGGAACCTAATACATTTATAAAACATCCCCCTTCCCAGGCTATCCTTTATGTGAAAACAATTTTTGTCTTTTTTACTGAAGCACCATATGTTTAAAATATTTTTAATATCTAAAATGTTTTCGGAATGGCCTTTTAAGTCCTCTTCATTCTGAATGACTTTCGTTTAAGTTGTAAACCGTAACGCTACTGTTAAAACTCACAATTTACGTCAAATGCATTTTTTGTGCAATTACGTATTTCCGAGATATTCCTTGTTATTGGTTTGAATATTCAGAAAATTATACTTTTTTCAGATGGGAAGTCCTTATTTGTTTATCTGCTGGTGATAAAAGAACGGAATTTCAAAGTCTTCACTTAGCGACCCGCTCTTAAAACATTTGACTATCACTTAGTCTGTTGTGACCTCCTACTCCAATTGTGCCTACAAGGATGTACGTAATAAAGCTATTTTTACGCACGTTTATATCGATTAGCATGAAGTAGATAGAAGAATTACCTTTTGTAAGAATAGTAGAACTTGTTATAGTCCTCCTAGCCTATATAGAAACGTCACTTTTTCTGATTACGTAATTTAATGAACTTGTTACATTTAAAATATGTACATCTTTTATACATAAAATTCTGAAGTAATACATTTACATGACTTTCTCTGTGCTATATCGTCTATTAGCGAATATTCAAACTATTCTTACTAAAGCTTATTTTTATATCTACTTCATTTTAATCCAAATAAACCTTTACAGAAATAGCTACATTACACATTTCGTTATAGAGAACAGCGATAGTCAAATGTTTAACAACTGGACGCTATATGCTGGCCTTAAAATTCCATACTGTTTCCATGACATCGCGAGAAACAACTGCATGTTGACAGGACTTTAAAGAATGACCACAAATGAACAATTCCAACCTTTAACAATATATAATTTAGAAATTGCTTATGCCGCATAAAAAATCTTATTCAAATAAATTGTGTGTTTTAAAGAATCTACATTTTTCACGTAGTACATTTTCGTCTATCGCTTAGGGGGAGGCATCGGTGAAATGATGGAAAATCCAATTTTCCGTTTTTTGCCTTAAAATTATGTTTATACTTTGTAGTTTCAGAATCTATTTTAGTTTACGCCGCATCTCCATTTAAAGGGCCGTTACGTCATGATTTAAATGCCCATGTGCGGGTGGGCCTGGCTCCTGAAATGCACTCATTACCCCGTTGCAGCAAAATCGCGTACAATTTTGAAGTTTAAATCAGACGGTCACATTCAGTGCTGGTAAATGATAGCAGAGACATCTTCTGAGATTTTGTGCAAACATTCACCCCGGGAAAACATGGCTTCAGTTCGTTTGTTTATTGACAGTGAGTGAACACGTGCTCATGTTTTTGAAAAATCAGATGTGTTACACTCACATGACTTTCTCTACTCTTGTACAAACTATTTATATAAACGCTTATTCTCCATCTACTTCATGTTAATCGAGATAAACATTTGCAGACTCTATCTTATTGCTAATTTTTTGTAGATGTAAGGGGAATATATATTTACAAGGACATATAGAAATACAGTAGCCTTTAAGCACATACACATCTCTTAGTAGCTGGTTGCTAGATACAGCACCATCCTCTTTGCCACAGATTAATACCCTTTGCATATCCAAGACAAAAAATGAATAACGGATTCCCATTTGAGAAAATAAGTATTGAAAAATTCAAGCAATATCTCGAAAATAGTTCACTCAACAAAAAAAATGTATATGACATAAATTGTGTATTTTAACGTGATCTACATCATTTGTGTAGTAAACTTTTGTCTATCTCTTATGGTTTACCAGTTATGCAAAAGTCGTTCACAATGAAGAATACTTTTGGAGACATTCTCAAAAAATTCAAGATGTACATTTTATTTGTCATGAAAATATCTTAAACATATGATATTTTCACCAAAATCGTTAGAGGCATTTTTGAGAAAATTAAAATGTTCGAAAAATTTTCCATGTAAGGGGTAATCTGGGGTGGGGGGATTTTCTTGAAAACCTTCGTGTCGCATCTCTGGAAGATACTGAAACTAAATACCAAGTTTGGTGTTTATCCGACTGTTCGTTTCTGAGTTATGCTGTTCACAGAAAGACACACAGACAGACACATAGACACACACGGACATGTTTCCAAAAATGCTTTTTTTTAGATTCAGGGGGTCTGAAAACATGTATTTCCGGTGAAATCTCGGTATGGAATTTTTGGGTGGAATGCAATACTTCCCCTACTTACTATACGTAGTAGAGCAAATAAAAATCTGATGTGTTACACTCACATGACTTTCTCTACTCTTGTACAATCTATTTTTACAAACGCCTATTCTCCATATGCTTTATGTTAATCGAGATATCGAGATGTCAATCTTATTGCTAATTTTCTTGTAGATGCAAGGGGAATATGGTAGGTTTTAAGCGATAGACAAATATTTTATCGCTGGTTGCTATGTGGCGCATTCCATTCTCTTTGCAAGTCCAGGACATAAAAAAATGAATAACGAATTTGAGAAAAAGTATAAGTATTGGAAAATTTAAGGGAATAACAAGCAATATCTCGAAAACGGTTCACTCAACAAAAGAAATGTATATGACATAAGTTGTGTATTTTAACGAGATCTACATTTTTTGTGTAGTAAAATTTTGTCTATCTCTTATGGTTTACCACTTAGTCGTTCACAATGAAGAATACTTTTGGAGACATTCCCAGAAAATTCGAGATATACATTTCATTTGTCATGAGAATATCTTAAACATATGATATTTTAATCAAAATCGTTAGAGCCATTTTTGAGAAAATTAAAATTTTTGAAAAGGTGTCATGTAAAGGGTAGTCTGGGGTGGGGGGATTTTCCTGAAAAACTTAGTGTCGCATCTCTGGAAGATACTGAACCTAAATACGAAGTTTGGTGTTTATCCGACTGTTACGTTTCTCAGTTATGCTGTTCACAGACACACACACGGACATGTTTTCAAAAATGTTTTTTTTTGGAATCAGGGGGTCTCAAAACATGTATTTCCGGTGAAATATCGGTATCGAATTTTTGGGTGGAAAGCAATACTTTCCCTACTTACTATACGTAGTAGAGAAAGTAAAAATCAGTTTTGAACAGATCTGTTTGAGCGTGTATGTGACTGAACAGTTTAACTTGATATTTAAATTCAGCGTCTTTGAAGGATGGGAACCTAATACATTTATAAAACATCCCCCTTCCCAGGCTATCCTTTATGTGAAAACAATTTTTGTCTTTTTTACTGAAGCACCATATGTTTAAAATATTTTTAATATCTAAAATGTTTTCGGAATGGCCTTTTAAGTCCTCTTCATTCTGAATGACTTTCGTTTAAGTTGTAAACCGTAACGCTACTGTTAAAACTCACAATTTACGTCAAATGCATTTTTTGTGCAATTACGTATTTCCGAGATATTCCTTGTTATTGGTTTGAATATTCAGAAAATTATACTTTTTTCAGATGGGAAGTCCTTATTTGTTTATCTGCTGGTGATAAAAGAACGGAATTTCAAAGTCTTCACTTAGCGACCCGCTCTTAAAACATTTGACTATCACTTAGTCTGTTGTGACCTCCTACTCCAATTGTGCCTACAAGGATGTACGTAATAAAGCTATTTTTACGCACGTTTATATCGATTAGCATGAAGTAGATAGAAGAATTACCTTTTGTAAGAATAGTAGAACTTGTTATAGTCCTCCTAGCCTATATAGAAACGTCACTTTTTCTGATTACGTAATTTAATGAACTTGTTACATTTAAAATATGTACATCTTTTATACATAAAATTCTGAAGTAATACATTTACATGACTTTCTCTGTGCTATATCGTCTATTAGCGAATATTCAAACTATTCTTACTAAAGCTTATTTTTATATCTACTTCATTTTAATCCAAATAAACCTTTACAGAAATAGCTACATTACACATTTCGTTATAGAGAACAGCGATAGTCAAATGTTTAACAACTGGACGCTATATGCTGGCCTTAAAATTCCATACTGTTTCCATGACATCGCGAGAAACAACTGCATGTTGACAGGACTTTAAAGAATGACCACAAATGAACAATTCCAACCTTTAACAATATATAATTTAGAAATTGCTTATGCCGCATAAAAAATCTTATTCAAATAAATTGTGTGTTTTAAAGAATCTACATTTTTCACGTAGTACATTTTCGTCTATCGCTTAGGGGGAGGCATCGGTGAAATGATGGAAAATCCAATTTTCCGTTTTTTGCCTTAAAATTATGTTTATACTTTGTAGTTTCAGAATCTATTTTAGTTTACGCCGCATCTCCATTTAAAGGGCCGTTACGTCATGATTTAAATGCCCATGTGCGGGTGGGCCTGGCTCCTGAAATGCACTCATTACCCCGTTGCAGCAAAATCGCGTACAATTTTGAAGTTTAAATCAGACGGTCACATTCAGTGCTGGTAAATGATAGCAGAGACATCTTCTGAGATTTTGTGCAAACATTCACCCCGGGAAAACATGGCTTCAGTTCGTTTGTTTATTGACAGTGAGTGAACACGTGCTCATGTTTTTGAAAAATCAGATGTGTTACACTCACATGACTTTCTCTACTCTTGTACAAACTATTTATATAAACGCTTATTCTCCATCTACTTCATGTTAATCGAGATAAACATTTGCAGACTCTATCTTATTGCTAATTTTTTGTAGATGTAAGGGGAATATATATTTACAAGGACATATAGAAATACAGTAGCCTTTAAGCACATACACATCTCTTAGTAGCTGGTTGCTAGATACAGCACCATCCTCTTTGCCACAGATTAATACCCTTTGCATATCCAAGACAAAAAATGAATAACGGATTCCCATTTGAGAAAATAAGTATTGAAAAATTCAAGCAATATCTCGAAAATAGTTCACTCAACAAAAAAAATGTATATGACATAAATTGTGTATTTTAACGTGATCTACATCATTTGTGTAGTAAACTTTTGTCTATCTCTTATGGTTTACCAGTTATGCAAAAGTCGTTCACAATGAAGAATACTTTTGGAGACATTCTCAAAAAATTCAAGATGTACATTTTATTTGTCATGAAAATATCTTAAACATATGATATTTTCACCAAAATCGTTAGAGGCATTTTTGAGAAAATTAAAATGTTCGAAAAATTTTCCATGTAAGGGGTAATCTGGGGTGGGGGGATTTTCTTGAAAACCTTCGTGTCGCATCTCTGGAAGATACTGAAACTAAATACCAAGTTTGGTGTTTATCCGACTGTTCGTTTCTGAGTTATGCTGTTCACAGAAAGACACACAGACAGACACATAGACACACACGGACATGTTTCCAAAAATGCTTTTTTTTAGATTCAGGGGGTCTGAAAACATGTATTTCCGGTGAAATCTCGGTATGGAATTTTTGGGTGGAATGCAATACTTCCCCTACTTACTATACGTAGTAGAGCAAATAAAAATCTGATGTGTTACACTCACATGACTTTCTCTACTCTTGTACAATCTATTTTTACAAACGCCTATTCTCCATATGCTTTATGTTAATCGAGATATCGAGATGTCAATCTTATTGCTAATTTTCTTGTAGATGCAAGGGGAATATGGTAGGTTTTAAGCGATAGACAAATATTTTATCGCTGGTTGCTATGTGGCGCATTCCATTCTCTTTGCAAGTCCAGGACATAAAAAAATGAATAACGAATTTGAGAAAAAGTATAAGTATTGGAAAATTTAAGGGAATAACAAGCAATATCTCGAAAACGGTTCACTCAACAAAAGAAATGTATATGACATAAGTTGTGTATTTTAACGAGATCTACATTTTTTGTGTAGTAAAATTTTGTCTATCTCTTATGGTTTACCACTTAGTCGTTCACAATGAAGAATACTTTTGGAGACATTCCCAGAAAATTCGAGATATACATTTCATTTGTCATGAGAATATCTTAAACATATGATATTTTAATCAAAATCGTTAGAGCCATTTTTGAGAAAATTAAAATTTTTGAAAAGGTGTCATGTAAAGGGTAGTCTGGGGTGGGGGGATTTTCCTGAAAAACTTAGTGTCGCATCTCTGGAAGATACTGAACCTAAATACGAAGTTTGGTGTTTATCCGACTGTTACGTTTCTCAGTTATGCTGTTCACAGACACACACACGGACATGTTTTCAAAAATGTTTTTTTTTGGAATCAGGGGGTCTCAAAACATGTATTTCCGGTGAAATATCGGTATCGAATTTTTGGGTGGAAAGCAATACTTTCCCTACTTACTATACGTAGTAGAGAAAGTAAAAATCAGTTTTGAACAGATCTGTTTGAGCGTGTATGTGACTGAACAGTTTAACTTGATATTTAAATTCAGCGTCTTTGAAGGATGGGAACCTAATACATTTATAAAACATCCCCCTTCCCAGGCTATCCTTTATGTGAAAACAATTTTTGTCTTTTTTACTGAAGCACCATATGTTTAAAATATTTTTAATATCTAAAATGTTTTCGGAATGGCCTTTTAAGTCCTCTTCATTCTGAATGACTTTCGTTTAAGTTGTAAACCGTAACGCTACTGTTAAAACTCACAATTTACGTCAAATGCATTTTTTGTGCAATTACGTATTTCCGAGATATTCCTTGTTATTGGTTTGAATATTCAGAAAATTATACTTTTTTCAGATGGGAAGTCCTTATTTGTTTATCTGCTGGTGATAAAAGAACGGAATTTCAAAGTCTTCACTTAGCGACCCGCTCTTAAAACATTTGACTATCACTTAGTCTGTTGTGACCTCCTACTCCAATTGTGCCTACAAGGATGTACGTAATAAAGCTATTTTTACGCACGTTTATATCGATTAGCATGAAGTAGATAGAAGAATTACCTTTTGTAAGAATAGTAGAACTTGTTATAGTCCTCCTAGCCTATATAGAAACGTCACTTTTTCTGATTACGTAATTTAATGAACTTGTTACATTTAAAATATGTACATCTTTTATACATAAAATTCTGAAGTAATACATTTACATGACTTTCTCTGTGCTATATCGTCTATTAGCGAATATTCAAACTATTCTTACTAAAGCTTATTTTTATATCTACTTCATTTTAATCCAAATAAACCTTTACAGAAATAGCTACATTACACATTTCGTTATAGAGAACAGCGATAGTCAAATGTTTAACAACTGGACGCTATATGCTG
This sequence comes from Deroplatys truncata, assembly GCA_030765065.1. Taxonomy (NCBI): domain Eukaryota; kingdom Metazoa; phylum Arthropoda; class Insecta; order Mantodea; family Mantidae; genus Deroplatys; species Deroplatys truncata. Next base: position 12,923,655 of record CM060987.1, read on the forward strand.
GACTTAAAATTCCATACTGTTTCCATGACATCGCGAGAAACAACTGCATGTTGACAGGACTTTAAAGAATGACCACAAATGAACAATTCCAACCTTTAACAATATATAATTTAGAAATTGCTTATGCCGCATAAAAAATCTTATTCAAATAAACTGTGTGTTTTAAAGAATCTACATTTTTCACGTAGTACATTTTCGTCTATCGCTTAGGGGGAGGCATCGGTGAAATGATGGAAAATCCAATTTTCCGTTTTTTGCCTTAAAATTATGTTTATACTTTGTAGTTTCAGAATCTATTGTAGTTTACGCCGCATCTCCATTTAAAGGGCCGTTACGTCATGATTTAAATGCCCATGTGCGGGTGGGCCTGGCTCCTGAAATGCACTCATTACCCCGTTGCAGCAAAATCGCGTACAATTTTGAAGTTTAAATCAGACGGTCACATTCAGTGCTGGTAAATGATAGCAGAGACATCTTCTGAGATTTTGTGCAAACATTCACCCCGGGAAAACATGGCTTCAGTTCGTTTGTTTATTGACAGTGAGTGAACACGTGCTCATGTTTTTGAAAAATCAGATGTGTTACACTCACATGACTTTCTCTACTCTTGTACAAACTATTTATATAAACGCTTATTCTCCATCTACTTCATGTTAATCGAGATAAACATTTGCAGACTCTATCTTATTGCTAATTTTTTGTAGATGTAAGGGGAATATATATTTACAAGGACATATAGAAATACAGTAGCCTTTAAGCACATACACATCTCTTAGTAGCTGGTTGCTAGATACAGCACCATCCTCTTTGCCACAGATTAATACCCTTTGCATATCCAAGACAAAAAATGAATAACGGATTCCCATTTGAGAAAATAAGTATTGAAAAATTCAAGCAATATCTCGAAAATGGTTCACTCAACAAAAAAAATGTATATGACATAAATTGTGTATTTTAACGTGATCTACATCATTTGTGTAGTAAACTTTTGTCTATCTCTTATGGTTTACCAGTTATGCAAAAGTCGTTCACAATGAAGAATACTTTTGGAGACATTCTCAAAAAATTCAAGATGTACATTTTATTTGTCATGAAAATATCTTAAACATATGATATTTTCACCAAAATCGTTAGAGGCATTTTTGAGAAAATTAAAATGTTCGAAAAATTTTCCATGTAAGGGGTAATCTGGGGTGGGGGGATTTTCTTGAAAACCTTCGTGTCGCATCTCTGGAAGATACTGAAACTAAATACCAAGTTTGGTGTTTATCCGACTGTTCGTTTCTGAGTTATGCTGTTCACAGAAAGACACACAGACAGACACATAGACACACACGGACATGTTTCCAAAAATGCTTTTTTTTAGATTCAGGGGGTCTGAAAACATGTATTTCCGGTGAAATCTCGGTATGGAATTTTTGGGTGGAATGCAATACTTCCCCTACTTACTATACGTAGTAGAGCAAATAAAAATCTGATGTGTTACACTCACATGACTTTCTCTACTCTTGTACAATCTATTTTTACAAACGCCTATTCTCCATATGCTTTATGTTAATCGAGATATCGAGATGTCAATCTTATTGCTAATTTTCTTGTAGATGCAAGGGGAATATGGTAGGTTTTAAGCGATAGACAAATATTTTATCGCTGGTTGCTATGTGGCGCATTCCATTCTCTTTGCAAGTCCAGGACATAAAAAAATGAATAACGAATTTGAGAAAAAGTATAAGTATTGGAAAATTTAAGGGAATAACAAGCAATATCTCGAAAACGGTTCACTCAACAAAAGAAATGTATATGACATAAGTTGTGTATTTTAACGAGATCTACATTTTTTGTGTAGTAAAATTTTTTCTATCTCTTATGGTTTACCAGTTATGCAAAAGTCGTTCACAATGAAGAATACTTTTGGAGACATTCCCAGGAAATTCAAGATATACATTTCATTTGTCATGACATTATCTTAAACATATGATATTTTAATCAAAATCGTTAGAGCCATTTTTGAGAAAATTAAAATTTTCGAAAAATGTTCCATGTAAAGGGTAGTCTGGGGTGGGGGGATTTTCTTGAAAACCTTCGTGTCGCATCTCTGGAAGATACTGAACCTAAATACCAAGTTTGGTGTTTATCCGACTGTTCGTTTTTGAGTTATGCTGTTCACAGACACACACACACACACAGACACACAGACACACACACACACAGACACACACACGGACATGTTTCCAAAAATGCTTTTTTTGGATTCAGGAGGTTTCAAAACATGTATTTCCGGTGAAATCTCGGTATCGAATTTTTGGGTGGAATGCAATACTTGCCCTACTTACTATACATAGTAGAGAAAGTAAAAATTTAGATATGATATACACATTGTACAACACAGAAGTCTTTTTTATAGGGACCTACAAATGGATAAGTACAATTGAGAATAATAATAGGTATAATATAGTAGAAAATAAGGCAGGGAATATGAAGTAAGTGTCTTATTGTAAAGAAAATCTGGTTTGTTGTTTGTAAATATGCAAGCACCTAATTCTCTTTTCACTGTCAGAATCTACTACATTTACGTTAGGTGGACTAACTTTCCATATAGTTCTTGTTATTAATTGGTATAACATTATTACAAAATTTCTAGGCCTAGTAAGAGAGGACAGACAAAGAAACCTCATGCAGCAAGATAAAATATAATGTCTAGATGGCAAATCTGAGGGGGGAATCAAACAAAGTTAGGCCTACAGTAGATCTTGAAGAAGCAAGTTGAAGTGGTAAAAAATTTCAACATTTCTTCAAGGATGATGAAATGAAATGAATGTGGAACTACCAAATCCAGATTATGTACTTGTACTCAGTGAAGTTTGGAGTAAAATATTTAGCAGTTTAACATGCACAGATTGTGGATTGCAAGGTTTAGAAGCAACAAAAGTATTTGACAGTAAAGTAACTATACAATCCTCTTCTTGTCATTAAAGTTATGTGGCTACATACACTAGTCCTAGAGTTACCAATGAGCACATTTTGATGAAAATAGCAAAATGTTTGATGCATTTCACCAAGCAGTTTGAAAGCTGAAACCATTGTAAAGCTTCAAAATTATTATAGATATGCAATTAAAAGCAATTTTCCAAATGTAGATCAGATGAAGTCTGCAATATTTGCAACTCTCTATCACTGCATGTCAACTGATGAGAAACCATAACACTTTAAATGTCCAGGAGGTAAATCATCTTGGTACTTTTATAATTGTCTGTTGCTAAAAGTGAGGAAATCCCTAAACCTGAAGCGAAGAGAACGTTTCTTTCATCCAATGTAGTCAGTGCAATTATGCCAGTACATCAAAGATTAACCAATACTACTTTATTAGAGGTGTACAAAAGGAAAAACTCAAAATGCAAATGAGAGTTTACATAGTTTAATATGGAGTAAATGTTCCAAAGAAGTTTTTGTTTCTAGAAAGAATACAAATTACTGTGACTTCAACTATCAGTGAATTAAATATGGGTTGTGAGAGTACTCTGTAAGCAAAGGAAAGGGTCACAGCTAGTAAAGTAAGTCCAGTCAGCAAAAGAATTAGTAGTGTCAGGGATAGGCGAAGATTAAAGCAGAGTGCACTAAGTACATTAAATACATTCAAATCGGCAAATAAACAGTTAAAAGTGTTAAAACTTAAAGAAGAGGAAGCTAAACAGTTATCTCAAAGTCCTTCATATGGTTCAGGGGAATTCTAAAGCAGTAAATATGTGTTGTTATACAGTTAAAACTTTAAAGTCATTTTTCTTTGCTTTCTGTTTTTCTACATTTCTTAATGTTCAAAATGCTCCTTGCAATGCAGTTTTTAATGGATTCCTTTGAAAGTTTGCACACATGTTCTTAGATAACTGCTACATAAAACTTGGTATTTTAAATGATCAATATGGAGCAGCTTAATTGTTATTGAATTTTTATTTTGAAAATTATTAATAATTTGGATAAAAAGGTAATCTATGTTGAGCCTAAATGATATTAGTTGTATTTTTAATTAATTAAATTAAATAACAGCCCACCTAGAAAACAATATGTATATAATTATTATATAAATTGTATGTAAAGTCATTGTAAATACTTATTTTTATTGTGAATGCATTTATTAGTGATATGTAAATGTTTATATACTCTAATAGTGCAAAAACTGTGAGAATACTATGTTTTAGGATGTTAATAATGAGACAATAATGTAATTTTGGTGACAATAATGTGTTTGGAGTTTTAAAAGTACTGGCTATGAAAAAGATCGGTAATGACGTAATTTCACTTACAGTTTGGAATTAGCCAATCAAAAGCAAAGAAAAGATTTTAGTTTGAATACTTAAATTCTATTGGACTAGAATTAGCCAATAAGAGAATGACATTACCGAAGCTAAAGGTTTTTACCGTTTAATCTAGTCAGTCTCGGGCAAGATATTAGACAGAGCAGGCGTGAAAGTCGCGGGCAAGATGTAGTGAACAGCAGACGTAAGAGTCGCGGGCATCAAATTGTAGAGAATAGGCGTGAAAGTCGTGGGTAAATATGTTGTAAAGTATAAATGATAAAATTAGTGTTCTCCGCCAAAAATGTATTAAGTGCTCACAGTTTTATTTTATAAAGTGTTGTGTTTATAAAATGTGCATATATAAAGTGAAATAAAAAGAAGCAAAAAATTAAAAAGTAAATTGTGTGCCGTCTTATAATTTGAGTCTAATCTCAACCCTACAAGAACTCGTGTTTCTATAGTGCGACTGAAAGCAGCCGAGGCAAATAACTTTAATAATATTACGTAAAAACAGGCATCATCTTCACTATAAAGTTTGGCGTCCCAAAAATCAAACAACATCAAAGTGTGTCTTCATTACGTAATCTTAATAATATTTACGTAAACAAAAACCTCCCGCAATGTATTCAATAATTTTTTTCTCCAAAACTATTTGACACATCTAAAAACGAATACCAAGTTTTGTAGACATAATCAAAAGAAACATATAGCCAAAGTTTAGTTTATTTACAACTGATAATGTTATGTATGGAACATTTGTTATACTACACTAAAACTGTGGCAAAAAAAACAATAAATATTTTTTTTTACAAAACTCTCTTAGATGGAAATATGAAATTTAGTATATCTACTAGACACCCTTTGGCAGAATAACACACAAATAATTATGAACCAAAACTATGGATTTTAGCAATTTTCACAGATGCCTCCCCTTAAAGTTTACAAATTATACAAGATTATACAAAATTCCTTCTGAGTGAAGACCACTTCACAGGCTATTCCCAGAAAATTCAAGATATACATTTTATTTGTCACATAAATATCTTTAATATATGATATTTGAAACAAAATTGCTAGAGCCATTTTTAGAAAATCAAAATCTTTGAAACATTTTCCATGTAAAGGGTAGTTGAGAGTTGGGGGATTCTGTTGAACATTTTCGTGCCGCATCCTTGGAGGATCCCTACTGAACTACACACACACGGACCTTTTCTAAAAATGATTCAGGGCCCTCAAAACGTATATTTGGGGTGAAATCTTGGTATCGAAATTTTGGGCGGAATACTATACTGCTACTGTACGTAGTGGAAAAAGTAACAAGGTAATAATAATAATAATAATAATAATAATAATAATAATGGTAATTGAAATAATGATCATGGTGATGACACTATTTTAATAATGATAACAATAATAATAATAATAATGATAGTACTAATAGCGATATTGGTGATAATGTAGTAATGTAATGTAATGAAGGTAATAATAATAATAATAATAATAATAATAATAATGGTAAGTTGGTACAGGAAGTATTGCATTCCACCTATAAATTTGAGATTTCTCCGGAAATACGCGTTTTGAAGCTCCCTGAATCCAAAAAGGTTCGTATGTATGTCTGTGAAAAGCATACCTCACTAAGCAAATCTCTGATAAACACTCACTTGGTATAAGTTCATATCTTCCAAAGATGCGACACAAACATTCGCAACAAAATCCCCCACATAGACTACGCTTCCCACGGATTCAGTTTCGTTATTTTTTATTTTTTACACAATAGCTCGATCAAGGTTTATTAAAATACCATATATTTTAAGGTACTGACATAACAAAAAAAATCTGATGTGCTACACTCACATGACTTTCTCTACTCTTGTACAAACTATTTTTACAAACGCTTATTCACCATATGCTTCATGCTAATCGAGATGTCAATCTTATTGCTAATTTTCTTGTAGATGCAAGGGGAATATGGTAGGCTTTAAGCGATAGTCAAATATTTTAAGAGCTGGTTGCTATGGCGCATTCCATTGTCTTTGCATGTCCAGGACAAAAATACAATACTTCCCCTACTTACTATACGTAGTACAGAAAGTAAAAAATCTGATGTGTTACACTCACATGACTTTCTCTACTCTTATACAAAATATTTTTACAAACGTTTATTCTCCATATGCTTCATGTTACTCGAGATATCGAGATGTCAATCTTATTGCTAATTTTCTTGTAGATGCAAGGGGAACATGGTAGGCTTTAAGCGATAGTCAAATATTTTAAGAGCTGGTTGCTATGTGGCGCATTCTATTCTGTTTGCATATCCAGGACATAAAAAATTGAATAACGAATTTGAGAAAAAGTATAAGTATTGGAAAATTTAAGGAAATAACAAGCAATATCTCGAAGATGGTTCACTCAACTAAAAAAATGTATATGACATAAATTGTGTATTTTAACGCGATCTACATTTTTTGTGTAGTACAATTTTGTCTATCTCTTATGGTTTACCAGTTATGCAAAAGTCGTTCACAATAAAGAATACTTTTGGAGACATTCCCAGGAAATTCTAGATATACATTTTATTTATCATAAAAATATCTTAAACATATAATATTTTAATCAAAATCGTTAGAGCCATTTTTGAGAAAATTAAAATTTTCGAAAAATCTTCCATGTAAAGGGTACTCTGGGGGGGGATTTTCTTGAAATCCTTCGTGTCGCATCCTTGGAAGATACTGAACCAAAATACCAAGTTTGGTGTTTATCCGACTGTTCGTTTCTGAGTTATGCTGTTCACAGACACACAGACACACACAGACACACACACGAACATGTTTCCAAAAATGCTTTTTTTGGCTTCAGGGGGTCTCAAAACATGTATTTCCGGTGAAATATCGGTATCGAATTTTTGGGTGGAATACAATACTTCCCCTACTGACTATACGTAGTAGAGAAAGTAAAAATGAATAACGAATTTGAGAAAAAGTATAAGTATTGGAAAATTTAAGGGAATAACAAGCAATATCTCGCAAACGGTTCACTCAACAAAAAAACTGTATATGACATAAATTGTGTATTGTAACGCGGTCTACATTTTTTGTGCAGTAAAATGTTGTCTATCTCTTATGGTTTACCATTTATGCAAAAGCCGTTCAGAATGAAGAACACTTTTGGAGACATTCTCAGAAAATTCGAGATATACATTTCATTTGTTATAAAAATACCTTAAACATATGATAATGTAATCAAAATCGTTAGAGCCATTTTTGAGAAAATTAAAATTTTCGAAAAATGTTCCATGTAAAGGGTAGTCTGTGGTGGGGGGATTTTCTTGAAAACCTTCCTGTCGCATCTCTGGAAAATACTGAAGCTAAATACCAAGTTTGGTGTTTATCCGACTGTTCGTTTCTCAGTTATGCTGTTCACAAACAGACACAGACACACACACGGACATGTTTCCAAAAATGCTTGTTTTGGATTCAGGGAGTCTCAAAACATGTATTTCCGGTGAAATCTCGGTATCGAATTTTTGGGTGGAATACAATACTTCCCCTACTTGCTATACGTAGTAGAGAAAGTAAAAATGTATATCTTGAATATTCTGCTATAACTGGTAAACCGCAAATCTTACTACACAGAAAATGTAGATCTCTTTAAAACACAGATTATTTCAAATATCCTTTTTGGGGCCTCAACCATTTCTGAGATATCCGTTTGTAATGGTTCGAAGTATTCCACAATTAACCATTTTTTTCAAGTCCTATCGATTTTCAGCTGTTTCTCGCGATGTCATGGAAACAGTATGGAATTTCAAGGCAGCATATAGCGTCCAGTTGTTAAACATTTGACTATCGCTGTTCTCTATAACGAAATGTGTAATGTAGCTGTTTCTGTAAAGGGTTATTTGGATTCAATAAAAAGCTTGAGTAAGAATACTTTGTATAGCACTAATAAGTAATAGAGGTAGAGAAAGTCATGTGACTGCAACACTGTAGATTTTTGTATTCATATACGTGATAATATAATTAGGTACAAATACACCACATTGCTCGTGTGTTGCTGGAAGTATGAGCCAGCAGGAACACATACGGACACCACAGTCATGTCAGGGCGCATTTATTAGACCTTCAAAACATTTGTGGCCTGTCCGCGCTACTGTTGGAACACATGTAAACGCAAATAAATCACCTTTCAGTTGTGTACCGTCAGTGAAACACTAAGCTCTCAACGGAACAAGGAATGAGATATTGTTTCCTTTTGCTGTTGTTGTTTAAACATCAACAGCAACAAGCTGATATCATAATGAGGTTATGTTTGAAACGCTAACGAGGTAACAAGTGAAATGTACGTAAATTCTGAAGCAATCCAGTCACCATAAACAAACATTTCATTCATAAACCAAATAAACAAAACCTTCATTTTTACTGTCTGTGTTCCTTACCTAGAGAAAGCATTGCATTCCACGCAAACATTCATGTTGATATTTCACCGGAAATTCATGTCATAAGGTCGGCGTGTGTGTGAACAGTGAGCCAGTATTTTTAACACTTAAATGTTATTAGTCTAACTATATAATTTAATAACAGCCCGCCTTAAAGCAATATGTGTATACTATAATACACTAGTCTGCATTTTCAAACTTTTTGTCAGATGATTTCTTAAAAGTAGATGTTCTTGAATCAAGTTTTTATGCTGATTCCAGAAATAACTTCCGTTTTTTTTCTATCACGTCAGGTTTTTACACAAAATAAGAAATAATTTTTTGACAGTTTTACTAATGAGCGTAGAAAAGCATTGAAATACCATTTCACACAAGGTAAGTTTTTATTCAATAAACATTTTAAGAACTCCCCTAATTTATCTCATGACTACATTTTAACAAAGCAAGAAGTCAAAGTGTTTAATTTAATGTTTTTCAAATTTTCTGTTCTTTGACTTCCTTGCAGATACTTGAAGATGACTGTCCCTTCTCAACATCCAACAGTATTTGACCATCATATTTTCATTCCATCTCCCCTGGTACCGCCTCTCCATTTCCATAATATCTTGGTGAAAACGTTCACCCTGCTCTTCACTATGTCCCAGATTTTCTGGAAAGTAGTCGATATGTGAATGCAGAAAATGCACCTTTACACTCATGTTACAACCCATCTTCTTGAAATTTTCTAACATTATTTCAATCCTTAGTGTAACGTTATTCCATGTTACCATCAATAATGTACACTGGTGTGCAAAACCTTAGGACGATATGCGTAAAGTAACGTAACAAATGGACTACTTGGTAGAAGTAGATGAAGGTGGGGGAGGTCTCTCACACGTACACAGAAAACTGGACGTCACATGGCGTAAGTGTAGCGAGCCTATAGTACCAAATGAGAACGGTCCAGCAACACGGGGCAGTTGATGAAACAGGACAAGACGGTGTGTGGCTGTTACGGTGCACTGTAGTGGTGTTCTTCATTGCAACATGGCCCGTAGACAACATTTGGATGACTTCACACGGGGAAGAATCATCGGGAAACTGGAAGAAGGTCGAAGTGTGACGAGTGTTGCTCAGGAGTTTGGAATTGCTCACAGCATTGTTTCAGTGCATGGGGAACCTTCCAAACCACAGGCACTGCTGTCTCAAGGAGAGGTGGTGGTCGACCACGCTCAACTACAGCAGCAGATGACCGCTACGTTGTGCATCAGGCAAGAAGGGATCCACGCCAAACAGCGGGTGCAATTGCAACCACGTTTAACAGGACAGCTAAGCACGCAATCTCACGATACACAGTGGCACGGCGACTACACAGAGGTGGTCTCTTTGCCCGACGGCCAGTATGTTGTGTTTCATTGACATCCGCACATCGGCGGCACCGTTTGCGACACTCCCAAGAGCATCAAAATTGGACCAACGAGGAATGGGGTCGCTTTCTCTTCTCGGATGAGAGCAGATTCATTATAGGTAGTCATTCTCGGTGTACCCTCATCTGGCGAGAGGTGGGAACACGTAATGAACCGAGAAACAGCTTTGAACATGATCGTTTTGGTGGTCCGGGTGTTATAGTTTGGAGAGGCATAATGTTGCATGGGCGCACCGACTTCCAAATCTTTGAACACGGTACGCTCACTGGTCAACGTTATTGTGATACTGTACTCCTTCCCCATGTGCGTCTTTTCAGGGGTGCAGTCGGACCTGACTTTATTTTTATGGATGACAATGCGCGAGCGCATTGAACAGCGCAGTTAGAACGAGAGGATATTCGGCGAATGGTCTGGCCTGCCCGTTCCCCCGATTTAAATCCCATCGAACACGTTTGGGATACTTTGAAGAGACGCATTGCAAAACATCCACATGCACCAACGACCATCCAACAGTTGTCAACAGCGCTGATGCAGGAATGGAGCGCCCTACCACAAGAACTGCTTACCAACCTTATGGCGGGCATGGGAACACGATGCAGAGCATGCATTGCTGTCCGTGGTATCTTCAAGCACCATGTATCTGTTTCTGTAAATCTAGAGAGCCATCATATGTCGTATTGACTTTAGTGTAGCTTATGGTCTATGAATAAAAGTGGCATTTCTGTTCGTCTCATTGCATATTTCGTTTAGTTGCCTGCTGTAGCAGTTCCCTCTATGTATGATTCAAGTTTCATTGATCTATGTGTCACAGCATGCGAAGATTACTTTCGTCCTTAGGTTTTGCATACCAGTGTATTTTCCTACATCAAATCACCAGGCAAAGGTCTACTATTTGCTGATGATCTCAACTTACTTTGCAAAGGTAAGACAATCGAAATAACTTAAGTATTACTTAATAACTGCTTACAACAAATCTTTAATTGGAACCAGCTTACAGCTTTAAATCTCGCCGCATCAAAGAGTAAGTGCATAGCCTACTCCAAGGTTCGCAAACATTCGCCGAATCCGAAACTTATCATCGATAAACATCAAATCCCTATAGTCAATACAGTTCGCATTCTTGGTGTACCCTTGGACCGGAAGCTTGCCTGGATTCCTCATCTTAAACTCCTTAAAGTCGGCTGTGGGCAACGACTCAATATACTGAAAGTATTATCGAAAAGATCATGGGGAGCCGTTTTCATTGTGTTACTACACACTTACAAATCTATCATACAACCTAAGCTGCACTACGGATCTATATTTACAATACAGCAGGTAACACTGTTCTTAAGATGCTGCATTCAATCTTGTCTTCGGCATTAAGAATTGCTTTAGGAGCCTTTCACAACAGTCCCATAGAGAACCTACAAATTGAAGCTAACGTACCTCCGCTGCAAATTAGAAGGAAAATCTCAAGTCTATCATACGCAATACGTACCACAACGAGACCATCATCTCTAGTCCACTCTTACACAACCCTCAGATTTCTCAACTTGTTTCTCGGTGTACCTAATGAAATTTAAAATCATTCAGCCTAATATGTTCCCTTGTTTCATAGATTCAGATTATATATACCATGAAGACTCACATGTCCCTTTATTGATACATCACTGGCAAGACAAGGCAAATCTTCAACAGATAGTGTTTCCTACAAATGTCTGTTTAACGAAATGTGTACACTGTATTTAACACATCTCATATCTTTACTGATGGAGCCAGACTTGATGGTCTTAATGGATGCACAGCGGTATTCCCTGATTACAGCATACAATATAGTCTTCCCAACTACCTTTCTGTATATTCTTGTGAATTGTTCGCAATTCAATTCTCACTGGACTATATGCTTAAAAAGTCTGATGTGTTACACTCACATGACTTTCTCTACTCTTGTACAAACTATTTTTACAAACGCTTATTCTCCATATGCTTCATGTTAATCGAGATGTTAATCTTATTGCTAATTTTCTTGTAGATGCAAGGGGAATATGGTAGGCTTTAAGCGATAGTCAAATGTTTTAAGAGCAGCTTGCTGTGTGTAGTATTGAAGTTTGGACTCGGAAAGGTAGAAATCTTATAACTTGCTTCCAGATATGGCTTTCCGTGTTTGTCTCCATTTATTAATGCAAGTCTTTTTGATGAAGTTGATGAAGTGCATGTACGGGATCTTGATGTCCTGGGGGGGATATTTGGTGGCATGTTTGAAACCTGTCCAGCTGACGCATTTGCATAACTAGGACAAAAACAAAATCAATAACGAATTCCCATTTGAGAAAAAGTATAAGTATTGTGAATTTAAGGGAATAACAAGCAACATCTCGAAAATGGTTCACTCAATAAAAAAATGTATATGACATAAATTGTGTATTTTAACGCGATCTACATTTTTGGTGTAGTAAAATTTTGTCTATCTCTTATAGTTTACCAGTTATGCAAAAGTCGTTACTTTTGGTGACATTCCCAGAAAATTCAACATACTTATTTTATTTGTCATGAAAATATCTTAAACATATGATATTTTAATCAAAATCGTTAGAACCATTTTAGAGAAAATTAATTTCTTTGAAAAATATTCCATGTAAAGGGTAATCTGGGGTGGGGGGATTTTCTTGAAAACCTTCGTGTCGCATCTCTGGAAGATTCTGAACCTAAATATCAAGTTTGGTGTTTATCCGACTGTTCGTTTCTGAGTTATGCTGTTCACAGACACACAGACACACACACACACACACACACAATCTCGGTATCTAACTTTTGGGTGGAATACAATGCTTACCCTACTTACTGTACGTAGTAGAGAAAGTAAAAAGATACCCTACATAATTGCATAATATTCTCCGACTCGTTGATTGCATTAACATCCCTTCAACAAACCTCAACCCCCCCCCCAAAATTTGTTAAAGAACTTCAGAAACTGTACAACTAAATACTAATCTCAGGTAAATCAGTATCATTCGCCTGGATTCCGACTCATGTCGGAATTCTGGATAATGCGTCAGCTGATCAGGTTTCAAAGATGCCACCAAACATCCCCCCAGGACATCAAGATCCCGTACATTCACTTCATCAACTTCATCAAAAAGACTTGCATTAATAAATGGAGACAAACACGGAAAGCCATATCTGGAAGCAAGTTATAAGATTTCTACGTTTCCGAGTCCAAACTTCAACACTATCATTTCAACCGCAAGGACCAAGTAGTATTAACTCGACTATGCATAGGACATAGTTCTGTGTGCGACCTCTGCAGATCCAAACTCATAGTTCATTATCTCGTCACCGCCTCCTGTCACTGTGTACAACACAGAGAAAGATGCGACATCCCCAACAGCCTACCAGACGCCATAAATTCAGCACAACAAAGAACTTTAAGCGTTATGAAAGCGACAAAATTGTATAACAATTAATGTTGTATGTACTATCACTGTTTAAAATATTGTATTTTCATGTTATCATGTTATGCACCCTGAAGTAATCGCGAAATGAGTTTATAGTTGAAGCGACAATAAAGAACACTGCCGTTTGTGAAAATTGCAACACCAAGAAAGAATTTCCCGAATAACTCCAAACTTGGCGAAAGTGTAGAAGACTGTGCAAGCAATAAGTGATTAGGTTTGCAGATAGATGGGGTACACGTAGGCCGAGCAGAGCCATCTCGTGTCGGTCCGACAAGGTCAGTGCTGCGCCCAGTGCAGTCATTGCAGAGCTGTCAAACAAGGTGGAAACAAAGTGGGTGCCAGTATGCCTCGTCGATGACAAAGAGAGCCATATCGGCATGTGAGTGAGTTCGAACGGGGCAGAATGATCGGTCTCCGGGAAGCGGCTTTGTCATACCGTGACATTTCGGCTCATACAGTGCATACTGCTACGACAGTGATGCATGTGTGTGGAAGCAGTGGATAGATGAAGGTCGTACGCAACAAAGAGCGGGTACCGGACCACGGAACATGACCACAGAACGGGATAACCGTTATCATGTCCGCATGGCCATAACGGACCGTACAGTGTTGGCTCGACGCTGGAGCACTGCAACAGGTGTGTACTTGTCTGCATCAACGTTTCGTCGCCGTCTGCTGCAGGTTGGACTGGTTGCATGCATGCCATTATGTCGGCTTCCATTGTCCAGAAACCACAAGCTCCTCCGACTGGAATGGGCACGTGAACACCGTTACTGGGGTGCTGAGTGGCAAAATGTAGTCTTTTCGGACAAGTCCCGCTTCAACGTGTCCTACAGTGATGGCCGCATACGTGTCCGGGGGTACCGTGGTGAGCGCAACCTGGAGGGCGGCATTGTTGAGCGGCATAGCTGACAAACACCACGTGTGATGGTTTGGGGCGCCATTGGTTACAACAACTGATCTCGCCTCCTACGAATTGAGAGCACTGTGAACAGCAACCGGTACCTAACGGTGGTTGTAGACTTTGAGGTATTCCCCTGCTTCAGGCATCTCCACCGGTCACATTTCAACAGGATAATGCCCGGCCACATATTCCGAGGAATGTACAAGCCTTCTTCGAAGAGCGACGCGTACCATTGCTTCCCTGGCCAGCACGTTCGCCTGACATGTCGCCCATCGAACATGTCTGGGATATGGTTGGTGCGTCACGGTCCTCCAGAAGCCATTTCACGGATTTGTGAGCTCGAATACAAACTGTGTGGAGGGAAATACCTCAGGAACTTATTCAGAACCTTTTTGATTCACTGCCACGGCGTATAGCAGCTCTAATTGCAGCTCATACAGACCACACAAAATACTGAATATTAGGGCTCAAAGGTCATGTATAGATTTGAAAAGTTTATCATTTGTTACTTATCATGTACGTAACCTGTGGTATTAAAATCATGCGTTTCCATCTTGGTGTTGCAGTTATCACAAACACTGCGTCTATATAATAATAATAATAATAATAATAATAATAATAATAATAATAATAATAATAATAATAGTAACCGAGCGGGATAGCTCATTCAGTAACGTCTGTGACCCGGATTAGAGAGGTCCCGTGTTCAAATCATATGGACTGTTTCTGAGTGGAATTTTTTCGTGATTTCCATCAGTCAGGTTGGATATTTAATATCACGTCCCAATGTTCCACCTTAAGTCTAAAGCAACAGTAAAAATGAAAATAGGCGGTAATAGCGAATACTCTGTCATCTGTCTATATGTAATGCAATCAGATAGACTGGACGACACCCTGATGCCAGCTGCCCGGCACGTAGAGAAGCAGAGTTTTACCTGCCTTGCACTAAGGTCTCTGTGGACAGTTGTCGACACTCCCATGTGCCCGTTACGTGTAGAAGCTGTGGTACAGTTATCTAGCACTGATGTGTCTGTAGACAAATATTGAAGCTGTCACCTGCAGTCACGATAGCAGCAAGGTACAGTTGTCTAGCACTAAGGCCTCTGTGAACACGCGTCGAAGTTGCACTTGAACGGCACATGAAAGCAGAGGTACAGTTGCCTAGCACTAAGGCATTGTGGACATGTATTAAGCTGCATTTGTTCGGCACATATGAAAGCAGAAGTACCGCTGCCTAGCACTAAGCCTCTGTGGACACATGTCGAAGTTGCCATCTGTCAGTCACTTATAGAAGCAGATGTACTGTTGCCTAACACTAAGTCTCTGTGGACACGTGACGGAGCAAGATGGTATGGTACAGGGACGAGACCTAGAAGGGTGACTGTCCGTAATACACCGAGCCACGAGATATCTCTAACAGATCCCTCGATTTCACTACGTAGTTAAAGCGACGTAAAATAAAACAGTTAAAAGAATTCCAAATTAATTTTCGATAGATTTCCCCTAAGCGTTTACTATAATTGATTGATTTAATTTTACTTAAACTATATTCTCAAACTTCTATGAAACATTTGTGACTCCACCTGTGGAGACATAGTTATCCTTATGTTGTACTTAAAATATTCTTCTTCTTCTTTAATGTATTATCCTCCTCTTTGTAAGACTTAGAATCCCAAGGGCTTACAAGCAAATGCCTGTCGAGGAGCAACCTAACTCTGGATCATAGCATATCCAGGATGAGTGATCAGTCCAATGTCTTGTGTCAGCAGTCTGTCGAGGAGCAACCCAACTCCGGATCATAGCATATCCAGGATGAGTGATCAGTCCAATGTCTTGTGTCAGCAGTCTGTCGAGGAGCAAGCAAACTCTAGATCATACCATATCCAGGATGAGTGATCAGTCCAATGTCTTGTGTCAGCAGTCTGTCGAGGAGCAAGCAAACTCTAGATCATACCATATCCAGGATGAGTGATCAGTCCAATGTCTTGTGTCAGCAGTCTGTCGAGGAGCAAGCAAACTCTAGATCATAGCATATTCAGGATGGCTGATCAGCCCAATGTTTTGTGTCAGTAGTCTGTCGAGGAGCAAGCAAACTCTAGATCATAGCATATCCAGGATGGGTGATCAGTCCGATGTCTTGTGTCAGCAGTCTGTCAAGGAGCAAGCAAACTCTGGATGACAGTATATCCAGGATGTGTGATCAGTTCAATGTCTTGTGTCAGCAGTCTGTCGAGGAGCAAGCAAACTCTGGATCATAGCATATCCAGGATGGGTGATCAGTCCAATGTCTTGTGTCAGCAGTCTGTCGAGGAGCAACCCAACTCCGGATCATAGCATATCCAGGATGAGTGATCAGTCCAATGTCTTGTGTCAGCAGTCTGTCGAGGAGCAAGCAAACTCTAGATCATACCATATCCAGGATGAGTGATCAGTCCAATGTCTTGTGTCAGCAGTCTGTCGAGGAGCAAGCAAACTCTAGATCATACCATATCCAGGATGAGTGATCAGTCCAATGTCTTGTGTCAGCAGTCTGTCGAGGAGCAAGCAAACTCTAGATCATAGCATATTCAGGATGGCTGATCAGCCCAATGTTTTGTGTCAGTAGTCTGTCGAGGAGCAAGCAAACTCTAGATCATAGCATATCCAGGATGGGTGATCAGTCCAATGTCTTGTGTCAGCAGTCTGTCAAGGAGCAAGCAAACTCTGGATGACAGTATATCCAGGATGTGTGATCAGTTCAATGTCTTGTGTCAGCAGTCTGTCGAGGAGCAAGCAAACTCTGGATCATAGCATATCCAGGATGGGTGATCAGTCCAATGTCTTGTGTCAGCAGTCCGTCGAGGAGCAAGCAAACTCTAGATCATAGCATATCCAGGATGGCTGATCAGCCCAATGTGTTGTGTCAGCAGTCTGTCGAGGAGCAAGCAAACTCTGGATCATAGCATATCCAGGATGGGTGATCAGTCCAATGTCTTGTGTCAGCAGTCTGTCGAGGAGCAAGCAAACTCTAGATCATACCATATCTAGGATGTGTGATCAGCTCAATGTTTTGTGTCAGTAGTCTGTCGAGGAGCAAGCAAACTCTGGATCATAGCATATCAGGATGGGTGATCAGCCCAAATTTTTTGTGGCAGTAGTCTGTCGAGGAGCAAGCACCCTCTGGATCATAGTACATCCAGGATGGGCGATCAGTCCAATGTCTTGTGTCAGCAGTCTGTCGAGGAGCAAGCAAACTCTGGATCATAGCATATCCAGGATGGATGATCAGTCCAATGTTTTGTGTCAGTAATCTGTCTAGGAGCACGCAAACTCTGGATCATAGCATATCCAGGATGGGTGATCAGCCCAATGTTTTGTGTCAGTAGTCTGTCGAGGAGCAAGCAAACTCTGGATCATAGCATATCCAGGATGAGTGATCAGCCCAATGTTTTGTGTCAGTAGTCTGTCGAGGAGCAAGCAAACTCTGGATCATAGCATATCCAGGATGGGTGATCAGCCCAATGTTTTGTGTCAGTAGTCTGTCGAGGAGCAAGCAAACTCTGGATCATAGCATATCCAGGATGAGTGATCAGCCCAATGTATAGTATGGTGTTAAAGAAAAAGTAAATGAAATGTAGGGAGGAAAGAGATGATAGGAAAATTCGCGGATCAAATTACCCAATCCAGCATTCGCCTAGCGACCGGGGAAAACCGCGAAAAACTTTCGGCCAAATTGGTCGGCCTCGAGGGTTTGAATCCGGGACCTCCCGAATGAGGGTCACAGAGGTTACCGCTAGGAGCATTTAAATTCAAGGAGGAGGAAAAATACAATGCTGAATACTTTGTAAACGTCATTCTCTGTTAGTGAGGATATTTTCGGCGCTTAGATCCCGATGCTCTATATTTGCCTGCAATCCTGAACCAAATGGATATGGAAGCCGATGCCAAATGGTATTGACTGACTGTGGCTTATGATCGCAACACCTGTTGTGTGTGCATCAGGTACTACATGAGGAGGAAGGACATGTCCCCTGGGGTCGTGTACCATGAATATACATGATAAACTCTATGCAGGATCGCCCAATGCGGAAAAATTCTGCAACAAGGAAGTGGGTATGAATATACATGGACGGTCTGCGCATATTAATTGGTATAAGCCGCAAACACACACTGCAGGATCGGTAACTGCGGTCGGATGGAAAAAATTCTGCAACCAAGCAACATGGTTCATGAATATACATACATGGGGAACAGCGCCGTAAAGCAAAACGCTCTCTTCCCACTGCCTTGAGTGGAATACAAGGGATCAACACCGTCACTATGTAAAATGAGCTCCGGGGGTATTTTACTACATTTACCACGCTACCCTTAAACCACAGGATGCCTAGAAGCCAGGTCAAAACCTCTCAAAACTTTATAAGGAATTCCTTGAAGCTAGTGTTTATACCTTATAACACTGTGTAAGAAGGCAGGTAAAATCAAAAACAAAACATCACTGTAGTTCTCTGCGATTCATAAATACGGCTTAAACAATGTGAGCCTGTCAACAGCACCATCAAAAATCTGATGTGGTACATTCATATGTCTTTCGATAATTTATTAATGGTTATAAAAGCTATTCCAGGAATCTTATTACTTTCTCTACTAGGTATAGTACGTAAAGGAAGTGTTATATTTTACCTAAAAATTCGATATCGACATTTCAAGGGAAATGTATGTTTTTGAGGCCCCCTGAGTCCAAAAACAAAAAGCATTTTTAGAAAATGTTTGTGTGTTAACAACATAAATAAAAACGAAATTTCGGATTAATACCAAACTTGATTTTAAGTTGAGTACCATCCAAAAATGCGACACGATTTTCAAAAAACCCATTCCACTCCAGACTACCCTTTACATGGAAAATTTATTGAAAGTTTTGATTTTTTCTAAAATAGCTCCAATAATTTTGATTCAAATATCATATATTTAAGGTATTCTCATGGCAAATTAAATGTATATCTTGAATTTTCTGGGAATGTCCCCAAAAGTCGTCTTCATTCTGAATGACTTGCGCAAAACTGGTAAACCGTAAGACATAGACAAAATTTTACATCACAAGAAAAGGTATATATCGATAAAACACCAATTTATGCTATTTACATCTGTTTGTGCTGTAAATCATTTCCGAGATAATCCTTGTTATTTGCTTGAACTTTCCAGTACTTATAATTTTTCTCAAATAAGAATTTGTTATTCGTTTTTTACTTTCTCTACTACGTATAGTAAGTAGGGGAAGTGTTGCATTCCACCCAAAAATTCGATACCGAGATTTCACCGGAAATACATGTTTTGAGACCTCCTGAATCCAAAAAAAGCATTTTTGGAAACATGTCCGTGTGTGTGTCTGTGTGTGTGTGTGTGTGTGTGTGTCTGTGTGTGTGTGTGTGTCTGTGAACAGCATAACTCAAAAACTAACAGTCGGATAAACACCAAACCTGGTATTTACGTTCAGTATCTTCCAAAGATGCGACACGAAGATTTTCAAGAAAATCCCCCCACCCCAGACTACCCTTTACATGGAACATTTTTCGAAAATTTTAATTTTCTCAAAAATGGCTCTAACGATTTTGATGAAAATATCATATGTTTAAAATAATGTCACGAGAAATGAAATGTATATCTTGAATTTCCTGGGAATATCTCCAAAAGTATTCTTCATTATGAACGACTTTTGCATAACTCGTAAACCATAAGAGATAGACAAAATTTTACTACACAAAAAATGTAGATCGCGTTAGAATACACAATTTATGTCATATACATTTTTTTAGTTGAGTGAACCATTTTCGAGATATTGCTTGTTATTTCCTTAAATTTTCCAATACTTATACTTTTTCTCAAATTCGTTATTCAATTTTTTGTCCTGGATATGCAAACAGAATAGAATGCGCCACATAGCAACCAGCGCTTAAAAGATTTGACTATCGCTTATAACCTACCATGTTCCCCTTGCATCTACAAGAAAATTAGCAATAAGATTGACATCTCGATATCTCGATTAACATGAAGCATATGGAGAATAAACGTTTGTAAAAATAGTTCGTACAAGAGTAGAGAAAGTCTTGTGAGTGTAGCACATCAGATTTTTTTATGTCCTGGACATACAAAGGGAACGGAATACTCCACATAGCAACCAGCTCTTAAAACATTTGACTATCGCTTAAAGCCTAGCAATTCCGCTTGCATCTACAAGAAAATTAGCAATAAGATTAACATCTCGATTAACATGAAGTATATGGAGAATAAGCGTTTGGAAAAATAGTTTGTACAAGAGTAGGGAAAGTCATATGAGTGCAACACATCAGATTTTTACTTTCTCTACTACGTATAGTAAGTAGGGGAAGTATTGAATTCCACCCAAAAATTCGATACCAAGATTTCACCGGAAATACATGTTTTGACACCCCCTGAATCCAAAAAAAGGATTTTTGGAAACATGTCCGTGTGTGTCTTGAACAGAATAACTCAGAAACGAACAGTCGGATAAACACCAAACTTGGTATTTAGGTTCAGTATCTTTCAGAGATGCGACACGAAGGTTTTCAAGAAAATTCCCCCAACCCCAGGATACCCTTTACATGGAAGATTTTTCGAAAATTTTAATTTTCTCAAAAACGGCTCTAACGATTTTAATTAAAATATCATATGTTTAAGATATTTTCATGACAAATAAAACGTATATCTTGAATTTTCTGGGAATGTCTCCAAAAGTGTTCTTTATTGTGAACGACTTTTGCATAACCGGTAATCCATAAGAGACAGAGAAATTTTTACTACACAAAAAATGTACATCGCGTTAAAATACACAATTTATGTCATATACAGTTTTTTTGTTGAGTGAACCATTTTCGAGATATTGCTTGTTATTCTCTTAAATTTTTCAATATTCGTTATTCATTTTTACTTTCTCTACTACGTATAGTAAGTAGGGGAAGTATTGCATTCCACCCAAAAATTCGATACCGAGATTTCACCGGAAATACATGTCTTGAAACCTCCTGAATCCAAAAAAAGCATTTTTAGAAACATGTCCGTGTGTGTGTCTGTGTGTGTGTGTGTGTGTGTGTGTGTCTGTGAACAGCATAACTCAAAAACGAACAGTCGGATAAACACCAAACTTGGTATTTAGGTTCAGTATCTTCCAGAGATGCGAGACGAAGGTTTTCAAGAAAATCCCCCCACCCCAGACTACCCTTTACATGGAACATTTTTCGAAAATTTTAATTTTCTCAAAAATGGCTCTAACGACTTTGATTAAAATATCATATGTTTAAGATAATGTCATGAGAAATGAAATGTTTATCTTGAATTTCCTGGGAATGTCTCCAAAAGTATTCTTCATTGTGAACGACTTTTGCATAACTGGTAAACCATAAGAGATAGACAAAATTTTACTACACAAAAAATGTAGACCTCGTTAAAATACACAACTTATGTCATATACATTTCTTTTGTTGAGTGAACCGTTTTCGAGATATTGCTTGTTATTCCCTTAAATTTTCCAATACTTATACTTTTTCTCAAATTCGTTATTCATTTTTTTATGTCCTGGACTTGCAAAGAGAATGGAATGCGCCGCATAGCAGCCAGCGTTAAAATATTTGACCATCGCTTAAAAGCTACCATATTCCCCTTGCATCTACAAGAAAATTAGCAATAAGATTGACATCTCGATATCTCGATTAACATAAAGCATATGGAGATTAGGCGTTTGTAAAAATAGATTGTACAAGAGTAGAGAAAGTCATGTGAGTGTAACACATCAGATTTTTTTGTCTTTGATATGCAAAGAGTATTAATCTGTGGATAAGGGAATGGTGCTGCACCTAGCAACCAGCTACTAAGAGATATGTATATCCTTAAAGGCTACTGTATTTCTATATTGCCCTTGCAAATATATATTCCCCTTACATCTACTAGAAAATTAGCAATAAGATAGAGTCTGCAAATGTTTATCTCGATTAACATGAAGTAGATAGAGAATATACGTTATAAAAATAGTTTGTACAAGAGTAGAGAAAGTCATATGAGTGTAACACATCAGATTTTTTTCTGTCTACTACATTTCAATCCAAATAAACCTTTGCAAAAATACCAACATTACACATTTCGTTATAGATACGAACAGAACAGTCCAAAGTTTAAGCTATATACGGTTATGGTGAATTACTGATACCACAAAAAATCAGATGTGTTACCCTCACATGACTTTCTCTACTCTTGTACAAACTATTTTTACAATCCCTTATTCTCCATATGCTTCATGTTAATCGAGATGTTAATCTTTTTGCTAATTTTCTTGTAGATTCAAGGGGAATTGGTAGGCTTTAAGCAATAGTCAAATGTTTTGAGAGCTGGTTGCTATGTGGCGCATTCCATTCTCTTTGCATTACCAGGACAAAAAAAATGAATAACGAAATTGAGAAAAAGTATACTTATTGAAAGTTTAAGGGAATAAGAAGCAATATCTCGAAAATGCTTCACTCAACAAAAAAGATGTATATGACATAAATTGTGTATTTTAACGTGATGTACATTTTTTGTGTAGTAAACTTTTGTCTATCTCTTATGGTTTACCAGTTATGCAAAAGTCGTTCACAATGAAGAATACTTTTGGAGACATTCCCAGAAAATTCGAGATATACATTTCGTTTGTCATGAAAATATCTTAAACATACGATATTTTAATCAAAACCGTTATAGCCATTTTACAAAAAATAAGAACTTTCAACAAATGTTCTGTATAGAGGGTGCGTGGGGTTGGTAGATTTTCATGAAAATCTTTGTGTGGCGTCTTTGGAAGATACTTAATGTACTGAACAAACACTAAGTTTGATATTTTGTGACATTTTAAAGCTACGCTGTTCAAAGATACATTCAAACAGACACGCGTATCTTTTTCTAAAAATGCTTCTTTTTTTATTTAGATACTCTCAAAAAATGCATTGCTGGTGAAATCTCGGTAGTGAATTGTTGGGTGGAGTACTTCCCCTACCTCGTATGCAGTAAAAACGAAATATCTGGTAGGTACTGAATATTTTATTAAGAAGGTTCAGCATTTTCCAAAGATGCGACACGAAGATTTTTTGGATTTTATCAAAAATGACCCTAACCATTTTGATTAAGATACCATATACCAGGGCAGTTGCACAAGTACCCGACCTGACGTATATACAGCTGTTGTTGTTTCAAACAAACGACTATGGTAGAAAATACCACAGTTATAAGGCCTAAGTTCGAAGTTTGACGATGCTACATTGTTTAGTAATTGTTTGGCAGTCGCTAATAGTGAAATCTCTCAGCAAATTTGTAAACATGGATAAAACTGGTCATCGTTATGTGATACAATACTTTCATTTGAAAGGTCTTAGTCCAACTAATATTAAAGATGAGCTAGATTCTACTCTGGGGGAGTCTGCTCCTTCGTTTACAACAGTAAAATATTGGGTGGCAGAGTTTAAGCGAGGCCGTACGAGCTGCCAAGACGAACATCGCAGTGGTCGACCAAATGAGGTGACCACGCCAGAAATCGTGAAGAAAATCTACAAAATGGTATTGTATGACCATCGACTGAAAGTGCGCGAGCTAGAAGACATCGTAGGTATTTGAAAAAGTGTTGTACATCGCACACTAACTGAAAATTTAGACATGAGAAAGCTGTGCACCAGATGGGTGCCACGTTTACTCACAATGGAACAAAAGCAGCGTCGTGAGGATGTTTCAGTGGAGTGTTTGGCGATGTTTCGCTGCAATAAAGCGAGGTTTTGCGTCGATTCATAGCCATGGATAAAACATGGTTCCATAAGTTCACACCTGACACGAAGAAAGGGTAAAAAAGGTGGATTGAAAGGGGAGAATCGGCTCCAAAGAAGGCGAAGAAAATTCCATCTGCAGGCAAGATCATGGTGTCAGTTTTTTGGGATGCGCGTGTGATAATTTTCATTGATTATCTTCAAAAAAGAAAAGCAATCGCTTGCGAGTATTATGCAAACTTATTGCAGAGTTTGAATATGAAATCAAGCAAAAACGACCGCATTTAGCGAGAAAGAAAGTTCTATTTCATCAAGACAATGCACCAGTTCACACATCCATTATCGCCATGGCCAAAATCAATGAGTTAAAGTTCGAATTGCTTCCTCATGCACCCTATTCACCAGATTTAGCCCCCCTCTGAGTATTTTCTGTTTCCAAACCTGAAGAAATGGCTTGGTGTTAAACGTTTTGCTAACTGTGAAGAGGTGGAGTTTGCAGTTGATGCTATTTTGCAGAACTCGACGGTTCTCACTATAAACAGAGTATCGAAGCTATTGAACCTCGCTGGGAAAAGTGTATCGACCTGAAAGGAGACTATGTAGAGAAATAAAGATGTTTTTACTCAAAATTTTTGTGTTTTCTTTGTTAGGTCGGGTACTTTTTGGACAGCCCTCGTATTAAGGAAATTTACATGACAAGTAAAACGTATATATTCAGTTTTTTGAGAATAGTATGTGAAGTCCTCTTCATTTGGAAGGAATTTTATATAATCTTGTTTAACTGGCAAACCTTAAGTGGTAGACAAAAACGTACTACACAAATAAGACACAATTTATTTCAAATAACCTGTTTTGTGGCACTTCCGAGCTACGCGTTATTAATGATCTGAATGGTTTGTATTTTTGTCATTCTTAGTCCTGTCGACATTCAGGTATTTCTCGCGATGTAATGGAAACAGTATGGAATTTTAAGGCCAGCATATAGCATCCAGTTGTTAAACATTTGACTATCGCTGTTCTCTTTGTATCTATAACAAAATGTGTATTGTAGCTATTTCTACAAAGATATAGTTATCTCTATTAAATGATGTAAATAGAAGAGTAAGCTATTGTTAGAATAGTCTATATGAACTATATAAAAATAAACGATAACGGGTAGATTAATGAGAATGTAACACACGAGGATTTTTCTTCATGGGCTGTATTAAAATGTAATTGGAAAATTATATAACGCAAATATTTAATTACCTTTAAATCAAAAGTGAATAAACTAAATATCTATAATGAAGAGATATGAGGAGAGTGTATCACATTTCGTAATTTAGTATTTGCAGTCATTAAACGTTTTTCTGCCAATTTACTTATTTGCCTCGAATAATGAAAGCATGTCATCAAATCATGCCGCAATGCATTACACAAAAGGGCTAATTAATTCCAGAGGGGAAAGATATACGGAGAACGCCACATAAAATGAAACTGGATACCTATAACATTTTATTCTGTATAATAAAGCTATGGCAGAATAACTTCCTATAAAGACAAAAATGTGAGAAATGTGACAACAGTGTAAAAAAGAAGTGCCTTAAGACTTTGCTTCATTGATCATCAAATAATCGTTTATTAAATAAATAAATCTATCATATTTAGGATAATATGGACATTCTTTTTAATTCTATTTTATTTTACGTCGTTTAGTCCCTGGTCATATCGCGACGGATCTGTTGGTGAATCTCTTAGAACGAAATGTGATGGACAGTTAGCCTTCTAGGTCTCATCCCTGTAACCACCTGCTTCATGCCGTGCAGATGGCATTAGAGTGCCGTCCAGTACAACCTCCGACCTCACACAGAAAGGCGAACAGTTAGCCTTCTAGGTCTCATCCCTATAACCACCTGCTTCATGTCGTGCAGATGGCATTAGAGTGCCGTCCAGTGCAACCGCCGACCTCACACAGAAAGGCGAACAGTTATCCTTCTAGGTCTCATCCCTGTAACCATTTGTTTCATGCCGTATAGATAGCATTAGGATGCCATGCAGTCTAACCGCCGACCTCACACAGAAAGGCGAACAGTTATCCTTCTAGGTCTCATCCCTGTAACCATTTGTTTCATGCCGTATAGATAGCATTAGGATGCCATGCAGTCTAACCGCCGACCTCACACAGAAAGGCGAACAGTTATCCTTCTAGGTCTCATCCCTGTAACCATTTGTTTCATGCCGTATAGATAGCATTAGGATGCCATGCAGTCTAACCGCCGCCCTCACACAGAAAGGCGAACAGTTAGCCTTCTAGGTCTCATCCATGGAAATGCCATCTTGCTTCGTCGCGTGCCCACAGAAACCCCCAGCACATGGCAGCCGGATCTTTTGCTTCGTGCCGTCTAGTATAACTGTTTACATTGTCTGTACATAGATGGCATAGCATTGGCTATTACCACTTATTTTACTATTGTTTTGGACTTAAGGTGGAACTTTGGGTAGTGGTATTAAATATCCAATCCGGTATTTACCTTGGCGACTGAGGAAAACCACGACAAACCTCAGAGAGATTGGTTGACCCACGTGATTTGAACCCGAGACCTCCCGAATTCGGGCAACAGGCTTTACCGCCTGAGTCATGCCGCTCGGTTATGGACTTTTCATTTAGTAAGTTTTCGTTATTATTGTAAGTTATACCAGGCGCCCGAGCGAGATGGCTCAGCGGCCAGCATTTGGGAGGTAGTGGGTTAGATTCCCGCGGCCAGGAGTTTCCCCGGG
Source organism: Deroplatys truncata (assembly GCA_030765065.1). NCBI lineage: Eukaryota > Metazoa > Arthropoda > Insecta > Mantodea > Mantidae > Deroplatys > Deroplatys truncata. The sequence continues at coordinate 12,950,659 of CM060987.1, forward strand.
TTGCTAAGCGAATACTGGGAAGGATCTTTATACATCTTCCGAATTTCCTGTCCCTTCATTTCACCTCCATTCTCATTTCACTTCACCTTTCATCTACTTGGCGTCTTTCAGGGTTACAAGTGTTGTCTGCAGGACTCGGCGTGTGTATGGCAGGAGAAAAGGATGCTGTTCCCCGGATGTCCTGGGTGCCCCCACGGGATGTGTAGGCCCACAGGGGGAGCGGAGTCGTTTGCACCAGTTGTCATTCGGGGAGCTTAAATCTACAAATTGTAGGGACCCTGCCCTCTGTCTGTCATGCTTCCTGTCTTTTCCTCTAATCCTATCTTATACGATAATTTTTTTAAAAAGTAACATAACATCGTATCCAAATAGTTTATTATCATTCATCACCTTACACTACTTCTCCACATAGTCATCGCCGTTATTAAGAAACTTGTCATAACAGTAAACCTGTTTTTGTATGTCTTCGTCAAAGAATGATGCCGCCTGTGATGAAAACAAAGTCTGCAGTTCTTGTTTCACAACATCATCGTGGTTGAAATATTTTCCACCAAGGAATTTCTTCAGATGAAAATCGCTTGGTGCCAAATACGGACTATAGGGAGCTTTTTTTAGTTTTATTTATAGACAGTCTTTAACTGCTGTGGTCCTTGGCGTCCTATTCTATATTGAGGCCTCTCCATCAGGCTTGAGGTTCTTTTACGTGCCGTACATCTACGACACGGGACCACCGGCTTTACTTCCCTTCCGAAGGAAGCCATTCTAAGGACTTTTACGCCCAAAGAAAAATCCATCGCTCTTCGCCATGTTTGAAGCAGTAACCTCAGGAACTAGATGATAGTATGGTATCCCTAGACCACGGAGGACGACATAGGAAGGGTGATCGATTGTTTGCCAACCAATTGATGCAATCAGAACTTGAGTTTGTTTGGCTGTGAGTGCCCGGGCATTGTCACTCTTTATTGTTTCCCCATAAACCTCCCAGAATTGAAGATGAATGTTTGCTGGCGTAACATCGCATTCAAAACACGATCACAGGTCTGACTTCACACTTGGTCAAGCGCTCTAATAAAAGGAAAGCACAATGTGACGATCGCTGACAGCTGCGTCTGACTTCCTAGTGACGCGCGTGTTCAAAATTGGGACTTAATTTAAAAATACGGTTCTTACATTAGAGGGGACACCTCGTGCGCTGCCACCTACCTGAGATCCGTTGTGGCTACCAGTCCCAGGAGGAAGGGATGAAGTGAAGGAACGACAGGAGGCTACAGTATAGGTTATACAGCGGAGGGGGACAGCTGACGACCTACATAGATCATTGTGGCTACCATCCTCAGGAGGAAGGGATGAAATGAAGGAACCACAGGAGGCTACAGTATAGGTTATACAACAGAGGGGGACAGCTGACGACCTACATAGATCATTGTGGCTACCATCCTCAGGAGGAAGGGATGAAGTGAAGGAACCACAGGAGACTACAGTATAGGTTATACAGCGGAGGGGGACAGCTGACGACCCACATAGATCTATTGTGACTACCATCCTCAGGAGGATGGGATGAAATGAAGGAACCACAGGAGGCTACAGTATAGGATATACAACGGAGGGGGCACGTCATGACCTACATAGATCTATTGTTACTACCACTCCCAGGAGGAAGGGATGAAGTGAAGGAACCACAGAAGGCTACAGTATAGGTTATACAACGGAGGGGGCACGTCATGACCTACATAGATCTATTGTTACTACCACTCCCAGGAGGAAGGGATGAAATGAAGGAACCACAGAAGGCTACAGTATAGGATATACAACGGAGGGGGCACGTCATGACCTACATAGATCTATTGTTACTACTACTCCCAGGAGGAAGGGATGAAGTGAAGGAACCACAGAAGGCTACAGTATAGGTTATACAACGAAGGGGGCACGTCACGACCTACATAGATCTATTGTTACTACTACTCCCAGGAGGAAGGGATGAAATGAAGGAACCACAGAAGGCTACAGTATAGGTTATACAACGGAGGGGGCACGTCACGACCTACATAGATCTATTGTTACTACCACTCCCAGGAGGAAGGGATGAAGTGAAGGAACCACAGAAGGCTACAGTATAGGTTATACAACGGAGGGGGCACGTCACGACCTACATAGATCTATTGTTACTACTACTCCCAGGAGGAAGGGATGAAATGAAGGAACCACAGGAGGCTACAGTATAGGATATACAACGGAGGGGGCACGTCACGACCTACATAGATCTATTGTTACTACCACTCCCAGGAGGAAGGGATGAAGTGAAGGAACCACAGAAGGCTACAGTATAGGTTATACAACGGAGGGGGCACGTCACGACCTACATAGATCTATTGTTACTACTACTCCCAGGAGGAAGGGATGAAGTGAAGGAACCACAGAAGGCTACAGTATAGGTTATACAACGGAGGGGGCACGTCACGACCTACATAGATCTATTGTTACTACCACTCCCAGGAGGAAGGGATGAAGTGAAGGAACCACAGAAGGCTACAGTATAGGTTATACAACGGAGGGGGCACGTCACGACCTACATAGATCTATTGTGACTACCATCCCCAAGAGGATTGTATGAAGTAAAGGAACCCAGGAGGCTACAGGTCGCAGAGACGTGTGGAAGTTTCTAAAAGTTCCAGGCTCGGAGACCCGTCTCTCTGCTGGAACTGCCTAAGGAGGACGATGAACGACTGTCGAACAAGCAAGTCTCTAGTATCCACAGAGAGTATTATTTCCTTTGAGGAAGCATGCGTATGGCACCGCCATACGCCATGAAACCTAAAACCACACCTGAAATATGAGAAGAAAAGGGAAAGTAAAGGAAATTATAGTAAGGGAAACGCGGTAGATAAGAAACCACCCCAGAATTCGGCTACCGACAAGGGAAAACCATGAAATACCCATGGTCAAATTGGGCGGTCGATGAGAATCGAATCCGGGACCTCCCCAATGGAAGTCTCACACGTTACTGCGTGGACATCTCGCTCGGTTACCTAATATTGTGATATTATAATTTTATGTTAGCAGATTGTGATAAATATGATTCTATAAACTTTGAAACATTCAGAGAAAACATTAAATAACTCCAGGAAATTGGCTTTAGCTTTCTTGCGCGTCATTTTCCGAATGTTGAAGTAAGTAGAGGTTAGGTGACATGCGGTAAAAGATCACTTCATGTCCGACACGTGACTGAGTTACATACTTTCTGCTGGCATACGCTTACGTCAGTGATTATATAGGCAATAATCAGCATTTTGTCGAGTATTTAAACTTAGGGATTTTTACTGATGCTCTCTCGACTAATCACGTGCGTAGCTGGATTCTTTGCTGGTCAGTTTCTTAAATTTATTTAATTTGCATTCTCGACGTAGGTGCTAGGCCCGATGAAGATGTACCTCCAGACCTCCTCTACCAGCAGGTAAATGCACCAGCCGTTTAATTATTTCTTTTTGAGACGTAAGCTTATTTTATATTAAGAATATTAAAGATTAGAAAGATTGGGAACAGAAGTTATATGTGTTATAATAACATCTTTTCACCACCATTCCAGCTACCGCAACCTACAACCCTCTCGAGGTCATCCTGTATTACGTTCCCCCATCCTTTAACTGATGCCTGATGCAGGCGATGATAGTGTCGTCGCCGGACTTACGTCACAATATTAAGTTTGAACAGTATAAAACTGTCCATGTTCCCTTCGTTGCAACGCTGTGAGCGGAATGTGCGTGTATATTAAGAGGTCAGGTCCGAGCTCTAGAATAGGTTATACGAGGGGCACTATATATATATTTTGAGCCTAATAATTAAAACACAGTAATTTCGAATTGAAAACTGCTTTATTGTTTTTCAAAATATTCTCCTTTATGATCAATACACTTTTACATCCGTTTGAACCACTTTTCAAAGCATTTATTCCAGTCCTCTTGAGACACCTACAAAACATGGTTTTTGAAGGCATCAACGGCTTCTTCTGCCAACGAAAATCGTTGTCCACGCAATTTATTCTTGATGTTCGGGAACAAAAAGAAGTCATTTGGTGTCAAATCAGGACTGTATGGCGGATGACCCATCAATTCGATTTTGAGCCTTCAAATACTCTGTTGTTAGACAAGATGTGTGCGCGCTCGCATTGTCTTGATGAAGAACGATCCTAGGGTTCTTGTTGGTTTTCCTTACTTCACCGAAGACTTTCGGCAAACAAATGGTTGTGTACCATTCGGTATTGGCCGTTTTACGTTTCTCTAAAGGCACTGTTGCCACATGGCCAGTTTTGCTCAAAAAGCAGGCGACCATTTGCTTCGAGTGCGAACAACTTTTGTTGGATTTGCTTCATCTTGAAACACCCCTACAGTCGACTGCTCTTTACGTTCCGGCTCATACGCATAGATCCATGATTTGTCACCTGTTGCAATCTTATATACGTCTTTTGAGGCACCGCCATTGTATTTCTTGAGCATTTTTGTACACCAATCAACAAGGGCATCTTTTTGAGATTGCATCAAATTATGTGGGATCCAACGAGAGCAAACCTTTTTCACGGCTAAATAATCATGCAATATTTTATATATGCTGATGGAACTAATGCCTAGGGTTGCCTCAATCTCACAATATGTCGCATGACAATATTTCATTATTAGGTTTTGCACAGTATCAATGTTTTCTGGCACAACAACTGATTTTGGACGACCTCCACGAACTTCATCATTGAGCGAGCGGCGGCCACGATTAAATTCGTTATACCAGCGTTTCACAGTGGCAAAGGATGGAACTTCGTCGCCAAATGTGGAAGATAGTTTATCGATGCACTCTTGTCTTGATAATCCACGTCGAATGTCGTAATAAATCATTGTAGGAACATTTTCACGAGTTAATTCCATGTTTTTGTTGACACAATTTTCAAGTTAGTGAAAACAAAACAAGTTTCGCTCTATTTACAAAATGTTTGAAGTGGGTTATGGTAAGAAATGTCAAACTTTGCATTGGAAACTTTAGATGGCACCTATAACATTCAGGGTTGCCAAGGCTCAAAATATAAATAGTGCCCCTCGTACTGTACCATTCGGCCCGAGATCGATTGTCTAATTTTGTTTTAAATAAACGTATGATAATTATTATGATTATTGTTGTTGTTGTGACATTGTACACAGTTGTTCTCTGTTACATCTCTCCGTTTTCGCCGACGCAACGCAACTGACAACAGGGCCCATTCACAATAAAATGTAAGCGCAGACGTAGCATAGGCACAAGACCTTGCATTCATGTTATTTAATGGAAGCATTCACATAGAGTCACGCAACGCAAGAGTTTTCAAACTCCAAACTTTATACTTGCATTGCGTGCATAGAGGAAGAATTCTGCATTTCTTTCTCTTTGCATTGCCTGCTGTTTAACAGCAGACGATCGCGATACGAGACTTTAGCCGTCTAATGTACATGCGTGCACTCTTCCATTAGGCTGTGCCACACAAATGGTGGGTCATTTCCCTCGAGAGGTTATGGTAGTGTCCTTACTGAATCCTCTTTCATTAGTGGATGAACCCGGCATCTGTGCCTAGATTTCTTGGCTCAGGCGCAAAGAGGTAATGAACATTGCATTAATATGCAGCTGTATCATCATATGCATAACTTGCTGCAGTTTCGGGACATTATTCCGTACGCGGGAAGGAGGTATGAAATTCTAAGAAACTTACGGAATCGGGGTTTTTTTAATACGCAGAGTTGATTGCGTAGTGTCCTGGGTTCTTAAATTGTGTAGGAGTTGTTGATTTATCGAAAAGATTGGGCCCTTTTTAGCGACCGCTTACTTTTGCAGAAATCTTGTCAGAAGATATTGCGAATGTGATGGAAAACAAATATGGCTGACGGAATGTCGCGAAGCAAGGAAAATGTAGCTAAAGTGGATCAACCGATCCTACTGCTATGCCCTGTCGTCGCTCCGTAGCTGCGGCCCTTGAGACTTACGACCCATGATATTACAATTATGGCAGCACATACGGAATTATGGCCGTTTCCATAGTACTTGCACAGCTACTTTGAATGTTTTGAGGAGTCGTGATGTCAGTAACGCTACGGGTGGCTGTTGGACGTATGTATGTGTTGTTTTTTGTGACCTACTTATTTATAAAATATTGAGTGAATTTTCTTATTTGATACTCTTGGTTATATTATTCAATTTGAAACGTACGGTGCACTCGGAACATTTCCGCAGTTAGTTTAAGGATCTAGAAGCCCGTGCGTTACGCCTATGGCTGCATGGTGTTCGCTCACGCCTGCGCTTGTGCTGCATTAGTTAGCGCTTACATTTCATTGTGAATGAAGCCCTAGATTTCAAGGACTTGCATCTCACGTACTGCTGGCAGGCTGACGTTCAGCCTGAGAGCTTTTGCTGCGTGCCCTGGGGTGGTTTAACCGTAGGTAAGTATGCTAGGATGGCTTTTCTAGTTTAGGATGGTTGAAATATTATGGAGGAAAGATGTTACTCCTGACGGCTGTCTGTTAGGATCCAGTGGTCCCTCTGTACCGTGGTGGAAGTGGCTAAAATTGATAAAATTCCATTGGTTTTCGGGATAGAGTCTTGAACCAATCAGCTCTTTGCTAGGCTTAAAAAGGAGTTGAGCTTTACCTGCTGTTGGTAAACTTCCAGTGTTATCCGGTAATTCGCTGCACTGTACGAGAACGCTCGCTTGTATAGGCAGTGGAATCTTCCACAGAAGGTTCTCTAACTTTCTTGAACTATTTCGACACACTTTCTGAAGAGGGGGTAGAAGCATCCGGAAGTTTCTAGTTATCTCCCGATAACGCGCCCGATGTTTACGCGGCAAAGGACGATTATTTTGTTTACTCCGACCGCTCGGCGCCGACCTACCGTAAACTTGGGCCATAATCGTTGCCTCACATTATTGATACTGCCCGATACCTGGGCATTTGATCCAGGTGTTACGAAACACAGTTTATATGTACTCCATTTTAATCCAAATTAACCTTTACAGAAACAGCTGCATTACACATTTCGTTATAGATACAGAGAGAGCAGCGATAGTCAAATGTTTAACAACTGGATTCTATATGCTGGCCTTAAAATTCCATACTGTTTCCATGACAGCGCGAGAAACAACTGAAAACCGACAGTACTTTAAAAGAACGGTCAAGTTTTGAACAGTTCGAACCATTAATAATGGATGTATTGGGAAATGGCTTATGTGCAAACAAGTTTATTTTAAATAAATTGTGTGTTTTAAAGATATCCATATTTTTTGTGCAGTACGTTTTCGTCTATCTTTAACATTTACCAGTTATGCAAGATTATGCGAATCGTCTTCCGAATGAAGAGGTGTTTACAGGCTATTTCCAGAAAATTCAAGATGTACATTTTATTTGGCATGTGATGCAGTAATTTGTATCACAAATTACTTAAATGTAAATAATGATTGTAATATGAATATGCATTTTTATGTGACATTGATTTGAGATGTATATTGATTGTAATTATTGTGGGGAAGTAAGTTTATACCGCCTTACTGAAACTGACAATAATAGCGCAATAATGCAGCGAGGGGGGGGTGAGCTGTTTATCATTATTGGAAACGAGGAAGTTGCGTAATGTTGGCGCGTTTTTCCGTTGAGAATCTTCTGGAACGTTTCCCTAGAGCATATGTATTCATAATTTTCATTGGATATTAATATAGACGCTAATGTTGGCGCGTTTTATTAGCCAATTGCAGTTCAGTTATAATCTTTAGGGATATCGGAGTGTATGGGTATAAAAGCAGTAGGTTAGGGGTAAAGTCGGTCAGTTCATCAAAAATCTGTGTACACTACACGTCGTCTTCAGTCAGTCAGTTCGTCGAAAGTATTTGTACGGCAAACGTCGGGTATCGATTCACAAGTTACGCGCAGCAGAATTATAAATAATCTAAAGTGTTGTAAGGTTAATTATACAAAAAGTTGAAGTACGTGGATTAAAAGTGATCAGTAAGAAATTATTATAACAGTTTCAGTTTGGCGATTAAGATCAGTGTTAAGATCAATGTATAAATGTGATAGTTAACGTGTTCGACCATAAATGTGTAAAACAAATTTCTTCATCAGTGTTATATTTGGATAAAAGATTCCTTTCCGTTTACACACCCTGATCAAGAGACATGTTCGACCGAGAAATAATAGCTAGCCGGAGGACAGTAAACAAAAATTAAATCAAATAACAGTCGCATTCTTTCGAACACTAACACTGCTGCAAATTGCTAACACCAGATGGAGCTACAAACCGAACAAATGAATGACGTCACAAGATGGCTTCACATGAAGTAAACACACATACACAAACAACAGTTATAACATCACAAGTAATACCACCGTAAATTGGCTCCCAAACGTGGGGCTAATAAATAAATAAAATATACAAGTAACCGCATCACATGTAAGTCCATGTTCCATGTTTGGAGTGGGAGGATTTTTTGGGAATCTTTGTGTTTTGTCTTTGGAAGGTATTGAACCAAGCCCACGCGCACACACACACACAAAAACGGACGGATTTTTCCTAAAATGCTACTTTTAGTGAAAGGGGCCTCAAAACGTGTATTTTCGCTGAAATCTCGCTATTGAATTTGTGGTTGGAATGAAGTACCTCCTCTATAAAGTAATAAAGTACCTATAGTGGGTGGATAAATGTTGCTAATGGATCACAAACAAACATAATCTCTGATACTTGACTCCGTACAGTTCCGCGAATTACGCACAAGCAACAAAATTACTACGAAACAGCAGTTCATAAACCGAGGCCACATAAACCTTAATTACAGTTTGGATTGCATGCAAAACGATAAACTCTTGCGAAAGCTTAGAAAATGAAGCGAATTTAATTAGTGCTCGTGAAGGTGTTAGAGAAAGGAAATATAATTTCCGGTTTGTCATGTCTTAAGCAGCGGTGGTTCGTTTTTGAGTCACTTCTCTCCACTTGCTCCTGACGAACATGGAGAAAATTGAAAAGTCACGCAACCCGCTAATGACATAAGAAATCAGAGATGTTTTCTAAGAAATCTTATTAGCACTCCACACCCACTTCTGACATCAATTCAATTATCGGATGATAGCAGGACTAGAAATAAAAAACAAAAAATGCTTTAAAAGTTCACGTCTTGTTTGGTGCATGGAAATTAGCATTTCTGCTCTATATAATTAGTAAATGATGGGCATTTTGTCACTGTTCCACAATTATCTCTGTATTTAAACTGAGCGAAATAAAATTGCTACGCACCGGCGAAGATCCAATCTTACGTAAGGCAAAGTATCTGTGTAATTTGGGAAAGGAGTGAAATGTGTCGATTTTATTTTTTTTAATTTTTATTATACTTATTAACTTGGAATTTCACGCTACATATCTAAATTTTAATATCAACAATTTTAAAGCCACAAACGCTTATTTAATTCGTAAAGAAGGGCATTGAACTTTATAAACTAAATTTTTCTCAATTTATTTTTACTTTTTCTATCAATACATAGTAAGTTGAGAAGGAATTGCATTCCATCCAAAAACTGCATACCGAGATTTCACCGAAAGTGCCTATTTTGAGGCCCCCTGAACCAAAAAAGGCATTTTAGAAAAATGTCCGTGTCCGCGCGTGTGTGCGTTTGTGAACAGATGACTAAAAACGCAAAGTCGGATGAATACCAAACTTGGTGTTTGAGTTTAGCGCCTTCCAAAGATGCGACATGAAGATTTAAAAAAAAATCCCCCCGTCCCAGAGTAACCTTTACACGGAACATTTTTCGAAAGTTTTGATTTTCTAAAAAGTGCTTCTAACTATTTTGATTAAAATATAATTTATTTAAGATATTTAATGGCAAATGGGAATATCCCAAAAAGTCCTCTCCGTGGTGAATGACTTTTGGATAACGAGTAAACCGTAGCAGGTAGACAAAGTTTTACTACACAAAAATGTAGATCTCGTTAAGACACACAATTTATATCACATACATTTGTTTGTCAAGTGAACCATTTCTGAGATATTCCTTGTTATTTGCTTGAATTTTCCATTAATTGTACTTTTTCTCAAATGGGTATTCGTTATTCGTTCTTTTATGTCCTGGACATAGAAAGAGAATGGAATGCGCCACATAGCAACTAGCTCTTAAAATATTTGACTATAGCTTAAAGCCTACCATATTCCCTTTGCACTTACAAGAAAATTAACAATAAGATAATGTAGCATATGTGTGTGTGTGCATTGTTGCGACGGACGCATTATTGCTTTGTAGCATGACATTGTTGAACTAATTATTTTGATTAGGGTTTTGAATTCCGTCCGACGCGGTATCTCTCTCTCCTCACCTCCTGAGGGCAAGAAGAGGGACTGGCTTCTTTTTTCTAGTGGCGTCAGTCTAGTAGCGTGAGTCGGTCAGTCGAGTGTGTGTCTTCAGGGCGAGTGGTTGTGTGTAGGAATGTGTGTGTATGCGTGTGTGTGGAGCATCTCCCTCCAATGTTTGCCTGTAATCTGTTGTGAAGAATGTAGTGACACCAAGATAACATGATAATAAACCAGTAAATGTGAATTTAATTGTATTTTGTTATGAATATCCCACTCCTGCTTTAAATTTGTGCAGCTAACTTCCTGGTCCTCTCGTTGCCACTGCAGCTACGCTCCCCAATGTTTATGCCGGGGTAACTAAATTTAATATTTTAGCTGCAAAACCTTTTGGCCTCACCCCGGTGTATAGCAATAATTTCTGCAAATGTTTATCTCGATTAACATGAAGCATATGGAGAATAAGCGTTTGTAAAAATAGTTTGTACAAGAGTAGAGAAAGTCATGTGAGTGTAACACATCAGATTTGTCTTTAAAACATGACGTGCTGTGTCTATTCTGTGAAAGAAAAACATTGTATTTATCCCACTTTTGATTGTTGTGTTCTCAGACACACACACACAAACACACACACACACACACACACACACAGGGACGTTTTTCTAAATGTACTGTTTTGGATTCAGGAGGTCTGAAAACATGTAATTACTTTCTGCCTACTCTATACGTGGTGGAGAAACTAAAATGAAGAGAAAGCCTAGATTTGGAGAGATGTAGAAACACAATTAATCTAAAATGCAGGAATGAACATAAAATATTAATTAGATTTCGTTGAACTTATTACGGATGCAACTAATATGAATTAATGGCGCTTGTGTGTATTACATTAATGTCCAACAAGACTTTTGTTGCATGAATATAATTCTATTTGTTCATGTGATTGGATAATAAATTTGTACATGAATAAAATATGCAAGTGGTCATTATAACTACTATGGCATGTAATGGAATTTCAAAATTTAATTAACACCAGAGGTGCCCTATAAAACTGAATACAAAGTAGCTCATTTAGCTAATTTAGCGATCCACCCAGTTTTTTTAACTCTCCGCGATTACTAATTTACATTCTTTGGTGCTCGCTCTAGGGAATAAACCTAATTAAAAAACCGACATTAAAATATGAGACTTGTTTCACGAGGGTGACACTGAAAATTTTTAAAAAATCAAACAAGGTTTAGTTTAAAAAAATTTAAATGTGTTTATTGTTTTTTAAAATATTCCCAGCTAACATCAATACATTTCTACATTCGATGAAAGCAGTCCTTAAAGCAATGATGCCACTCTTCCTGAGGCGCTTCAGAAACAAGGTTTTTATAATGTTCCACTGCTTCATCTGAAGAGGAAAAGGTTATTCCACGTATTTTATCTTTAATTTTTGGTGTAGGGTCCATGGTGCTGAACTTTTGGTCATCCAGATACTCTGTTGTTAGTTTTGCTGTATGCGACAATGCCTTTTTGAGGATGTAGCATTAATTTGGGTGTATTTAACGAACTTTTTCAAACATTTGCGGTAAACAGACATTTGTGTACCAATCGACAGTCTATCTTACGACTCGTTTATGGGGGAAAAAAGTAACCATCTTCTTACCAACGCTGTGACATCTTCGAACTTTTGTAGGCATAGCTTCTGTTCAAAAGACTCATTGAGTCGATTGTCTTTTCTTTTATGAATCATAACAATAAATCCAAGATTCATTATCTGTAACCATATTCAAAACCAAGTTTGAACCGTCGCCTGGGAATTTTTCCAGAATTTTTCTACACCAATAAATGGGTTGTTTTTGATCGGGAACCAGTATATGTGGAATTCATCGACAACAACGTTTTATCACATCCACTGTTGACGTGAAATATTTCGGATTTGACTCATACCAATGCCCAATGTCGCCCGAATCGATTAATAAGATGTCCGTCGATCTTCTTCAAACATTGACTCTTTGTAGAGTGACATGATTTCTAGTTTCAACTGCTTTAATTAGGCTTCTTATTTCTTGTTGTTTTATTATTGTAATTTACTATCACATCTAAGGCTTATTTTGAGTCTGATAAGATGACTATTTTTTGTTTTATGTATGGTCTATACAAAATGTTCTGTAATGCTGCTTTTATAGCTGTTAATTCTCCATCATAGTGGTTTGACGTTTCATCTAATGTTAGATACTGTGCAAAATGTTTACAGTATACTTCTGCACCGGCATTTTTACTTTCTCTACTACGTATAGTAAGTAGGGGAAGTATTGTATTCCACCCAAAAATTCGATACCGAGATTTCACCAGAAATACATGTTTTGAGACCCCCTGAATCCAAAAAAAAGCATTTTTGGAAACATGTCCGTCTGTGTGTATGTGTGTCTGTCTGTCTGTCTGTGAACAGCATAACTCAGAAACGAACAGTCGGATAAACACCAAACTTGGTATTTAGGTTCAGTATCTTCCAAGGATGTGAAACGAAGGTTTTCAAGAAAAAACCCCCACCCCAGAGTACCCTTTACATGGAAGATTTTTCGAAAATTTTAATTTTTTCAAAAATGGCTCTAACGATTTTGATTAAAATATCATGTTTAAGATATTTTTATGACAAATAAAATGTATATCTTGAATTTTCTGGGAATGTCTCCAAAAGTATTCTTCATTGTGAACGACTTTTGCATAACTGGTAAACCATAAGAAATAGACAAAATTTTACTACACAAAAAATGTAGATCTCGTTAAAATACACAATTTATGTCATGTACATGTTTGTTGTTGAGTGAACCATTTTCGACATATTACTTGTTATTCCCTTAAATTTTTCAATACTTATTTTCTCAAATGGGAATTCGTTACTCATTTTTTTTGTCTTGGATATGCAAAGAGTATTAATCTTTGGCAAAGAGAATGGTGCTGCACCTAGCAACCAGCTATTAAGAGATATGTATATGCTTAAAGGCTACTGTATTTCTATATTGCCCTTGTAAATATGTATTTCCCTTACATCTACTAGAAAATTAGCAATAAGATAGAGTCCACAAATGTTTATCTCGATTAACATGAAGTAGATGGAGAATAAGGGTTTGTGAAAATATCTTGTACAGGATTAGAGAAAGTCATGTGAGTGTAACACATCAGATTTGTTTTATTGATGAGGGATCCATCTGTATATATTCGGATCCATTCTTTTTCTGGGTATCTTTCATTTTCCACAGTAGTCCGCCTCCACGTGGTGTTCGCTAACTGGACTACAACACAGGCAGCTTCCCAAGCCAAAAAAGTCGACAGAAGAGCACTGCTTACTGCTATTTTGGAATGCCGGTGGAATGAGTCAAAGTAAACAAACAAAAGAATGTGTATGACATAAAGTGTGTGTTTTAACAATCTCTACATTTTTATGTAGTAAAATTTACTCTATCTCTTACAATTTACCATTTATGCGAACCATTCAGAATGAAGAGCACTTTTGGAGATATTTTCAGAAAATTAAATATATACATTTCATTTGCCATGAAAATATTTTAAACATATGATATTTTAATCAAAATCGTTAGAGCCATTTTTGAGAAAATCAAAATTTTCAAAAAATGTTCCATGTAAAAGGTAGTCTGTGGTGGGGGATTTTCTTGAAAATCTACGTGTCGCATCCTTGGAAGATAATAATCTGAAATACCAAGCTTGGTATTTATGCGACGTTTCGTTTTCGAGAAATGCTGTTCACAGACAGACACACACATGGAGATATTTCCAAAAATTCTTTTGGATTCAGGGGACCTAAAATCATGTACTTTCGGTGAAATCTCAGTTTAGAATCTTTGGATGGAATGCAGTACTTCCCCTACTTATTATACACAACAGAGAAAGTAAAAAGGCCATAATAGGCCCTTAAACTAAGAAAACGCAACAATAACTCAAGTCTGCGTGATATCGGAGACTGAAAACTAATAAGTGATTCTGACTCACTTTTTGATGCTGATTTCAGAACTGCTTTTAGGTTTTCTTCTATCACATACAGTTTTTCACAATTTCACTTCAAAAATATAGAGATATAGAGATATTGTTTCCGCCACTACACATAAAATTGGGCTTGATGAAGCAATTTGTAAGGGCTCTACCACAGGATGGACCCTGCTTCAAGTACCTTTCGAAGAAATTTCCCTTCATTACACAAGACAAATTAAAGGCTGACATTTTTGTTGGTCCTCAAATAAAGAAATTGATGAAGGATGAAGATTTTGAGAACACAATGAATGAGAGAGAAATAGAAGCGTGGACCGCCTTCCACTTCTTAGGCAATAACAAAGATCCTAATTACAAGGCCATTGTCGAAACAATGTTGGAAAATTTCAAGAAGATGGGTTGTAACATGAATGTAAAGGTGCATTTTCTGCATTCACATATCGACTACTTTCTGGGACATTATAGTGAAGAGCAGGGTGAACGTTCTCATCAAGATATTAAGGTAATGGAGAGGAGGTTCCAGGGGAGATGCAATGAAACTATGATGGCCGGCTACTGTTGGATGTTGAGGAGGGACAGTCATCTTCAAGGATCTGCAAGGAAGTCAAAGAAGAGAAAGTTTCAAAAAAATTTAATGAAACACTTTGGGTTCTTCATGTAGTCATGAAATAAATTAGGGGAGTTCATAAAATTTTTCTTGAATAAAAACTTACCTTGTGTGAAATGGTATTTGAATACTTTTCTACGCTTATTAGTAAAATTGTCAAAACATTACTTCTTATTTTGTGTAAATACCTGACGTGATAGAAAAAACGGAAGTTATTTCTGGAATCAGCATAAAAACTTTATTCAAGCACACCTACTTTTAAGAAATCATCTGACAAAATGTTTGAAAATGCACACTAGTGTTATATATTTTACTCCATTAAGCATGTAACACTCACACACACACAAACACACACATATATATCTATATATATATAAATAACAAGCTTATGATTCTATATAAAGGAAAAAAATAGATAAATACCGATTTCTACATATGACGATATCAAAAAGTGATTATTTCCGTAAAAATCTGATGTGTTACACTCACATGACTTTCTCTACTCTTGTACAAACTATTTTTACAAACGCTTATTCTCCAACTACTTCATGTTAATCGAGATAAACATTTGCAGACTCTATCTTATTGCTAATTTTCTTGTAGATGTAAGGGGAATATATATTTACAAGGGTAATATAGAAATAAAGTAGCCTTTAAGCACATACGTATGTCTTAATAGCTGGTTGCTACGTGCAGCACCATTCCCTTTGCCACAGATTAATACTCTTTGCATATCCAAGACAAAAAAATGAATAACGAATTCCCATTTGAGAAAAAGTATAAGTATTGGAAATTTTAACGGAATAACAAGCAATATCTTGAAAATGGTTCACTCAACAAAAAAAATGTATATGACATGAATTGTGTATTTTAACGCTATCTACATTTATTGTATAGTAAAATTTTGTCTAACTCTTATGGTTTACCAGTTATGCAAAAGTCGTTCACAATGAAGAATACTTTTGGAGACATTCCCAGAAAATTCGAGATATAGATTTAATTTGTCATGAAAATATCTTAAACATATGATATTTTAATCAAAATCGTTGGAGCCATTTTTGAGAAAATTAAAATTTTCGAAAAATGTTTCATGTGAAGGGTAATCTGGTGTGAGGGGATTTACTTGAGGGCCTTCGTGTCGCATCTCTGGAAGACACTAAACCTAAATACCAATTTTGGTGTTTATCCGACTGTTCGTTTCTGATTTATGCTGTTCACAGCCAGACATATACACACACACAGACACATACACGGACATGTTTCTAAAAATCCTTTTTTGGATTCAAGGGGTCTCAAAACATATATTTCCCGTGAAATCTCGGTATTGAATTTTTGGGTTGAATACAATACTTCCCCTACTTACTATACGTAGTAGAGAAAGTAAAAAGATTTTAATATATTAACGGTTTGGCATAACTGGTTAAAATGTGTGGACTGTATGTTGTATGTTGTGAGTATATGGAAAAAACTCAAAGAAATTACAAGAAAACTGTAGATTTTTGGATGTTCATAGACACATTGTCTTAAAGGCAGGATCCCAATCTAAGTTAGATCACAAGCGAGCAGTGATTCGCAACTTAAGCCACCACAGGCCTGTCTTAACTAACAGAGTGGAGGCACATAACCTTACGATTTGTAAGTCCTGAGGCAGGCATCTCTTCTTCCCGTAATATTACTACCGTTCCCAGTAGGACCTTCCCACCCGAAATGACGTCGTTAAGGCCGAAATAAAAGAGGAATCGGCTCGTACTAGACGTGATCCCGAGGAGATGGGAGGCAGAGCGTAGAAAAGTCAAGTTCCATTTTACATCTTTCTTCAGCTTCAGTTACACTTTATCATCCACTCCGTTCCATCTGTATCCATTCTCCACCTCGTACCTGTCACAGCGTCTTCCTCTGCTTTCAATTTATCTCCCGTCGCCCCGGCGCGGGGAATATATCAAGACTCGCTCCTCTCGCAAACAACGTCAGGTGTAACAGAGGTTGTCTGTCATTGCTCAGGCAGATCTGTCGCCCGGTTACTGCTCTAAACGCCAATAACATGTTCTCTATCAATACTGAAAAACCACACGTCTTATTTTGATAATTCTTTCACTATTGAAAATCCAGTTTGTACTAACACATATGGGGATATAAGCACCTTCTTAATGCATTTCATGAAGTACTAAAACATTAAAAGGGTTTTCCAAAGCCCTTGTACTTGAATACGAATACACTAGAGTTATAAAACAGCATTCTTACGAAGAAGGCCTTGACATTTATAGTTCAGCATCTTAGAAAACAACCCTTGGAAGGGTTTTTAGTTATCACCAGGTCATGCACTACCCCTGAAAGGGGATATATCACACACACACACACACACACACACACACACAAAACCTAAGGACGAAATGGGTAAAGTGACATAACCAATGAACTACTTGGTGGAAGTAGTGCGGGGGCATGTTGCCAGAGGTCTCTCATACCTACACAGAAAGCTGGACGTCACATGGCGTGAATGCAGCGAGCCTATAGTGCCAAATGTGTCTGGCCTCGCAACACGGGGCAGTTGACGAAACAGGACAAGACGGTGTGTGGCAATTAGCGAACTATTACGGTGCACTGTAGTGGTGTTTTTCATTGCAGCATGGCCCGTAGACACCACTTCACACGGGGAAGAATCATCGGCAAACTGGAAGAAGGGCGAAGTGTGACGAGTGTTTGGAATTGCTCACAGCATTGTTTCACGTGCATGGGGAACCTTCCAAACCACAGGCACTGCTGTCCCAAGGAGAGGTGGTGGTCGACCACGCTCGACTACAGCAGCAGATGACCGCTACGTTGTGCAACAGGCAAGAAGGGATCCGCGCCAAATAGCGGGTGCAATTGCAACCACATTTAACAGGACAGCTAGGCACGCAATCTCACGATACACAGTGGCACGGCGACTCTTTGCCCAACGGCCAGTACGTTGTGTTCCATTGACATCCGCACATCGACGGCAACGTTTGCGATGGTCCCAAGAGCATCAAAATTGGACCAACGAGGAATGGGATCGTCTGCTCTTCTCGGACGAGAGTAGATTCAGTCTAAGTAATGATTATCGACGTACCCTCATCTGGCGAGAGGTGGGAACACGTAATAAACGCAGCAACATCCTTGAACATGATCGTTTTGGTGGTCCTGGTGTTATGGTTTGGGGAGGCATAACGTTGACCTGCAAATCTTTGAACACGGTACGCTCACTGATCAACGTTATTGTGATACTGTACTCCTTCCCATGTGCGTCTTTTCAGGGGTGTAGTTGGTCCTGACTTCATTTTTATGGATGACAATGCGCGACCGCATCGAACATCCCAGGTGGAGGATCTCTTGGAACGAGAGGATATTCGGCGAATGGACTGGCCTGCCCGTTGCCCCAATTTAAATCCCATCGAACACGTGTGGGATGCTTTGGGGAGACGCTTTGCAGCACATCCACATGCACCAACGACCATCCAACACTTGTCAACAGCGCTGATGAAGGAATGGAACTGCTTACCAACCTTGTGGCCAGCATGGGAGCACGATGCAGAGCATGCATTGCTGTCCGTGGTGATCATACACCCTTTTAAGCACCATGTATCTGTTTCTGTAAATCTAGAGAGCCATCATATGTCGTATTGACTTTAGTGTAGCTTATGGTCTATGTGGCATTTCTGTTCGTCTCATTGCTTATTTGGTTTAGTTGCCTACTGTAGCAGTTCCCTCTATGTTTCACCGAGCTATGTTACTTGGCAGTGTCATAGCATGCGAAGATGTGGCCATCCAAAAACCAACATTTAATGCAGAGATAACAACAAACCATTCAGAGTTAGCCCTATACATCCGAACCAAAATCATTACTTCATGGAATAAAAATATGGACTCAAAATGAGGTAAACAAGCTACTTACTGTAAGAGGATCTTGAAACAACAAATGTATTTTTACAATCGCAAACAGGAAACACTAAGTTATTGGACATACAAAGATACCACACTCCTACTGATCAGCAGAGAAACTCGGCCGCGGTGTTCAACATGCAAAACTCCATTGACAGTTTCGCATGTACTCCCTGAATGTCAACGTTACAACCCACACAGGAAAATATATAAAATCCCAAATAATATTAGCTGTCTTAATGATTCTACAACGTATAAAAGGATTATAACGATTTTACAAAATGTACACTTGTAATATAATAATAACTGTCCTTCAATTGTATTGATCGCATTACAAAAACGTCATATGTCTATTACCAAAATATATTATGCATCTATATTCCTGGAAATCTGTTAATGTTCAACCACCACTGTATTAACGTAAGAGTCGCGAATAGACCTTTGTGAGCTAAAGGGAGATAAAACAAATAAATTGAAAAAAAAAGTTTGTTTTTGTAAACTGACGCAAAGAGCAAGGTGCAGCGGATGTGAAAACAAGCGTTTGTATACAACTAGCGACAGAATTTCACATGCATGGAGAATTATCATTTGATATCTTCCAAAAGTTAATTCATACTTTTTAAAGTATTTCATAGCTTTCACTCCCCCATCTATGTCTTCAAAGAAAAAATTAATCGCTGTTGATTCACATAATACGAATTGTTTCAATTGAAGTTTTACAAAGATAACTAACGCCATTGTTTCTTTTACACGGGGATCATCGCACATCGAAACTTGCTCTTTAAATACCTCTTACAGAATTGGAGTAAGGATATTAATTTTTGAGTTATCACGATGTAAACAGGATCATATTGAATTTTTCTACACTATAACATTGTTGTGTTCGCAACACTGACGTGACACTTGTTTTCCGCATATAAGCCCACTTGCTCTTTTAGGCATCTCATTGGATAACCCAGTAGCTAAAGGCAAGTACAGTGGGGGCGATTTATCCCTTCTGAATGCTTGCACAGTCCGTAGATCGAGGGATTTTACTAAGTTGTTATACTATAGTTGAGAATGCCATGGGATAGAATAATAGTTCGTGCACTACACAGAGTATAAAAACAAAGCCAGTTACATTTTATTATGTGTTATATTTGTTTCTGTTATTTATCAAATACTTCAGATGTAATGAAACCTGTGAATAACATTTATGAATTTATTATAATGTAATGAAGTGTATTATGAGGGATACTAAATAATTGTATCTTAGAAATCACTGAACCGATATTTTATCATTAACAACTGAGAAGATTATTTTCTCGATGTTGTCTTTTCAAACGAGATTAACTTGGTAGTCTAGGATTACGGACCCATTTTGTTGTGCGTACTACGGGTTTTGAATTATTTGAAGTTTCTATAGCTTTTACGATATTGAATAAGTATGCGACAAAAAGAAGGTACACAAGAACCTCGTTTATCCGGCACTCATTAATCCGGATCCGCGGTTTAACCGGACTCATTTTACTCTTTCTACTATATATAGTAAGTAGGGGAAGTATTGTATTCCACCCAAAAATTCGATACCAAGATTTCACCGGAATTATATATTTTGAGATCCCCTGAATAAAAAAAAACAATTTTGGAAACATGTCTGTGTGTGTGTGTGTGTGTCTGTGAACAGCATAACTCAGAAACGAACAGTCGGATAAACACCAAACTTGGTATTTACGTTCAGTATCTTTCAGAGATGCGACACGAAGGTTTCCAAGATCCCCCCCAGATTACCCTTTAATGAAACATTTTTCGAAAATTTTAGTTTTCTCAAAAATAGCTCTAACGATTTTGATTAAAATATCATATATTTAAGAAATTTTCATGACAAATAAAATGTATATCTTGAATTTTCTGGGAATGTCTCCAAAAGTATTCTTCATTATGAACGACATTTGCATAACTGGTAAACCATAAGGGATAGACAATTGAGTGAACCATTTTCGAGATAATGCTTGTTATTCCTTTAAATTTTCCAATACTTATACTTTTTCTCAAATGGGAATTCGTTATTCATTTTTTTTATGTCCTGGACATACAAAGAGAATAGAATACTCCACATAGCAACCAGCTCTTAAAACATTTGACTATCGCTTAAAGTCTACCATATTCCCCTTGCACCTACAAGAAAATTAGTAATAAGATTAACATCTCGATTAACATGATGCATATGGAGAAAAATCGTCTGTAAAAATAGTTTGTACAAGAGTAGAGAAAGTCATGTGAGTGTAACACGTCAGATTTTTTGTTTCCGTTTTCTTTATTTTAACACGAAAATGCGCGATATACAGTTGGTACGGTACGATATATGTACAGTTGTTATGTTGGCATAGATATCGCCGGTCCCACGCTTCCAGCTGCCGTTACTACAATCAGTGTGGGTCCATTCTTTGAGTTAAAAAGCTGTACCGGTGCTGTTATTTTGTTCCCGTGTTTTAAGTGTGCGTGAGCGTAATAATGTCTCATGCGGAGGCAACGGCACAAGTGGAGAAAATCATGATTTATCTAGTACCTCAGCCGGAAACAACTCCAGTCGAACTGATGTTAGTGAAACGTCTACGCGATCGTGCTGCTCTCAAGCGCCACACACACACATTTGAAACAAAAGAAATTTACACACTACATATCTCAGTAAGTAAACGTGAATAGACTACAGTAAACATAGAACTTAAGTGTCTATAAAGTGTTTCTTGTTAGTGCCAAAATAGAGGGGCGTTTCAAAAAATGATGGTGCAAAAGTAGAGATAATTTACTCATAACCGTATGAATGCAAGAATGTTTTATAAACCTAAAAATACAAAGTAGTTATGTAAGGTTTGTATGCACATTAAAAATGCTCGACGTGAGCACCGTTGGTAACAAGGCAGACGTCAGGTCGGTACTGCTGTTCGTTCCATGTTATCATGGGATATTGATTCCAGTGCTTGAGTGATTCGTTCTCTAGATCGTTTATGTCCTGTGGCATAGGGGGAGGATATACTGTGTGCTTGATGTACCCCAAAGAAAGAAAACACATGATGTGAGGTCTGGTGATCATGGAGGCCAGCGCATAGGTGTGGAATTTTCCCCTCTTGAACGAGCAATCCAACAGTTTTAAGCGCCATCCTGCTTAAAGATAACATCTGGTAGTTCTTCAGTAATTTGTGGCATAATCCATTCTTGTACCATATCCAAGTAGATATGGCCACTGGCAGTCTTATCCTGGAAAAAGAAGGGGCCATGCACTTTGTGTTTGCTCAACGTACAAAACACGTTCAGTTTTGGAGAGCCCCTTACATACTCAACAATTTCACGTGGGTTTTCAGAAGCCCAGACGCGGATTGAGGTGAAAGGTATCTTCATCGCTGAACACTACCCTGCCAGTAAAGTCATCATCCTCCATTCAGTCATGCATGGCAATGCATGGGCTTGTAGTCTGGTGGCAACTCTTGCTAGAAGTTGTAGTCTGCGTGGCTGTGTGTACGACACGCCAGACTCTGCTAGGAGGGGCACTATTTATATTTTGAGCCTAATAATTAAAACAAAGTAATTTCTGATTTAAAACTGCTTTATTGTTTTTCAAAACATTTTCCTTTATGATCAATACACTTTTGCATTCGTTTGAACCATTTGTCAAAGCATTTATTCCAGTCTTCTTGAGACACCCCCAAAACATGGCTTTTGAAGGCATCAACGGCTTCTTCTGCCAACGAAAATCGTTGTCCACGCAATTTATTCTTGATGTTCGGGAACAAAAAAATGTCATTGTGTGCCAAATCAGGACTGTATGGCGGATGACCCATCGATTCGATTTTTTGAGCCTTTAAATACTCTGTTGTTAGACGAGATGTGTGCGCGTTCGCATTGTCTTGATGAAGAACGATCCTACTGTTCTTGTTGGTATTCCTTACTGCACCGAAGACTTCCGGCAAACAAATGGTTGTGTGCCATTCGGCATTGACTGTTTTATGTTCCTCTAAAGGCACTGTTGTCACATGGCCAGTTTTGCTGAAAAAGCAGGCGACCATTTGCTTCGAAGTGCTTCGAATGCGAACAACTTTTGTTGGATATGCTTCATCATGAAACACCCATACAGTCGACTGCTGTTTACGTTCCGGCTCATACGCATAGATCCATGATTCGTCACCTGTTAAATCTAATATACGTATTTTGAGGCACCGCCATTGTATTTCTTGAGCATTTTTGTACACCAATCGACACGAGCATCTTTTTGAGATTGCGTCAAATTATGTGGGATCCAACGACAGCAAACATTTTTGACGGCTAAATAATCATGCAATATTTCATATATGCTGGTGGAACTAATGCCTAGGGTTGCCTCAGTCTCACAATATGACACATGACGATCATTCAGTATTAGTTTTTGCACAGCATCAATATTTTCTGGCACAACAACTGATTTTGGACGACCTTCACGAACTTCATCATTTAGCAAACGGCGGCCACGATTAAATTCATTATACCAGCGTTTCACAGTGGCAAACGATGGAGCTTCGTCGCCAAATGTGGAAGTTAGTTGATCGATGCACTCTTGTCTTGATAATCCACGTTGAAGTCATTGCACGAACATTTTCACGAGTTAATTCCATGTTTTTGTTGACACACAATTTTGAAGTTAGTGTAAACAAAACAAATGAGGCTCTATTGACAAAATGAGAGGATTATGGTTAAAAATGTCAAACATTTCATTGGAAACGTCAGATGGCACGTACAATATTCGGGGTTGCCAAGGCTCAAAATATAAATAGTCCCCCTCGTATGTGGTTCATGGAATCCCGCACCGGCTCGCCGTGTAGAGCCTCTTGGGCTGTGTTCATACACAGCTTGAATTTGATCCACTGTTTCTTCTGAGGCTGTGATGTCAGGAAGTTTTGCAGGACATAAACAGATACTGGTTTCGAATTAGTGCAACCATCACATAATGCAGTTTCTATGCGGTGCAGCCTTCCATTTGCGCGTATTCCATTATGCAGTATATGCCTTTTCTGGCTCCGTTATCACCACCGTGTTCTGCTACACCACTGACCTGAAACTAAAAGGATAACAAAACATATACTGATTGACCACGAGAAGAAGGCAAGCGAGAGGAATGTGTAACATGAACAGTTTCCTGCGTCCGTATCATATTTACGCTCGCCGTCTGGATACGATAAGCATGTTAGGAGGTTATAAACTACACAGTGTTGTCAAGTACTCACCCATGGCTAGAAGTCCAGCAGCGGTCGTGCAAGATCCGGGTATGAAACCTTCATTGCTGCCTGCATTTACAAGAATCAGGCGGTTCGAAGAGCTGGTGTTTGTCGTTATGCCATAGACATCATTACTCTGCCAGCATTTTCCAAACGTCAAGTTATTGTCTACCCAGGACTCATCAATGTAAATGATATTTCTCCCAGCATTTCTATATCCATTTATAGTTCTTAGATATCTAGCTCTCCAGTTAACTATGTCTGGACGTTCAATAAGTAATTTTCTCTTGCTTCCACATAGTTTCCATTTCTAGCCCATATTGCGCAACAGCTTCCGTAGAGTTTCTCTTCCCAATGGAAAATGTATAGTTTCTCGAATTGCTACAAGTAATTTGGAACAGTAGGCACTGTTTTTATAACCAAATAAAAATCTCGAATTAAGTTTTTAATTACTGTTGTATCAGTTATCACAATGAAATTTAAATTCCTCGGCGCACGGTCTCTTGTTCCCCGGAGTATGCAATAGTTTTTCACCAGCTGTAACACCTTCTCTCGTTATTCTTGATATAGTGCGTTCCGATATCCCACAATAATTTGCCACGCGTGAATTACTTTGTGAAATTACACATGTCAATTGTCCTGATTTTGCTTCTTCGTCACATACTTCAATCACTTTTCTTATTACTTCCTTTGATTCACTGTGGATAGTTTGTCTCTTCTTTCGAATTCCAGCCATATGTAAATAATAAAGAAATAATAAAAGTAACAAAAGTGATATAAGTTGTAGTATTATAGTATATACCGTAACGCGTGTTACCAGCAAGAGCCAATGCGTTAACGCCTATTACGGTGGTTGCTGTTCTACTAGTAGCAGATGTGGCAGCATGGGTGGTTCATTTGCACACATAAACACATTTCGTAGTAAACATAGTAAACAATCGACAGTACGTGAGCAGATAAACAGTTACAGAACCCCGTTGGCCCCTCAGGTCCCGCTCGCCTTCTTCTCGTTGTCCAACAGTAACTTATAGGTATAATTATCTGCAATTATTAAAGGTTTTTCATTATTGCTACCTTTGCTACAAGTATTTACTTTTACACCATCTTTATTGAAACATCCTCTACATAAAACGTTTGTATATTGTAGTACGTATTATAGTTCGTGCATTTAGTATAATATTTCCGGAATTATCTGGATTTTCGAAAATCGGGATTGCCTCCGGTCCCACCTACTCCGGATAAACGAGGTTCTTGTCTACATTCAAGAGGTCCGGAATTTGAATCTCGTTTACGGTGAGTTATGCGGATAAGGTTTTTTCCTGGGTATTCCCTTATCTTGAGGAGACGATTGTGGGGAAACTTTAAGCTCTAAGAAGCCCGGGTTCATTTGAGCGCCATTTCATTCATTCATCGTCCGTTATGGCCTACGCGGTTAAGGAACGTTGAACATAAAAGAAACTTAAATTTAACATATTATAATTATGTAACAAGTTACTCGACCATCTCCACCGTGGTTGTTCCACCACCTAAGGGTATTTACACTCTACGCATCATTTCCAGATGTTGAAAGATGATGCAGTAATTTGTATCACAAATTATTTAAATGTAAAGAATGATTACAGTATGAATATGCATTTTTATGTGACATTGATTTGAGATGTTTATTGATTGTAATTATTGTTGAGAAGTAAGTTTATACGGCCTTACTGAAACTGACAATAATAGCGTGCAATAATGCAGCGAGGGGGTGAGCTGTTTATCATTATTAGAGACAAGGAAGTTACGTAATGTTTGCGCGTTTTTCCTTTAGAATTTGCTGGAACATTATACCTAGAGCATATGTATTAATAATTTTCATTGGATATAAAATAGACGCTAATGTTGGCGCGTTTTATTAGCCAATTGCAGCTCAGTTATAATCTGTAGGCATATCGGGGTGTAGGAGTATAAAAGGGCTAGTTTAGAGATAGACCCCGTCAGTTCGTCGAAAATATTTGTATGCTACATGTCGCCTTCAGTCCAGCAGAAATATTACAGGTCGGCTATCGATTCGCAAGTTACGCGTATCAGAGTTATGAAAAATCTCAAGTATTGTAAAGTTAATTATACAAAAAGTTGAAGTACGCGAATTAAGAATGATCAGTAATGAAGTTATTATAACAGTTTCAGTTTGGCGAGTGTCAAGATCAATGTGTAAATGTGATAGTGAAAGTGTTCGACAATAAAAGTATAAAACAAATTCCTTCATCAGTGTTATCTTTGGATAAAAGATTCCTTTCCGTTTACACAACCTGTATAAAGAGATTAGCTCGACCAAAAAGATCATAGCTAGCCGGAGGACAGTAAACAAAAATTAAATAAAATAACAGTCGCATTCTTTCAAACACTAATACTGTCGCAAATTGGCTTCCCAAACGTGGGGCTCAACAAATTAAATAATAACAGAAGTAATCCACTTCAAATTGGCTCCCAAACGTGGGGCTACAATAATGTTAAATAAATAATATAAATAAAAATACTTCAAATTGGCGCCCAACGTGGGGCTAACAAACTTAAATAAACTTTATAACCATCGCAAATTGGCCACCACAACGTGGGGCTACAATAATGTTAAATAAATAATGTAAATAAAATACTTCAAAGAATGTCGGCGGAAGATATCAGCGGTGTTTTCATCCGTCCACCCCAACCTACCCTTGACATGGAACATTTCTCAACATTTTTGATTTTCTGAATTTTTTTTTATTAAAATACCACATGTCCGATATGTGTTGTGTTATACGCTACTACAGACTTCGTCATTGCTCCAGACGCACTCCAACCCAGGGCTTGTGCTATCGTCTCCGTTAAGTATTAGACTTGTGTTTACGTTCAGCGCCTTCTAAGGATGCCACACGAAGATGTTTAAGAAGTTCCGTAACTCCAAACTAACCTTAAAGCGAACATTTTTCGAAATTTCCGATTTCCTCAAAGAACATTTACTATCCAAGCAACACGCTGTTTAAAGTATTTCACTATCACTTTAGCTTAATGTATCCTTATCCCTACAACGAAATGTGTAAATTAAAGTTTATCTTAACAACAAGTTGATAGAAGAAAATACATAGATAAGGTATCCTTATTGGTTTCAAATTATTGAAGTTATTATACAAGTATTTAGTGCATGGGTCATTAACCGTACATTCATATTTAACATACAATAGGGTGACAAAATAAACAACAGAAAAGAAATAAACAAACCAAAAAAGAAGAAGAAGGAAAATAGAGCTAATTACCTTTGACTAACTGAACAAATTTGACCTAGCTTCAGCCAAGAAATTGCCCACGTTTTGCCAGTTTCTCTGGTCAGCCAGTAGCTCCCAACATGCCAATCTCTTTCTTGACGGACTTAAGAATTTTTCTTTGAGTTTACTTGTTCGCTGGTTCTCCCACTGAGTGCGTTCCGCCAAAATATGTAGCCAGTCCTCATCCAAATCTCCTGCCAGAATCGTCAGTCATTTTCTGTGCCCTCCAGCCCCCCAGTCTAAACCATGCCATTCCTGATCTTTCCTTTCTTCTTTACCCGAATTCAATTTTATTTAATTTGCTAGACTTAGAGAAGGTTTAATTTTACAATCCGATTCTATTTCTTGTTGGTTGATTTCTCTTAGTCTTCTTTTGACACCTTTCCATATGTTTTTGTTGTTTGTTTCAGCTGTTTGCCATACTGACCCCATTCCTATTCTCCTCAAACCCCTTTCCAAATCACCTGCCCAAAACTTAGGAGACAGGTTTTCTCGCTGGTATTTATAATCGTAGTGTGGAGTTATCTACCTCAGCCAGCACTTCACTGCTCTTATTTTACAGTGTATTGTCTCCTCATAACATCCCACCTCCCTCAATACCCCCGAATTTGATGTGCCTTGTGAAACTCCAAGGACTCTTTTCCAAAATGCTACCTGTGTTTTATTTACATGCTCTGCTCTTTCCCATCCCCAGATTTCACTTCCGTATAACAAAATCGGCCTTATCATACAGTTATACATCTTTTCTAATGTATCTACTGGTATCCGCGAGAGGGTACGTAATAATTCATTTAACTGTCCTCGTGCTTTATAGTTAGTTACTGATAGATTTTTGTTCCATTTTCCTCTCATATTAAACATTACTCCTAAATAGGAGAGATGTGTAACGTTTTGTAGTTGTAGCTCCTTGTAATACCATTTTTCATCCCTGCCATACACATAGCTATTTTTAAAAGCCATTGTTTTGGTTTTATTGATGTTTACCACCAAACCCCATTGTTTACAATATTCTTCCAACCTATTAATACCTTTCTGTAAGCCTTCTCTCGTCACTGACAGAATTGTCATGTGATCCGCGTATAAAGTGCAGGAATGCAGTCATCGTCTACTTTCGGGTCATTCATTTCTTCTGCTATTAACTCGTCTGCTATATCGTCTATAAATAAATTGAACAACAGGGGCGATAAAATACATCCTTGAGGAGCTCCTCTACTGGCCGATTTAGATAGAAGAAAATATACGTACTGTTATTTACTCAGATTCTAAACGTGCACTACTTGCAATAAACAATCTGTCATCAACCCACATTGTTACACAAGAAATTCAATCACCACTTCATAGAGCCAATAAACAAGGAAAGCAAGTGTCTTTAATATGGATTCCATCCCATTGGAATACAAGGCAACAAATTGGCAGATCAGGCAGCAAAAGAAGCCACTAAGTGAAGCCACTAACTACACCAGCCCACGATGTTATATCAACCATTAAAAAGAAACTCTACCAACAGTGGAACACAGGATGGCTTGACTCCGTGATATAACATCGAGTTTTTCGACACATCTTCCCAGTAATTCTCTTTCAGACAAGATCACGTTTTAATATCCCGACTGAGAATGGACCATACCAAGATCACGCACAGGTCCTTCTTTCAAAGGATGTAGTGATATTTCCGCCGATTAAGAGCACACAAAAAGGAACTCTACAATAATTATAGCTTAGGAATTATTAACAATTAACTAATATTCAATTTAATAAATTTCCATAATTTTAAAGCCATAGGATTAAAAATTGTATCAATCGAAAGCACTTCATAAGCTGTAAATATGTTTTAAGTTTCCATAATATTTTAATTGCATGAAAAAAATGCAAGTTTTAGGCTATAATAAGAGTAGCTTCGTTTTAGACTGTGCATTATGTTTTCCGAGAGTGGGGTCATAAAAATCGTAACTGACTTTTGTACTTCGTGGGCGCGAGACAAGTTTTCAAGCAAACAGACGCTATGAAGCAACGGAAATTTCCTACAGTTAAGCTTTAAATTTTTAACCAGGGAACCAATAAACGTAGAGAATAAGCGCGAGAACCAATAGAAACATAGAAAGACGCTATGACATGTATAAAATTTGAAGGAGAGCAGTCGTTGAGGTATGGGAATGCGAGCGTGATTTTAGGACAGTCTGCCATGATTATCCGGTAAGGAAACACGCATCACGTTGAGTCAAAGAAAAAAAGAAAATGATAAAAGTTCCAGAATTTACGAAGCGCCGCACCACAATGCAATCATAAAGTAATGCGCGTGGAATAATTAGATAGAGTGTTAGATTGTCGTTGAAATTATTTTATCGAAGATAGTAAATAACTTAACACGCCGCAAGTAATGAATTCAAGTTCGCGGGAATCAAAAGAACGGTGATAGAGCGCCATAAATAATAAATAATTAGTCGGAGCAAACGGTAGTGGACCAAAGGATGAAAATATTCTTATATAAAAACCGTACGGAGTAGAAAAAGAACAAGAATCTTGCAGGTTTTCTGGCAGGAATACGCATTTTAGTGAGGAAGTGAAAACGTTTTCTTCAAGAATAATATCCTAGTGTCACCCCTTCCGCAATCCTACCCTGACAATAACAGTAGGAAATTTCAGACGATTCGCCGACAGTTGACCCTGAGATGCTGCTTCCTGACTGATATCGGCGATCTCGAGTCCTGAAGACTTCACCCTACAATGACGCAGAGGTAAAAGTAACATAACAAAGTAGCGGCAAACGCTACAAGGACCAACCACTCATCTACCACCAGTGTAACATACTGCTAACGTCGGAATACGTAATCGTGGAATGTCCACAACACTACCAGATACCCAATGATTTACAAACAGCACTCAACTATTCTATGTACCCTAATATAGTTGAATTTTTCAAAAGCATAAATTTATATAAAAGTATATAATGTTCAATCAATTACTTATAGTGTTACAATTTTATATACTAGTTCATTGTAATGATTCGAAACTGCCAGTAAGTTAAATAGCCTCATTGCTTTATTGTTAAATATTTATTTTATTAAAAGTTGTAAACTCGCGATATGACTAATATGTTAAAGCGACTATAAACTTTCCTGTCTGAGGCAGTATTTTTAACACTTATATGATTTCAGTTTAATTATATAATATATAAATTCAATAACCTTAACCAATTCAATTGCCTTAAAGCAATATGTGTATAAAACAATACATAAAAAGTGTATATTACAGTCATTATATATGTTTATATTATTGTATACATGTATAATAATGTTATGTGAATGTATTACGTAATTTAATAATGTCGGAGCTGTGAGAATAATAGGTTAGAAGGTACTAACAATGAGGTAGCAATGAGGTAACTTTGAGGCAATAATGAGTAAGAAAGTTTAATAATGCTACTGGTAATTCTTGGAGCAACAATAGTGTAATTTTTGTGAAGTTTATAAATAGCGAATCAACAACCAGAAAAAGTTCAAGTTAAATGAAGGTGTTCTATTGACTAGGATTAGCCAATCAGAAACTAAAATGGAGCAAAATTTACAAATTCAGAAGTCAGTTGATTGTAGAAAGTGTTCCTAAACGGACGCGAGATGCTCCTCGAGAAATTTAATACATATTCGTGTGAGACGAAAATAGTTTACATGTTAAAATGTGCAAGTAATTAATACAAAAAATCTCACAGCTCTCCATATCAGTGAAGTGTTATATAAAATCGTGTCAAGCATTAATAAAAGTAGTGAAGAATAACTTAAAATCTGTGTAAGCCTACATTCCTCAGTCGCACCACCTCCCTACTAAGACATCCATGTCTCTAACAATAATACTGACGCAGCCGAGGCAAACATAAATATATAATATTTAAAGAAACAGTCAAATTAAAAAGTTAATATTTTTAAACTTGGGGCAAAGGCCACCGGAAACTTTTTGCCATACGTGCGGTTGCAACTACTTCAAGTTCGGCTCCCCAACAGTCGAAATGTAATACAGCTTCTTCAAACTGACTTTCCATATGTAGCAGCAACAAACTCTCTTCATGCCTTAGCAGGGTTTTCAAGAAAAATCTCCCCATCTAAAGCTACTATTTGTATGGAACATATTTCGAAATTTTAGATTTTCTCAAAATGACTTTAATGATTTTGATTAAAATACCGCGTATAAAAGATGTTTTTAGACAGCACGACGTAATAGTGGAACTTCTAGCACACGAGCTAAAAGCTTGTGACCTGTAATCAGCTTTGGTTTCAAGTCCAATCACATAGCAGTTAACCTTTGTATTTGCACATGTTTAATAACTCGATTTGGTTTGATTAGATTTTACTTTTCATTGTGTCATTTTACATGATTGATTTCTCATGGCGCTCGCATTATCTGTTCACAATACAAATCGTCATACTTCAATTTATTGCAATTCGTTGTGGAGTTAACTTGTACGTTATATTGGCAGCTTTCTTTTCCTTTGATAACCTACACAAAGATTAAACAGCAAAAATTACGAATTCAGAAGAAACTGAAATGGAAGTGAAACTACAGAAGCAGCAGAAAGAATAAACAAGAAGTATAAAACCAAAAAATCCAGAAAGCTAGGCATTTAATCACTTCATTACTTGATGTAAGGTAAAACATGTTGAAAACAATTTCACTGAGGCAAAGAAGTGGTTTTCGTTTGGATTTCTTCCCATCAAGGAATGAAAGAGCCGATGAAACTGCCAAAGATGCAGCATAAATTAGCCCAACAAACGAACATCCAAATCCTCTGATGTCCTAAATCATTTCTCCAAAATACCAATCGGGAAATGGAAATCTGAATGGAGTCAACCACCAGGAAAGCTACACCAAGTACGAAGAATCCGGTTTCTTTTTATGGTCTGGTAAGGTGTATCGGGTGAGCAGGCCTCAACTACGCTTGCCACCCTCTAAAGGCGGATGTGGATTAGTTGACATCGAAAAGAAATGTATGGCCTTGCTGGGGAAGCCTGCCGTCAGGTACTTGTGTGGAAATGGTTCTTCTATCGACAAAACGTCCTGGGAGGAACAAGTTCATAACCTGCATATGGTTCTCCCAGGATTCAAGCACATTGTTCATCATCAGCGCATGCTGATGAGATCTCCACGTTCGAATGTACACGGAGTCAATATCGCCTGCTAACTTTGTTTCCTTTTACTGCTAGGATTGAAGGGAAACATAGTCGATGTCTTCTGCAAATATGTTCCAACTGATTGGCAAGAGACGACCTATGAAATCTAAACGAGACCATACCGACGGCAGGAAAACTCTGGCGAAATGGAAGAACAAAATCTAATCAGTGTGCAGTCTGCTCAGGACCTTGGATGCTTCTGTCGGCAGGTTGATGACATTTGGATGGTGCTCAGGAACCACATATCCAAATGGTGCCAACCGGGAGTCCCGCCACGCCTTGCGGAACTACAGCGCCTGGAATTTCGCTTCCGAATAAGGCCCTTCAACGCTGTGTGATTTGGTTGGTCACGGGAACGTTACACTGCATCTTTAAACGGAATGTCGACAATGTAGCAAAGAGGATGGAATGGTTTGGCTTCTTGAGACAGGAACGGTGGAAGCTGATAAAGTCCGGTTTCATCCGCTCAATGCTGCCCTATATCTCACGTTTTGAGGTTACTCATTAATGCTGTTGTACCGAAATACCAATATTAAAAGGAAGTGGACAATGAGTATGGCCTACACGAACCTTTTGACAAATTGAAAAAAATATATAGTAAGTTTATTAAAGCAATGTCATTATTTATAAAAAAAGCATCTTCCAAAGAAAATTTTTCTTTCAAAATTTGATTCTATATAAAAAAATCATTTTATTATAGAAGAATGGAATTGTATTCAACTTCGGTACATAACTTTGATGAATGTAAACACACATTCAAGTTGTATTAACTGTTATTATTTTCTATAAATGTCTAATATTCGATTTTCTTAAAAAAAAGAAATAAAAAAGAAGAAAAAAACACAAGATGCACCGCTCTCCATCCCACCATGCACTTGCTAGGAAGGAACACGTGGCTACAAACTGTCACTCACTCATATCTTCTCTCAGGACAGATGCAGCCAACCTATACCACAGTACCACCTCCTCATAGACTGTCATAAATACAAAAACAACACGGAATTCCACACGATACCTCTACAACGTTAAACAACTTACAGTTTGTTTACTTAAAGGATATTGACATATGGGATTCAATATATATATAAAACAAAGATGTAAATAATGTAAACTTTTCCTAAAAAATCTGATGCGTTACACTCACATGCCTTTCTCTACTCTTGTACAAAATATTTACACAAACGCTTATTCTCCATCTACTTCATGTTAATCGAGATAAACATTAGCAGAGTCTATCTTATTGCTAATTTTCTTGTAGATGTAAGGGGAATATATATTTACAAGACAATTTGGATATACAGTAGCCTTTAAGCACATACATATCTCTTAATAGTTGGTTGCTAGGTGCAGCACCATTCCCTTTGCCACAGATTAATATTCTTTGCATATCCAAGACAAAAAAATGAATAACGAATTCCCATTTGAGAAAATAAGTATTGAAAAATTTAAGGGAATAACAAGCAATATCTCGAAAATGGTTCACTCAACAAAAAAATGTATATGACATAAATTGTGTATTTTAACGCGATCTACATTTTGTGTATAGTAACATTTCGTCTATCTCTTATGGTTTACCAGTTATGCAAAAATCGTTCACAATGAAGAATACTTTTGGAGACATTCCCAGAAAATTCGAGATATACATTTGATTTGTCATGAAAATATCTTAAACAAATCATATTTTAATCAAAATCGTTAGTCATTTTTGAGAAAATTAAAATTTTCGAAAGATGTTCCATGTAATGGGTAGTCTGGGGTGGGGGGATTTTCTTGAAAACCTTCGTGTCGCATCTCTGGAAGATACTGAACCTAAATACCAAGTTTGGTGTTTATCCGACTGTTCGTTTTTGAGTTATGCTGTTCACAGACACACACAGACACACACACACACAGGCACACACACACACACAGACACACACACGAACATGTTTCCAAAAATGTTTTTTATGGATTCAGGGGTCTCAAAACATGTATTTCCGGTGAAATCTCGGTATCGAATTTTTGGGTGGAATACAATACTTCCCCTACTTACTATACATAGTAGAGAAAGTAAAAATATTATATGCCACACATGTTAAAAGTGGTTTACACCTTGTATCATAATCTACTATTTTACGACAAATAAAATGAATATCTTGAATATTCTGGAAATACCCCGTGAAGTCCTCTTCATTTGGAAGGAAGTTTGTATAATCTTGTATAACTG
The DNA here is from genome assembly GCA_030765065.1 of Deroplatys truncata. Taxonomy (NCBI): domain Eukaryota; kingdom Metazoa; phylum Arthropoda; class Insecta; order Mantodea; family Mantidae; genus Deroplatys; species Deroplatys truncata. The sequence goes on from CM060987.1 coordinate 12,985,360, forward strand.
GTAAACGTTAAGCGATAGACCAAAACGTCTACAAAAAAAAAATGTAGATCTCCTTAAAACACACAACTTATTTCCAATAAGCTTCTTTGTAGTATAAGCCATTTATAAGATATTCGTTATTAATGTTTCGAATTGTTCAATAAGTCATTCTTTTCAACTCTTGTCAACATTCATTTGTTTCTCGCGATGTCATGGAAACAGTATGGAATTTTAAGGCCAGCATATAGCGTCCAGTTGTTAAACATTTGACTATCGATGTTCTCTTTGTATCTATAACCAAATGTGTAATGTAGCTGTTTCTGTAAAGATCTATCTCAATTAAAATAAAGTAGATAGGAAAATAAACTTTCGTAGGAAGTTTTTACTGCCATTAGAAAAAGTCACGTGAATGTAAAACATAGGGCTTTATTCCGCAACTTTTCCGCTCCATTTACGAATATGATAGAAAAAATGTGTTTACTCTTCTCGAGGTGTATTAAGAGACGTCAAGTAAACAACACAATACTGTTTTAATGCACACCCTGTTCGCTGAAAGCAATAATACAGAATGCTTTTAAAACAGGGAACCTTTTCCCGTCCGCATGAATAAAATAATTAAAATGGCTGCTGTTTGGAGGTAGGTGCGCACTTTCTGGGATGCAAAAATCATTAGCTAAATCCCTTTAATCCCATTTTCAGAGCACAAGGACTGAATAATAGCCTTAATGCATGTTGTAGAAGTAATTTATAATGGCGCCAGAAATAATGAATTATGACGTTATGACGCAAATGCGTTAAAAGCAGAAGTAGCGTCCCTTCTGCATCATCACGTTTCAATATGATGTGCAGGTGTATAGAAGCATTGCCGTGTTAAAATGGATTTATTCCCTGGAAAACCATATATAGCAAATTCACTTTTATTATAAAATACAACTCTGAAACGTTTTCTCTGCCACGCATCTGGTAGGGAGAGGCAACATCGCACGGGATAGGTCCGCGCTAGCGTTTGTGCGACGTATTCGGGAGGTTCCGAGTGAGGCAGTATTTTTAACATTTGAATAATTTTAAATTAAATTTTATAATATGTAAATTCAATAACAGCCTGCCTTGAAGCAATATGTATGTAATAATTTGTAAAATGTATGTAACAGTCATTGCATATGCTTATATTATTGTAAACATGTTCAATAATGTTATGTGAACGCATTACGTAATTTAATAATGTAGGAGCTGTGAGAATAATAAGTTTAAAGTTGCTAATAATGAGGCAACAATGAGATAACCTTGAGGCAATAATGAGTTTGAGAGTTTAAATGCTACTAGTCATGATTAGGGCATCAATAATGTAAAATTTGTAACAGTTTAAAAATAGCCAATCAACAGTCAAAAAAAGTTTTTAAATGCAGGTATTCTATTGGACTAGGATTAACCAATCAGAGACTTGAAATACAGACGTTTACGGGTTTGGACGGTTAAAATATGTTCAGTTGCCTGCAGACCTTGATAGCAACCGGATGGAAGATGTGTTCTCTAGAGAAATATTACGTATTCGTGTGTAACGAAAATTATATATACGCGTTAACAAAGTGCAAGTATTAAATAAAAGAATCTCACAGCTCTTAATATCAGTGTAGTGCTGTTTAATTTGTGCCAAGGATTAATAAAAAGAAGTGAATTTAAACTTAAAATCTGTGTAAGCCTACATTCTTGTCGCACCACGCCCTGATTAAGAGAAACGTGTCTCTAAAGTAATACTGAAGCAGCCGAGGTAAAAAGAAACATAAATAATATCTATAGAACCAGTTTAATAACAAATTTAATATTATTTTTTTAAACTTGGAGCATAAACAAACAATCCTCTTAAAATTGACGTCCATACGAGGAGCTAAATAAATAAACAAAATCAACAACTCCTATGTAAAACAACACCATCTCACGGGTACGATTCCGGTCGACCGCGCTACCTGATTTTGGGTTAATCGTCGTTTTTACTAGTCGGTAGGCGAATGCTGGGGTAGTTTCTTCTATCATGATTTGTTTTCCATCATTCCATTTCATTCGTCTCCTTTTCACCTTTCAGGCGTGCTTCTATGTTTCTGGCGATGCCAGACAGATGGCGCGGATGTTTGCGCCGAGGAAAGAGTATTCCCCGTGCACTTTCTCTAGGCAATTCCAGCATTGGGACGGGTCTTAGAGCTGGAACTCATAGGCACTTCCGCGCGTCCCTTTGGCCTGTCTGTCGGGTGGGTAGCCACTGCGACGGATCTCTCTCCGGCTGCTCGTCGTCTTCCTTCCTGGTGTGGATGTTGGCTTGCTGTAAGAGAATGCTCCTACAACCTTTCTGTGTTGGCCTAGCTCCTAACCCTTATCTAGGGAGTGGTCACAGCAGGCGAAATGAAAAAGCTTAAGGTCACCTTAACTGTAATTTATTTACACTTGTTCGCAAGTAGCCTTGAATTCTATCCCACAATTATATTATTGGGTTATGAGGCCCATCTCACAAGCTGTACCTCCCGGGCTCTGCCTTATTTGTCAACCCTCAAAAAACACTGTTTTTCCGTTAACTATTTTAAAGCAGTTCTGTGATTGCCTGATCACCTTAGCGTCGTACGGGAACATTTTCTCTCATATCTTTCCTCATGACGCGTTTGGACTTCATGTTGTTCCCAACCCCTTGCTATTTCCCTCCAACCCTTACTTGTATCTCTTACTCATGCGTCTCTGCTGGTCATGTTTAGCCTAGTGTTTCGTGCCAACCTAGAGAAACCTCCGCCTGTACCGCTTGGCTTCATATACCTAACTTGACAGCTGTACGCTAGCTGGGTTCCATTACATTTAACATATAACATATTTACACTTTTATAATATTATTTATAAAATAATTAAATTTTATGTTATTTGCATTTCATGTTTCTGTTATTTTAGGGAGGGGCGTTGCACAGTATATGAAGAAAAGGTTCTCTCCACAAGTGGAGCATACGTCATAGATGCTAATGCCGCAGGTTCTAGGGTTAATTTTCCTGTATATTTTTACTTTCTCTACTACGTATAGTAAGTAGGGGAAGTATTGTATTCCACCCAAAAATTCGATACCGTAATTTCACCAGAAATATATGTTTTGAGACTCCCTGAATGCAAAAAAAGGCATTTTTGGAAACATGTCCGTGTTTGTGTCTGTCTGTGTGTGTGTGTGTGTGTGTGTGTGTGTGTGTGTGTGTCTGAACAGCATAACTCAGAAACGAACAGTCGGATAAACACCAAACTTGGTATTTAGGTTCAGTATCTTCCAGAGATGCGACACGAAGCTTTTTAAGAAATTCCCCCACCCCAGATTACCCTTTACATGGAACATTTTTCGAAAATTTTAATTTTCTCAAAAACGGCTCTAACGATTTTGATTAAAATATCATATATTTAAGATATTTTCATGACAAATAAAATGTATATCTCGAATTTTCTGGGAATGTCTCCAAAAGTATTCTTCATTGTGAACGACTTTTGCATAACCGGTAAACCATAAGAGATAGACAAGGTTTTACTACAGAAAATGTAGATCGCGTTAAAATACACAATTTATGTCATATACTTTTTTTGCTGAGTGAACCATTTTCGAGATATTGCTTGTTATTCCCTTAAATTTTCCAATACTTATATTTTTTCTCAAATGGGAATTCGTTATTCATTTTTTTATGTCCTGGACATGCAAAGAGAATGGAATACTCCACATAACAACGAGCTCTTAAAACATTTGACTATCGCTTAAAGCCTACCATATTCCCCTTGCACCTACAAGAAAATTAGCAATAATATTAACATCTCGATTAGCATGAAGCATATGGAGAATAAGCGTTTGTAAAAATAGTTTGTACAAGAGTAGAGAAAGTCATGTGAGTGTAACACATCAGATTGTTCTTCTTAAACACATCAACTGGATGTCTTCAAAGCCAGGATTGCGTTTAAAATTGTCTGCAGTTTCGCAGAACATGCAACTCCTACTGATTCGGGCACTTGCCAATGATATCCAAAGCCTGAGTGGCAGGGTTGCGCTTTCCAAGTGGATAATAGCTTCTGGGATATATTTATAATAAGCAAGCGCTTTGAAGCAACAATAGTTGGAGCCTGAGGTGATATGGGCGTGAAAGTCGAAACGGAATGTGGCGTGGGTTAGCTCTACAGGTCGAGGAATTGGTATTGGTTTCAGATCTTGGTTTATGTTCAGTTTTCATCTCAGGAAGCATGGATGTTTTCTCGGGGGTGGTATGTAATTCGACTGTTGTATTTTATGTATCCTCTCTTCCACTATTGAAGTCGCCTCATTGTTACTGACATTTACTCGGGACAAATCTAATACGCTTACTCGCGTATTTATATCGCCATAACAAGAGGATGGCCCTCCATTCTCATTTCACTTCACCTTTCATCTGCTTGGTCTGTTGAAAATGTCGGCGGAAGTCTACGTAATCCTTTGTCCCCCGGAATGAGGGCGGTCTCTGAATCCCGGGTCCCCCAGTGGGATGTATATGTCTGCAGGTAGGAGGGAACCCGCTTGCACCAGCTGCTATCCAGGGAGTTTCAATATGTAAAAAGGTAGGGAACCTACCCTCTGTCCTGTAGTGCCTTCTGGTCCGACCGCCCCTGTCTCCTTTCACCTCACTCATCAATCCCGGTGGCGCCCCGTCAGGGGCTTAGGCACAAAATATCTTGTAGGTCGTACCTAGTCCTTCTTCTACTCCTACTATCTCGTCACCTGTGAACGACTTGTCTTGCGTCTAAGCAACTTCTCCGTTTCTTGTTTTACCAACGTGTGTCTTCCAAAATTATTGTCACCTTCCTCCTAAATTTTGAAGCCGCTTGCTTTTGTAAAACGTGACCTATACTTTATCTCCTATTAGTCACTTTTTAAATTTCCATTCAGAAGACTTGCTTCATACTTGGAAAGAAGCGCTGAACTTTGTTTTCCTGTATCGTGCGATTTACCGAGTAACAAGAATTCGCCTTGTTCCAAGACATGTGTTTAACAGAACGCCAGAAATATACCTAATGGGACTCCAGTAACAAAAGCTACGCGTTCAGTATATTACCATTTGTGTTTACCTCGGCCACGTTCCGTTTTAAAGACGTTCTCAATAATAATTGACAACTATATATACAGAGTGTATCTTTATTGGTATCATATATTTGGGGGACGTGTTTCTGACAACAAAATCGAAAGTCAACAAAAATTGCTCGAAGTGGATTCCTCTTGCTTCGATGCATGCAGTAAACCTGCGTTCCATACTCTGGCTTACTCTGTTGAAACTTACCAGTGTGTTTCGTATTTGGTATAATACAGTTTGGATGCACCCTCCCAAAATGTCAACATCGGGTACAGGAGTCGCATAAACCAAGGACTTCATATGTCCCCAGACGAAGAAATTCATTGGATGCAAATCAGGCCATGCAATGTGTCCCTCTCGATCACTCCAACTTTGCGAATATCAATCATTTAAAAAATAACGAACTATCATGCTTAAATGAGCTAGAGTACCACCGTGTACAAACCACATTCGTTGGATGATGTCCAGAGGCACATTATCATTTAAGTGATGCAACTCATTTCTGAGAAACTGGAGATAGATTTGTCCATTCAGACGCGGAGGGAGGAAGTAGGGACCAATAAGGTGATCATGAATGATTCCACTCCAAACGTAGAGAGAGAACCTCTGTTGAAGGTTGTCCTGTTGTACTTCATTAGGATTTTCAAATGCCCAGTTATGAGTGTTATGGAAATTGAAGATGCCATCGCGAGCAATACCAGCCTCATCCGTGAATCGGAAATTGATGAACACAGCGCACTGCTGTAACATGCCTTGACAGAAACGTCTTCTTGGCTCAAAGTCCGCCTCATTTAATCCTTGCACACGTTGAAGGTGATACGGGTACAGAAGATTTTCATGTAGAATTCTCCAGATAGTCATATGACCAACTGTTTTCCTTACAGCCATACGTCCTGTGTTTTGTGATGGGTCTGCATCCACAGCACGAAGAACTCGTTCTTCAAGCTGAATGCCTCGTACCGCTCTTGGTCTCCCAACATCCCTAGTACTCCTCTCAAATGCGCATTCTCTCTTAACCGTTGGTGAATTCCTGCGAATATTCTTGCACAGGGTAATGGCCTGTCAGGGTACCTTTCTGCTAGTGCTGCATTGCCGTCTGTTCACTCCTTCTTTGACCTATAACAACGAAACGGTTTATTTTCAAACACATGTTCATATGAACTTTATTTACTGCTTTGATGTCAGGAACACGCCCCCCAAATATATGACACCAATAAAGATACACCTGTATTTTTCTCGTCAGGATACTCGCAAGATTAGTGTATACGTGTTATGCTTGTTACAATTCCTCTTATTTATTATTATGACTATTCACGTGGAGCGTACCGCTTAAAGCCTCTTGTAGATATGTATTAAACATCTGAAGAACTGAAAAGAGCGGTTTAGGGCATTTGAGGTCGTAACCCCTCGTTCAAGTAGTTTTAGGTGCTATGAAATTTCTATATTTAGCCCCACGACGTGTGAAATGTATTAATATCATGAAAATGGTTCATTAAAAGGAAAAAGAAGAAGAAGAATCCGGTCGGAGTCATTACTCAGAGTGGCCTCAGACGATGAACGGTGTGCAATCGTAGACAGAATCTTGAAGTACTAGCAGCGAAGTTTGTAATATCTCATGTCCTTGGGCACACCTGCTGCAAAACACGTTTAATTTGGATCAGGCAGGTGCGTTCCCACCGCCTCCTCATAAAGAAGACAGAGGAGCGGATATTACTAACACCGGTGCCCCGACTTTGTTGCTTTTATTCGGCTTCGTGTTGGGGAAGTTGTGGTGCTACATGTGATCGTAAAATGGGAGTACGTTCCCGGTATAATTGCTTGCACTGTAGACTCTATCTCGCTTCTTCATTGCGGTAAATGCTTGAACAGTTTTAGTTCTTTTAATGCATTACACTATAACCTGTGCGAATAATTCTAAACAGAACATATATTGTCATTCACTTCCAGTCCAATCCAACCATAAAAGGTATCGGTGAACCTATGTACACTCGGCCAAACTAAAAGTGGCCAGCCTCGTCGGGTGAACCGTCAACTTCTGTGCGCCGCGTTCTCTAATTCTATAATACAAGCCACAAGGCACTGGTTTGGGGTGCTTGCTCCCCGTGCTTGCCTTGGAGCAGAGGTTAACTACTTAATGTTTACCCAAGCACTTGGACTTCGATTCCCCTTAGTGGATTGTTATCTGTTATATTTACACGCCGCGTATTGCTTATGTTATTTCAATTTACTATAATTATAGTGAAATTTGTGGTTATAAAATTAAATAGAGTATGAAACATCCTCTCACATATTTATAGTCATCCTGATATCTATCGGTATAAACTACTAATAAATACACGCCATATACACTACGTGATCAAAAGTATCCGGACACCTGGCTGAAAATGACGTAGAAGTTCGTGGCGCCCTCCATCGGTAATGCTGGAAGTCAATATGGTGTTGGCCTACCCTTAGCAGTGATGACAGCGTTCACTCTCGCAGGCATATTTTCAATCATGTGCTGGAAGGTTTCTTGGGGAATGGCAGCCCATTCTTCACAGAGTGCGGAACTGGCGAGAGGTATCAATGTAGATCGGTGAGGCCTGGCGCTCCAAAACATCCCAAAGTGTTCTATAGGTTTCAAGTCAGGACTCTGTGCAGGCCAGGGATGTTATTGTCATGTAACCACTCCACCACAGCCCGTGCAGTATGAACAGGTGCTCGATCGTGTTGAAAGATGCAATCGCCATCCCCGAATTGGTCTTCAACAGTGGGAAGCAAGAAAGTGCTTTAAATATCAATGTAGGTCTGCGCTGTGATCGTGCCACGCAAAACAACACGGGATACAAGCCCCCTCCATGAAAAACACGACCACACTATAACACCATCACCTCCGAATTTCACTGTTGGCACTACACACGCTGGCAGATGACGTTCACCGGGCATTCACCATACCCACACCCTGCCATCGGATCTCCACACAACGTTTTGCCACTGTTCAATCGTGTAATGTTGGCGCTCCTTACACCAAGCGAGGCGTCGTTTGGCATTTCCCTGCGTGATGTGTGGCTTATGAGGAGCTGCTCGACCATGGAATCCAAGGTTTCTCACCTCACGCCTAACTGTCATAGTACTTGGAGTGGATCCTGATACAGTTTGGAATTTCCGTGTGATGGTCTGGATAGATGTCTGCCTAATACTCTTTACGACCCTCTTCAAATGTCGGCGGTCTCTGTCAGTCAACAGACGAGGTCGGCCTGTACGCTTTTGTGCTGTACATGTCCCTTCACGTTTCCACTTCACTATCACATCAGAAACAGTGGTCCTAGGGATGTTTAGGTGCGTGGAAATCTCGTGTACAGACTTCTGACACAAGTGACACCCAATCACCTGACCACGTTCGAAGTCCGTGAGTTCCACGGAGCGTCCCATTCTACTGTTTTACGATGTCTAATGACTACTGAGGTCGCGGATAATGAGTAGGTGACAGTAGGTGGCAGCACAATACACCTAAGATGAAAAACGTATGTTTGTGGGGGTGTCCGGATACTTTTGATTACATAGTGTACATAAAACATCTGATGTGATAGATTCACATGACTTTCTCTACCCTCTAGCTTTATTAGTGGGTATACAAAGTATGCTTAATAAAGCTTATATTTTCTCTACTACCTGTAGTAATTAGGGGCAGTATTGCATTCCAACCAAAATTCGATGCCAAGATTTAAATGGAAATATATGTTTTGAGGTACCCTTAATCCAAGTAAAGCATTTTTAGAAACATGTCCGTGTATGAGTGGTTTGTGAACAGCATAGCTCATAAACGAAAACTTGCTATTTGAGTTTAGTATCTTCCAAGGATGCGACACAGAATTTTCAAGAAAATTCCCCATACTAATCTACCCTTTACATGGAACTTTTTTCGACAATTTTGATTTTCTCCGAAATGGGCTAACGATTTGGATTAAAATACTATATGTTTAAGACACTTTAATGGCAAACGAAATGTATATCTTGAATTTTATGGGAATGTCCCTAAAAGTCCTCTTTATTGTGAACGACGTTTGCATAACTGGTAAACCACAAGAGATAGATAAAATTTTACTACACAAAAAAATGTAGATCGCGTTAAAATACACAATTTATGTCATATACATTTTTTTTGTTGAGTGAACCATTGTCGAGATATTGCTTGTTATTCCCTTAAATTTTTCAATACTTATTTTCTCAAATGGGAATTCGTTATTCATTTTTTTGTCTTGGATATGCAAAGAGTATTAATTTGTGACAAAGGGAATGGTGCTGCACCTAGCAACCAGCTATTAAGAGATATGTATGTGCTTAAAGGCTACTGTTTTTCTATATTGCCCTTGTAAATATATATTCACCTTACATCTACAAGAAAATTAGCAAAAAGATAGAGTCTGCAAACGTTTATCTCGATTAACATGAAATAGATGGAGAATAAGCGTAGGTAAAAATAGTTTGTACAAGAGTAGAGAAAGTCATGTGAGTGTAACACATAAGATTTTTAGTTTCTCTACTACGTATAGTAGGTAGGGGAAGTATTGTATTCCACCCAAAAATTCGATACCGAGATTTCACCGGAAATACATGTTTTGAGACCCCCTGAATCCAAAAAAACGTTTCTGGAAACATTTCCGTGTGTGTGTCTGTGAACAGCATAACTCAGAAACGAACAGTCGGATAAACACCAAACTTGGTATTTAGGTTCAGCATCTTCCAGAAATGCGACACGAAGGTTTTCAAGGAAATCCCCTCACCCCAGATTACCCTTTACATTGAACATTTTTCGAAAATTTTAATTTTCTCAAAAATGGCTCTAACGATTTTGATTAAACATATGTTTAAGATATTTTCATGACAAATGAAATGTATATCTCGAATTTTCTGGGAATGTCTCCAAAAGTGTTCTTCATTCTGAACGACTATTGCATAACTGGTAAACCATAGGAGATAGACAAAATTTTACTACACAAAAAATGTAGATCGCGTTAAAATACACAGTTTATGTTATATGCATATTTTTTTGAGTGAACCGTTTTCGAGATATTGCTTGTTATTCCCTTATATTTTCTAATACTTAAACTTTTTCTCAAATTCGTTATTCATTTTTGTTATGTCCTGGACACACAAAGAGAATGTAATACTCCACATAGCAACCAGCTCTTAAAACATTTGACTATCGCTTAAAGCCTACCATATTCCCCTTGCATCTACAAGAAAATTAGCAGTAAGATTAACGTCTCGATTAACATGAAGCATATTGAGAATAAGCGTTGATAAAAATAGTTTGTACAAGAGTAGAGAAAGTCATGTGAGTGTAACACATCAGATTTTTTATGTAGTGCGTTTTCTTTCATCACTTATCGTTTATCAGTTATACAAGACTATACAAAATTCCTTCCGAATGAAGAGGACTTCATAAGCCGTGCCCGTAAATCAGGATATATTTTGTTCGTCATGTAAATATATTCAATATATGGTATTTTAATCAATATTGTTTGATCATTTTTAGAGAATAAAAAATTTCGGAAAATGTTCCATGTAAACGCTAGTTTGTGTTGTGGGGATTTTGTTGAAAATCTTTGTGTCCCACCTTAGGAAGGTGTATTTCCTGTAAAATCTCGGTATCGAGTTTTTGGGTGGGGTGGAATACGCCCGCTATTTACAATACGTGCCTAGTAGAGTAAGTAATAATCTTTTTTAAGGATGGTTTTTGTAATAAATAATAATAAGAGGTATAGAAACTCATGTGAATGTAACACCAAGGAGTTTTTATACTGAAGCCTTGAGGCAGTATTTTATATCATAACATGCTGTGAATGCCAAAGTGATTGTAGTTTAAATTAATATTACTGTATGTACAGGATTTTAGATGTTTGTTAGCCATAAGTATTGTTAGGAAATAAGTTTACACGGCCTCACTAAAACTGACAATACAAATGGGTAACAATAAACCGAGGCGGTGAGTTGTTTATCAGCAAGAAGAGACTAAAAAATGACGTC